>CM019068.1:80858976-81575855 GCA_009667805.1 Leptobrachium leishanense
CCATGACCTGGGGGCAAATCCATGACCTGGGGGCAAATCCATGAGCTGGGGGCAAATCCATGTGCTGGGCAAATCCATGACCTGGGGGCAAATCCATGAGCTGGGCAAATCCATGTGCTGGGCAACTCCATGACCTGGGGGCAAATACATGAGCTGGGCAAATACATGACCTGGGGGCAAATCCATGAGCTGGGCAAATCCATGTGCTGGGCAAATCCATGACCTGGGGGCAAATCCATGAGCTGGGGGCAAATCCATGTGCTGGGCAAATCCATGACCTGGGGGCAAATCCATGAGCTGGGCAAATCCATGACCTGGGGTCAAATCCATGAGCTGGGCAAATCCTTGAGCTGGGGGCAAATTCATGTGTGAGCTGGGGGCTCTCTGCTCCTCTAGATTGTAAAATCCGGGGTGCCCTCTGCTCCTCTAGATTGTAAAATCCGGGGTGCCCTCTGCTCCTCTAGATTGTAAGCTCCTGGGTGTCCTCTGCTCCTCTAGATTGTAAGCTCCTGGGTGCCCTCTGCTCCTCTAGATTGTAAGCTCCTGGGTGCCCTCTGCTCCTCTAGATTGTAAGCTCCTGGGTGCCCTCTGCTCCTCTAGATTGTAAGCTCCTGTGAGCCGGGCCCTCTGTAAATTCTCGTGAGTCGGGCTCTCTGCTAAAACACCTTATTTTCTGTAAGTGCCCCTCCCGAGACTAGTCTCTGGATCCGTCCCTGTGTCCAGTGAGGTACGTATGTCCCGTTGCTGGGGACTTCCAGCCTGGATTGTCTTTTTAAAAGATTTCTTCCCCATCTGAAGACCACAGTCAGCGGTAGGTGAAAGACGAGGACTGCCCCTAATGCTCCCACAATAGCCGCGTCAGCTAGGCCGCAGTTCGGGAATGAGCCGAAAAACAGCACGGCAGGGTGCAAAGAGAGCAGAAATCAGCCGCGATCCAACTCCACAATCTTTCACCGGGTCGAGGGAAACGAAAATGATAACTAGGCAGGCAGATGGTTCTCAAAAAGGCAACATAAATCATAAGCAGCTCACGGAGCTCAACGAAGATGCGAACATCCACCATGCCGCTTGGCTCCGCCTACGTGTGCAGAATGTTTGTGTAATCTGTGTTATGCAAGAATAATGTTATTGTCCATCTGTCTATTGTATGATCCATGTGTATCTTTTATCTGCTGAGAGGATTAGCCTTCCAGCATACCTGGTCTCAGGAATGTGTTAATATCGGTTTATATTTGAGTAGTTGATCAATCTGCTTTGTCAGGCAAACGCTGCCTCATTTTCTGTTTGCCAATAACAATAGTATTGTTCTGTCTGCCTAGGCATGTTGAGCAGATGTTTATCCCATTATCAGTTTTAGTCTAATTAGGTCTCCCAACATTTTCCAAGGAAGGTGTTTGTGTCTGTAAATGACCCATGTTAGATCGTATAAATATGTGTGCCTGTCCACATTCTGACCCTGAAAACCTCCAGATATACAGCCTCGTCTTATTTCTGGGGGATGATAGCAGGCTCTCTACGTGTTCTGGTCCTTAGGCTGGGGTCAGACGAGCGTAGTGTTCACGTCCGTGATTGCGCCTAAAAGTACGTCCGTGATAGCATGAAAGAAAGTCCATTGGAGCCTGTTACACAAAGTACATCCGCACTGAACTGCGGACGCACCACGGCCGCGGCAAACGGACGCAAGGCAGGCAAGAACGTACAACCACTAGAACGGCCGCACAAAGTGCGCTGCGTCCGCAACGTCCGCATAGCTTTGTGTGTGAGTGATGGAACGTGGTCAGACGGACTGCATTTATACGTCCAGCATTTTTCACGGACAGAATGGTTTTGCTTTTTAATTTATTTTCCCTCCTACATCCGTCAAAATATACGTCAGTGAAAAAAACAGACTGTGTGGCCACTACTGTGTCTTCCGTACTGACGTACGTCCGTGTGCACGGACGTACAGTCCGTAGAAATCACGCTCGTCTGACCCTAGCCTTAAGCTTCGTCTGAGGACTGTGAAAGGGCATGAAGTCTGCTGGGGAGAACATGGGGGGGGGGTCCTGCAAGGAAGCAGCGTTGACAGATGTGACCCTGTCGGGGTCTTGAGAGCTGTCACATATATGACATCAAAAGTAATCACGGTATTTAAAAAAATAAAAATAATAATATATACATACATACATACATACATACACATACAAAGACTATATAAGTGGGAACAAAATCAGAAAACTGAAAATGACAAAATGACTATGGAAGAAATACCTAACAGAAATGCAACCCCCCCCCAAAAAAACAACAATAAGCCCGTGTCCCAAAGCAATAAAAATGCTAAATGACTACGGTCAGTCATGATGGGGTTAAAGTTCTTCACATGGACAATCCATCCACCTCACCATTTGCAACTCTAGCAAGGCATCACTTATAGAAGCAATCAAAATAAGAAGCAATGTACGTCTTATCTGCCGGCAATTCCATGAAACATTAGTGCTGAAGTTTGCTGATTTGTGCTCAATGTTCTTCAAACAGCAAAGCAAGGACTATATATCAACCCAAGAGTTCAAAGTCCTATCTAGCGAATGATATCGAAATCAACTGATAAAAGAAGCTACTGGGAAGATCCATATTCCAGAATGCAACTTTGTGTACAACCCAGCCTTTTATTGCATTATTTGTGTGAATAAAGGTTGCTTAACATGTATTGTAACAACTCATCTAAAAGAAGATGGGGAACTCCCTATAGGAAAAAAAATACATTTGTTTTTAGAAATTTAAAAAGGGACAAAATCAGGGTAATTCAAAGAGATTCGAAAAGTCACCGCACATTCGGTGACTTTTCGTTCTCTTCAATTCGGTTCGTTTTGCCAATCCAATTTCGGTGACCCTGCGGTGTATTCAGCAAGCACCACAGGGTCCCCGAATTGCAGGGAAAGGCTGTCACAAACCCAGACGAAAACTAACCGCAAAACCCGGCGAATGCACGCCAAAAACCCGCAAAAAAAATCTGGATTAACCCACCGAAAACCAGGGAAAATCCCGAGCAGGAGCCGATCGCAGCCGCCGGAAAAAGCCGACACTGCAGAAGAGGCAGTGAATAAATTAGGAAAACAGTTTGCATGAATGATTGAAAAGTGAAACGCTGTTTGCAAAGAAACTACTGAGCGAAAATGTCTGAAATTTGCATATGAGGTCCAGGGAATGATAATAAAAAGGGCTGTTACAGAAAATATAAGTAAACTTAAAAAAAAAAAAAATCCAGAATAATGCTTAAAATATCCTAAAAAAATCTATAAATAAAGAGACTCTTTACTGCAGAATTTTATAATGAACGGTTTATTAGATATTGAATTAAAACCGGAATATTTTTAACATTGAAGCCTATGGGATTCTCCTGAATAAACTTGCCGAATTAAACCACCGAATGGCAGGGCATTTTGGGAACCTTTCACTGCTGGTTTGTGCTCTCTGAATAGCCGAAGCAGTGCTTTTCATGGGGATTTCACTGCCCTCGAACAGGCACCGAACAGGTACCGTATGTGCAGGCAATTCACCAGGATTTGGCGTATTGCCTGCTCTCTGGATAGCCAAATGGTCAAGAAAGGTGACCGAACGCTGATTTTCAGATCAAGCAATTCGGATCTCTTTGAATTACCCTGTAAGCATTGAGATCACTCAAGCATACATACAGTTGCACCACTTTAGCGCTTTGTTTTATTTTATTTGTTCCTGTGTTTCTTTTTCATAAATGATCAATACTAGTACCAAGGAGGAGTCTTAAACATGATGTTCAACAGTGAGACCCATGGTCGTCTGCTCTTACAAATGATCATGGCAATGGACTGTGCCAGCTTTCAGATTTATTTTTTTGGAGGGGGGGGCGCCGTGAGGGACATTCAGGCAAACTGCTTGGTTTAGTAGAAATGGCCGCCTTTTGAGCGGAACACCAATGTCCACTCTTCGAACAGGACATACGGTCAGGGTCACCACGCTCTGGCCCCTATCACCCACGTTAACCCTGCAACATGCACAATACATGTTCCTGGACTTTCTGCATGTATCCGACGTTCTAGCCCTGGAACCCCACCTGAGCTCACCTTCCCCTGATTATTCCTGCATATCAGGGAGCTACGCCCTTCAGAATCCACTTCTACATTGAAGTCCTAGACTGAAGACCTGTTTTGTGAAAGCTCCCTGAACTACCTAAGGATCTCCTGAAAACCTCTGATTCACATACCAAAGACTTTCCTGAAAACCCTCTGCAATATCTGGACAATCATTCACCTTCATACCGCCCCCCCCCCATCCTGCTACCTTCTGTCCCCATCTAGGATCTCCGTGTACCAGACCCATTGCTTTTGCTTCTAGACCATTCTTATCGCTTGTTCCCTGCCTGATACCACGTTCATGTATATACAATATATCTGTTTAGAGTATTATTGTTTATTCATTGCTTACCACATGTGTTGTTAAGTTCCCTTTGTGTCTATTTCCACTCTCTCTCTAGTCTCTTCTCATCTTGCCATTTCTCTTGCTTTCCTAAACCGCTCCCATTTAATCCTCCTTAACCTCCCTTCCCACTACTCCCAGCCATCCCTCTTGCTATTAACCTCCTTTTACTGCATCTCCTCTCCTCCCCTTTAATCTATTCCCCTTTGTGCCTAGTCTCCTCCAGTGTCTAGTTCTAATCTCCTTTTTATGTTCTTGTGTTTATTCTAAAATAAACCCTTTTGTTCCTTTGCAAAACCTGCCTATTTCACTCACTGGCGTCGCTAGGTGGGGGCGAGGGGGGGGGGTGCGGCCCGCACCGGGTGACACCACCCCAAAATTATTTTTTTTTAACACAAAACTATTTTACCAGGAAGGATACATTTGTGAATTCTCTCATTTTCAAGTATGTCCTGGGTAGGCAAGGCCTAGGCTGGCACTTTCCAGGGGGCAGCAAACAAAACACCACTAAAGGAGATATTCACAGAGCACTGAAATGACGCAGACATTTCAGTGTTCTGTTGTTCCCTGCACTTCAGGGAATCAATTTTCCCTGGTGAATTCACCGCAGGGTCCCTGAAGTGCAGGGAATTAGCCACCAAATTCCACCACGAACCCATCCCCCGCTGTTTAAAAAAAAACTACTGAACGAAAATGTCTGGAATTAACATATAAGATCCTATGAATGATAATAAAACGGTCTGTTACAGAAAAAAACGCTATTAGAAAGAAAAAAAAAATTGGATTTTTTTTTGAAAAATGCCTGATACAAAGAAAAAAAATTAAATTCAACAAATAAAGAGACTAGGGATGTGCATAAATTTTTTTTTTCGTTTCGTTCCTAATTCGACAATTTTCATTTTGGATCGTTTCGGCCGATTTCCATTTCGGCTCGTTTTTCGTATCGACTTTTTTTTCGTGAAAACGGAAATTTTCGTGTATTCGTGTGGGAAATGTTTTGCCCCATAGACTTCAATGTTAAAAATAAACCGTTTATTATATTCTGTAGTAAAGAGTCTCTTTATTTTTAGATTTTTTTTAGGATCTTTTAAGCATTTTTTGAAAATTACCGAAGTGGAATCGAAATTATGAATTGAACGAAAATGATTTCCGATACTGAAAATTGTACGTTTCGGATCGGAAATCGTTTCGTTTCAGACGTTTTCGGATCCGATCCGTAAAATCGGCCAAATCACCGAATCGGGCCGATTCGTGAAAAAAACGAATCGGTCTGAAACAAAACACACATCCCTAAAGAAGACTTTTTACTACAGATTAATATAAGTTATAAATTTTCCCAAAAGAGACGCGGATAGTTATTTTCCTCTGGTCTTTGTTTGAGTCCAGCACAAATGGATTGACCACACCTTAATATAGGTTATATGTTTTGCCAAAATGGCCGACTGAGGTCATTTACAAGTTTTGTAACTTGTATATGTAGGTTCATTATAAGACAGCAAACAAAGAGGTCATGTTTAAGGCTAGGGTCAGACGAAAGCATTTTTCCCCGCGAACGTGAAAAAGAGCGTCTGAACGCATCGACGTATTTTTTGACGGAATGCACATAAACGGTCAGACGACGCGCATTGTCGGTCGTGATTTTGTACGGATCGTCAATAAAACTCTTTTTGCGTCTGGACGTTATGTAGGCTGGACATTAGCAGCGTCTGACATCTCCTAATCACGCAAACACGCCGCTATGCCGCAGCCGCGCACTCAGTACGTCAGTACTAGCGGTTCAGCGTTCTCAAAAAAATGCGTTCAAATTCCACTTGCATTGCACGGCCGGACTTTTGTGCGGCTGTACATCGTATATTGCCCGTCATTGCCCGTCATCTGCTGCTAGTGCGGCCGTAATTATGTGCGCCAGGACGCACGTTAAAAGTGCGCTGGTCTGACCCCAGCCTAAATTGTTTGGAATCTAAGACGATGAAGTGATATGAAGCTGAATGATTTGAGTGAAAGTTTAATGGAAAGCGCCTTTAGGTTGTGTAGCGCTGTACAAAGGAAATTAGGCAGATTTCAAATGAGAGAAGGTGTTTTGTTTTTGTTTTTTTTGTTTGTTTTATTTTAGTTGACTAAGGGAGATGGAAGGTTGTAGTTGTAGTTTGGTATCTTGAATATTGTTTGTTTGTTTTCTTTTTTCTGCAGTGGTAGTCATATGTCTAGTTTTATTTTTTGCTCTCTGATGTTTTTGTCTTTTGGTGTGAAGTGCAACAACGTATGAGTGCCCCCATTGAATTTTTCTTGGAGGGAATAAAACAGGTTGTAAAATAGCTGCACAAACACCTCACGTTTGAATGTTTGTTTTTAACCAATATCCTTAATAAAGATTATTGATGTTTATTAAGAATCTTTTTCTCTGAGTTTCCTCTGAGAACTTTGTGCTAATTAACGCGTCAAGTTTTAAACATGCCCTTCTATACTTTCTTTCCCAGTTCATAATATTTTTGTTGTGTTTTTTTATTTGAATTGAAGTTCACATTCTTTTCCTAGTCTCCTCCATTTTGTCTCTCTCATGACCCCTCCTCTCCTCCGTGTTGTCTCTCTCATGACCCCTCCTCTCCTCCATTTTTTCTCTCTCATGACCACTCCTTTTCTTTGTGTCCAAAAATGTGTTGCATTTTTTTTCTCCATTTTAAAAGTATTTTAACCATATGAATTTTAAAGTTTTTGACAGGTTAATAGGGGACAGCGAGGGAGCCAGGAGGAGGTGAGTATGCATCCAGCCCGAGTGTGGCTCGGGGTTACCGTTCGCGGTAGCGAAATTTAACCCCGAGTCACGCTCGGGAATACCGCCAGGGAGGTTACCGTATTTTTCGCTCCATAAGACGCACCTGACCATAAGATGCACCTAGTTTTTAGAGGAGGAAAACAGGAAAATAAATATTCTGAAATCAAATAGTGTAATAATGGATATTGCCCCAGCTCCTCTCATGGATATACTGCCCCAGCTCATGGATACTGCCCCCAGCTCATGGATACTGTCCCCCAGCTCATGGATATGCCCCCCAGCTTATGGATATGCCCCCCAGTTTATGGATATGCCCCAGCTCATGGATATGCCCAAGCACATGGATTTGCCCCAGCACATGGATTTGCCCCCCAATTTATGGATATGCCCCCCAATTTATGGATATGCCCCAGCACATGGATAATGCCCCAGCTCATGGATATTGCCCCAGCACATGGATATTGCCCCAACACATGGATATTGCCCCAACTCATGGATATGCCGCAGCTCACTCATGGATTTGCCCCAGCTCACTCATGGATTTGCCCCAGCTCACACATGAATTTGCCCCAGCTCACACATGGATATGCCCCAGCTCACTCAAGGATTTGCCCCAGCTCGCTCATGGATATGCCCCAGCTCGCTCATGGATATGCCCCAGCTCGCTCATGGATATGCCCCAGCAGCTCATGGATATGCCTCATCTCACCTGCCGCCGTGTTAGGCTCCCTCTGAGCATGCGTCCGGCGGCAGGAAGCTTGGGCACTCGCCTGGGGGAGCCACGTGACCGCGATCTCACGAGATCGCGGCTCCCCCAGGCGAGTACCCAAGCTCCTTGCCGCCGGACGCACACTCAGAGGGAGTCGAACGCGGCGGCGGCAGGTGAGCTGGGACATATCATGGGGCATTCGCTCCATAAGACGCACCCACTTTTCCCCACTTTTTGGGGGAGAAAAGTGTGTCTTATGGAGCGAAAAATACGGTAATTGGTGTTACTTTAAACCAATAAAAATGCATTTAAATGTGTCTAAATAATAAAAAAAGGTCTATTACAGAATAAAAGTGTTTTTAAAAAAATTGGGAATCAAAAATTTTACCAAAAAAAAAAAAAAATACTAATACAAAAGTTCCAAAAAAATAAACAAATAAAAAGGCTGCTGAAAATGAGAAGAATAAATGGTTGAATAAAAAGATAAAACAATAATTTTTAACATTAAAACCTATCGGATTCGCCTGTTTAAACCTGTCGAACTAAAACACCCAATATCAAGGCATTTCACTGTCACTTCAGTGTAGTTCGGCATGCTCTGAATAGATTAACGATTATGGCTCTATCGGACAATTTCACTGCTGCCGAAGATTGCCGAATTGTGGTGAACTGCACCGTATTACACTGTCATTTCACCAGTATTTGGTGAATTGACAGCATTATAAATAGACAAACTGCCCCGACATTGCACCGTACGGTGAAATTCACAATTTGATGCCCATCGTTGCTTACTGAATAACCCGTCTTGTGTGTTTACAGTTGGATCTACCAAGAATGTTGCTACACCATTTAATTTATGAAGGTTACCAGTTGTCCTGGATTCTTTCCTATTTCAACCCTAAGTATCAGTAAAGTTAACCATAGCAGTGACAGACACTACAATTGGATTTATTGCCAGACATAACTTTTTTTGGAACCACTAATCACCATGGTCTAGTTTGAACAGTAAGAAAAATTGTCTGATTCCCAATTATTTTCTTTTCACTTGTGTGGCTTGCACGGTTTTGTTATTTTGCAAACCATACCATGTAGTTATTAGGGTTTTTAATGATTTCAATAAAAGTTATATTATTCACCAAGTTAGGGAACAACTCATGTTTAACCCAAAGCCAGAAGGGAAGGAGGACGAGGCAAGAGATGCTGCACAGTGCTTGTGAGTAGGGATGAGCCGAACACCCCCCGAGTTCGGTTCGAGCCCGAACACGAACTTCCCATTTGTTCAGGTCCGAACCCGAACCCGAACTCGAACCCAAAGCAAGTCAATGGGGCTGAAAATTCGGTTTTTAGAGTGCCCTCCAAGAGGGCATATATTCTACATATTTGCCATAAAAGGCGTATGGGGGTCCAGGTAGTGCCGTGGGGGACAGGAAACAAGGACAAAAAGTTTAAAAAAAAAAAACATTTTTAAAGGGACAGTGAGTTTTCCATGAAATAAGGGTTAAAATTAAAAACGAAAAATTCCTTCAAATATCGTGCCTAGGAGGTCCCCATAACCTGCCCGTGAAGTGGCGGATTTCTAGGATGTATAGAAACACTTAAAAACAGAAAAATGAGGTTTCATATGACGGTAAATGCTTTTCCTTTAATCTATCCATAAACAACTGCTTGGGGCGGCAGTCTGTATGAAAAGAGGAGACATTTTCGGACACGCAGAAAAAGTTTACTGATTTTCTTGGCTAAATTATCGTGAAATATATGTAGGCTTTGGATGAAAGTAACAATAGGTGCTTTAAAATTGGTCCTTTAGCGTCCCCAACAGTGCCGTCACACCGTAACCCCTCTGAGGATATGAATCTGATACAGGCGTCAGTGGCAGTGCACCCAAATATTGTGCTTTTGGTGCCAGGCCTGCAAGTACTATCATACAGTAACCCCTCTGTGGTATTGTGGAAGAATGCCGGGGTGGACCATGTGGTCCTATATTGAAAAGATATGATTCTGGTCAAGGCGTCAGTGCACCCAGATATTGTGCTTTTGGTGCCAGGCCTGCAAGTACTATCATACAGTAACCCCTCTGTGGTATTGTGGAAGAATGCAGGGGTGAACCATGTGGTCCTATATTGAAAAGTTTTTGATCTGTTAATGGGCGTCAGTGCACCCAGATATTGTGCCTTTAATGTAGGCTTGTGCACCGATTTTTTTTTCGGTTCGATTCGATTCGATTTTTCAGATTTTTAAACTTTTCGATTCGGCTCGATTCGGCTCGTTTCGACCGATTTCTGTTTCGATTCGGTTCGGCTCGACTCGTTTTTCGCGTACATTTTTTTTCCTAATTTCGACCATTTTTCGTATTTTCGTGTCAGCTTGTTTTTTGTATCGACTTTTCGTATTTTCGGAAATTTTCGTTTTTCGGAATTGTAAATGGTTTCGGAATATCGACCATTTTTCGTATTTTCGTGTCAGCTTGTTTTTTGTATCGACTTTTCGTATTTTCGAAAATTTTCGTTTTTCCGGAACGTCTGTTCTCCTCGTTTCAAAGCAATAAATTTCGATTTGACACATTTCAAGTACATTCGAAAATTCCGAAAATATTTCGTTTCGGCTCGGAAAACTTTTCGGATCTGCCATTTTCGGATCTAAAAATTTTCGGAAAATCGGCCGCATCCGAAAACACGAATCGGGAAATTTCGTGAAAATTCCGAAATTCCGAAACCTGAAACGCACATCCCTACTTTAATGCAAGGCCAGCAAGTATCATCATACAGTAACCCCTCTGTAGTATTGTGGAAGAATGCAGGGGTGGACCATGTGGTCCTATATTGAAAAGATATGATTCTGGTCAAGGCGTCAGTGCACCCAGATATTGTGCTTTTGGTGCCAGGCCTGCAAGTACTATCATACAGTAACCCCTCTGTGGTATTGTGGAAGAATGCAGGGGTGAACCATGTGGTCCTATATTGAAAAGTTTTTGATCTGTTAATGGGCGTCAGTGCACCCAGATATTGTGCCTTTAATGCCAGGCCAGCAAGTATCATCATACAGTAACCCCTCTGTAGTATTGTGGAAGAATACAGGGGTGGACCATGTGGTCCTATATTGAAAAGATATGATTCTGGTCAAGGCGTCAGTGCACCCAGATATTGTGCCTTTAATGCCAGGCCAGCAAGTATCATCATACAGTAACACCTCTGTGGTATTGTGGAAGAGTGCAGGGTTGGACCCTGCAGTTCAAAAAATTTAATTGATATAAATCTGGCACAGGCGTCAGTGCAGCCAAATATTGTGCCAATCCTTGGCAGCAAGTGCATTCACACCGTAACCCTTTTGTGGTATTGTGGAAGAGTGCAGGTTTGGACCCTGCGGTTCAAAAAATTAAAATGATATAAATCTGGCACAGGCGTCAGTGCAGCCAAATATTGTGCCTTTCATGGCAGCAAGTGCATTCACATCGTAACCCTTTTGTGGTATTGTGGAAGAGTTCAGTGCTGGAGGTTTTGTGAATGCAGAAGACATCCCCGATCTATTCCGTTACATCAGCATCAGGGGATTGATAACTGCTGATCCAGGACTGATTCATTTTTATAAATGTCAGCTGGTCTACAGAGTCGGTGGACAGACGCACTCTTTTGTCTGTGACAAAACCTCCAGCGGCACTGAACGTCCTTTCGGAAAGCACGCTAGATGAAGGGCAACCTAGTAGCTGCATAGCATATTGGCTTAGTTCTGGCCAGTGATCCAATCTCAACACCCAGTAAGCCAGTGGATCATCTGCTGGAAACGTATCCAGGTCTGCCCTTGCCCCTAGGTAGTCCTGCACCATATGGTGAAAACGCTGGCAATGGGTGCCTACATTTGACGTCGAGGACTAAAAAAATTTAAAAAAGCATCAGTCAAGCGGCCCTGGCCTTCACCACTATTCCTCTGATCACCCACAGCCTCAGAAGCACGTGTGTCAGCACTTGGTAATCTACCAGTGCCTGGAAAGGTGTTACACAAGTGTCGCTTTAGAGCGTCCTCAAGTTTTTTCATCGTGTGCTCCCTCTGTGCGGGCAGGATGAGCTCTGCAACTTTCCCCTTGTATCGTGGATCAAGAAGGGTTGCCAACCAGTAATGATCCCTCTCCTTGATAGCACGAATCCTGGGGTCCTTTAGCAGGCTTTGCATCATTAGGGAGCCCATGCAGCGTAGGTTGGAGGTGGCATTAGCTTCCGAGTCTTCCTGGTCAATGAGGATGACCGTATCGTGCACTTCCTCCTCCCAGCCACGCACTAGCCCTTCTGTTTCTGGGCACACAAAACCCTCCCTTGAGGAATCCCCACCTTCAATGCTCCCCACTACTTAAATACTCCTCCTCCTCCTCCTGTCTGATCTGAGTAGGACCCGATGGAATGCTGTCTGCGGAAAGACTGGGGCCTTGAGAGCTAGGGAAGGCCTCCTCTTCCTCCCGCTGCTCTGCCTCTAGAGCCACATCTATAATTCCCCGCAGAGTGTGCTCCAGCAGGAACACTAAAGGCATTGTGTCACTGATGCATGCACTGTCCCTGCTCACCATCCTCGTTGCCTCCTCAAATGGTGACAGTACAGTGCATGCATCCTTGATCATCAGCCACTGCGGGGGGGGGAAAAAAACAAGTTGACCTGAACCTGTCCTTGTGCCATACTCACACAGGTACTCGTTGATGGCCCTCTGCTGCTTGTGCAGACGCTGCAGCATTGCTAATGTCGAGTTCCACCTGGTGGGCATGTCACAGATCAGACGGTTTGTCGGAAGGTGGAATTCTCTTTGAATTTCTGCCAGGCGAACGCGTGCTGGGAATGACCGTCTGAAGTGGCTGCAGACTTTTCTGGCCTGGATGAGAAGCTCTGGCAGCCCTGGGTACTTGGTTAGGAAACGCTGTACCACCAGATTTAGGACGTGTGCTAGGCATGGTACATGCGTCAATTTACCCTTGCGTAGGGTGGAGAGAAGGTTCCTGCCATTATCACAGACGATCATTCCCAGCTCAAGCTGGCGTGGTGTTAACCATCTCTGCACCTGCACCTGCAGAGCTGACAAAATTTCTGACCCGGTGTGGCTCCTGTCCCCTAAACAAACCAGCTCAAGCACAGTATGGCATCTTTTTGCTTGAGCCATTGCGTAGACCCTGTCAGGCGTCGGTTTAACTGCCACTTCGCCAGAGAAGGAGAAGGAGGAGGATAAGGAGAAGGAGGAGGAGAAGGAGGAGAAGGAGGAGGAGGAGAAGGAGAAGGAGGAGAAGGAGAAGGAGAAGGAGGAGGAGCAGGAGGAGGAGGAGAAGGAGGAGAAGGAGAAGGAGGAGAAGGAGAAGGAGGAGAAGGTGAAGAAGGAGGAGAAGGAGAAGGAGGAGAAGGAGAAGGAGGAGAAGGAGAAGGAGAGAAGGAGAAGGAGGAGAAGGAGAAGAAGGAGGAGAAGGAGGAGGAGGAGAAGGAGGAGAAGGAGAAGGAGAAGGAGGAGAAGGAGAAGGAGAAGGAGAAGGAGGAGAAGGAGAAGGAGAAGGAGGAGAAGGAGAAGGAGAAGGAGGAGAAGGAGAAGGAGGAAGGAGAAGAGGAGAAGGAGAATGAGAAGGAGGAGGAGAAGGAGAAGGAGGAGAAGGAGAAAGAGGTGGTGGTGGTGGGGCAGACAGACCTCATACAAGCAGCTTTCTGGAGGCGTGGTGGATGCACAAGCTCCAGCACAGAGCCCCGTCTTGGATCCCTCCCAGCTGCGATCAGAGTTACCCAGTGTGCCGTGAAGGAAATGTAACGACCCTGTCCATGCTTGCTGGACCACGTGTCTAAAGTCAAATGCACCTTGCTGCTGACTGCCTTTCCCAATGACTGGATAACATTGTCTTCCACGTGCTGGTATAGTACTGGAATGGCCTTGCGTGAAAAGTAATGGCGTTTTGGAACCTGCCACTGTGGTGCAGCACATTCAGCAAATTCACGGAAGGGAGCAGAGTCCACCAGCTGGAAAGGCAGCAGCTGCAATGCGAGTAATTTTGCTATGCTGGCATTTAGACGCTGTGCTTGGGGATGGTTGGGACTATATTTTTTCTTTCGCTGCAGCAGCTGCGGCAAAGTAATCTGACTGCGTAAATCTTCAGCTACTGGGATGATGTCACATTGTGAGGAAGGACCTGGTACATCCATTACTGTAGCATCATCCCTGTCGGTGGAGCTTGTAGGCAATGACATGGCAGGACATACAGTGGGGGTAGAGACAGATGAGGAGGAGGAGGAGGAGGACCTACGCAAAGTTTTGCACCAACGGGATGTGTGGCACTTGTTCATATGTTGCCTCAAGCACGTGGTACCCAAGTGTCCGGTATCTTTCCCACGCTTAAGCCTCATCTGACATAGATTACAAATAGCAACGCTGCGCTCTACTGCACATTTCTTAAAGAACTCCCAGACAACAGAGTTCCTGTGTGTGTTCTTTGAGACAACAGTGCTCTGCACCGGAGCAGCTCTGACATGTGATGCCTTGGACTGGCTAGTGCTACGGTTGGTCACAGAGGATGTTGTGCCTCGTGTTTGCTGTGCCTCCTCCTCCCCCCCTCTTCCTCACTTGATTCCTCTGTTCGATCAGGCACCCAGGTGGAGTCAGTGACCTCATCATCATTGTCATCTTCACCCCCTATCTCCTCGTCACTGGAGCCAACTTGGCAGTATGCTGCAGCTGCTGGGGCAACATGAGTGTCAGTTATTTGTGTGCCATCACTGGCACCCCCTTCCTCTAGGTTGATTATACTCCCTTGCTCAACCTCAGAGATTGAATCAGAGCACTGTACTTGCTGCGCATCCTCAAGCAGCATGTCACTGTCATTGTAGGCAAACAATTCAGCTGACTCCTCCGTGTGTGATAGCGAGGCTACGGCAGGAGTAGCTGTGGACATGGAGGCTGCATTAGATGCTTTGGCAGCTGAGGTGGACTGTAAAGCACTAGAAGCCTGGCTGGCAGAGGACTCGGAGGATGGCCTGGTTAGCCAATCCACCAAGTCCTCTGCATGTTGCTGCTGCTTAAGACGGCCAGCACCAGTTAGAAAAAACAAGCGTGCCCCTGCAGAGGATGCACCACGTCCACCACGACCAGAGGCACAGCCTCCTGACACAGGGGCTGCTTGGCCTCTTATCTGTGTCTGGGAGCGTCTGCCTGTCCTTTTTGTTCTTTCAGACATGGTGAGTGATATATAGATTAATATATACAGAACTCTGATTCAACTCTGGTATAAAGATTTAAAGAACTCTGGTATAACTCAGTGAGACACACTGATAGCTGGCAGCCAGTGACGAGACACAGATCACCTCAATTCACAAATGTTTTAAAGAAATTAGTGAGCCCCAAAATAATGCGTGGTACTGGTTGTGTGACAAGACACAGATCACCTCAATTCACAAATGTTTTAAAGAAATTAGTGAGCCCCAAAATAAGGCGTGGTACTGGTTGTGCGACGAGACACAGATCACCTCAATTCACAAATGTTTTAAAGAAATTAGTGAGCCCCAAAAAAAGGCGTGGTACTGGTTGTGTGACAAGACACAGATCACCTCAATTCACAAATGTTTTGAAGAAATTAGTGAGCCCCAAAAAGATTTGCAGGCACAGTGAGTCACAGTGACAAGACACAGAAGATCACCTCAATTCACAATGTTTTAAAGAAAGTTGTAAACCCCAAAAAAACTTGCTGGCACAGTGACAAGACACACATCACCTAAATTCCCTGATATTTGGTAGAAATGAGACCCCCCAGACCCCCCCAGTAGTGTGGCAGACCGGCAGTAACAACACACAACTATCTCCTTTAAAATCTCCTCTGAAATGCGTGCAGAATCGGCGCGTGGAAACGTTATATAGTGTGCTGCGGGACTTAGCTCTGTGAGCCCATGATTGGGCAAAATTTGCCCAATCAGGACTCTGAGCGGTGATTGGCATAGTGTTGAACCAGTCTTGCACCAGACCTGTGGTCAGGTGCAAGGCTGTAGCCAATTACGAGCTTCAGGCCAGTGGGAAAATGCATTGTGGTCCATTGTGGTCGAACATGCGGCGAACACCTGGAAATGTTCGGTGTTCGCGATCTAGTCGAACAGGCCAAGTTCGGGTCGAACTCCGAACCGTCCGAACCGAACAGCTCATCCCTACTTGTGAGGGACATGCTATGCAGCTCCAGGAGCTTTCTTGCTGGCTCTAGGCAGCATGTCACACACATCAGCTCTGTGGCCCACAGAGATGAGCTGGAGCCAAGAAGGAACTGCAAGGAGCAGCACAGAGGTAAGTAAAAATTACGTCCGGAAGACTCTGAAAACCCTGGTTTTCACAAATTGGAATTCCAAATAGCAGGTGCTGCACCTGTAATATGTTCTTGTTCTGTCAGTGGACATCCTACTGGTGTTGATAAATGTTCAGTAGTAGACGTGCGTTTTTCATGTCGTACGAATCGCACATCGTACGAAATTCCGTTAATTTGTATTTCTGAAGTAATTCCTGAAATAACGAATTGATTTTGTATGACTAGCAATCGATTCGAAATAATGTATAACGAATCGATTCATTATGACGAATGATTGACCGAAGCCTGAACCAATCACTGCATTACTTTGCTTGAAAAAGTTAACATTGCTTGGCCAATCACTTTTCTGCATCGGTCTTACGAATCAGATCATATTTTAACCTTTGATTGACTTGGTTTTACAGCCAGTAATTTTGATCATGTGACAGACAGTTGTCCAATGAAGGCTAGGATGGTCATGTCATCACCATGGGGACGGTAAGGGTTTAAATGTGTACACAAGTACTGGCTAAAATATTATTAATTTACTGATTGTTAGTGTAAACTCAATGTGGCCATTAATGGGCTGCGGCCTAATTCTGGCATATCCAAATTTAACGAATCAGAAGATTTATTATTGATTTATCTGTTTCACCATTAAAAAAATATTAATTAATAGGAAATAACGAATAACTAATCGTCCGAAATAACGAATCGATCTGAAATATAAGTAACGTCAACATAACGAATGCACTGAAATGAATTAGTGAACGCAACAAATGTATCCGAAATTTGTTTGTTGTAGACATGTCTATTCGGTAGTGACGGATTAGCTGATGATCATTTAATTATCAATGGAAATATGTCCTATGTGCCTCCAGCATCACCAGCAGGAAGAGGAGCTGCAGCCCATGATATGTTCAGGGGTCAGTGGCTCCAAAGGCCCTGGTCCTTGCAAAACCCTGTGCAGCTTGACCAAGTGTCACAGATGGAAGGCTCCTTTCATGCCACCTAGGACTGGCGCAACAAGACACCAAATTTAGTTTCTGGTGGGCCACAGCATCTGCGGCCAGTAAGAGCACTCAGACTCACAGATGAGGGAGATATTAGTATTGTCTGCAACAGAGGTGCAGTTCAAATGCTCTCCCACCCAACAATTTTATGCCCTTGCAGAACCACCATGGACGTATTCCATTCCCTGAAAAATAATTTAAGCAGAAGAGCAGGCAAATTGTTTTTTGAATTAGTTTAAGAAAAAATGGGCAGCTGAGAGAAGAAGATCCCAACCAGTGGTTCAGGAACGGGCCCCGCAATGGCAGCCGTATACGTATCTGTTAGCATTTCAAGGATAACAAAGTGCGTCTGCAGATTGCAAGCAGAGCTGGACTGAACAAAACAGAATATGCAATTTAATGCTTGTTAATACTAACCATTTGGCCACATAAGATTGAGAATGGGGAAAGTCATAGACCCTACAGAATCCAATCGTTTTTAAAATGCAGATTAAAATCTTGAGCAATAATAGCTCTTTATAGAGGTCAGTGGTGACAGTTTCTCTTATTGCAGACACATTTCTATCATGTATGCTTATTCACTCGGCGTCTAAGGTTATCAGACGGAGAATGAGCGCACACTTATCCTGACTTTAATCACATTTTTTACCCAGTAATTGATTTAGCAGCATATTAGGGCAGAGTTCATTAACGTTTAATAAAGGCAGACATTGCTACATCTCAAAGGGCTCAAATGAGTCATTGACAAGCGACTCTAAACTACATGTGGAGGTCATTGACTAGATCAGTTTTGATAATAGGATTTCCAGGCATCCTGACAATTCTTCCACTTCACCAGGCCAAAGGGTTTCCATTTTGAGGGAATTATTAACCCCTTCACTGTTGAGCAATTTCACCCTTGTGTGCTGAGCTCCTTGACCGTTTTGTGCTCATCCTGTTCAAATGTGTTTTAAAGTCAAGTTTTATTATAGAACCCAGAAAAACCAAAATCCTTCGCTTGTGTGTTGGAGGATTGTGTTTTATGAAAAATATGACTGTGTAAAACATTGAATTTGCCCACGGCAAGGGAAATGGGAAGGTGAGTAATGGCAGTGGTATTGCTCATTTTATACGTCACAAATGGACTTTGCCATTGCTTTGGAATAAAAAAAAATTAATGCTTTAGATGGTCATATTTGATATCATTAGAATGGACTCTGTCCTGTCCAATGACACCTAACTTGACTTTGTGGGTGTAAATAATGGAGATACAGGAGACCAAAGAAGCCCCACTCTCTTATCAGCGGTGCAGCGTCTTTTATTTTAGGCTGGGGTCAGACGAACGCAGTGTTAACGACCTTGTTGCTGCACTTTAGTACGTCCGTGGTAGCAGATAATCATGACCAATGAAGCCCCACGCACGAAGTACGTCCGCACGGAAGTGCGGACGCACTACGGACGCGGCAAACGGACGCAGGTTAGCAAGAACGTTGAACCGCTAGGACGGACGTGCGGAGTGCGCCCCGTCCGCATAGCTTTGTGTGTGAGTGATGGAACGTGGTCAGACGGACTGCATTTATACGTCCAGCATTTTTGACGGACAAAATGTTTTTTTTTAATTTATTTTAATTTATTTTCCCTCCTACATCTGTCAAAAATGTCAGTCACAAAAACGGACTGTGTGGCCACTACTGCGTCTTCCGTCAAAAAGTGCGTCCGTACTGCACGGGCGCACAGTCCGTAGAAAATGCGCTCGTCTGACCCTAGCCTTAGATGAGCCAATATTTAAACGCATTGTGCCATCACCTCCACATATTGCTGCTGCCTTAGAACGGAGAAAAAAAAAAAAAGTACATTTGGCATAGAATTTAATTTCTATTTTTACACATTACAAAGTCATATTTGGTATCAAAATTCAGAGACAAGGGGTTCCCCTCGCAGCAGTGCGGCAGTTTAGGATTTCCAAATGGAAATCCTATCTCCTCCAGAGGGAATTCCCTGCCCAGGAGCGAAGTCCCATTTCTGACATCACCACACGCACCCATGTGTTAGTGGGCGGGGAGGTCCCACAGGCAGGGCTAACATCCAAGATGACAGCCCCCCTCTGGGTGAAAAGTCTGCAATCGGCGCTGAGCAGCAGTACTTTGACGACGCGCTGAGTGCGTCCTCCTCATTCAAAAGGGAAAGCATAGGATGCGCTCAGTGCATCGCCCACAGTCAACAAGTTAAAAACATGGGAGAGCTATGCGTTCAATACATTCCCATACTTTGATATATTAATAATAGTGGACAAATTAGTAAAAACACAGCTTTAGAGGGATACTCTATTGAAAATTGTCTTTTCTCCATCGCCTTGCGCAACTCCTCCGCTTTGGCTCAGGGAGTCCCGAATCCGCAAGTTCCTGAAGCTTTTCTGTGCAGTTTGCATTGCATAGGAGCTCCAAATCGCTCACCACTACAGGACCAGAGCACTGTGCATATGCAAGTTCTGTAGTGCCTGCACAGAACAATGGATCAGAGCTACACGCATCCGCATATTCGATCCATCGGCTGCCTCGTTTAAACCAGTCGCTATCACAGGGGGTGATGTTGACACCCTCTCTACCTGCTTATGTCTCCAATGACCGATCTGGTGACAGGCAGCCGGGAAATTCAAAATCCTCAGCTACTGGTCACGTTGGGTGGGGTGGAGGAAACTCCTCCACTTCACCCAGTGTTTCCACCCGTTCGGGGCAGGGAGGGGGAGGGGCATTCCTCACATCCTGGCCACTTTATTTTTTTCAACATAATTTATTGAATGCAGATCATATCAAAGTACATCACTTGTATACAAACATCACCCTGCCTTAGTATAATAATTCATACTATCTTACAAAGGCACATCATAAGCATCCATTTTTAATTAACATCCCTAACTAAAGAAATAGCGTAAAGAAAGAGAGAGAAAGAAAGAAAAAAAAAAGGGGAGAAAGAGGCTCGACCCAAGCCAGATAACAAAAATACCCACATCTAAATATATATGTACATCCGTATAGACATCTATATATTATAGACCTATGTATAAATACAACCCAAAACAGAATAGGAAATAATAAAAAATATAAACCCGCTACAGTCCTGACTCCAGCCATGGCTCCCAGGTATTATTATACGAAGGTAATGTAAATTGGACCAACGCAGTCAGCTCGTCCATAAGCCGGCTATCCCTAATTTTAGCATAGACTTTAGCCATCTTTGGTACTTGTGGCTGTCGCCAAACTTCTGCCACTGCTCGTCTAGCAGCCAATGTGATTTTGGGCATTAACCTATTCTCATGAAACATAAACCCTGTACATCCTGGCCACTTTAAAAAGATAAAGTGGGGGTGGATGAGTAGAGTGTCCCTTTAACATATGCTTAGGGAGGGGGTTCAGAATTTTTGGATTTTTAAAAGTAGTAAAGAAGAATGACAAAAAATAAATGAAGAAATTTATTTCACAGCTTTAAATTCATTATTCCTTGAACTAAAACCTCTCTACATGGATATTTGTTTCTGCTATTCTTCTGAAACCTGAATTTAACATACATAGTAGACATGTGCATTCGTTTTAGTACTAAAACGATTTAGTCAGAATTTTGGGATAATTTAGTTTTAGTATGACTCAAGAGAAACGAAACTGCTCAGTACAAAAAACGAAAGAAACTAAAATAAAATGCACTACATTTTAGTTTCAGTCCTTTTTGTGATATTACATTGATAAGTGAAGGAGACCAGCAATGAAGAGCGCAACATCGCAAAGCTACAGAAAAGGTTTGTATGCGTAATCCTTCCCAACCCCTATCCGAAACTCAGACAGTGATAGAGCTCCAGAATACTCTCTCGACGCACAGACAGCCAGCACAGGAGAGGAACCTTTACTTAACCCTTGCATGTCTATGAGGCAGACAAGATAATAAAAGCAGCTGGAGAAGGAAAACATTCAAATAAATCACACTGAAAGCTAATGACAGAGGAGGGCTGGATAGTAAAAACCCCTTTATAACAAGCAGCGCTGGGAGAAAAGAGGGACTTTATAAAACGTGTGTGATCTCCCCTCCCGCTCTGCATAATAGGGGCTTAGGTCTGATACGTTTTATATTATCCAGGAGCACTATCCCCCTTTCCTCATCTATAATACACGTTTTATATGAAGTCCCTCTCCTCTCCCAGTGCTGCTTGTTATAACGTTTTTTTTTTACGTCTGATACATTAGTATCCACCTCTCACAGTTACTCTGTCATTATGAGCCTTCAGTGTGATTTATTTGAATGTTTTCCCTGGATTTATAGCGCTTTATTTTATTATAAAAATAAATTTGCACCAGTCATCTCTTCTCTGAGCTTTCAGACTGATTTACGTTAATATTTTCCCTCTCCCCTGCTTTTATATTCATGTCTGTCTCCCCCATAGAGATACAAAGTTTAAGTAAAATTTCTAACTCCTGTGCTGGATAAGCATTGCATTCCGAAGTTCTGTACCCTCCACATGCCAATGCAGTAGGATGTTCTATACAGAGAGGGGCATTAATTAATGCAGGAGGATGTTCTATAGATTATACAGAGAGAGGTATTAATGCAGGAGGATGTTATATACATTATACAGAGAAAGGTATAAATTGAGGAGGATATTCTATACAGTGAGGGACATTAATTCAGGAGGATGTTCTATACATTATACAGAGAGGGGTATTAATTAATACAGGTGGATGTTGTATACATTATACAGAGAGGGGTATTAATTAATTAATGCAGGAGGATGTTATCTACATTATACAGAGAGGGGTATTAATTAATGCAGAAGGATGTTCTATACATTATACAGAGAGGAGCCTTTTTTTAGCCCTTTAAATCCAGTGGCTGTGAGCGCTGAGATCGGCAGCTTGTTATATTATCTCTCAGTACAATGTATCAGGCTCAGCTGTTACAGTAGCTGACTGTAACAGCGCTCAGAGTTTCAGTAAAACAAGTAAATACTATTGTTCTAACCGTTTTACGGAAACTCTGAGCGCTGTGATGAGCAGCAGTCAGTTACTGTAACAGCTTTGCATGACACATTGTGCTGAGAGTGAGAGATACTATAACAAGCAGCAATCTCAGCCCTCTGAGGAGCCACTACAATAGTAATTGTATCCACTGGTTTTCGGATGAATGAAATTAGTTTTCATACTAAAGAACTGAAAACGAATTTCTTTAGCAACTAAATAAATTGCATTTTAGGACTAATCCATTAGTTCAAAACGAAATTTTGTGCTGTGCACATGTCTAATACATAGCATATAATTATCTAAAATAACGCCTTATAAAACTGAGGGAATATCAACAACATAAAAATTGCTCAATACTTAAAATGACATGGCAAATAGGAAATAAAATTATAAACGTCTAGGATTGAAAACAAGCTTAATGAATTATAGATGTGTAAAATATTCTAGGTTTTGTTGACAAAAATCCTTGCATGGGCCACAGTTTATGGGACCTTTATAGGGGAAATAAGGGAATTGTATCAAGATTAAGATTTTTTTTCCCCCGTTTTACTTTAGCAATGTTGCAGTTGTTGGGAAATGCTTCTAAAAATTATTTATAAGTTATGTATGCAAACTTTGTAATTAACAAGTTCATTCTAACTCCTTCACTACCAGGTGATTTTTCCAGTTTGCTCCAACCCTGACTGACCCAGCGACGACCACCACCATCTTTCACCCTTCATTGGCAGAGCCAACTGGGGCTCAAAGCACAGCAATGTCCAACTGACCATCTATGTTGACGTTGGAACAAGCCAATAGCTAATCAGGTGCATGGACTGAGCAGAAGGCAGCTTTGTAGGATCGCTCTTAACTCTAGCCCCTGTGGCATGCCACAGGAACATGAGGGACATATGTTCAGAGGGGAAAGAACTCCATTTTTTGAATAACAGGTCAGGAAAAAATGCAGCCGCACATAAAGGGAGGATGCCCTGTTAAATTAGCCCAACGTGTTTAGGGCATGATAGGTGCACTTATAATTGCACCGCACTAGTTACAATTAAGATTGAGAGCATTTGTGAAGGGAGTTTGAGTTTCATAAATGTTGTAAAAGATCTGTTGCCAGACATGTTACTCTACCATTTGCCGTTCTGTCTAGACAAGTGGTCCCCAACCTTGGTGCTCAGAGCCCACTAACAGGCCAGGTTTGCCAGATATCTGAAGCACAGCACAGGTGATCTGATTTGCTGCTCAGTGATTGCAGGATTCAGTCTGCATTTCCCCCAATGTAATCCTTAAAACCTGGCCTGTTTGTGGACCCTGAAGACCAGGGTTGGGGACCACTGTCTAGGCTACTAGTACATCTGAGATTTGCGAAAAATGAACCCAAAATTAGGGCAAACAGACAAATGTATTAGATTAATCCAATTTACAGTACTTGTAACAATATAAAATGGTGAAGTCCTCAAAATGTTTCTGTACATTGTGTCTACCATACATACAGTATTTTTTTTTCTTTTCCTCCCAGATTTTGCCTGCATTTTACAAGTAAACAGTAATTCCCAGAGATAAGAGCTACAGCTCACTTGAAATCGGTTTTGATCCATGAAATGAAAAATGTCTTAGGAGTTCAAATCCAGTTATCCAGTAGCCATGGATTACATTACCAAGTAATCTTCATCAATTCAGCTAATTAACTGTAGACTACCCATTACAAACTCCAAGCAGCTCCATCTGTTGGAGACAAATGACACATTTAGCATTAGTGAATTACGATCATCTGCAAGGAATTAGAATATGTCCATCGTCATGTAGCTATTCCAATTTATGTAAACCAGTCTCAACATACTTAAAAGTAAGAGTTGCAACTTTTTTCGACCCCACTTTCAACAAATAACATCTAAAAAGGTATCACAGGGAAGGACACACTAATTTTAAATATGATGAATGGTACAGGTAACTAATAGAATCATCCTCATACAGTAATATTGTTCAGGAAAGTAACATGTAATAAACCCCCCCCCCACTTAATCTTCAATTAACCGCTTCACTTCCAAAATCGAGTTCGGTTGATTTTGCATTGTAGTACATTGTAAAGCAATCATTAGTATATTAAAACTCAATTTGCATACCTCTTGCCGCCGCAGGGCGTACTATGCCATCCCTGCGGCAGATGGGACTGAATGCCACGAGGCAGCATAGCACGCCTCACAGGTGTCATTGGGCAGCGAAAGGCCCACCCACCAGTTGGTGCACATCATAGGCCATCCCCCTGCAGTTAATGCTGCACGTCAACCGCGTAGTCGGGCCAGAGTGGGGCCCGCCACAGCGGTCAGCAATTTTTAAAAAATATATCAGCATAACAATTTCAGTGCAAAGTTTCTTTTTTACTCTACATATAAATTGTTAACTTCACATCCCATGTTTCAAATAAATGTTAGATCCCCCCCCTCAGCAAAAGTGCTTGGGGGGGGTTAATAAATTAATTTGGTGAAATCTATATGTGACCAAATTATTGCCCCTCTAGATTATGCCCCTAAACATATTAAAAAGGCAGATTTTGCCAATTGTTTACATGGGCATACAAATCCAGTCCTATAGAGTGCGACTCCCAAATCAACAACACCTGCGTTATGACTTCTTACACACAAAAATCCAAAAATATCACATCTTGCAAAGTGAAAATTGTGTCAAAATTAGGCACTTATTTTTTAAAAGGAACTATAATCAAGAAGCAGATTACCAGAAATGCGAGGAGTGACAGAGTTATAAGAAAAGAGGAAATGTGTCCTAAGGCCGGCGTCAGACAAACGCAGCGATAACGTCCGTGTTGCTGCACAGTTTAACGTCTGTCGTACCATAGAATCAAGATCAAGAGACCCACACACGAAGTACACCCGCACCGAACTGCGCACGCACGACGCACGTGGCAAACGGACGCAAGTTAGGCAAGACCGTAAAACCACTAGACAGACGCGCATAGTGCGCCACGCGCACTGTGTGAGTGAGATGAGATGTCAGACGAAGTGCATTTGCGACGTCCAGCACCTTGACGCACAAAATGGCTTTTCATATCCTCTTCAAATTTTTATCATTTTTTCATTAATTTTATTTCCCATAGTTCCCTTTTTTTTCTACGTCCGTCAAGAAAAACAGACCGTGTGGTGTCTACAGTATCTTCCGTCAGTACGTCTGTCCGTTATGCACGCACGCAGAGTGCGCTCAGACTGCGTTCATCTGACATTAGCCTAAAGGCACATGGAGAACGTAATTATATACACGTAAATGTTACAATCTAGTATATTTTCTACACGATAGTTAAGGTTTCATCAAAACACCTTTAACCACTTGGGTGCTATGGACGCGCTCAGCGCGTCCAGCCAAGTGGTTCTCCTGTGCTATGGACGCGCTCAGCGCGTCCATGCACAGGAGGCATCAATCGGCCGGATTCCGGCCGATTGCTGCGCCCCCCCAGTGCGGGCTGACATCTTGGATGTCAGCCCAGCACTCCAGGGACCCCGGCGGGGCCATTAGATGTCATCGCGGCGGCGCGATGACATCTAATTCAGGTGCCCTCCCGCATGTGCGGAGGAGGTGCCTGAAAGGGAGGGGGGACCTCTCTCCCTCCCGATCGCCGGGGGCCACAGGGTTAAGGCAGGCACCGTTTGGAAGGGCAAAGCCTGCCCTTCCAAACGGTGGCTGACATTAACCCCTGGTGAGCCGGATCACGATTCGGCGCTGAAAAGCGCCGGATCATGATCCTCTACCAGAGCTGGCCGACATTTTGGATGTGACGTCTTGCACGATGACGCCAGTCCTGGAGTTAACCCCTAGCTGCCAGCAATGGTGGAGATAGGGGGTTCCAATGAACCTCCTATCTCCCGATCCGTGGCAGCTAGGGGTTAATGTTTGTTCTCGTTGGATCGGCCAGAGCATGGCCTTTCCAATGATACCAAACATGACCATGTAAATAGTGTTCTTAAAAAAGTTAAAAAATATTTAAGAAAAAAAAATCTAAAAAAAAAAAATAAACAAGTTTTTTGGTTTTGTTAATGCAGCAATTTTGTTCCCATTTCAATTATAATGTGAACAATGATGCTGCACTAACGATTTTTGTATGCGGTGCGTTTGTTAAAAATAGTGAAATTTCCCCCCAAAAAAATGTAATGAGGCCCCATTTCAAATTTTTTTAACAAGCGCAACCCATAGAAAATATAACCACAAATGCTTGCATGTTAAAATGTGAAAAAAAAAACACTTTACATGTTGTAATTTATTGAAAATTCTAATTTTATTGCATTTTTTGTTATAATATACAGACAGGACATAACGTATACATATAATAATGACATATTATGAATCTGCCAAGTCTGCCGGAAAGAACAATATACCGTATATCCATAAGACGCACCTGACCATAAGACGCACCTAGTTTTTAGAGGAGGAAAACAGGAAAATAAATATTCTGAAATCAAATAGTGTAATAATGGATATTGCCCCAGCTCCTCTCATGGATATACTGCCCCAGCTCATGGATACTGCCCCCAGTTCATGGATACTGTCCCCCAGCTCATGGATACTGTCCCGAGCTCATGGATACTGCCCCCAGCTCATGGATACTGTCCCCCAGCTCATGGATACTGCCCCCAGCTCATGGATACTGTCCCCCAGCTCATGGATACGGCCCCCAGCTCATGGATACTGTCCCCCAGCTCATGGATACTGTCCCCCAGCTCATGGATACTGTCCCCAGCTCATGGATACTGCCCCAGCTCATGGATACTGTCCCCAGCTCATGGATACTGCCCCAGCTCATGGATACGGCCCCCAGCTCATGGATACGGCCCCCAGCTCATGGATACTGTCCCCCAGCTCATGGATACTGTCCCCAGCTCATGGATACTGTCCCCCAGCTCATGGATATGCCCCCAGTTTATGGATATGCCCCCCAGCTTATGGATATGCACCAGCTCATGGATATGCCCCAGCACATGAATTTTCCCCCCAATTTATGGATATGCCTCAGCACATGGATAATGCCCCAGCTCATGGATATTGCCCCAGCACATGAATAATGCCCCAGCACATGGATATGCCCCAGCTCATGGATACTGTCCCCAGCTCATGGATACTGTCCCCCAGCTCATGGATATGCCCCCAGTTTATGGATATGCCCCCCAGCTTATGGATATTGCACCAGCTCATGGATATGCCCCAGCACATGAATTTTCCCCCCAATTTATGGATATGCCTCAGCACATGGATAATGCCCCAGCTCATGGATATTGCCCCAGCACATGAATAATGCCCCAGCACATGGATATGCCCCAGCTCATGGATACTGTCCCCCAGCTCATGGATACTGTCCCCCAGCTCATGGATATGCCCCCCAGTTTATGGATATGCCCCCCAGCTTATGGATATGCACCAGCTCATGGATATGCCCCAGCACATGAATTTTCCCCCCAATTTATGGATATACCTCAGCACATGGATAATGCCTCAGCTCATGGATATTGCCCCAGCACATGAATAATGCCCCAGCACATGGATATGCCCCAGCTCATGGATACTGTCCCCCAGCTCATGGATACTGTCCCCAGCTCATGGATATGCCCCCCAGTTTATGGATATGCCCCCAGCTCATGGATACTGTCCCCCGGCTCATGGATATGCCCCCCAGTTTATGGATATGCCCCAGCTCATGGATATGCCCCAGCACATGGATTTTCCCCCCAATTTATGGATATGCCTCAGCACATGGATAATGCCCCAGCTCATGGATAATGCCCCAGCACATGGATATGCCCCAGCTCACTCATGGATATGCCCCAGCTCACTCATGGATATGCCCCAGCTCACTCATGGATATGCCCCATATGCCCCAGCTCGCTCATGGATATGCCCCACCTCCTCATGGATATGCCCCAGCTCGCTCATGGATATGCCCCAGCTCGCTCATGGATATGCCCCAGCTCGCTCATGGATATGCCCCAGCTCACTCATGGATATGCCCCACCTCCTCATGGATATGCCCCAGCTCGCTCATGGATATGCCCCAGCTCGCTCATGGATATGCCCCAGCTCACTCATGGATATGCCCCATATGCCCCAGCAGCTCATGGATATGCCCCAGCTCGCTCATGGCTATGCCCCACCTCCTCATGGATATGCCCCAGCTCGCTCATGGATATGCCCCAGCTCGCTCATGGATATGCCCCATATGCCCCAGCTCGCTCATGGATATGCCCCAGCAGCTCATGGATATGCCCCACCTCCTCATGGATATGCCCCACCTCCTCATGGATATGCCCCAGCTCGCTCATGGATATGCCCCAGCACGCTCATGGATATGCCCCAGCTCGCTCATGGATATGCCCCAGCTCACCTGCCACCGCGTTCGGCTCCCTCTGAGCGTGCGTCCGGCGTCATGAAGCTTGGGCACTCACCTGGGGGAGCCACGTGACCGCGATCTCGTGAGATCGCGGTCACGTGGCTCCCCCAGGCGAGTGCCCAAGCGCCTTGCCGCCGGACGCATGCTCAGAGGGAGCCGAACGCGGCGGCGGCGGCAGGTGAGCTGGGGCATATCATGGGGCAGTCGCTCCATAAGACGCACCCACTTTTCCGGGGAGAAAAGTGCGTCTTATGGAGCGAAAAATACGGTATAATATGTCTGGGTCATATATCAAAATATGGCTTCAAAACGCGGTTAAACATGATGAGCGAAAGTGGTAAAAATGACCTCAGCACAGAGGTGTGAAAAGCCTCAGCAGCGAAAGGGTTAAGAAATGTAATGTAATTTAATTACACTTAAATTTTCAGTTGAGTCAAAGGACCTAGAAGGAAATATAGAACACGAAAACCAAGAGCGCAGTACAGTGTATAGACCTATTCGCAAAGCACTGAAATTGTGTATTGACGCTTTTTGGCGATTCCATTTCACCAAAAATATGATTCACTAGCTTTTGCCCGCGGCATCGCTCGCGTGGATTTTAGGATTTGTTAAAATAGTTTTTTAAAAGAAACTTGGTTTTTTTGGTAGAACCGCTCTCCCCCCCCACTTGGGATTTTTGGAAAATTGTAAAACACGTGTTTTTTTATTTTTCAAGAAGAATGTAAGTGCCAAATTTTACACCTGTAACGTCTTTGGTTTTTGAAATATAGGTATACTGATAAAAGTATTCAACTCCCCCTTTTTGCCCCCTCCCACTGAATTTTTGGAAAATGATAAAATAGGTGTTTTTTTGTTTCTCAAAACGAATCTAAATACCAATTTTCACGTATGTAACATCTTCTGTTTTTGAGATATAGGTATCCTGTTTAAAAGTATTCAGCCCCCCTTTTTTTTAACCCCGCACCTGGGATTTTTGGAAAATGGTAAAACACCTGTTTTTATTTTTCAAGACGAATCTAAATACCGATTTTCACATCTGTAGCATCTTCTGTTTTTGAGCTATAGGTATCCTGTTTAAAATATTCAACCCCCTTAGGGGTGGAGTTTCCAAAAATCCCTCCTTAGTGGGCGCCAACATCATAAAAACAGTGCACCTTCAAAATTTCACGTTCCTAGGTTAAACGGTTTCAGCTGGACATTGATGAGTCAGTCAGTCAGTTGGGACTTTCGCGTTATATATATAGATGTATTTAACCCCCCATTTTGCCCCCCCATGGAATTTTCAGAAAATGGTAAATACGTGTTTTTTTATTTTTCAAGAGGGATCTAAATACCGATTTTCACGTCTGTAACATCTTCTGTTTTTGAACTATAAGTATCCTGTTTAAAATATTCAACCCCCTTTTTCACCCCCTTAGGGGCGGAGTTTCCAAAAATCCTTCCTTAGTGGGCACCAACATCATAAGTTGATGAGTCAGTCAGTCAGGACTTTCGCGTTTATATATATAGATTATTTAATGAATGGTCACTGTATTTTGCCAAAATTGGAGTCGTAGAAGTAGTTATTGGATGTCGGCAAAAGCCTCCGAATTGGCATTGACAAATTGCACAGAAATGGAAAAATAAAAAGTAAATTCTCCGAATAGGATTTGAAATAAAAATAAGTGTGTAATAAAAAAAGTTTCTTTAAAAATAATAAAAAAGGTATGCTAACCCCCCAAAGTTTCTTTAAAAATAATACAACACATATGCTAACCCCCCCAAAAAATCAACTGCATCCCACGATCGCATCTGAAAAAAACCTGACCAGCTGCTGAACAGGGGTAAAAAACAACCCCCCGCAACTTTTAAAAGGGGTTTAAAAAAAAACAAAAACAGACCTGCCAATCTCTGAGATGAAATCAGTGTTCAAGATCTCTTAATTGCTTTATAACTAATGAGAACCCATAACCGCACTTAGGCAGCATATCTTAACCACAAGCAGGAGATTAATCGAGCTACCATATTGGGTCTAGTGGGTCATGATTCATCTCCAGACAATCATAACCAGTCGGTTGATCCTCTTTGGATTCAACAGAATGGAGTCTGAACAAAGGAATCTTCAAGACCATAACTACCACATAGCAGTGACGTGCAGTGAGGTCAGTGGCTGGTGAGGCACTGGCTAGTATCAGAGCCAGATATACAAATGCAAAACAGCCAGAAAACCTTCTAGCTCCCAAAGCAGTGGTGTATTTTGGCCTAGGCCGACAAGGCCTAGGGCAGCACTTTCCAGGGGGCGGCGGCCCGCACAGGGTGGCCCCACCCCTGAAAATAAATAAATTTCTTTTTACTTTTGCAAAGTATTTTATGTATTTTATTTTTTGTGAGCTTTATTGCTGTGAATTCTGAAACGCTGACACACACACTGCACATTGCATTGCTGGGAGTTTTATTGCTGTGGATTCTGTGATACACACTGCATATTACTGTGAGTTTTATTGCCCTGGAGCTCTGGGATACACATACACACTGCACATTACTGTGAGTTTTATTGCTGTGCAGTTCTGATATGCTCAAACACAGTGCCCATTGCTGTGGGTTTTATTGCTGTGCAGCTCTGTGATACGCTCATATGCAGTGCACGTTTCTGTGGATTTTATTGTTCAACCAATTAGAGCGGCTGCGATCCAGTATACTTGACATGCGTGGCTGTTCTTTGTAAAAATGCTTGAATTTAAACATTTCATAATTTTATTTATCTCAATAGATCCATTTGAAAATGGTATACAAAATATACAAGTAGGCACTTGGTATCCACTTTTAATATAAAGAGAGGAAAAGGTGGAGCTTAAAGAGGAAGGGTGGGGATTAACCAGGAAGGTGTGCCCTTGACAGGAAGGGGTGCCTCAAATTTAAATTAGGGGGTGCACGAGTTTAGTCAGGCCTAGGGCAGCACAAAACCTAAATACACCACTGTCCCAAAGAGGAGGCTTCAGGCATTTAGTACATCAGAAGGACAGACACCGCGAGTAAGGACTGACTGGATGCCGATTCTGCTCCCACAGAGCTCTCGCTCCTTTATACAGAACAATTATTTAACAATATGCCTTCTAAATTGCATTGGCAAAGACTTCTTAAATGAAGAATCTACAGTCCTGTGTCCTTGTACCCAGACTTGTTTTCATACAGGATTATTCATTCAGAGAGAAGTGAAAAGCAGGAGAATGACTGGAGAATGGAAAATTCTAGGTCAAAATAGCCAAACCAGAACAATTCTTCCATTCATCTCCATTTCCAAATCTGCTATTTTGACCTAGAATTTTCCATTCTCCAGTCATTCTCCTGCTTTTTAAACTTAATGTGATTTCACGCAAATCCTGCGGTTAAACTCTTGAACCCTATGGACTCCAGAGTGTATACAATTAGCGCTTGGCATATAGAGTCTTCCACTTCTACTGGAATAGTAATGGCGACCCACCCACACTAGCCACTTACTGCGAATGGTAATTCTGCTAGTAAATACTCCCAGATTACTACTCAAAACAAAACAGAGCCACCAAGGCTATGGAGTTTGTAAACTTTCCAGAGCTCAGGTGAAGTTTATACCGGATTTGGAATCTAGCCCCTGGTGTATTTGCTCAGTGATATAGTGGAGTATTGCCAGTCATAGAACCTCTCCTAGACTTTCATCAAATCTATGCGAGCATTTGAGGCACCAAATGAGAGCACAGCTGCAATTCAGACATATCCACCATACTGTGTCTTCCTACGCCTTCTCCATTATTTCTTGGGGTTTTTTCTACCTTACACCTTGTCACTCAAATAAATTTTTAAAAAAAAAAATATGGGGTTATTTACTTTTTATACAGAACACGCCCATTTTGATCAGAGCTCTTTCTTAAATATTTTGCCATCTCTTCTTACTACTGTAGTACACATTCAGTGAAGCTGCCTTTGTTTTGAAGGACTTCACAGAAAACAACAAAATTTGAATTTAAAGAAAAAACCCCGCAAAAACCACCCATTGAGTCTTTGGACTAATGCAACAGACAAATATTTGATGTCCTTTCGTGACTTACCATTTTTGGCCTTGGCGGCCAGGCGACAGTTTGGGCCCATAACGGCGGCACTCTGGTCCCATGCGAACCGATGGGTAGTATCAGGGTCCCTTCTGATCCATCATGGTTCAAAGACCATGATGGCGACTACTGTGGAGGAGGCCCGGGCGCATCTGGGAACCCTGGGCTCGGCGGACACTGCGGATGATTCACCAGCTCCAGCCACAGCAATGGAATCTTGAGCTCTGGCCCTACCCAATGAACAGGGACCACTCGCTTTTTCTTTTCCTCCTTGTTCTACTGGGGATTTCCCGGCTTGGGGTGAACTTTAGTTTTTGTTCTAGAGACTCTGCATTGTTTTTGACCTGGACGCACTTCTCCCCCTCCCCACTTCCCTTTTTTCAATTTTTTTTTTGGGATCTGAAGGTAAGATTTTGTCGGGGGTGTGCCATGGGACAGGCACCTAGGCGCTCTCTGTCCCTTCTGTGACCTGTGGTTACCCACCGGCCCTCTACACCCCCGCGGGGTTTTAGAGGCGAGCCGCAGTGTACCACCTCTCTTTTTTGGGGCTACCTTTCCCATTTACACCTCCTTGTCGGAGGCCTTCCGTGTTTTTTTTTCACCCCCCCTTGTCTCTTTTCCCCTTCCCCCTTCCAGCCCTTCTCTAGTTTGGTTCCTGGCAGACCCCTGCAGTTGTTTTTGTACTGTTTATGACTGTCGCCCTGGTTGTATCACTTGCTTCTTTTGGTTGGGCTTGATAAACAGCGCAATCCCCTGCGGCTCTATTGCATTGGTCCTGCATGGCCTACCCGTACGTTTGGCCTCTTAAAAAAAATTTGATGTCAAATGGACCTATAGACTTCAGACTACGTGTTCTCCAAAAGGACCTGGTCGAGTGCAGCGATTTCAGATTTTCCCCTTGAAACCCCGGATGGTGTGGAGGTCTTTTTTGAATATCGTACGCCATGTCATGAGTGGCCTGCCTTTCTCCCATTTTCCTTTGGCATGCATAAGTCTGGAAGTCGCAGAATTTGTCCAGCAATGGACCTATAAAACTTAAAATCCCAAGATTAGTAATGGCATTTTAAATTATCCGCATTTCCCAAATTTATGAAATATGTTTCCAGAGAATATTGCTCAGATCAGACACAATTGCAGGCTCCAGACTAAGTTAAGTGGTATCTACAGCAAGAGACCAGGCGAATGTTGGAAGATTGTAATCTCAATTTAACAAAAAAAAAAAAAAAAAACGCATCCTAGTGAAGAGGAAATTACTTTATTCTATTGCTTTACTATTCTTTAAATACAATTAGAAGAATTTATTAGAATATAGTTTGGGGAAATCACAAAATAGCGACAGATTTTGGATTATTCAACAATTAGTAATAAATGGGTAATACCAGCAGTCATGAATTGATAGAAGAAAAGGAGGGGGCCCACAGATTATAAAGAAAAGTTATAGACCTACAGGTCCGTTCAAAGAAAGGTGAAAAACCAGGAGAATTGGCAGAAGAGAACAATCTAAACCAAATGGGAGAATTTTTCTGGTTTGGCGATATTGACCTAGAATTTTCACTACAGTCATTCTCCAGAGTTTCATCTTTCTTTGACTAGACCTGTTCGTTATCAGAATATGACTGGCAGACTTCGGAGCTCGTTTTGGCCCCCTCTCCGGAGTCTGGAGGAGCTTGGATGAGTTTAAGGCCTCTGAGTAAGCCCTGCAGTCGGCCATCTTGAGGCCTGTACCCCAGCATTTCGTCGGCCTGCTCCAGGAGTGGTCCCCTTACCCGGGTGTACAACTGCGGTGGTTGGAGAGGATGGAGGACCCTCGCCTACTGACTGCTGCGGAGGTCCCCATAGCAGAGGAGGGAGAGGGGGAGTTCCGGGGGCAGCTGGGGCTCCCACCCCCCGTCAGAACCCTGGGAGCCATGTTGGAGCGCCTCGAGGAGCTTGTGGAGCTGATGCCTGGGGACGATGAGACTCCGCTCACGCGCGGTGCGTGGCGGCAAATGATGGACGTGCTGCGGGGTGATCGGAGGCCGGAGGCCTTTGCTGGAGGAGAGGCAGTGGAGGGCTTGCTGGAGATCCGCGTGGAGGTCCCTGCAGAGGTTAATGCCGGTGAGATCGAGAGGGTGCCCGATCTGTTGCGCAGACCCCCGTTCCCAGTGACGACACTGGAGGAGCATGAGGTCGCTGAGATGCCTGCGTGTCGGGACCTAGCTGAGATGGTGATTATGCTACCGGAGGCTGCGGCTCCCTCTGTGAGGCCTGTGCTGGGGGTGCTGCTCGGGGCCCTGAGTTTGGGTGCTGTTGAGGGCCGGTGCTTACCTTGGCCCTGGGCCGTTCCCGGTGCGGCAGACGGGGGGACCTGGTCGCTGGATATTTCGGGCGCTGCAGGCGATGGAGGAAGGCATGGAGATGCTTTATACCCCACGTTCCTACTGGACACAGGATGAAGGGAACTTCCTACCGATCCGCTGTTGAATAATGGTTTACGACCTTGGCACCCCTGCATGGCCTGCTGCGATTTTCTCCCCCTTCGCTTATTTACCGATGACTTTTTGTTTATTTTTCTGTTTACCCTGATTTTTGCTGAATAAAAGCAGATTCTTCTTTTTACTGCACGGTATCCACAGACTTTTGCTGTCCCCCCATTCCCCCCCCCTCGCTGAGACATACACAGCTGAATTTTTATTTTTGCTGGACTATATTTGCAGACTTTTGTGATCCCCTTCCCCAAATTTTATTTTTCCCTTATCCCCTCCCCCTGCTGAGACGTACTATGTGTTCTGATCTGTGTTCCTACCCTTTTAATTTTTTGTTTCCCCTCCTTTTTATGTACTCCTGAATGATTTTATGGTCCTGCTTGCTGATTCTGTGGGTTTAATGTTGTTCGTCTGTTGGAGCACTGGGACTTTTTGTCCCCCTCCCCCTTTTTTTTTTTTTTTTTGTGGGACATTGGGAAGTAGCCTGGGCGAGCCACTAGGGTGGCTACCTAGGCTCTGTACACCCTTTTGGCCCCAGGTCTCCCGGCCACGTGGCCCCTTCCATGGCCCTCGGTTCCCCTTTAGGTTGCCGAGGCGAGCCAGGAATGCCACAATATGTTTGGCAGTCCCTCGTTACCCTTTTCTTTTTTTTTTTCCTGGTGCCCCCTCAGCGAACTCCATTGCTCTCTCTTGTTTTTGCTGGATCGACCCTTTTGACGAGTTTCTGCACCCTACCCTGTTTTTGTATCCCCCTTACCCCAATTTTTGTTCTTCTGTAGTTTCCTCTGAGATCCCCCCTTATGTTTTCTGTGCTTTCTTTGAGAGTATCTTCTTAGGCCCTGTGAGGCCGTTTGGCTGGTCGGTCTGTGACCCTATGTTTATCGTAAAATAAAAATTTGAAATATAAAAAATAAAAAAAAAAAAGAATATGACTGCAGTAGGAAAAGGATATGCTGTAAGTAATAACTATAAAGATATCCTTTTGAATTAACCATACGAGGTAAATTTGTTGAAAGTTTAAGAAGATGGATAGTAAATAGAAGATAAAATGTATGAATGAGCTCTCTGGCTTACTTTGCTGTGCCATTGAGAAAATCTACTGGCCGGAGTCCTGGTTGATGATCTCGGCCCCTGGACGGAGTGGAGGCGGCAGCCATTTTTATACCTCGTGTAACTTCCCTCTTGGAGTTCCTTGCCTTACCTCGGATATGGGTAAGACGAATAGGCGGGCTGGAGTGGCAGATGCTCCCCGTCTCCCGGATATCCGAGTCTCCTTAAGTGGCTTAAGATCTACTGGTACCGCACCCCGCTCCCCGTCGGCGACCGAAGCCTCCACTGACCGGGAGCCGGCTACGATTCTCCCACCCACCCGATCTACCTCGCCATCGGACCCAGATGACCTACCAGCAACCAGGAGAGACATCCGCGCCCTCTTGGAGGACGCTCGCTCTTCCTGGAGTCATGAATTGGCTGTCGTGTGTTCGGACCTCTCGGTTCTCAAATCGGGAATTGAGGACTTGGACACTGCTACCCGTGAACTGGGGGATGTACAGGCCGCAACGTCCTCCTGCGTGGCGGCGTTGCAGGCCCAGGTCACCAGCCTTCAATCCTCGGTCCTGACTTGAGTCCCGTCACCGCCGCAAGAACCTTAAGATCCGAGGCATCCCGGATTCCCTCCCTGATCATGACCTCCTGGCGTTTGTGAACCTGTTTGCGGTGACTGCCCTGTCTTTGTCTGGTGGAGTCCCGGCCCCGGTTATTTCGGCGACCAGGATTAGGAGGCCCGCTGCGGCCCCCGACACAGCCTCCCGAGACGTGATCATGGTGGCCAGAGATGTCCGTGTCCGTGATCAACTGCTGGGGGTGACGTTGCGAGCCCCTCCGACCCGTTTCGAAGATGTCGACGTGGTGGTATATCGGGATCTGCCATTCCTAGCATTAGCAGCTCGTCGCATGTTCCGACCTATTACCACGGTGCTCAGGGCCCATGATGTCCGCTACCGCTGGGGAGCGTCGGGGATCCTGCTTATTCAACATGGCCAGTCTGTTCTCCCGGCATCGACACTTGATGAATCTCAGTCACATCTGCTGACCCTTGGTCTGCCGAGGACCACGGAGGGGGATTGTTTGTCTTTGTCATCGACACCAAGACCCCGGGACCCGGACTAGCTTCTGGACTCGCCTATAGTCGTTCCCTTTTTTGTTATTGCTCTTTGAGACTTGAAGTATATTCTCCTCGCATTTCCCCCCCCCCAACTTTACTCTCTCCCCCTCCCCCCCCCCCAATTTTATTTTTTATAATATTATTTACCGATGGGTTCGGAAGTAGGGTTTCAGCTCGGGCGAGCCATGGAATAGTCACCTAGGCTCTCACTGTTCCTCTGGCCCCAAGGTGACCTTTGCCCTGTGGTTCCCTCTGTGGCCCCCTGTCCGGCCCCGAGGTTGCAGGGGTGTGCTGCTGAGTACCACTTTACCCTTGAGGGGCTACTATCTCTCCCACCGGGGAAGGTGTTTTTTTTCTTCTTTTTCTTTTCTTCTCTCTCTCTCCTCGCTTCTCTTTCCAAAATTGCGTTGATTTTTCTTGTTTAGTTACACGTGCGCTGTTTCCATACTACTGCCTGTTATGCTCCTTGCTGGGCCCTGCGTGGCCACTTTGTTTCTTGATGACATGCTTTATAAATAAAAATTTCAAATACAAAAAAAAATAAAAAATGTATGAATGATTGTGTACAGTCTATTAAGTAGACGTATAGAAGAGTTGGTGGTAGGGTTTTAGGTGCCATCTCGTAAGGGCTTCTTTATTCACAGAATAGTATTTGTAAGATTGGAGCTAGGATCAGGCAAAAAAAACTAATAAACATAAGGGTACCTGTAAGGTGCGCATGTACCATCCAAAAGTGGAATGCACACAGAACATCCAGAACTTGGTGCCTTGTGACTACTAAGCTCTATGTTGAGAAGGTCAAAAATTGCAAGGAACGCATGCAACACCTAAGCTGGGAAACGCACACAACGGGAAAGATAACCCCGAAGTGCCATTGAGACAGACACAGAATGTCATCTTGGGAAGGACAGAATTTTGGATACCAGGACTTGAGGATTGTAGATGCCCCCTTATAAAAAGTGTACATACAATCAATAAAAAGTGCCCCTAACTGCAGCTTCCATCCTCTGGAACGCACTCCCTCAGACGGTCAGACTTTCCCTTTAAAACGCTCCCTTAAGACATCCCTATTTAGGGAAGCCTACCACCCAACTCACTAATACACCTCACTGCCCCAACCAGTCCATCACTCTCACCTTGCAGTCCTCTCCTGCTTCCACCCCCAACCCATCTAGATTGCGAGTTCCCATGGGAATAGGGCCCTCGTTTCCTCCTGTGCTGGATTATTGAATGTTGTAAAGTCTCAGTGTATTGTAACCCTGTCTATCGTGCCCATTGTTCAGAGCTGCAGAATATGCTGGCGCTATATAAATGAAGTATACTAATAACCAAGTCTTGGGCAACACATCAAATATACTTAAAACTAAACTTTTGCTCCATTCCCATTGGGTATTAACCACTTAGAAAAGATGATCACCTTTCGTGTGAGTCCTGGTGGCTATGTATTACAAAAAACAACATGCGATAAATCAAGTGATGTAGTAGGTTCACGAAGCAGACCAGAATGGACTTCAATGAACTTCAGGGAAAAAAGGGGAGAGCACCCCCCCCCGGCCACTGGTCTCCAACATGTTAGGGCCATAAATTGAAGGCTCTTTATGCAAGAGTGCTCATCTAGGCAAGGGAAATAAGGAGCTTACACCTTTTGCCGTCACCTCGTGGGAGGTGTACTTCAGAAACATCTGGGGGCCCAGAGTTTGAGATCCTTGGCCTAAGGCATTCGGATGATCTTTACCATTGATGGACCAAACCCTTGGTATGTCATTTACTCTTAATGCCATCAAGGTCTATTGAAGCATCTTCAAAAGATAATCCACAGGGGGGTGGGGGATATGGGACATAATGTTTTGCGCTGCTCAATTTATCCATAGTCTTCTCTGCTCCATATACATGGACTCCCATGAACCACCAATGCCGTGGATTCAATGATCATTCTGTAGAGGCGAGAGACTACTAGGAGAGTCTTTCACCTTTGGGTTTTAGAGGTGTCCTGGTTCTGAAGACTGGTGGGAAAGGTTAGAAGAGTCTGCCATTCATCTTTGAAATCTCTGGTTTGAAGAGTGAATACTGGTAATCTTCTGCCAAGTACCTTTAAAGCATCTATAGGGATAACATGAATTGTGAGAAATATTTTCATTGGCAAATTGGGATCTTTTCCATAGGTGGTCTTATCAGGTAGGCTTGAACACATATGAACACACCAAGGGTGGAATATTTCTATGCCACCTGAAGTGATTAGCCGCTTGCGTTCTTTGATGTACTTGAAAAAAATACAGGTATAAATTGTAGCTTTTAATTAAACTACCATAAAAATGATATATTATAGTCGATACAGGGAAGAGTAAGCGAGCATGTCAAAATAACAAGACAAACCAGCCACTCCAGCGGCTAGCCCAATTCCAGATAAAAAACACATAGGCACTAGTGTAGGGGTTTCCATGGGGCATGAGCAGTATGATATGAGAGGCCTAAATACAGCAGCAGCAGAGGCCCTGTAATAGGATGGAAACAGACCTTCATGGGTCTGTGGGTAAATTAGAGTATGAAGACAGGTCCAGAAATATACCCTTTAAAAAGGCTCAGAAAGGAAATGCATGCATACACCAAGGAGAGCACCTAATGAGTCCTAGGTTTCATGTCTGGTACAGTCTTCTCAGACTGGCCTAAGTACTGGTGCCAAAAACCACAGGAAAAAAAAAAAAGAAGATTGCCGCTGCTAAAGCACAGTAAGGAAGAAGAACAGGTCAGCACAATACTGATCACTCGAAGTTTCGCTGTAGATCAGTTTCTTTAGGAGTGTATCAAAGCAGAAAATCTACCAGTAGGAAAAGTAGCGCACAGTGAAAAAGACAGACAAATTCACTTAGAAAGAAAAAAAAAAAACACTGGGTAGGATGGACACATCTGGACACCCATCATATGGAATGACATATCCATATAGAAACTCGAAGAAAGGGTGGGTTCAGCAGGGACGGCCAGACTGTGTGGGCCAAAAGAGATCACTAGGTGAAGTATGGGGAGGTGTCTAGGTCAAACCTCCCTTCAAATTGCCTAACCTTTGCCATTTCTTGGCATAGGGAGTACTGAAGATTACACACATATGGCACATTCACATTTGATTTAATGAAAATACAAAATAAGACTTGATACAATGTGCAGGTTTTATTTTTTTTAATAGAAATTTAAAATCAGGGAACAGGAAACCTTAGACAACAGGAATAAAAGGTCATTTCAGGACATTAAAAAAATGCTTTAAAATCAAGCTATTCCTCAATTGTGTCTTCTGGGTATTGTACACTTAATCCAGAACTCCAGACACTTACAATAAGGCATTCAAAAAGGGTTATATAAATAGTTTAAATATCTTGGCCAAAGATATTCCAGTACAAAAGGAAAACAAATCCATCATTCTGTAGAATGAAACGCAGAGCTAGAATTCTGTCGCGTCTGCATCCCAGGTACTTTAATCTTTGATTAGGGAGCAAAAATTTGTCAGAAATCCGGGAAAAGGTGTCGTGTACCTATGATTAGTGTCCAGAATATATCCTGTTCTATATGCTCAATTTTTGGAAAGCAAAAGGCAAATTGTAACTGTAGCCTTAAAAAAAACATCAACATTGTAAAGGTTAACCAAATCTTAGATTGTCCCATTTACATTTAACCATGTCACAGATAGATTGTTGTAAAAAAGTCATATGATGACTGCTAGTGTTTTTTTGCATCACAGTGGTTTTGTTGGATTCAAAGACTTTAGCAAATGAAAGTCTTCGGTTATAGAGGACTATACGTCTAGAATAGATTAAAATAACCTTGCAATAACTACAGAACACCATACTTTTCCCCCTTTGCTCCCATGCAAATACTTAACAGTGACAACACCCTCCGCCTTAAACGCGATTATAAAATGGTTATAACTATTTAGTCCCGGGGCAAGTATATACCAAATTAAAACGCAGCTGAAGGGGTTCCAAAGTACTAAATTTTTTATAAAATAGAGCCTCTTATCAAAATAGATTAAAAAAGTATTAAATATACATAAAGATTCTGTAGTTTGATTCTGGTGGGTTTTTAAAAATAGATTGACATAGAATTAGGGATTATTTCCGTGTGTGCTGAGATCACTGGATCATCTGGATTCAGCTGGCGAGCGCTTCAGACTGGGTTTTTTGCCTTTTTTTGGATCAACTGCAGTAGGTGATGTGTGAAAGGCTGAACCTGATGGACGCATGTCTTTTTTCAGCCTATGTAACAGTACTCATTTGAGATCGACACATTGGTAAGTAAAAATATAACCTAGTCAAGTAAACTTTAGTCAAGAACGGTTTCCAAAAAAAAAAAAAAATTCAGATTGGAAGGGATTATGAAACTGTAAAATTAAAATCAAACACTTAAATATTTATATTAGACTTTAACAACTGTCAATATTTTTAAACCAGGGAATTCTTTGACCACATAGAACGACGTACCCACCAGAAAGAATGTCTAAGAAAGGCGAGAGGAATTCCCCCACCATATTCACTATATAAAAACAGATTTTTTTTCTACCTTACATTTTATTTTGCCAACCCTCCATTAAACGGAAGACCTGAAAAAGTGCGACTAGAATATATATCTGAAAAGGTCACACTGCAGATTCTACCAGAAAGGAGCTAACCAATACAATGAGAACATATTGTGCAGCCTATAGAAGTGTTGAATGAAAAAGAAAAACAAAAGCACCAACATGGATTAGAGTAAATCATGTGCATCATAATGGGACGTTATATGATGGCAACCATGAACAGTTGCAATGCCCTCCAGGATAACTGGACATTTGGTAAAATTTGTGCTAGAATTCAAACCATTTTTCCCATTTCTAAAAGGTAATGACAACAAAAGTGTAGAACCCAACAGACTAAAAGTAGAGAAATTCCATTAAACGTGTCCTACGACTTGTTTCTGGGCTGGTTTACTGCATGGGTTGGTAGAGTACTGTATGAAGTTCAGTCTGGGAATCTTTGTGGTAGAGATTTTTTCTTGTCACAGAACACAACTGAGGTTTAGTTCATTCTAATTCCGACAGTTTACACGGCCTTCGAAACTCTTGACCGCGCTCATGGATCCACTTATTGGACACTGAAAACCAGAAGTATATAAAAGTGAGATTGACATGCATGGGAGATCAGCATCATACTGTTTATATAGTGCGGTAAATTGAATGGTAATAAGTATACACCAAGATAGCATAAAGTCTAGAGCATTCAGGAGCTTTGCAAACTAGTATAAACAATCAAACGCCTACTTAATCTCAGAAAAAGGATCTAAAGCAACGCTCATATGGTTAACCACATCTGGTTTGTGTGATTTCCTTTGTTTCTATTTGAGAGGCTGGGATCTTGAAATATGGAAAAGATTTAAGAACAAGAATCACGACAGATTTAGATTTTGAATTTTGGCCTAGAAATTAAACAACATGTACCTGTATCAAAGGATCTTTAATCAATACTCACCCCATTTATTTCCAACCAATACTGGACAGGCTGCATGCCTTGTGCTATAGTCACCTTCTCCACTTTCAAACAGATTATACCAAAACACTGCTGAACCCTGGACAGAGGGAAAAAAATTATTAGCAGGAACCTTACATTTCCCTGTGGGAAATTTAGTACAACCTCGGCAACCACTCCCCACCCAACATTAAATTCCTGAAGAAAAAAGTATGAAAACTCAAGGACTCAAACAACGTAACCAAGAACCAAAATGGGTAGACCGAGCTTAAGTGAATAAAAGGTTGATTGCCAAATATATGTAACAATTGTGTACAGTACATTAAACTATTATCCCAGTAATAATGAGGCATAAAGATCTACTGAAACCATTGGGAAAATAGTCAGTGATCATGTCCTAAAATATTTATGGATGTAGAATACCTCTGGTGTCAGATTTGTCATCCTACTTGATACTTTCTAAGTCTTTTTCCAATTTGTGCCTCCAAATGCAGCTTTCTCACTTCCTTGTGCATCTACCCTAGATTACAGCAACACCTCATACAGTTTTAAACACAAAAGATGTCATACGGATGTCTTTGCGTCATCTGGTTGATTTAAAAACTTGTAAATTTACTGGGGCATTAAGAACAGTTAAATGAAAAACTAGAGAAATGCTCATGTAGGGCCAAAACATTACCAGATTTTTTCCAATAAATCTGCTGTTAGACTGGAGTGGCCAGTCCTTTTTGTTCGAGGACTATATTTGGGGGGAGATAGATGCAACCAAGCCTGGAGATGCACTGGTCCGGATTTCATTTTATACTAAAAGAATACTGAAGATTTTGGATTGCAATGCATAATCAGAATAAGTTACCAAGGACTTTGAAATTTTTATTTTTTTGGTAAATACAAAAGATCCACAGTGTAGATCAGTTAGGCTGGGAAGAAATTTTCATGCCCTTTGTGTGATTGAGTTTTTACCATTAATTGGTTGTAATTCAACATGATCAAGCAGAAGCTTTGAATCAAATATAGACAAGTGTCTACCCCCATGGCTGTAATTTGTGCAGACAATCTTCGAAGCTGGCAAACTCCGAAATGTATTCTCACATACTAACACATTGGAAGTGCCAGGGATGTTGTCCAGGTTGACTTTAATCACTCAAGACTTTGTCATCCAATCCTAGCGACACTGAAATTAAGTTTCCACTGGTTAAAATTTACCAACACAAACAACCTCCCAGTATGTGAAATTGGCTGGTGTGAGCTCACATAGCCAATGTAATAAATATTAAATACCCTTCAATCCACTAGCAACAGCCCGAGCCACACATTACAGAACGTATCTTCAAACGTCTACCGGTAAAATACCAAATGGCAACTTCAAGTTACATTTGGCATTTCTCCTGAAATTTCGTCTTTTTTTGTAATTTTATTTAATTTACACATGTTCAACGCATTCCTGGACATTCTCATGCCTAAACTGAAGAGACAAAAAATTCCAATACATTACGTAAATCATAAAATAAATTAAAGATTACTGCACACAGTAGAGTTTTTTTTTTTTAAAATGCTTCACTCACCTTTCTGGGGTACACCGCAGCTCCTACTTCCGGGAAAACTGTAGCACCACCTGCTTCCACATCACTCATCTGTTGGTAAATATTGGAAGTTACTCAGCTACTTATCCCTATCAAACCCAGTGTTCATGTTAATTTGTTATATAGAATATTTCAAACATGTCTGCACTTTGTTTAATTATGAAGTATTAACTGATGGGAAACATAAATGGAGGAACTTAGAGTTGGGAAAATGAACCCATCAAGTGATTATTTTTACTAGGTTTTGTTTTACTATACATAATGTACAGTCAAGGACCTCCCCGTACGATAGGATACACGAGAATAAGCTGCACCATGGCCGTCTTAATGAATAAAACTTGAGGCCGTTTACAGTAACTTACATAAAACAGCCAGGTTGCAATTCTGTTGCCTGTACCAAGTTCTTTGAAAGCATCAGGTTCATCTTTCTGTAAAGACATGCAATGTGTTAGAATAAAAAAAAAACGCAAGAACAGTAATAAAAATTAGAATAAAGCACACATGCACTGCATCTTTGTTTAACCAACAGATCACATTTCTACACATTAGGACTGCAATGCTCAAACCAAAATTTTAAAAAGATCAATTTGTTCCATTTCAGTACTTATTGGTTGTTTAAGACATGCTCCGTGAATCATTATTAGTAGCTTATTGCATGATACACATTTATACAATGGATGAGTCTATGAGCTCTGATGCAATTTCTTATATTCCAGAGTTTACAAAATATGCTCCAATAACCATTAAACCATCATGAGATGCAAAGTCTAATTTTCAAAAAAAAAAAAAAAAAAGCCAATTTCTGTATGGTCTTCTAGCAATACAGATGAGAATTTTTTTCTCTTTTTTCCGAGAAAAGATTTTATCAGAAAGGATACATTGAGATTTCTCTCCTATTTAAGTATGTCCTGGGTGGCGAGTATGTACCGTTGTAAGTGTCCTTTGGCAAGACACCTACTGGAGAGGTGCTCTTGCCGGGATCGAACCTGTGTCTCCACAGTCTCTCTCCTCAGTTATAGAGCAGTGATGTTACCTCTACTAAAAGGAGGTCCACCAATCATGGAGAATATCCATTGGATTTGTGTGGTGGTCTCAGGCTGTTCTTGTTTAGGAAGACCCTTTGTGAGCAAATATCCCATAAGTAAAAGGTCACATCTCTAAATACAGTATGCGCTCAAACTGTTTATATTGTACAATCAACTTGGCGAATCAGTTAACAGGATACAGGGTATCAATCTTGCACTTCACCTGGTGCACTAGCTATCCGAGCATCCCTCCATAGTAACAAAGGTTACCTTCAGATGCAGCATGTCACTCTAATGTTCTTCTCTTTAGTAATTACTAAAGCACAGCTCCTTCACATTTCTTTGGTGCGCTGTCAATATTTATATTTTAGTGCCAGTGGAACCTGTTAGTGCATTTATGCTGATGTGGACAGACTGCCACAAAGCAAAACTTCAGATTCAACGATTTTATTTTTTTTAAGTCTACGAAAAAGTCATCTAAAATCTAATACTGAAAATCAAAGTCGCCTAGCCTTACTCAAAAACAGAAGTTCTGTTCGGAAAATACAGGTCAAGGAATCATGAACACAATGCTCAAAACAGCAGCAGCATTCGTTCCGAGAGGAAATGTATGTATGTATGTATGTATGTATATTCAGAACAATATGGACAGCACATCACGATTTGCGTAAATAGAATCAAAAAATTTATTAGAAAAAATATTTAAAATACGGTTTTCAGTCCGCTTGACTGACCGTTTCGGCCCCTCAAAGAGCCTTTATCAAGGTAGCTTGATAAAGGCTCTTTGAGGGGCCGAAACGGTCAAGTGGACTGAAAACCGTAGGTTTTAAATATTTTTTCTAATAAATTTATTTGATTTTTAAATCAGCTGTGGTCAGGTCTATTACTAGACTGGACAGTCACCGCACCTGCAGACTTGAGTTTCAATTTGATGCAGAAAGTATGGATGATTTCCAGGACAAAAATTTGGCTCATGATAGATTAATGGACCATTCCAGATCTGGTTACAACAGTTCAGTCAAATCATGCTTGGGGTTTGCAAAACTCAACCCCATTTGTTTCACTCTGAATGTTGTATAATCGAGCATGCAGTTACTCTAGATTTAAATAAAAAAACTGAAAAGATGCAGGAAAATGCAACAAATGTTGCCCTCGAGATCTTTACTTGCCCGTGCAAAATCAAAGTGTGGCTCATACTGTCCTCCCATTCCATAATTTGCCACCTGAAAAGACAAGAAAAACACAAAATGGGAAATCTTTCTGTAAGGATGAACTTACCCTGCCAAAATCAAAATGTGGCTCATATTGCCCTCCAACTCCATAGTTGGCCACCTATGAAACGTAGAACACACAGGTGTGAAAAATGTATACCTGTACATAGGCAGTGGAAAATTCCCAACACATACCGAGCTCTGATACCAAGATGTGTTTAAGAGGGAGAAAAATTATTGTAAAAGGGAGAAACTCAAACACACCTAAAACAAGAGAAAAAAAAAAGGAGTTTTTCAATAAACCTTCACAAACCTGCATATTGAAAACTGTTGAACATCTGACAACAGCTTTCCTCCTTCACATAAAAATCCGTGCACTATACTATAAAATGTTACTATATACAGAGAGTCAGTTAATGACTTTTGTAGAAGATTTAGCAGTTGGAGACTAACTTCATGCACGAACTCCGGATTTCACGGGAGTACGAATAAAAAAATGGCGTCTTTGGAACGGAGAGACTGCTAGATGGGCATTGGAGTTCTTGCATATTAATTGGGTTTTAAAAACACTGATAGTTTGCAGGATCCTCCCATGGGAAGAGAAACCAAATTAAACCTAGAGTATACTACTCTTAAGAGACTAAAAAAAAAAATTTGAGAAGACTTTGCTAGGCAAGTTTACTCCCGGAAAACCATAGTAGGCATAGATTTTTCTAAGCAATTTCGTTAACAAGGAGCAAGCCAGAAACTGAACCCAGAGACGGTATTAGGACCAAAAGTTTTTTCAGGTCACTGTTGGTCGAAAGTCTGCTGGTGTCACTTACCTGGAGTTCCTCAGCTGTAGACACATCAAGTCCTGTAAGGTCTTGTATTCTTCTATTGATGGTCTCTATTACAGGATCTTCATAACCAGATAGCCAAGCACTGAAGTGAGATTAATGACAACATTGTAAGACAAAAGTAAAAAGTTCAAATTCTTAGAGTGAATACAACTCTATTAGCATTTAATTTTTTTTTTTTTTTTTTAAACAAAGTTGTTCAATTTAAGAGGATGATACACACCCTTTAGTTCCAGTGCATATCTAGGTCTATCCAGATTGTCACGAGTCTCTGACCTGGATGTGCCAGTTTAACAGAAGCCCCTACCACGGAGCTCCCACAGGAACATTTTGCACCAAAGCTTGGTGATTTAAGCATATATTTATCATTATGATATTTGACATATCTGAGTATTTACAGTTGTGCTCAAATGTTTGCATACCCTTGGAGAATTGGTAATATATGTACCACTTTTAAAGAAAATGTGAGTGAGCAGGCAACACATTTATTTCTTGTGATCTATAGTTGAATATGAACCCCATAACAGAATGGATTAATAAACACTAAAGGCAAAAAAAAATAAAAAATGAAATTACCTGTCCAAAAGTCTGCAAACCTACTTAATACTGTGTATGGTCACCTTTAGCAATGACAGCGTGCAGTCTTTTGTAATAGTTGTCCACGAGTGCTTGAATTCTTGCAGGTGGTAGAGCTGCCCATTTGTCTTGGCAAAATGCTGCCAGGTCATCTTGCATGAATCGCATGCTTGAGATCTCCCTATAGGAGGCACCATGGTATTAAAGTCAGGAGATCGAGGAGAACCTTTTTTTTCCTTTTCCTGCTGTTACCACTGGAGGGTCAACTTGGCCTTGTGCTTAGGGTCGTTGTGCATCTTTCGTGCAATGCAAATTGCCTGCCTGTAATTTATAATAACATGCTGCATTCACCTTGCCATCAAATTTTCACAAGACTGCCTGTGCCTTTGGAGCCCCCCCCCAAAAAACATCAGTGAGCAATCACCATGCTTCACAGTGGGGATGATATTGTTGCTGCTATAGGCCTTGTTGACCCCTCTCCAAGCATAGCACTTATGGCTGTGACCATAAAACTATTTGTCTTGCCACTTTAATTGCAGCGTGTCCAAAGCTGTGAGTCATGTCAGGGTGTTGTCGGGCAACTGGGCTTTTTTGTGGCATTTGCGCAATAAAGGGCTTCTGGCAATTCGACCATGCAACGCCTTGTTTGAGTATCATTTTATTGGAAACGACCACAGTCTTTGCCCAGAGCAGCTGGTATTTCTCCTGAAGTTACCTGTGGGTTCTCTTTGCATCCACAACTGCCAGAAGAAATGATCAGGATACAATCTTTCTTGGTCTACCTGACGCTGGCATCACAAAATCTGAATTTTCCACTTATTAATAAGTGATTGAACAGTACTGACTGCCATTGGATATCTTTTTAGATCTTTTCCAGCTTTATAAAGTTCCATTACCTTCTTACGCAGGTCTTTTGACAGTTCTTTGCTGCTCCCCATGGCCAGTATCTAGCCTCCGTGCATACACGCGAGAGCTACTCATTGACCAGTTATACACATGTCGATTGCAAAAGCCACAGATGTGGGAAATTAACTTTTGGCATGATCAGTCATATTTTTCAATATAAAATGCTAAAGTCACGATTTCTGCAAGGGTATGCAAACTTTTGAGCACAACTTTATCCATTACAAAATCTCAATAAAAGAAATGCCTTCAGTCCTCAAATGGATAGAAAACAAAAATAACTACGTTTTATAGAATATTTTCTGTATTTATATTTTATGCAAACATTGGTAAGCAAGTTTCTCTCAGACAGGAAATCGGGCTAGGATTGTTTACATTAAGCAAACATGTTCCATTTATCAGACTAAGTCTAATTTATGATCCCATAATATGAAGTTGTTTAAATTAACGCATCTGGTTACACAAAAGCGAGTACAGCAGCTTATAAAGACTGCCAAAAAACTGAGAATTATAAAGTATACAGAGCAAGTACTCCTATGCAACAAAGCTCAAAGAGATTGAAAGTTGTGGTACTCCTGTGAAAATACTTGGAAAGCAGGCCAGGACACGCCATTCAGATGGTCCCCACTATACAAACATTCTAGATCCCCACCTCAATATTAATGCGGACAATTATCCTGCTGGGTGATACTTTAGTTGATGCTAGAGTACCTTTTCTGGTAATGCAAGGCTTGGTTTTAAATTTGGGTTTATACAGCCCAAGGGCAGCATTGTGGTCAGACGTTTACCGCTTCTCCAAATGAACCACAAAAAAGGTGACTGTGGCAGCTGTCCATTACTTGTTACACAATTTGTAAAACATTTTGAAATTCAGTCTTTTCTCCTTCCATGTAGAAGGATACCAGAAAAGTTGCTGGATAAGGTGTTCTACAATAACAATTGCAAGACTCCCACTGATGCCAATCTTAACGTTTTAGAACATCAATAACCGGGATACATTAAATAAAAAAAGATACATTTTCTCACATGCAGGTCTATTCACTAAAAAAGGTGGAACTCCGGTGCATTGGCAGGAAGTGTGAAAATTCTAGGTTAAAATAGCCAAACCAGAAAATTCTCCCATTTATCTCACTTTCTAAATAGGCCATTTGGTCTAGATTGTGCTTTTCTCCTGAGTTTCACCTTTTAGTGAATAGACCTGATGGTTTCCATCATACATTAAGACGAGGGTCAACATCAGCAACCTTAGCCCTCCAGATGTTTAGGAACTACATCTCCCATTATGTTCAGTCTATAGTTTGGCAGAGCCTCATGGGACTTGTGGTTCCAGTACGTCTGGAAGGCCAAGGTTGCTGACCCTCAATATCAATTTAAACAGCAGAATTAAAACGGATTAACCGGTATACCTCCCAAAACCTGAACTAAATGCATATAGGATGACAGGTTCATTATGACAATAAAGCATGCCAAGCCCCTCCCAATCCTGCCGTGCGTCAGCATGCAGCTCCTCCCTTCTTTGTCCCCAACACAATCTCCAAGATGTAATATAAAAGTTTTCCTTCAGACACGGAGAAGAGGGAATAATCCCACAGTATAGCACAGACATTGTGACCTTTAATTGCACCAAAACATTTGAAATAGGTTTTGTTTTGAGTGTAATTTTATGAAATTAAGAGGCTGAATGAACTAGGTCGACCAATTGGAATTGTCACTTGTGTTCATTAGGATTTCATTTGTAGTTTTTATTAGTGTTGTAAAAATGTAATCTAAACCCATCGTATGGTCTGTCAGGGATGGCAAACTGATCATGTGAAGAGTGTTTGATTGTGCCAAACAGTCAGGTGTCATGTCCAAGATACCCATTGCCCTTACCTCTTAGAGACTCTGTATTGTGCTGTGACCAATTGTCCTGTCAGTGGATCATGCACTGTAGCCCTTCTAAGCTACAAAAGAGAAAGGACCGATTGAAATTTGGAAGTTGGCGTTTTATTTTTTCCATGCCATGCCAAGGATTCAGGTTGGTCTGGGTGGAATGCCATTCAAAGTATGCGGTTGTCTTTTCAGAAGTAGTAAAGCCCAATAACGCAACGTCCTTTCACTTTTTTTTCCTTTAGAGACACCAATATCTTACTGGTGTGGAGTGCAAACAAATCCATTTTTGTTTTTGGAAGTTATAGAAAGCTTAAAACGAAAATGCATTTATCAAGAAAAAAAAAAAAAAAGTTTAGATTTGACATATCTTTGTAAATTACCATGCGTCATTTGTTTCAATAATGTAAAAGATATCATGGGGCAATTTTCACCTGTTTTTTGCAACTTCGACAAACACGGGGATATGGATTAACCGCTATTAAAACAAACTCCTCCATAATCCAACATAATTTCTGGTATCTAACCAATTATGCTCCCAAAATTACGATGCCTTCAGATATGGAAACCCTAATATAAAAGTACTTTTAATGACCCATGTAGTAAGACTTTCAGAACTCTGGCCAGAATTGAAGCCCCCGCTCCATAAAAAAAAAAAAAAAAATACAGATCTGAAATTGAATGCCATGTAACTTTCTTGTAGAGACTAGATACAAACATTGTATTAGCCGCAGACACTAGAAGAGCCTCCAGATAAAAATAGCTTGTACGACAGGCAAGATGCCCAGATAAAGCAAAAGAAGACTAAAAAATGAGATACAACTTCGACATTGCAAAAAGAGATTTGTTTATTCCGCACCAGTAGTGACAGACAGATACTAGAATTGCAATCCTGCCACCTCAGTTCTTTCACAGTTCCAATACGAACCTATCCAAGCAGCCCGTTACAGTGCGGGCACGGAAGCCCCTCTTACCTTTTGCTAATCCTGTAGTGTGCCGTCTCCAGGACTCCTGTTACAGGGTTTGAAATGGTGGCTCGCCTCAACTGTGAAGCCAACCAATCATATGAGTTGTAATACACATAAGCTAGCATTCCCCCAACCAATCAGAAGCCTCATTTTTTAGAATTTTCTTTTTAAGATAAAAATTTAGAAAAAAGTTGAAAGTCAAGTCTTACAAAATGAAAAAATTTGCACAAAACCCATTAAGGAAAAGATTAGTCAGAACATGCAATCCAATAATACTTATGTCAGATCAATGTGATGTAAATTTTTGTGCTAGACACGCTCATTACAAGCTTTCTGTTAAGGATTGAAACTACATTATCAAGAGTGATCTTTAAAAGAACGGTTCCTCAAATTTTCCTGGAGGGTAACTAAAGTCAGCACAACATCCAAAAACCAAAAGGGTGGATCCGTGATCTGTCACTCAATGACAGGCTTTTGCACACACAAACTGATGCAGGAAAAAAAAAAAAAAAAAAAGCTTTCCATGTAGTGCCGAAAGAGGAGGTCATCCAAAAACATCACTTTTAAAGCCTTGCTTTCATGCACACTCAATGAGTTTGGTCATTTTATCAATGCTGTCTGGACTGCAATATATACATTTACACTTGGAGCAGTTTATGCATATTGTGACTTTTGTAAAAAGACCTGCATTCTAGTCATTTGTCAAGCTGTCCTATTTTGCGTAAGTCCACAAGCTTGCACTTTCTTGCATTGGTCCAGAGAACTCAAAGAATACCAATGAAAAATGTAATCTCCAAGGAGGGGGGGGGGGGAAAATGATAAAATAAATAAAAAACCTGTTCCTATAGAAGCCAGTAACAGGTAATTTGAAAAGTCTAAAAATAAATTTCCCCTACTAGGTTAACAATGATTGGAATGGGGGTTGCGTGATCCCCAAAGGTCTAGCTGTAGCAGGCCAATGATCTGAAAAAGAGAGAAAAAAAGGCTCCTACAGATTGTAGATAAATCTGTTCAATGATAAGAAAACACAGTTTATGGTCTCTGCAATCTTAAATCCAGAAATTTAAACATAAAATTTTAAGGTTTCCCTACATAAAAACCTAGTCCATCGCTTACAAATAAAACGTCTTACGGCTTGCTGCTAAACTAACAAAATCTGTTGCTATATTGCACGTTTGGCCACTTCCAGCATCTTTATACTATAAACACCTAAAGAGTTCCACATAGAAGTTACTGCAGACCAGTCTACACAAAATTCATTTTTTGTAGTGCTACAAGGCTGTGGTTAATTAATACCCTACATGACTTTATTATGCAAGGACATGGTACCTTATGTGGGTGCTGGATCACAATACCTTCGATGTAGAGAATTAAATCCTACATTCTATCATTTATACTTTGATGCTTTTAGAATACACACACACACACACAGCATAAAACTCACTCTTGGCTTTGCAAGTGCTTGAACCTTCGCAATCTCAGCATCAGAAATAATGTCATGGTAACGCACAATACGGGGCTTGTCCCATTCATCTTCTTGCTTTATGGGAGACAAAACATATACAGGGCTCCTATTTCCGTCATGGTAACGGCAGAAAAGTTTCTTCTGTCTGCGGGGAGTCTGAAATGAAGAGAAAAAATGTTACGCAAGTATTTAGTAGAATTTCTACCCGTGAGAATTAAATGTGATGTCTACTGGAAATGCAGCATTTTACAGGAAAGATTAACCCATGTCAGCCACGTGTAAAGTGTGGACATTGCCGAAACAGAAAGGGAGACTTCATACCATTTTAATCCCTTCTCCACGACAAAGCCGCTCGTATTTTTGTCTCTCAGGCAGGTGATCCTTGGGGCGACCTTTCCTGGTTCTGGTTTCAGCCCCATCAGAAAGGCTGGTTTTGTTGCCTTCCTTCGTCATGATGTATTCAAAGTATCGCAAATTGCCATTTCCTCTTTGATGGTCAGGGTCTAAAAGCGGGAAACAGGAAAAGGAAGTTTTGGCACGATTAGATACAGAAATAAATATTTAAAATAGGGTTTGACATTTGTTTCAAGCTCAGGCAGCAATCACAAGATTTTAGGAGACAGGGGAAAAAAAAAAAATATATATAATATAGCAGAACAATATGGACAGCACATCAGGATTTGCGTAAATAGAATCAAAAAAAAAATTAGAAAAAATATTTAAAACATACGGTTTTCAGTCCGCTTGACCGACGTTTCGGCCCCTCAAAGAGCCTTTATCAATCACATTTATATACATGTACAAAAATTAAAGCTTACCCAGCAGCTGAGCACCAACGCGGTGGACGCCGAAGCTGATGAGTACGACGTACACTTCCGGGTATGGCGCCGAATGATGACAGAGGACGCTGACACACCCGTGAATCACGGGTTGCCATAGGAACATAATAACAAAGGCAGCCTGGGTGTAGCGGAGACGATAAAGTGATCAGACACAATGCAAAAAACATATTGAATAGCAAAATCCATGGCGAACAGCAGCAAGATCTGACCCCCACACTAATGATCACACCCAGTATAAATAGAAGGATAGAAATACAAAAAAAGAGAGCTATGTGCAGTCCACCAAGCACATCTCAGTTACGAAGAGGAGAAGCGTGGCAATCAAATTCTGTCACTCAGATAATTAAATCGAATCGATATCCAGATGGCAGGAAGACCCAAGTAGAGCACCCCATATGGAGACAAAAGCCAATCGCTAATAGGCGGATTAACCGCAAGTAGAGAGCAGCCCTAAATTAGTTAATTTATCTAGATGACAAGAACGAAGTAAATGAAATATATTCATTGAGACCCTTGGGTGAGCTAGTATCTAATGTTTTTATCCAAAAGGTCTCCCTTTGCAATAATAGACGTGAGCGGTCTCCACCTCGAGTGAGAGGGGGTACATGATCAATGGCAATCACTCTTAATTGATGTTTGGCACTTAAAAAATGTTTGGCAACCGGTTTATCCGACACACCATTGCGAAAAGCTGTGGTGATATTGGATCTATGACCCCGAATTCTGTCGCGCAATGGTCTGTCGGTCTTACCTACATAAGGTAGACCGCAGGGACATGTGATGAGGTATATCACATATTCTGTAGTACATGTGATATGTCGAAATCGTGTATCTTTTGTCCGATTGGGGATGTGGAAATGTAGATGAAGTAATCATAGGACTGCACGTCACAGTTTGGGCAACGGAAGCATCCAGATTTAAGGGGCTGTGGACCTACAGAATAGGATGGAGTTGGATCTGATTTAACCAGCAGATCGCGAATATTGCGCGAACGCTTATAGCTAATCAACGGGGCTTGACAGAATTTTTTAGGTAAAGACTTATCTCCTCGAAAAAGAGACCAATTAGACCGTATAGCTTTGGTCATAGTATGGCTCAAAGTGTGGTATGCCATCGGAACAAATATTTGTGAGTTCTGTTTACGGTTAATCTCCTTAGGGTCATTAAATTTGGACAATGATCGTGTCAAAGCACGATCAAGGGTCTCTCTACTATAACCCCGAATAAGGAATCTCTGGTACATATCTTCAATTTGTGTATTACGGGTCTGGATATCAGAATTATTACGCATGACGCGCAAGAACTGTGAAATGGGAAGGGATCTGATAAGGTGAGGAGGATGGAAACTATCTGCCCGAAGTGTGTTTCTGTGTCTCTTTTCTGTATAATGAATGTGACAACTGTCCATCTTTGACAGTGACCCGTATGTCTAGAAAACACACAGAACAGGCATCAGATACACACGTAAATTGTACTGGAGAATCGAGAGAGTTGAGCTGCACATAGCTTTCTTTTTTTGTATTTCGATCCTTATATTTATACTGGGTGTGATCATTAGTGTGGGGGTCAGATCTTGCTGCTGTTCGCCATGGATTTTGCTATTCAATATGTTTTTTGCATTGTGTCTGATCACTTTATCGTCTCCGCTACACCCAGGCTGCCTTTGTTTTTATGTTCCTATGGCAACCCGTGATTCACGGGTGTGTCGGCGTCATCTGTCATCATTCGGCGCCATACCCGGAAGTGTACGCCGTACTCAGCTTCGGCATCCACCGCATTGGTGCTCAGCTGCTGGGTAAGCTTTAATTTTTTGTACATGTATATAAATGAGATTTGTATAGTGTGCTTGCATACCTTGATAAAGGCTCTTTGAGGGGCCGAAACGGTCAAGCGGACTGAAAACCGTATGTTAATATTTTTTCTAATAGATTTTTTGATTCTATTTACGCAAATCCTGATGTGTGGTCCATATTGTTCTGCTATATACATATCCTTAGGTCTACAGTACCTATATTGTGGCATGAGTGGGCTGAATATTGGACTTTATCTTACCCTGCAGGGTTTTGAGCCCTTCGCCTTCATTTACAAGAAAAATTGTTTTTCTATCCACTACAGTGTTTATACTGTTGCATATGCATTAAGTTGCATTTTTCCTATTATGGAAGATTTTCTTCAGAAAGCAGGAGCGTATACTGACTTTGCTGAGACTCTACAAATCTGACGAACATGCCAGAAAAGTTCTCTGGCCTCAGACACCAGATCAACTGGTCCACAACGTCACCTCTAGGGATCTCTATTTTGATCTCCTGAAACTTAAACGTAAAAGAAATAGATTTGGACCTTCACGGTGTATTTCTGTCTGACTATTTCCGCGCTAAACGTATTCCACGTGGATTTCGAGTGACCAACGAACCGACGATAGGTCGCTCCAAACCAGAATTCTGTAAGAAGTGGATAGCGGTAGCTAACTGCTGCTCTTTAGATTGGATTGTCCTAGTCATTGAAGTATCGCAAGAAATCGCTACGACTAGAGACTTGATCTCTAAATTTGAGATGGAACATAAAACAGCGTTGGATGCCACTTCATTCGAAACACAATTGAATAAAATGCGCGATGATATTAAGCGATACAAATCCGAACTTAAGGTTCAAAAAATAGAAGCTTGAGAAAGTGAATTTCGATTACACCACTCACCGGGTGTATCGTTGGCTCTCCACTGAACAGAATAGACCTAGACGACCGGGACCACGCATATACAAACCTAGATTCTCAACGATCGATAACACCTCCGGAGAATCCGGGTCTGAAATAGACTCAGCACCGGTGGGAGCTACTCCAAGATCCAGAGCCTTTAGGGGCAGGCCAATCCAACAAAGAGATACATATACCGGCACTATTTCACCGGAGTTCCGGACGAGACGACCGAGGCATCGCCCCATCCGCAGGTCCAGAAACAAGAGGAAGACCAACCAGGAACAGAGGAACAGAGGCAGACCTCCGCTCTCGATGAATTGACCGATTTTCAATCTTTCAATTAAGGTTCTATCATCGGATCACCTATCTGTGCTATCTAAAGGCCTATCCTTTGTACCTAAATATACTCCGTCTCGCTTCGATGTTTCAGTTGAAATGTATAAAATACATCGGACATTGGCGATCCAGAATATTGTTGGCGAATCAGCATTTTCGCCTAGTGCTTTACACCTTAGAGGTGTAGATGTAATTGTTGAGTAAAGGTCTGAATCGTCGGGTTGTTGGTTTTCACAACATGGTTGTGGACTCCACCCCTGTGCACAAGACATTTTCTAATCTATCCAAAAATTAATGGGAGGCTTTACGAGATCTTGCCCAGGACTCTTCAGTAGTTGTCCGACCTGCCGATAAGGGGGGAGGGATAGCTATTCTTGATTACCAACAGTACCGAAATGACATTCTATTACAGCTTAGTGATGTGTCTACTTATAGACTATTGTCCCACGATCCTACACTTGGATTTAAAACACGTCTTGATATACTGCTCTCTATGGGGCTACAAGCTGGATTTATTGATTACACTATTGCTAAATTTTGTACTGTTGATTATCCTGTTATGCCGGTGCTCTACACCTTACCCAAACTCCATAAGGAACCGCACTCTCTCCCTGGCCGACCTATTGTGTCGGCCATGGGCAGTCTGCTGGAACCTCTGGGGAAATATATTTATCATATTTGCAAACCTTCTGTTATGGCTCTACCCACATGCCTTAGGGATACTCATCTGTCCAAATTGCATCAGTTCCAACTACCGTTTGACCCAATAATCTTGGCGACTTTAGACATCAAGAGTCTGTACACAATTATCCCTCATGAGGGTGGCATAAATGCTTTGATACAAACAATATCTGAATCCACTTGCTATAATGGTCCCCCCACAGAATTTTTACGTGAGACGCTGCACATTACTTTATGTTGCAATTTTTTTCGGTTTGAAAAGAGTCGGTACCTACAGTTGGTAGGAACATCCATGGGTGCTTCCATGGCTCCAGCCTATGCGAACTCCTTCATGTTCCATTATGAATAACAGCATATTCTACTACCCTTTGCGTCCATAGTTTTTTACACCAGGTTTATAGACGATATTTTCCTGATATGGTCCAAACCCTCAACTCTCGATTCTCCAGTACAATTTACATGTGTATCTGATGCGTGTTCTGTGTGTTTTCTAGACATACGGATCACTGTCAAAGATGGACAGTTGTCACATTCATTATACAGAAAAGAGACACAGAAACACACTTCGGGCAGATAGTTTCCATCCTCCTCACCTTATCAGATCCCTTCCCATTTCACAGTTCTTGCACGTCATGCGTAATAATTCTGATATCCAGACCCGTAATACACAAATTGAAGATATGCACCAGAGATTCCTTATTAGGGGTTATAGTAGAGACCCTTGATCGTGCTTTGACACGAGCATTGTCCAAATTTAATGACCCTAAGGAGATTAACCGTAAACAGAACTCACAAATATTTGTTCCGATGGCATACCACACTTTGAGCCATACTATGACCAAAGCTATACGGTCTAATTGGTCTCTTTTTTGAGGAGATAAGTCTTTACCTAAAAAATTCTGTCAAGCCCCGTTGATTAGCTATAAGCGTTCGCGCAATATTCGCGATCTGCTGGTTAAATCAGATTCAACTCAATCCTATTCTGTAGGTCCACAGCCCCTTAAATCTGGATGCTTCTGTTGCCCAAACTGTGTGACGTGCAGTCATATGATTACTTCATCTACATTTCCACATCCCCAATCGGGCAAAAGATACACGATTCGACATATCACATGTACTACAGAATATGTGATATACCTCATCACATGTCCCTGCGGTCTACCTTATGTAGGCAAGACCGACAGACCATTGCGCGACAGAATTCGGGGTCATAGATCCAATATCACCACAGCTTTTCGCGATGGTGTGTCGGATAAACCGGTTGCCAAACATTTTTTAAGTGCCAAACATCAATTAAGAGTGATTGCCATTGATCATGTACCCCCTCTCACTCGAGGTGGAGACCGCTCACGTCTATTATTGCAAAGGGAGACCTTTTGGATAAAAACATTAGATACTAGCTCACCCAAGGGTCTCAATGAATATATTTAATTTACTTCGTTCTTGTCATCTAGATAAATTAACTAATTTAGGGCTGCTCTCTACTTGCGGTTAATCCGCCTATTAGCGATTGGCTTTTGTCTCCATATGAGGTGCTCTACTTGGGTCTTCCTGCCATCTGTGGATATCGATTCGATTTAATTATCTGAGTGACAGAATTTGATTGCCACGCTTCTCCTCTTCGTAACTGAGATGTGCTTGGTGGACTGCACATAGCTCTCTTTTTTTGTATTTCTATCCTTCTATTTATACTGGGTGTGATCATTAGTGTGGGGGTCAGATCTTGCTGCTGTTCGCCATGGATTTTGCTATTCAATATGTTTTTTGCATTGTGTCTGATCACTTTATCGTCTCCGCTACACCCAGGCTGCCTTTGCTATTATGTTCCTATGGCAACCCGTGATTCACGGGTGTGTTGGCGTCCTCTGTCATCATGCGGCGCCATACCTGGAAGTGTACGCCGTACTCAGCTTCGGCGTCCACCGCGTTGGTGCTCAGCTGCTGGGTAAGCTTTAATTTTTGTACATGTATATAAATGTGATTTGTATAGTGTGCTTGCATACCTTGATAAAAGGCTCTTTGAGGGGCCGAAACGGTCAAGCGGACTGAAAACCGTATGTTTTAAAAAAAAAAAAAAAAATTCTAATTTTTTTGATTCTATTTACGCAAATCCTGATGTGCTGTCCATATTGTTCTGATATCTCTATATCTATATATTACGAGCCAATGGCTACACATCTTCTGGATTTGTCTTCGGTTAACCCCCATTCTAAGAGACGCCATCTAGTGACAGAAGCATTATTGAAACCCATGCATTCAACTCGATACACAGCATCTGTTAGAGGTCATTTATCTATGGACTGACAAGGACCATGATACCTTTATTCACGTCTCTGGTATTTGAAGACCTTTTGTATGAATCTGGGGCCCTCTAGTGGCCATTATTTTAAATCATTGAAAAGAAGTTGTGAAAACCTTGTGAAAAGGAATTTATTTCTGTAACCAAAAACAAGTTCCATAACAAAACTGAAAGAAGAAAAAAACGTGGGTGTGAATTTGTGACTGTATAAATATCTAAGAAAAAAAAATATCTCCTATTTGCAGACAAAGCGCTAAAGAACCTAAAGTTTTGATTTTTAAGTTTGTCCCCACACTACTCAATGTGCGTTTCAGTGTAGGGGCAAACTTAAATCAAAACAGTTATTTAGCTAGTGCTTTGTCTGCAAATAGGACGACATTAGGTTCCTGCACTAAAATTGCTTCATTGACAGAATGTTACTATAATACATGGTTAAAACAAAGGAAATATATTTTTTAGGGCTGCAACTAACACAGCAAACTCCATCACAGACTCCCCTCCACTGCCCCAACCCACCCGCCCACCCAGGGCTGGTCCCCAATTTCAGGCATCCTTTCCAGCTGTCTCCACTTCGCTCACTAATTACCCTTACTAAGCCCAAAAAAAATCTGGTCCATTTCATGCAATCCCTATGATATTCTACTGGCCACCAGTTTCACCTTCCCTCTGCTCCCATTTGTTTCAGTCACCCTAGTCCCTTAGAGTGGGATGTCTGCCTGAGCTTTTGGTTTAAAGTGATGTATAACCTGGACAGTTATCCGACGACCAGGGTTTTAATTTCCTCTTGTATCATGCAAGTCTGCTGTTTGTGCTTCCCCATTGTAAAGCGCTATGGAATTTGTTGACGCTGAATAAGTACTTGAAACTAACTTTGTATTTCTGTAACAATTCAATGTTCTTGAACCCAGGACATACTTGAAAACGAGAGAAATCTCAATGTATCCTTCCTGGTAAAATACTTTATAAACGATTAGTTTCATAATAAAAAAATAAATTAATTATATTATAAAAATCGGCCAACTAAAAATCGATTCATCGGATAAGAACAAAACAAAATACATACTATGAATAAAAAAAATAAAAAAAGGAACAACATGTGAAAATAAATCCCTACCTTTTTCTGTACGCAATTTGCAGTGTAAATAACTTACGTCCGCACGTTACGCAAATTGTGCATCTCATGTAACTTAGGTGCAAAAAGTAAGCAAGTGCCTGCTCAAAAGGGATTCATGGATATGCACAGCTCTTGCCTATGTCGGTTTTCTCCCCAAATAAATGCTGCTACGACCGTTCAGACCAGATACCAGCAAGCAAAGTGTGGTGGTGGTGGTGGCAGGCACAGAGACTTGCCATTTTAACCTCCCTCCCTGGCGGTTTTCCCCAAGTGTGACTTGGGGTTAAACCTTCACTGCTGAAAGCAGTAATCGAGCCGCACTCTGGGTGGATGCATTACCTGTGTTCCCTCGCTGACCTCAGCGATCGCGGCGTTCTGCTTCCTGGTTCCCTTCTCGCGAGAAGGGAACAGGAAGCACGACGTCGCGATCGTCCGGAGTGTGACAGAAGGGGGACAGCAAGGGAGCAAATGGACAGGTAAGTATCCGACGGCAGCCCGAGTGTGGCTCGGTGTTACTGCTTTCAGCAATGCATTTAACCCCGAGCCACACCGATACAAATTATTTAGCCCCCTAGTGGTAACGATTTTGGACACATAGAATCGTAACGCCAGGAAGGTTGGAACAAATTCATGAATAAACTGAGAGGGAGTTTTGGCAAGGGACCAAATCAGAGTGCAAGAGGGAATTTGGTGAAATTGATCAGACTGGAGAGGGGAAGGCAGGGAGTGTGGGGTGGTGGCACAGGGCTCCAGCTCCTTAACCTAAACTAACTGGGTTATGTTTGACCTAACCCTAGAACGAAGACTAAATCATACACAGTAAAGCAGCACTGGGTCATCGCCAATCAACTCCTGAGGTTATTAACGTTTAACTCCATCTGATTCTAAACAGTATCTGCTGTACACATACCGATTAAGCGATGAGAATAGTTGACAACCATTTAAAAATTGATTAGTTTCAGTCCTAACATTTTTTGAGTATCCCTACACGGTTTCACTATTTTCTCCATGTGCTGTCTTGCCTGCTCTGTTTGCACATGAATATGAGCGTTTACTCACTATAGCTACACCGTTTATTCAGCTTACCGAATACATTTAGCGGCATTGTGCAAAGTTATTGAGGGACAGACCGTTATTAGAAGTCCTTTTTGTTTGTGAGGTGATCACGATCACAACGTATTTGCAATAGAAGTTAAATTGTTTAGTGAAGGTTATGTATTATTTGAACAGGTAGAAATAGTTCATTTTGATTTTCAGGTGGATCACATTTTGGTTTTCATCAGGAGCAACACACGTTCTATGTATAAGCCAATTGGTGAAAACATGAAAGACTTTGCTTCCCGAGAAGGCCATTTGGTCAATTTGTTTATCCGCCGGGGAGAAAATTTCCAACTGACAGTTTCTAGAGATTTATCCTAAGGCTAGGGTCAGACTGAGGCAGTGCGAACGCGCGTGCAGGCGCACTTAATCACGGCCGCACTAGCAGCAGATGCCGGGCAATGACGGCCAATATACGAAGTACGGTCGCACAAAAGTCCGGCTGCGCAACGCAAGTGGAAAATGAACGCATTTTTTCGAGAACGTTAAACCACTAGTACTGACGTACAGAGTGCGCTGCGTCCGCTAGCGGCGTGTGTGCGTGAATTGGAGACATCAGACGCTGCTAATGTCCGGCCAACATAACGTCCAGATGCAAAAGTGTTTTATTGATGATCCGTACAAAATCACGGATGAAACTGCGCATAGTATGACCGCTATTGCGTATTCCGTGAAAAAATACGTCCATTCTTCGAACGCACATTTTCATGGACAACGTGAAAAATGCGTTAGTCTGACCCTAGCCTCACATGCACAAAATTATATGAAGATAATGAAAAATTTGAGGAAGAATGGGCACATCAGAATTCATGCATCATAAAAATCACACACAAGTATGGCACTCCTTCAGACGGCCAGGCCAATGCAGAGAGTTCATGAAGTTGTGCCGAGAACAGGAACAGTCTCAATTCAATTGCTGAGCGTTTTCCTGACAAGCAGGGGATTAACGGGAGGTATAGTGTAGCCCCAAACTGCAATTCCATTCATCACAGCAGATTATACAAGCTGACAGCAAAGGGAGGCTGCTGCCAGAGGACGATCTGTGCCCACAGATCAGGGTGAACCTCTGCACAGCTGGCAGCACTGGCCCTAGCACACAGCTGACAAATGGAAGTGCCCAGCAGACCGGGAGGACACATGCCACGACGTGATGGGCTGAATAATTGGAAGAACTCACATCCTTTAGTTGGGGACAAGGTTTGACTTGCATTTAGATTTACAAATCGTGAAGGTTCTAGGGATTTATGTGCAGGTGACCTGGACAACATCTATCTGTACTCCCTAATTCTGCAATCAGCATTAGTGGATATTGTGCATGGTGGGTAAAAGTATTACAACCACTGCAAGGTTCTCATTAAGACGCTTGTGTCGAAAAAGTTTGGAAAAAAAAAAAACAATTCAAGGGACAACTTAAAATCCAAGAACATGCTTGAAAGCGAATGGGTTAAACTGCATATTTACTGACATTGAACTTTCACAAGAATTAGAACTACCAAGCTAACAAAATGTTGGAGTAAGAAAGGAAAAGGTTAAGGACATGTAGCCATGAATGCTGAGAACCAAGTTGGGGGGGGGGGCAGGTTTAAAAATGGTGTGTCGTCAAGAACTGCTGGCAGCTGCCTTGGCCCTTCTGGGGTTTTGGAACTACATCTTCCATAATTAGGTTCATTGAGCTTCATAGGAGATGTCGTTCCAAATCTGGAGGGCCAAGGTTGCCGACTCCTGTTCTAGAAGGTGTGGTGAAGAGTACAAGGGATTATTTCTATATTGGTAGGATAAGCAAGAATCGGATTATGCTGTGATCTAAGCATACCTTTTCCAAAAATCAAGCCTTGCGTGCAATAATAATAAATGAACGGGAAAAAGATTTTTGGTTGGGAGGATTTCTATGCTGTAATAATGGTCAACTGAAAATTACAGTTAAAGATGAATAGCGAAGTATGTTTGCAATGAGTATATGTCAATGTAGCATACACTTGAACTAAAGCGCTTTTCCAATTTCCCAATGCAGATGAAGAAAGAATCAGAGGCAGAATCCACACAGTCTGTTAAACATCTGTAACGGATTCATCACAAGCTACTTTTCTACTAAAAGTACTTGGATTTCTGGATAAAACATTTAATAGATTGTGTTTGCGGCAGCTAAAAACCATACATTATACGGATGATCTGGATGTGAGCTGCTATGAAAGACAACACAAGGGAAAGAAAACTGCATTTACCAGGACAATAGCACAGAAATGTTTTGACACAAATATCAGAAAATCAAGTGGAGACAGCCAAAGAATGACAACGGCAAAGCAAGATTACACTGAGATTCATATAGCGATAGCCCACAAGAGCAAAAAGTGAATAGTTGGCGCTGAAATTACAGTATAAATCTTTACAATTTTGTGCTGCTCCAACACACGTGCACCCCACACACGAGTAAAAAAAATAAAATCGGACATCAGTCCCGTGTGAGCGCACACTTTTGATCCCAATGGTGTTCTACACCCATCAATGATCCATAGAAAACACTTATCTGGTAGTGCTTTTCTCAGAGAATGTAGATGTCATGGACTCAAATCCTACAGTATAGGGACATACAGAAAATATGGTGCAATATTGTTTATACAAAAAATTAGAAGAGGTTCACAAGTTTTCACTCAAAGGGGGAGCCTCAATTTGGCTCAAGTGACGGGCCTTCTGACCTCTGAGGGTGGGGTCACACCCAGCTCCTAGAGTCTTCAGATGTTAACTTCACTTATTATCCCGATAAATCACTTAAAAACAGGGAGAGAGCGCTCCATTGCGCAGATATATTCCTTGATTTGGACATATATTCAAAATAAGCGTATATATACACACACACACACACACACACTCACATTTTTCTGAGCCTCTACAGTAAGTGGCTCAGTATCAAGGCATCAGGTATATTCCAAAATCAAGGTGAGGTACCACACCTTCGTTGTCCCCTCCAAGATATAGCTCCCTCCGCTGTGTAATGAGATCAAATATTCACCAGAAAAATGATCAATTGCTCTTAAAACGATTTATTCTTAAACCTAAAATGATAAAACAAATGGACATTTCAGAAATGCGTTTCGTCTGCTAAATGCTGCAGACTTCCTCAGTCTGTAATGTCCTCAATATCGAAGCTACTTTATATAGATCCCCCAGTCTCCAATTAATAAATGACATCTGATCCACATTCCGTGTGCAGGTCACCCGCGACTTCCGATTCCGCGTTCCATATGTGTTTTTAGTCCCGGTTTCTTTCCCCATGCGGTTCATTACATACATCCAGCTTGCGTGTCTTCGCGTGCGGGTTATTAGAGACTTCCGGTTCCGCGTTCCATATACTTAGTCTCAATTTTCTTTCCCATGCGGTTCACCATTAACATCCGGCCTGCGTTTCACATGCACGTCTTACAATGCTCCTCCTCCTAGTTCCTACTCCATTGGAAAAGTACACCACTGTGAAGCGTGAGTAGGAACTAGGAGGAGGAGCATTGTAAGACGTGCATGTGAAACGCAGGCCGGATGTTAATGGTGAACCGCATGGGAAAGAAAATTGAGACTAAGTATATGGAACGCGGAACCGGAAGTCTCCAATAACCCGCACGCGGAAGACATGCAGGTGAACCGCAAGCTGGATGTATGTAATGAACCGCATGGGGGAAAAGAGAAAAAAAAAAAAAGACTAAAAACACATATGGAGCGCGGAATCGGAAGCCACGGGTGACCCGCATGCAGAATGTGGATCAGATATGATTATTAATTGGGGAGACTGGGGGATCTATATAAAAGTAGCTTCGATATTGAGGACATTACAGACTGAGGAAGTCTGCAGCATTTAGCAGACGAAACGCATTTCTGAAATGTCCATTTGTTTTATCATTTTAGGTTTAAGAATAAATCGTTTTAAGAGCAATTGATCATTTTTCTGGTGAATATTTGATCTCATTACACAGCGGAGGGAGCTATATCTTGGAGGGGACAACGAAGGTGTGGTACCTCACCTTGATTTTGGGATATACCTGATGCCTTGATACTGAGCCACTTACTGTAGAGGCTCAGAAAATTGTGAGTATATATCCGCTTATTTTGAATATAATGTCCAAATCAATCCAAATCTGCGCAAAGGGTCGCTCGCGCTCCCTGTTTTTAAGTGATATATCGGGATAAGTGAAGTTAACATCTGAAGACTCTAGGAGCTGGGTGTGACCCCCCCCCCCTCATAAGAGGTCAGACGGCCTGTCACTTGAGCCAAATTGAGGCTCCCCTTTGTGAGTGAAAACTTGGGAACCCCTGCTAATTAATTTTTTGTATAAACAATATTGCACCATATTTTCTGTATTTGTATCCCTATACTGTAGGATTTGAGTTCATGACAGCTACATTCTCTGAGAAAACACTTATCTGGTAGTGCTTTTCTATGGATCACTGATAGGTGTAGAACACCATTGGGATCAAGTGTGCGCTCACACGGGACTGATGTCCGATTGTATTTTGATTTTTTTACATTGAGATTCATGCATTAAAAGACTTACAGGGTTATTCAGAGAGCGGTGAAAACCAGGAGAATGACTGACAGAAGTGAAAAATCTAGGTCAAAATAGCAAAACCAGAAACCGTGGCGTCACTAGGGTTGGTGTCACCCCCCCCCCCCCGAGTTTTGCGGTTTCTTTTTTTAACTACTTTACTCATAAATCAGTACTCCCAAAGAACACTGAATGCTCATACGCACAGCTGAGGTTTATTGCTGTGGAGCTCTCTCATATGCTCACACACAAATTTTGGCCAACTGCCAGCAAGTACGGTGCCTGTTCGAAGGCGGTGAAAGTGAAGGCACACATGGATATATATTGCCCCCAGCAGCTCTGAATATATTGCCCCAGCTCACAATTATATATTGCCCCCAGCAGCTCACCCATGGATATATATTGCCCCCAGCTCACCCATGGATATATATTGCCCCCAGCTCACACATGACATATATTGCCCCCAGCTCACCCATGGATATATATTGCCCCCAGCTCACACATGGAATATATTGCCCCAGACCAGCTCACACATGGAATATATTGCCCCAGACCAGCTCACATGGAATATATTGCCCCAGACCAGCTCACACATGGGATATATTGCCCCCAGACCAGCTCATATGGATATATTTGCCCCAGCGCATATGGATATATTTGCCCCCGAAGCGCATATGGATATATTTGCCCCCCCAGCTCATATGGGTATATTTGCCCCCCCAGCCCTCACCTCCTGTCTGGTACACCGGGAGGGTGCCTGTCTGCTCCCCTGAAAAGGTCCTGCTGGCGGCCGCGTCCTTTTTTTCTCTTATTCATGCTGGCAGCCGCACATATCTGCCGCTCGTCTGGTGTTCTATACACCAGCCAGGCGCGATCTCGCGGCTGGCTGGTGCATAGAACACCAGACGGGTGGCAGATATTCATGCTGGCAGCCGCACATAAGAGAAAAAAGCACACGGCCGTCGGCAGGATCTTCTCGGGGGGAGCGCCTGGTCCCCCCCCCCAACTGGATGCTTGGGGCCACCCAGGGCCGGCCCAAGACATTGTGCTGCCTGGAGCGAAGGATGAAATGCTGCACCCCCCCCCCCACGCCACCCAAAATACACCCACATTCATTATGTTATATTTATAATCAAGATCCAAGTATAAGACTAACAGGGTTATTCAAAGACAATCAAAAAGTCACCGCACGTTCGGTGACTTTTCATTCTCTTCAATTCGGTGCGAGTTGGCGATCCCATTTCGGCGACCCTGCGGTGTATTCAGCAAGCACCACAGGGCCATTGTAGTGCAGGGAAAAGCCGCCGCAAACTCGCCAAACACTCACTGCAAAACCCCGCCAACGCACACTGAAACCCGCAAAAACATCTGGATTAACACCATCCAACACTCCGGAGAAACCCGAGCAGCCGCCGATCACAGCGCAGAGCAGCTGCTGGAAAAAGCCAACACTGCAGTCGAATGGAGTGAAAAAAACCCAAACAGTACGCTTGAATGTTTGAAAAGTGAAACGCTGTTTGCAAAGAAACTACAGAACGAAAAGGTCTAGAATTTACATAGAAGATCCAATGAATGGTAATAAAAAAAGGCTGTTACAGAAAAAAGATAAAACGATTTAGGCTAGGGTCAGACTAACGCATTTTTCGCGTTGTCCGTGAAAAAGTGCGTTCGAACGAATGGACGCATTTCTTCATGGAATACGTGATAGCGGTCATACGATGCGCATTTTCGTCCGTGATTTTGTACAGATCATCAATAAAACACTTTTTGCGTCTGGACGTTATGTTGGCCGGACATTAGCAGCATCTGACGTCTCCTAATCACACACACACGCCGCTAGCGCACTCTGTACGTCAGTACTAGCAGTTTGACGTTCGAAAAAATGCGTTCGCTTGCCACTTGCGTGGCGCGGCCGCACTTTTGTGCGGCCGTTCTTTGTATGCTGCCCGGCATTGGACGTAATTTGCTGCTAGTGCGGCCGTGATTTAGTGCGGCTAAACGCATGTTAAAGCTAAGGTCAGACAAACGCAGTATTAAAAAAATAAAAAAGGAAAAGTGTCGATAAAAAAAATCCTGAAAAATGCTTGTAAGATCCTTAAAAAAAAAAAAAAAAAAAAATCTATAAATGAAGAGACTTTTTACTGCAGAATATTATAATCAATGGTTTATTAGATATTGAATTAAACGGGAAGATTTTCTATCTAGGTCTATGGGATTCGCCTGAATAGATCTGTCGAATTAAACCACCGAATGGCAGGGCATTAGGGGAACCTTTCACTGCTGGTTTTTGTTCTCTGAATAGACGAAGCAGTGCTTTTTTACCGGGATTTCACTGCCCTCGAACAGGCACCGTATGTGCAGGAAATTCACCAGGATTTGGTGAACTGCCTGCTCGCTGAATAGCCGAATGGCCAGGAAAGGGAACCGTATGCTGAATTTAACTGTTCGGTTACCATTTGGCCACAATTCGGATCTCTTTGAATAACCCTGTAAGTATTTTTTTAATAACGTTTTTGAGAATCTCAGTAATAAGTGGCTGCATTATCCTTGCGCTAACACTTACATAATACATACAGATTCACTCTCTGTCTGCCAAAACAGACCACAGCACAAGCAGAGATCTGCAGCCAGAAACTGGTCAATGTCTATAAGCGATTAAAGGAGATCATACAGAACATATAAAGGTATAAGCATAAATAACTGTCTCAATCATGCGCAGTCAAGTTGTGCTGTGTATTAGACATGTGCATTCGTTTTAGTACTAAAACGATTTAGTCCGAATTTTGGGATAATTTAGTTTTCGTATGACTCAAGAGAAACGAAACTGCTCAGTACAAAAAACGAAAGAAACTAAAATAAAATGCACTACATTTTAGTTTCAGTCCTTTTTGTGATATTACATTGATGAGTGAAGGAGACCAGCAATGAAGAGCGCAACATCCGAAGTTCTGCACCCTCCACATGCCAATGCAGTAGGATGTTCTATACAGAGAGGGGCATTAATTAATGCAGGAGGATGTTCTATACATTATACAGAGAAAGGTATAAATTGAGGAGGATGTTCTATACAGAGAGGGACATTAATTAATTCAGGAGGATGTTCTATATATTATACAGAGAGGGGTATTAATTAATGCAGGTGGATGTTGTATACATTATACAGAGAGGGGTATTAATCAATGCAGGAGGATGTTCTAAACATTATACAGAGAGGAGCGTTTTTTTTTTTAGCCCTTTAAATCCAGTGGCTGTGAGTGCTGAGATCGGCTGCTTGTTAAATTATCTCTCAGTGCAATCAGGATTATTCAGAGAGCGTGAAAAGCAGGAGAATGACTGGAGAATGAAAAATTCTAGGTCAGAATAGCCAAACCAGAAAAATTCTCCCTTTCATCTCACTTTCCAAATCGGCTATTTTGACCTAGAATTTCTCATTCTCCAGTCATTCTCCTGCTTTTCACGCTCTCTGAATAACCGTGAATGTATCAGGCTCAGCTGTTACAGTAACTGACTGTAACAGCGCTCAGAGTTTCAGTAAAACAAGGAAATAATATTGTTCTAACCTCTTATATATAAAAATATTATTTACTAGTTTTACTGAAACTCTGAGCGCTGTGATGAGCAGCAGTCAGTTACTGTAACAGCTTTGCCTGACACGGGGCAGTGTTACAATGTTGGTGCTAACTTAACCAGAGCTGTTGTAAACTAAAAACCTACATAGGCTATAATGGCTCTGGGAAGTTTACAACAGCTCTGGTTAAGTTGGCACCAACTATGTAATATGGCCCACATTGTGCTGAGAGTGAGTGATACTGTAACAAGCAGCGATCTCAGCCCTCTGAGGAGCCACTACAATAGTAATTGTATCCACTGGTTTTCGGACGAATGAAATTAGTTTTCATACTAAAGAACTGAAAACGAATTTCTTTAGCAACTAAATAAATTGCATTTTAGTACTAATCCATTAGTTCAAAACGAAATTTTGTGCTGTGCACATGTCTACTGTGTATAGGTCCATCAAAGCAGTGATCTACATTTAACATTAATATATATTTATTTAGATTACTTATTAAGTCAGGAGTCAGCAACCATGCGCGCCCCCCCCCCCCAGATGTTCTAAAAATACAACTCCCATCATGCTTAACTGCTCATTAGATTGAGCATTATGGGGAATATAGTTCCAGAACACCTGGAAGGCTGAGATTGCTGAGCCTGGTCAATGTTGACGCTATTTGATTGCAATACAAATCTAATCCATATAATAAAACCTTTGACAGTAAAACCACAAGCTGTAACAACAGGAAGAAACCCTGGAGGGCAGAATCTAAGAGGAGAGAGTCTACAGCTAAAAGGTTCACTAGAAAGCTGCAATAAAGAGCATTTATTGACTGGGAAATAAAAAAGGCAAATTATAGGGTGGAGAAGATCTTCTCCTTCACAGCAGGGGCTATGTCTGTGTTTGGACACAGGATCCCTCACACACTGCAGCTCCTTCCAGGGACCCTGTGTGTGGAGGGGGAGGGGTTGTTAGCCTGGGGTCTCCTGTCAGCTCAGCTAAACAAGAGATACTACTTGCAGGGGAGGGGGGATGCAGGTTGGGACAGGAACAAGGCATCTCACCTCTCCTCTGTGCGGCCATGGATTAGGGCTCTTCTGTCCGGTAGCAGCAGCATGCTGCACGTAGGCAGCCATGCCCTCTTCCACTTTGCACGGCTCTCTGTAGCTCTTCCGGAGCCCTGTGTCACGTGACTGATCACAGAGCCCGGAAGAAGCTGAGTGCCGCTGCTCCATTGGGAGGAACATCTGTTAAGGATATTTGGGAGTTGGGGGTCAGACACAAATTGGCCCAGCAATAATACGCCCCCATACAGTCCTCATGGCAATTTGTTTCTCACCCTCCAGGTGCTCACCCATTGCTGTCTCGCTGTGGTCCGCCATCTTCAATCCAAAACCGGTGGCATAAAGCTGGAGGCTGGTCAAGCTGCTATTGGCTGAGCACCACCAGCCAGGTCAGGAAACATGCCACGCCCCTCTAGCCCTGCATTTGCCTCCGCAAAGACAAGTCCCGTGATGTTTTTTTTTCTTGTCAGGAAATCGTGAGGAGGTGCTTTGGTGTCACCCTTAGGGCTGGCGACACCTGGTGTGGGCCGCACCCCCCGCAGCGACGCCACTGACCAGAAAACTTCACCCATTTATCTTACTTTCCAAATCGCCTATTTGGTCTAGATTGTTCTCTTCTCCTGCCATGGTCCTGGTTTTCATCTTCCTTTGAATAACCGATAGTCTGTCTTAACACACATGACACCTTGATAAAACATTGATATTCTTCCAATTGGGATGTAGCCAAAAACTTCATTTAATGTGTATTGCATGAAAGAAAAAAAAAAAAAATCCCTAACTGGTAAAATAGGGTAAATTTTATTCAACAAGCACTAAAACTAGGATTAGCTTGACAACACAATCCTTGAGGAGCCGGCGGAGAAGGCACGTTGTATTTTCCGCTCAGATCACTGAAGGATATAGAACTTGGATACAGAGATGATGTATGTGCCATTAACCAGAGAAACTGATCAGTCTCACAAGATTATACTGAGCAAGATTAAAAGGCACTAGTGAGAACTTTGAACACCTCAGGCTGGGGTCAGACGAGCATCAGAGTGGACGTTCCTGCCACTTAATGCCTGTCCAGCCACCAAGCTGAGCACACTTAGTGTGCTCAGCGCTGCAACGTTTGATCCTCCAATGGAGAATCACACTTTGCAGCTCCGTCAATGCGCGTCTTAGCACTCTGACAGAGAGGGCTGATGCACGGCCGCTGTTGCTCGTGCAGTTCGTGGCCGCACAACAGCACATGGCTTGCCCCGTCGCAGCGTCTTAATGCTGCGACAGACACCAGAAGACTTCAGGACAGTCACACATAGTGCACTCGTTTGATGCCAGCCTCAGGAAGCATGTCCAGTGACAAACTTAACTCTGATCTCAATCACGAGAGCTACCAGAATAATTTGGACTACTTAATAGTGGTATTATTTGTTTTAGTTCCCAAGTAGCCAGTGCAAATTGTAACAAACCATCGACTCGGAATACCGATAAGAATATTTTAGGATATGAGTGGATGGTACTGCTGGTTTGTTTAATTACAACTTTATAGCAGGAGATTGTTTTAAATAGGAGTTTAATGTCACTGAGTGTCCAGATTTTTCTCTCTTTAGGTCATTTTATTTTGACAATAAAAGTTCTCATATCCACGTCACTTAGCCTTTATGGCTTGTCTGTCATCTACGTCACATGGTTTTATCCAGAACGTGGTGTTCAAAAAGGGACGGTTGCTGAGGCGCAGAGAACAATTTGTGCTTTTTGCATCAGTGGAGCAGAAGTTCTTTTGTATTTGTAGTCACACAAACTTGACACTCATTCGCTTTACAAATTCACTTTGGGATATAATGGGACTGACAGATTTAAAAACGAAGTTGCCGAAACAAATAATGAAGGTAATTAAAGTGTTTGCATGTCAGACTCTTAAGTGACCGAATCCGCTGCATTCATCCATTTACTCTGCAGGCATAGTGCTGCATCTCTAGGGGTTTCTCAGGTGTGTAGGGGTTAATGCACCAACCGACAATTCTTGGATCAATTACTGTATGTGACCTCTTACCCAATGATAGGAGTCTCTTTGTTAACGTCAGGGCTTTATCCAAGTCTCCTTGTTGATACACCGCGTAGCTTAGGTAATCTAGAACCAAAACTTTGTCAACTGAAGATTCTTCGCCCTCATCCAACTGCTTTAGTGCCTGCTCCATCCAGAGCTCTGTGTGGTAATAATCTGCATCTGTGTATGCGATTTTACCCAAATCAAAACAGTCTTCTGCCGTTAATGAGGTTTTTTGCTTTACACCTAAGAACAAAAGATAGTGAAGAGACAATAGGATTAGGCATCAAATCCACTATAATTGTGATATTTATACTAGGAAATGTTCCATATAATTGATAAAGTTTAAACAAAATCGAGACCACCTCCAACCGAATCGTTCTATACAATGAAGAGACGCCTTCTAAAAAATCTGCAGCTTCCTGTACCAACATTGCTTGTTCTTCTCAGCTTGAGGAAATACTGGCAAAAACCAAACTCTATACACTGAAATTTGAATACCCGTAGATACTCGAGTATAGCGCGACCCAAATAGAACGCGATGGGTAGAGATTTATTATGGAAAGGAGTATATACACTGAAGACTCAAATATAACGCGGGGAACAAAATTTAACTATACTGGTCAACAATTAAAATCCTTCCAGGTTCTCTTAACACAGTCAGGCTACCCCTCAGGCCAGGGTGCTCTGCTCTAGAATGATTGCAGTTGTTACCAAGTATGAAGCTGCCGGCCACCCGTCTTTACTAGCGATTAGATGGCCGGCGGAGGCGAGCGATGTGAATGATTGGCTTAAACCGAGCGTGCCCTCTGGTCGAGATGGAACCCACCTCTCCCATATCCGGGAGTTCCTGAAGTGTTTTCAAGCATCAGTGAGCCCGCATTCACTTCAGTGAGACTACCGAAACTTACTGGAGACTTGGGATCCAGAGCAAAGCAATTTTTTTTTCTTTTACACTCGATGCAGACGTCTCGAATATAACACGACCCCTCCAATTTTATGGTAAATTTTCGTCACGAAAATCTAGCGGTATACTCGAGTATCTACAGTAGTTTAAAAATAGATCTCTTAATTCTACGAAACAGAAGGAAGGTGGCACAATCGCCAAATCCTCTGGCCATAAGCAATGGAACACCGGGAATAAAAGGTTAACTTCTGCAGCCCTAGTGTAACTCTACATGCTCAAAGTCACACTTTATTCCAAGAGCCAATTCCGCGGTGACACTAGCATCCAAGATACGTAGTCAAATATTCTGACTTGAGTCAGCAATACATTGGCTTGGTCTGAATAGAGCAGTTCAAGCAATAAATGGATAATTGTGCACAGTTTAATATCGAGTCACAATTGATTGTAGTTGAAATGGGACCCATAGGTTGTAATAAAATAAATTAATCCATGAGATTGGGTCGGACCCTTGTAGCTTTTGGTTGCAGATTTTCCCAGTCTGTAAAGTACAGACATGACTTAAGGGCTAAGGAGGGCTCTTCTGTGTGGTTGTACAGCAGATATGCTTTACAGGCTTCTTTAAATTTCTGTGTGGCATCTTGAATCAACTCCAGGAACAAAATAGATCACTCAATACAGAAGGTCAACAGGACATGAAGGACAAGTGGGGGAAATCGTGAAGTAGTTTTGTTTCAACAGTGCATCTATGCAGACAGCAATAGAAAAGGATCAGAGAAAGGCAGATCACCAATGATTGACACATTAAGAACAAGTGCAAAAGAGGCAAATAACATGATGAACTCTAACGTTTGATCCAGCCATTAACAGACTAAAACTGAAAAAGAAAAAAAAGTACAAAGAGGAACAGCAAATCAGATATCCCTAACAGGAATAGGTCTGCCGACTTGTGGATTACCTGGTAGGTTACCCCTAGCGATTGTTTCTGCATCAAGGTTGTATGTATCCTGCAGACGAATCAAGGCTTTAGCTGCACCTGTCTGGTCTTCATCGTTGGGGAAATACTGTCGCTGGATGGTCAGATTGGAGACAAGTCCTGTGAGGAGAACATGGAAAGCTTACAACACATGCAAAGGATTTATGATCTCCTTTTCATGGCTTCAATAGCGGGAGTCAAAGCACAGTCTGTAAATGAACGAAAACCGGTATATGAAAGGAAAAAGGGACAGTGGCATAATGGTCTGCCCTGCAGTGAATCCACACTCCGGCTCAAGGTTTTAGTGCAATCGTGCCATGACAGAGAAGACATTAACAAATGCAAATCACCCAGAAGAGTGTGGCCAAATCTGAAATGCTAAAGGAAGTCTCCTCTGCACAAGAGATGCAGCAACAGCCTTGTAATGCCTTATAATGTAGTGTATGGCTGAAGTCTCTCCTTGGACCTCCAGCAAGAAATCCACATCTGCATTACTCTCTAGGGCAGATTTTTACCAACCCTGGTGTTAAGGGTACTCTAACGGGGCAGATTTTAAGGATTACCTTGGGGAAATGCAGACCGAATACTGCAATCACCTGTGCTGTGCTTCAGGTAAACTTGCTGTTAGGGGGTACCTGAAGGACCAGGGTTGGGAATCACTGGTCTAGATTCTGAAGAACAAGTTTATGAGAAAGGCTTTCAGGCACAAGTTTTAGGAGAGAGTATAAGTTTCGAACGCATTACTCAAGCCTGTCCAAATCTCATTTCTTCAACTTATGCTTCTGTAAAACAGGAAATGTACAAACATACCATCAGACAGATCCTTGAGAACCAGGTTTTCCAATTCCATCCATTCTGTGTTGAGCCTCTTCATGAGTTTGAATGCATTGACAGGGTGGCCCAAGAAACCCTCTGGGTCCTTTGAGGCCAAGGCCGTCAGATGATCCAGTTTTTCTGCCCATCTGCAAGTTAAAACGCACGTGCAAGATCAGTAAAAAGGAAAAATATAGTTTATGTTACAACACACAAAAATAAATGTCCAAGGATGTGAAAAAAAAAAAAAACCCAGATCATCCAGCGCTGCTTTGCAAGGTGCGCTCGTGTCAAAGAACACAAGCAAATGTTGCAGGGATGCAGCACTTTCCTCAGTGCCCTAAATCAGAACATATAGAATACTCCTTTAAATATATAGAAGGTAGGCGGAACGGAGAGCCGCAGAAGCACATGAACACAATAGTATAAATCACTACACACTGATCTTTCGTAGCGAGCAAACTTTTGTTCACCCACACTCGTGTCATGTACACCAGCCAGTGTTACCAAGATAAAAAAAAAAAAAAAATTCAAAATATATAATCGGACCCACCGCGCATGCATAAGACCGGCAAAATCCCATGAATACAGGGAAATCCTTAGTGCGCAATGCAAATGCAGGTTTACACAAATCCTCAAAAAACAGGAAATTAGAGGAGGTGAAGCGGCAAATTTTACTTTGAGGGGGCAGGTTATGCCTGCGAAGGTTGCTTAATACTTGGCACAAAATGTTGAGGTTGCTTACATATGAATTATTAACTTTAAATCATCTGAAACCACATGAGCGGTTATAAGACCAAGAAAGCACATCCTGCAAAATGTCTAATATTATCAGAAGAATACTAATCCAATTACAAGATACAATCACTGGTCAGACAGCCAAAACGGACAACTAAATAGGAGTGGGGTGAAGAAGACACCCTGCACATCTATGTGGTTCTGCAATACCAGAGACGGAAGGTTGTTCTTGTTTGCCATTGTATTGGGGCACTGCTTGAAACATGGAAAGTATCACTAGCCATCTATACTGGAGAATATGACGTCCACAAAGCGACCAGGCGTTTTCGCTTTGCACCAATTGAATTACGTTGGAAACACTGACGAGACTAGGAAATTATTACCGTAGATAATTTTGTATAGCGCGACCCGAATATAAACGCGATGGATAGATTACGGAAATGAGAGAATACTAAAGACTCGAATATAACGCGTGGAGCAAAATTATAAAAGTATACTGTACCGGTAAACAAAATCCTTCTAGGTTCTCTTAACACAGTCAGGCTCCCCCTCAGTAACAACTGCAATCATTCTAGAGCAGAGCACACTGGCCTAAGTATGAAGCCACCAGTCACCCGTCTTTATTAGCAATTAGGTGGCCGGCGGAGGAAAGTGAGGTTAATGATTGGCTTAAACCGAGCCCACCTCTCCCGAATCCATGAGTTCCTGAAGAGTTTGCAAGCATCAGGGAGCCCGCATTCAATTCAGCGAGACTACCGGAACTTCCAGGAGACTTGGGATCCAGAGCATGGCAAGGTTTTTTTTTCACGTGATTATTATTATTATTATTTATAAAGCGCCAGCATATTCCGCAGCGCTGTACAATAAGCACAGTATAGACAGGGTTACAATACATTGAACAACATTTGACAAACAGTACAGGAGGAGATGAGGGCCCTATTCCCGTAGGAACTCACAATCTGGGAGGGTTGGGGTTGGAAACAGGAGGAGAGGACTGTAAGGTGAGTGATTTGATGGTTGCGTCAGTGAGTTGGGTGGTAGGCTTCCCTAAATAGGAATGTTTTCAGGGAGCGTTTGAAGGAAGAGAAGTTAGGGGAAAGTCTGACAGTACGAGGGAGAGTGTTCCAGAGAGTGGGGGCTGCGCGTGAGAAATCCTGCAGTCTATCATGGGAAGAGGTGATGCGGGGAGAAGCTAGGCGCAGGTCACTGTTTGACCTTAGGGAGTGGGCTGGGGTGTATTTGGTGATTAGTGAGGACAGGTAGTGGGGAGCTGAGTTAGTGAGGGTTTTGTAGGTAAGGATAAGTGATGCAGATGTCTCGAATAGAACGCGACCCCTCCAATTTTAAAGGTAAATTTTGTCACCAAAAATCTAGCGGTATACCCGAGTATCTACAGTAGCTACTTCTGCTGCAGTCAATCTTAAAGAAAGACATACAGGGCTATTCAGAAAGGTGAAAACCTTGAGACTGCCTGGAGAATTGAAAATACTAGGTCAAAATAGTCAAACCAGAAGAATTCTCCCATTTATCTCACTTTCCAAATTGGCTATTTGGTCCACATTGTTCATTCTCCTGGCAATGCAAGGTTTTCACCTCTCTGAATAGCCCGATATGGTTTTGTGTTTAATTGCTATAAAAAGGAACCTATATAACCATTTTAACGTGCAAATAAAAATCTGAAGATTAAGAGGTTTCATCGGAATAGATTTTTTCCCAAACAGATTGAGCAACCCTCACCAGAAATGTTCCAAAACCAAAAACGCCACATCTGACCTCATGCAAAAGAGATAAAAGTCAAAATATTGCCTAACATGGCTTTATGCCAAATGTAGAAGATATATGAAACAAGTGAATAGCGATTAGATTTGAGCACCACCCTAGATCAAATTTTTAAATGAAATATAAAAATACTTACAAACCATTTCAGATAAGGGATACGCCATATACCCTCTACATGCCTTATTGAACGGACAATTAGAGGTTAATTAAAAGGGGGCCCTAAGGATTGTAGAAACTACTGCTCTAGGCCTTTGTTATGATTCTAGGGGGTTCTGTCTCCATGTTCCAGGGAACAGTTTACATAAGGCCGGGGTCAGACGAGCGCACTGTGCACCTGTACTGACATGCCTCCTGGCATCCGTCGCAGCGTTGTGAGGCTTCGACGCAACTGGCCACACGCTGCAGCGCCGCTACAGCAGGCGTGCTGTGGACGTTCTGAAAGCCTCCCCGGCGAAGCGCTACAACCGGGCTGCAAAGCGCGATCCTCCACAGGAGGATTGAGCCTTGCAGCGCTGAGCTCACTAACTGCGCTCAGCGAGGTGGTCAGATGGGAGTCAGAGTGGAAGGAACGTCCACTCTCACGGACGTTCCTTCCGCTTTGCAAAACGCTCGTCTGACCCCGGTCTATGCAGTTTTGAAAATTGCCAACCATTATCAGTGAAAACCACTGCAATATGAGCAAACTCAGCCAGTAGCAGATGAAGACAGCACAAAAAAAAAAAAAAAAAAAAATCCTCTAGGTTCTGTGTGCCTTGTTAAATGGCACCAGACTCCAAATCTTGATTTGATCTCACGTCTGGAACTGCTGCGTTTTGAATGCAGTCCCGTATGTTCCTGGTGACCAGGTGTTTAACATGAATTGCACAGCTTTTGATTAGAACAGTTTGTGGGTCCAGATTAGTCAATACTCTGTCCAGATCTTGCGAGACTAATAGCTGCAAACCTTTTTTTCTTGCGGGGGAATTAGGAAGAATTTTTAAAAAATGATTGACATGCTCTCTCGCAGCTTTATAAATGAGAGCATGGTATATAAAAAACCTCTGCAATAAAGGATTTCAGAGAATAAGGGGGGCACTAGGATTACTCCCTATTAGTGTTTTTTGCATATTTAAATATAAATTATTATACACTGGTCGCTTTCAGAAAAAAGTGCCTTTAAATACTGAAAACAAGTGGCAGATACGAGTCAGTGGAAACGTTCACTTACTGTTTAACTTTGGCCAGTTTCAGTTCTTCTGCCATAATATAGTCTTTCAGTGATATTACAAGGTCTCTCTCTGTGTTCAGCAAGTCTGTCATGTGACCTGGAATGGAAAACAAGAATGCATGGGGGGGGGGTAGAAAATGTCATTTAAGGAACCTCTCAGGAAGAATTCTATTCCCATATATACACAAGCACCTATTTCAGCCACATACCAATTGACGTGAAGAAACCCGAATGTGCAGAGCATAGTGAGAGCAGCCCCAGAAGTGGCAAAACATGAAGGGTCTTCATGGTGATTTAGTGCAGAAATCTGCAGAGAAGAGAAGAAAAAAATTATATATGTAGTTAGTTGAATTCTACATAAATCCCGTTGTATTTAAGCAAAGCTTGGACATTAAAAAATTGTGCAAATAATCTGCCTTATGATGCCAACATGAAGAAATTAAATGGCTTGGTTTTCACTCTAAACTCCTGTTCGTTAAACACAGAGGCCTCTGGTCAGGGTTTATATGCACCAATACTGTCCCAAGCAGTCCATCGCTCTCACATTGCAGTCCTCTCCTCCAGTTTCCACCCCCAACCCTCCTACATTGAGTTCCAACAGGTATAGGACCTTCATTGCCTCCAGTTCTGGTTTATCAAATGTTCAGTCTCAATGTATTGTAAAATTTAAAGAGTAGTTTACAGGATGAGAATGCAGAAAATGCAAAATTTTATTGCAAAAACCAGGAGAAAAAAAAAAAATATTTTTTATTGCGTCCTAATAAAGGACAGTTAAAGAAAAGGGGACGGTCAATGCTCAAATCGCGGCAAAGTGGTCAAAAAAGAGCCTAAACACACAAAATACATAAATACACAGCAAAAAAAGGAGAAAGAAAAGAACTTTAAAATTACTGCCAATAGACTTATTGGAAGTAATCCACTCTTATCCTGCTGGTTGGAACGTAATTGGTGAATTTATCACAGTAACATATGTATATTCAGTTCCTTAAGATAAATGCGGTATATCACATGCCAGCAAAATCTCAGATGTTGCCAGTAAATAGGTCTCTAGAATACAATGTAACTGGTCGGCTAAAGTTAGCCGTAATGTTTCCTATACAAAAATAGGGTAAACCGATCAAAAGGTGCCACGATTGCATGCACCAATATTTGAATTATTGGACCAATAATTTGTATTAAGAAGTCACAAGCTGCAGACAAATATCATTGCAATAGCTGAGCTACAGGCAGGTGTGAGGTTCTCGCCCCACTGCTGTATGGTTAGAATGGTAAACAGACAAACTGCCGGTAGATTAGCTCGCACAGGTCTCCTATGGGGAGCACTACGATTTGAGAGAGGAAAGCATAACCAAAATTGTAGGTGGACCAAAGATTTTTGCCCCGGGTAACCAACGCCGAAGTGGTTAGTTAACTAGCCTTTAGCCAGCAGGCTGTCGGTTAAATTGCCCAGAGTTCCCTATACAGGGGACAATAAAAAAAGCGGGGGGGTAAACCACAGAATAAGCAGGTATGAGGTTCTTGCCAAATATCCACTGCTGTATAACTGGAGTGCCAAAAAAATGTGGTGGTTTAAATATACCGCACACTTTTTTGTAATAGAAAGAGGTCCCAAGTGGTCGCGGCTGGGGGCCTTCCAACGAGCGCACGCGCGGAGACTTTGCCGGCGTCACTCAGAAAGGTGAGTATGAACACAGTGAGCAGCTGCAGGGCCTGTCCGAATGCCGATCGAGCATTCGGACAGCCGCCCCAGCCCCTCGCATGCCGGCTCAATGCCTGCTTCCGGGAAAATAAATTGGGGGTACGGCACGAGTACTAAGTACTCCTGCAGTACCCGGTATCGGCACCGATACTAGTATCGGTATCGGTGCAACCCTACATATTTTGTATCTGCATTATCCGCTGTGTTTTTTTTTTCCTTCTTTCTTTACTTTTGAGGTGCTCGAATCCAACACACTCGTTTACTGGGTATTATTTTGACATTTCAGCCTGTGCGCAGCTTTCTATTACAAAAAAGTGTGCGGTATATTTAAACCAAATTTTTTTGGTGGCACTCCAGTTATACAGTGGTGGATATTTGGGGCAAGAACCTCATACCCGCTTAGTCTGTGGTTTACCCCAGCTTTTCTTATTATTGTCCCCTGTATAGGGAACTCTGGGCAATTTAACCAACAGCCTGCTGGCTAAAGGCCGGTTAACCAAAACCACTTTAGCGTTGGTTACCTGGGGCAAAAAAACTTTGGTCCACCTACAATTTTGGTTATACTTTTCTTTCATATCATTGTCCTCCCCATAGGAGACCTGTGCGAGCTAATCTACCGGCAGTTTGTCGGTTAACCATTCTAACCATACAGCAGTGGCTCGTGGGGCGAGAACCTCACACCTGCCTGTAGCTCAGCTATTGCAATGATATTTGTCTGCAGCTTGTGACTTCTTAATACAAATGATTGGTCCAATAATTCAAATATTGGTGCATGTAATCGTGGCACCTTTTGATCTGTTTACGGCTAACTTTAGCCGACCAGTTACATTGTATTCTAGAGACCTATTTACTGGCAACATCTGAGATTTTGCTGCCATGTGATATACCGCATTTATCTTATGGAACTGAATATACAGGTTACTGTGATTCACCAATTACGTTCCGACCAGCAGGATAAGAGTGGATTACTTCAAATAAGTATTGGCAGTAATTTTAAAGTTTCTTTAGGCTCTTTGACCACTTTGCCGCGATTCGAGCATTGACCTTTTCTTTAACCGTCCTTATTAGGACGCACTAAAAAGATTTTTTCTCCTGCTTTTTGCAATAACATTTTGCATTTTTACCCATTATTTTCTGCATTCTCATCCTGTAAACTACTCTTTAAATTTTACAATCTTAAGTATGGGTTACCCAATTTTTTGTTTGCAGGATTTTTTTCTTATATTACCGTATTTTTCGCTCCATAAGACGCACTTTTCTCCCCCCAAAAAGTGGGGGGGAAAGTGGGTGCGTCTTATGGAGCGAATGCCCCATGATATGCCTCAGTTCACCTGTCGCCGCCGCGTTAGGCTCCCTCTGAGCGTGCGTCCGGAAGCTTGGGCACTCGCCTGGGGGAGCCACGTGACCGCGATCTCGCGAGATAGCAGTCACCTGGCTCCCCCAGGCGAGTGTCCAAGCTTCCTGCCGCCGGACGCACGCTCAGAGGGAGCCTAACGCGGTCGCGACAGGTGAGCTGGGGGGGCACTATCCATGAGCGAGCTGGGGGGGCACTATCCATGAGCGAGCTGGGGGGCCACTATCCATGAGCGAGCTGGGGGGCCACTATCCATGAGCGAGCTGGGGGCAGTATCCATGAGCGAGCTGGGGGCAGTATCCATGAGCGGGGGGGGGGGGCAGTATCCATGAGCGGGGGGGGCAGTATCCATGAGCGGGGGGGGGCAGTATCCATGAGGCGGGGGGGGGGGCAGTATCCATGAGCGGGGGGGGGCAGTATCCATGAGCTGGGGGGCAGTATCCATTAGCTGGGGGCAGTATATCCATTAGCTGGGGGCAGTATATCCATTAGCTGGGGGCAGTATATCCATTAGCTGGGGGCAGTATATCCATTAGCTGGGGGCAGTATATCCATTAGCTGGGGGCAGTATATCCATTAGCTGGGGGCAGTATATCCATTAGCTGGGGGCAGTATATCCATTAGCTGGGGGCAGTATATCCATTAGCTGGGGGCAGTATATCCATTAGCTGGGGGCAGTAAATCCATTATTACACTATTTGATTTCAGAATATTTATTTTCCTGTTTTCCTCCTCTAAAAACTAGGTGCGTCTTATGGTCAGGTGCGTCCCTCTGTTATATCCTTTTTGTATTATCAACAAAATGTATTGTAACCCTGTCAGCGCTATTGTCAAGGATTTTTATTGGAGAGCCATTAATCTCAGCATGGTACTTCCATATGTCAATAGACAAGTTGGAGGGTCACGGATCTCTAGGCAACTTTATAAATCGCTAGACGAAATTAGTCAACCCTTATCAGCAATACATATAATGTATCAGATGTGATTGGAACACAGGACCACATTAATCTCATTCTTTTATAATGAGAATCGATCAAATAAAAAAACCACACCTCAACCAATAATTCCAGAAGATCCAGAATGGACATAACTCGGATGGAAAAAATAAACCCCATTAGATATTCAATCAATTGAATTCTATCAAAACACAGATCATTTCCAGCCAGTAATGCAACAAAAGTATTTTATTACAACAACGTACTGTGGTATATGCTGGAGCTATATAAAAAGATTCTGTACATAAGAATCACATTTGTCTGTCCAATGGTAAATAGAACTTTGGACTACGAAGCATTAAAACTAGGTACGTTGTCACGTATTCCCTCCCTTACAGACTTAGAAGCCAGTAAGAAAGTGTAGAAGCCATGCCTTGTGAAACCAAAAGGCAAGTACAATCTCCACCAATCCATGGCCTGCTTTTTATCGCCAGGGATAAGGGTTTATCCAACTCCAGAAGGTGGCACTGTGGTTTTTTTGGGGGGGGGGGGGGGTCTAACGTTAACACTAACCAGCAGGTTCTACAATTTTTATGCGCACATCTTAACAATTCTATTAAACTTGTAAAAAAAGCGTGATTCTGTTGCATAAAAATGAAGAGCGTGTGATAGGAATCTGTTGGTTAGGGTTAGTATTAAGGTTTGGGGAGGGTTATAGTTCGGGTTAACCACAGCAGAACTACTAACCGTTACCTCAACACAAGCACAAATAGTGACCTTAACACTAACCCATACAAAGAAATACTAACCAATAGTACCACTGACATGAATGCATGGTTTGCTACGAGAATAAAAACGGACCGGCGTGTGCAGAATTTTAAAGTGGGCACAATATTTTTTGAAAAAGTGATATTTTTCTTGAACAAAAATAGGAATTTGTGTTGCACGCTGGTCGTCAACATTTACAATAGGTTTCCGACCTGAAAATTGACAGTCCTAAAATCCCAAAAGACATAAGTGATACAAAACTACAACCAATGGAAGAAGAAAAAAAAAAAAAGGAGATTTTATTGTAAACAAAAAAAATGCTTTCAATAAGCACTGATGTATACATAGTGAACGCCCAAAGGATCAGCAATATAAACTCATTATTGGACTAGAATTATCCCAAAGAAAAAGGGAATAAGCCAACGCTGTTACCAGAAATAAGGCGAGATAATATAACCCTGACAAGCATGAAGCAGTAAAGAAATGGTATGGCACCAGAAGTGCATAAGAAACAAAAACCAAATCTGCATGAAAACAATCAAAATAAAAACCTCAGTGAAACAATACTGATTGAGACCAGAAGTGCCAACGTTTCGGCCAAAAGCCTTTATCAAGGGTACATAGTGACTCACCAAGTCAGATCTATTTTTGTTGATGCAACAATTTTGCCCACGCGTGGAGATTGTAACTCTCGTCAGAAACCGCGAATAAGAGACTGCAGTTCTGTAACGCTTTGGTTCACCAGGAATACTGCTGAATCCAAAAGACCACATAAGCAAATCTGCACTGAGCTCACGACAGGTGTCTTCTCCATGGAATCCTATGGATTCCACCAGGTCAAATATTCTAACTCATACTGTTCGGGCCTGGGTCAGATGAGCGCACTATATGCACCCGTACTGAAGTGCCTCCTGGCGTCAGTGTTGACGCTTCGACAGGGCAGGCCACATGCTGTAGTGCGCGCTACAGATGTCTTGAAAGTCTCCCCGCCGAAACGCTACAATGCGCGTTTGATGGGGCTGCAAAGCGTGATTCTCCATAGGAGGATCGAGCCTTGCAGCACTGCGTGCACTAACTGCGCTCAGCGAGGTGACCAGATGGGTGTCAGAGTGGACGGAACATCCACTCTTAAAAACGCTAGTCTGACCCCGGCCTAATACAGTGAATAGAATAGAGCCATTAACTGCTCACACACGTCATTTCCCTTTTGAACATCTAGGTTGGAATAGGGCCTTTGATCAATTGTGCTTTATTCTGCATGAAGCTTTAGCACAAACATTTTATTTCTTATAGGTTTCCCATTGTGCTTCAGAGACACCTTCAATAAATGCCCAAAGACGTTTTCAGTGGATTGTGATGCAAAAGATGAGCCTTAAACACTGATCTCTTCATTTTTCATTATGAGCCCTCATTATCTGAACCAAGCCATTTGAAACAAACTGTTACACTAAGTGTTTTGCTGATTACTGTATTTTTATTTTATTAACACACACACACACACACACACACACACACACACAAAGGCCTATTTAGGGAACCAGTTGAAGATTATGGGGGGCTGAACCTATGACTGCATAGCAGGCGATTAGAAACCAAAGTACAGTCTGTTGGGCTTAATTTTTTGGTTCTTGTCACAGAGCACAGGCTAATCATGAGGATTATGCAAGATTTTGGATCTCTGCTGAACACAGTAAGCTTGGGGATGCAAATTTCCCAGCGCAAGAAACGCCAGATAGGGTGATTTAAAGAATGAAATGTTCATTTTTATTTTTCTCCTGCTGGCAGGAAACTGACCCCTGTTCCAATCCCAAGGAAAAGGATTTAAAAAAAAAAGGGAATATTAAATTGTAAAAAGAATAAAGAAATGCATGTAAAGCAGGAAACTTGCACAGGTCTGACATCTGCAAAAAAAGTAAAACACAGGAATCACTAGTAACTAACAGCTACCATGAGGTAAAGCAGTTCACAGGGTCCAAAACAGATAAAATACTTTATCAAAAAAATATGTCCTGGGTGGCGAGTAAGTACTGTTTAGTTTTAGTCATAGTCTGACTAAAATGTCATTTAGTTTTAGTCATCTGAATGGTTTTAGTCTATAATAAGTCGACTGCATCAAGGATAGATTTAATGAACTAAATTCTAATGGGTTTAAAGTGTATTATGAATTATTTACGCATTTCCCTAGAATTTCTAGACTCCTATACTCCTGGAGTAAACATTTTATCTGAAATTATGCATTTCTCTTCAGATTAGTTCGGATTGGATCTCTGCCCAAACAATCACCATCATTTTAGTCTAGCTTTAGAAGTCTACTTAGGCTAGGGTCAGACGAACGCATTCTGTGCGTCCATGCACAACGGACGTACTTTCTGACTGACAAGGTAGTGGCCACACGGTCCTTTTTTTGACTGACTTTGACTGCTGTAGATGAGAAATAAAAAGACTATGTAAAATGAAAAAAATTGATACATGATATGAAAAAACATTTTGTCCGTCAAAAATGCAGTCCGTCTGACTACGTTCCACTCACACACAAAGCCATGCGGACGTTGCGCATTCCACACGTCCGTTCTAGCGGTTTTATGTTCTTGCTTAAAGGGATACTCTAGGCAACATGACCACCTAAGCTTTTTTAGATGGTCATGATGCCTGGAGTATGCTGCCCTCTGTCCCCCCTCCCTCCGCTCAGCCGCTCAGCCGATCAGCTGAAAAAGCTGAAAACAGCTGAGAGAGGCGGAGGACTTTACTCTGCCCTCCCAGCTGTCAGCAGAGCGGGATTCAGATTTCCCGCTTCTGCCAACTTTTGCCGAGTAGGAGACGTCATCACGCTTTCAGCGTTGCGCGCAACACTAATCCTTAGAGGGAGCCGGGAGGAAGCCTGCCGATTGGCTGGTTTACGTGAGAGGCGCGCTTCTCACGTAAACCAGAAGGCAAGTACAATGCAAGAAGGACGGGAGCAGAAGAGGGAGGGGAGTATATAAATAAAAAATAAAAAAAAACACGCTGGAAAGAAGTGGATTTTAGGGTAATTATTACAGTTACACAAAAAAAACACACCCTAACGATTTATTAAGGGAATAGGGATAGATTAGGATAAAAAATTTTGAGTAGAGTGTTCCTTTAACCGCATCAGTTGTGCGTCTGCACTTCGTGTGTGGGTCTCTATTGATCATAATTGTATGCTACCACGGATGTTAAAATGTGTGGCAACACTGACGTGAACACTGCGCTCGTCTTACCCGAGCCTAAAGAGTCAGTGGATTTTCAGTGTCATTTTTATAGCTTTAGTCAGAAAAAAAATAAATTTAGTCAACCAAGACTGACGAAATAACACTGATATAGTGGTAGACTATGCTTTTGCGTTATTATAGTGTCTCATTTACGTATTTTGTTTGAGTTTATCGTGGAGGCACACCTGTTTATAATAGGGGGGGGGGGGGTCCCCAAATTATTTCCCTGCACAAACAATATACCTTCTAAAAAAAGATTTTATGAAAAAAAAAATCTTTTACTGCTACAATCCTGGATTGCTGCTGAGGAGCGGAAAGAAGGCGCTGAGTACTGTAAGGGGAATCCGGCATTCCTAAAGCTGCCGGTTGTCGTTACATCTAGTGTCTGATCTTGAGACACTGAAAAATGTGAGTCAATTCTCCCTAAAAGGGGTTTATTCATATATCTACCTGACATACTGCGCAATAGATTTGTTTGTTTTATTTGAGGGCTGGACCCCATCTAAATAGAGGGAACATCTTAAAGAACACCCCCACTGGCTGGAAGAAGCGCCTGTCCCACACGTTTTTTTCATATGCCTTTGAGGAATTGGGATATTTCCTCTAGTGAGTGGAGACGAGCTGCTGATCTAGCCCACCCTGGACTTCTGTATAGGTCCACAATAACATACTGAACTGTTTCATCACCACAATCCCTATCCCACTCACTATCACTTTATTCAGTGAAATCCATTGGGAAGACATTCTCATAAGAAACCACTAGGTGGCGCCTGACATTCAGACCTGTGTATTTCATTACATTTTATAACCATTAAAACTGATGCTTAAATTACATGAGAATTAATCCATGGCTCCCAGAGAATCTGGTTATATGAAGGGGTTTGGTCTCCTAAAATACATAAATGCCAACTTGGCTGTAATTGTACAAATTTATAGCATGTTCCATATAATTAGATGGCATCACGATTAGTAGCACTGTTGCGTTCATTAGATTTATGGGATTGTAAAGGGAACATGTACTGACCAGGTGTACTTTGTGATATCCCATCAGTGGGTGGATATGGCACTGGAATCCAATATCTGTGATTGTCATCCCTTAAGTGAGGCATCTCAAATGCTACTCACAACTCAGTGACTGGCACTGCCATATTTCTCCCTCAGTGAGATTGATGGGTGCCAAGAGTCAATTGGCACACAGATTGAGCGGAGGGGGCTGCACTGTACATTTGAAGAAGAAAAAAAAGCCAACATATAAAAAGGTAGTTATTCCCTTTCAAATGAGCACAACTTGCATTGGGCATGTCAGGCGCATTTTAGGGGGGGGGGGGGTGACAAAGCTGCAGTCCTTAACAATACAGGATTTATTTTTCAATAAACCAATTTACTGAGCAGGGTCATAGCTAAAAAGGAGGCCAATTCCTTCCGAAAGATCTTTGGAAGACTTTGCAGAGTAACTGCCAATTCGCATTGCCTGCATATCTGGACACGTGCCTACATTTCTATTAGCACTTCGGAAACCTTGACAGTTTTATGTAGAAAAGACAAACTGCTGGTGATCCCGCAGGCAGATTAGCTACTAGCGATGAGGAAGCGTTAACTGCATCCCTCCCCCCCCTTCCCCGGATTTTTTTTATAATTTTTTTTAAAAAAGTTAATAGATTAGAAAATAGGCAGAACCAAGGACACGGTTAAAAGTATTTTGAAATTACAAATTCTCGTCTTAGAGTATTTCCTGTAGAAAGTAGGGCTGCACCGATACCACTTTTTTAGGACTGAGTACAAGTACCGATACTTGTATTTAAAGTCAAGGGAGGTTTTAAATAATTTAGGAGGTTGCTGAAAGCCTGTCCAGTTGATATTGAAATGTATGGCCAGATACCCCATTTATGCACACACACACTCCGATACATGTATACTTTCAGACCAGATATATTATATTCGGACCAGACATACAGACCTCAGCAGCGACACAGCCCTGCGGCCGCTCGTTAATGTGGTCAGCCAGAGGGGAACCCTGGCTAAGTGCTTTTAATGCAGTCGACAAGCTTCCCCAGCCACTCCGATACCGGCAAGCTGGCCCAGCGCTGGCTTCTGGGTATCGGGGGGGGGGGGGGGGTGTGTTAATCAGGGCATTTGCACAAGTACAAAGTACTCATGCAAATGACGGTATCGGCACCGATACTAGCATCTCAAATTGGTGCATCCTAGTAGAAAGTTTAATTTATGAATGAACCATAATTTAAAGACTGCAATGTCAAACGAAAAACAGACAATACCGATTACGCCAGAAGTTGTCCAGTCAAAAGAGCAGAAGCAGCGACAGCTACAACTTTGTAAATGGAGATGCAGGAATCATGGAGCAGAGATGCAGCGTAGAAGCCTTGAAAGTGTAAAATACACACTTAATTTTAAGTTACACATTGTTAATGCCACTTTATTGCATTTTTCTAATAAATGTGAATGGGCTCTATGCGAAGGTTGGTGTAAACGTAACTCTACAACAGCTCTGGTTAAGTTTACAAATCGCGTAATAGGGTCCGATACATTTGAAAAAGTCATAGAAAGCGACCAGGATGTGTGGGAGCAGTAATGGTGAGAGATGAAAGTTATGGTTGAATGGACAAAGCAACATTTATTGTTTAAGGGGTTAAAGTTTATAGTGAGAAAAAAAAAAAAGGTCTAATCACCAAGGCCCAGTTCACACCTTGGCGTTTTACAGGGCGTTCCTGTGCGCTGTAAAATGCCTAAACATGGAAATCCCATGATTTCCTATGGGGCCCGTTCACACCTGGGCGTTTTACAGCACGCAGGAACGCGCTGTAAAACATCCTACACCCAAAAAGAAGTACAGGAGCTTCTTTGCAGCATATTGCAGTGCATTCGCAGCCATAGACTGCAGCGTGAACGTGCTGCAATGTGCATTTTTTTTTTTTTTACGTTTCGCGATACGCGTGTCAAAAAACGCTCTTATTACGAGTGTCAAAAACGTGCAGGTGTGAACCCAGCCTGAAGGGTGAAGTCTGTTCTTCAATCTAGACCAAATAGCCGATTTGGCAAGTGAGAAAAAGGAGAGAATTTTTCTGGTTTGGCCTAGAATTTTTCACTTCTGACAATTTTCCTGACTTCACCCTTTAGTGAATAGACCTGCAAGTGTTAACAATCAGGGCTTTACAACAACTATTAAAATTTGCTACCTGGCTTCTGAATAGAAGAGTCAGCTACAGATTTTAAAAAGGAGCCAGTGAGAATCTTGTAAATGGTTCTTAAATTTAGGGGCAGGTGGCTACCTGGCACCTGCTGTGGTTAAGCCCGGTGTTAAAAGACTTTCTCCTATGGGAGATAGCCAGTGGTATCCACTGTAATCAATTCAAGGCTTTGACCTTATTTACATGGCAACCCATAATCCAATTGCAGGAAGTGGACAAATGTGTGAGGTCCCTGAAACTGGGCAACATAAAAAGATGTGGTTTCTGAGAACAGGCAATTGCATGAAGAGGAATGCCTTATGGAGGGTGCCCACTCCGGTCAAGGTTTTAGCTTAAGGGTGCCATTACAGGGGAGGCTGAATCCTATGCAAATCAGTCCACAATAAACCAAATAAGGTGGCCAGAGCTATCCGCTATGCCCTCCTGACGAGCCCCAACAAGGTCGAAACAATAGTCAGGGCTGCCTTGGCATTTCACCACCCTTTTTTTGGGAGCGCGCATGATTTGCATATGTTTCAACCTCCTCTGCAATGGCACCTTCGATCCAAAGCCTTATGAGCCCTGAGCAGAGACCAACCATAGGGCCCATCTCATGGCCTTCAGATACTTCCTACATAAAATGAGCATTTTAATTTTGCAAACTGAAAGCAAATTATGAAAAGCCCTGGATTTGCACAATGGTGATAAAGGTTCTGCGAACTGCATATTTCATCCCACCTGCCTTCAATGCCACCAATTATACCCTGTACGTCTGGAGCCAAGCTCAAGCCTTGGTCACAAAGCCACTTTATACACTTTGAGTCGGTCAATGCATCCGACAGTAAACATTAAGCTGCCAAGGAAAACACGCTGACCGTTCTGATGTGTTCTGCTGTGAAGGGCCATTGAAGTTTTCCAAATCTCCAGGTTATAAAAAGGAAAGGTGTGCCTCCTGGAACGGGCAACGAATTTCCTGGACAGTGACTGGCAGCGTTTGCCGTGGAAATTGAGGAAATATTTCTTGTCTTCTGCCTTTAAACATTTACCCTGAATTCTTCTGTATCGACGTAATCTTCCATTGCATTAAAATATCTAAAATTGAAACCGTCATGTGGACTTCCAAGTAGAAGTCTGCTATATAAAAGATTTATATGTAAAGTCTATCTAAACTCCAAGCAAAAAAAAAAAAAATCCCTTTTCGGGATTCAGTAAAGAGAATCTTGTACAGTCTGTATGAAATTTGCAGATCTAAAAAGGGAAGGGCTTAAAGGCTTGTTCGCGGAACCATGATCAATTCATGCACAGAACGACCATTAAAACACTAATTTATAGACTGATATGGCATTGCAGTCAGTTAAAATGACTTTGAACCCCAAGAGACTTTTGACTCCGGTAAACTGAAAAAAAAATATAAAAAGATGCCTAGTGTGCCTGCCCACCTGAATGAACATGCCATAGTTTAATGACCTAGCTGTCCTCGTGCCTAATATTAGTGATGTGTGACACCAAAGACGGCGCTACCAGGTGATAGGATAGCTAAACGTCCTTGCAATGGCAAACCACTTGTAACAACACCTGCACAGGATCAATCAGGGACAACCACACCTGTAAAATAGATACGCCAGGAACCCACAATGCCGCCATGTGTCTGACGCTCGCCAACAAGCAAAGAATGACTGGAGTGAGAGATTGTAGGGCACACCAGATTGTTCAGGGACTCATTTCAGATCTCTTCATCTAAGGCTGGGGATACTCGTTCAGTTTATTTCTCAATTGTTTAAACTTTATGCTCACATAAATATTTACATGTCAGGTTCTGTCATGCCCCATGACTCGGGGTTTGTGTATTTTAATTTTGTTATGTGTTGAATCTGCTTACAGCTATTATTTCATAGCCTTGCTGTATCCAGCTAGCTCCACCCCTTGTTCATTCTAGTTCAGTGGTACTTACTGGTCACCTAGCAGCCATCTCTGCTCAATGCTGGACAGAACTAATGTCTTTTCACCTGCATTGCTGTACACTATTACAAAGATCATTAAAGTTTTCAACTGGATTCATCTTTCTACGTGTCAGTTTTGCTGAGTTGACACTGTCTGCTGAACTTTCATTGCGTGAGTACTGGTCAATACAGACTTAGTCTCAAGCACCCAAGCCTGACCGCTTTGGTAGGGAGGCAGAATAGGCTCGCTAGAAGTAAAAGCTGTTGAGGAGGTTTCCATCATGTTGCCAAGTTTACATTGTGTGCTGTCAGCGAGTGTTGCAATAGGGCTAATACACATTTTATACAGAAAGGGGAACACATCAATGGAAAACAAAAACCGCCACAAGTCAGATTACTTTACACAACAATTAATGCAAAACCCAAAACGTGTTCTAGATATGGAGGCCCAAGGCAGAGCTCAAACACAAGGCCTTGGTTATGCAAACAAGAAACTATGTAGGCTCACAAAATATTGTCAATGGTGCATGTGAATGTTAGAACACATTTGTTGCTTATGATTTGTTATGAATAGGTTTAGACCTATGCTATCAAATACAATCATGTGAGGCTACGGTTCGAATGAGGCCTTAGGCAGCTGCTTATTTTGCCTAATTATATGGCAGCTTCCAGTAATACTACTAAAAAGAACAGACCACCTGAAACAGTAGCATGCCAGGAACAGGGTGAACTTGTAATTTTAGATCAATATCCTGCTGTAAAACAGTGAACTATATACAGCACGTGTTTTATACGCCAGATTTCATGGTACACCTAGGATTACTTGAGCATAAGGCGGCTAGTGAAGAATGCCCTTGTCAAAATAGGCATTGAACAAACACAGCTGAAGTCAGAAGCAAAGAGCTCATTTGATCGTTTGAGAGAAAAGAAAATATGAACAATAGCAAGAGGCAATGCATGGTCAATCTTCTGAACACAACAACCTTGAAGATGTCACTGAGGTAGTGTGACTGTGCAAAGGAGTTCTAAACACATGCACCGACACCAGCCTGCAGTAAAAACTGATTGGAAACAACTGTACACAGGTACCAGATGTCCCAGCTCCAGGAGGTCTGCAGGTTATGAAATCTATAGGAAGAGTCACTCCAAAGAGTTTTGACAAGCACAGCCCTTGTAAACGCGGCACATCATTCAGATTCTAGATTTAAAAAATGTTGAAAGACTCCTCAGACAGGTGGCCAAAACGTGGAGAGGATGTTTAGACGTACACACGAACAAAACCGTATAGACAGAATTCTACAACTGAAGCCATAAAAGAACATGCACATGCATGCTCTGCTCAGCCCACAGGGGTTATCTCAAGACATTATCATAAAGTAGTTCATGTTAGTTTTGGGTCACATTCCATGTTAAAAGGGCCACTACCACCAAAAAAATGAAATGTTCTTATTTTGTGTTGACGATATGTTACATGTGCCTTGTTTTGCTCTTGTTTTCTGTTAGGTGTTGTATGTATTCATTTTTCATTTAAGAAAATCATATACTCTATGGGTCACTTGGGTGCAGCCATTGCACGATTTTTTTGTGTTGGTCCTCGCTTTGTGGTGTTGGAGTCTACGAGTCAGCCAGCTAACCATCATTGTATTATGTGGGGTGTATTCAAAAAGGACAACACGGGGTAGATTAAAAGTCTGTTAAAATCCCAGTCATTTCATTCAGTTGCCAGCTCTCATCTCAGGTTGCCTGGAGAATACAGTTAGTGCAGATTAAATAAACAAGAGCCACACAGCAAAGCTTTTGGTAATTGTTCCATCATTGGAAAAATCCAGAAACTGGAAACCCAGAGATAAAATGCCAAACTTTATTTTTCCTTTTTAAATGCAATTACTGCAGACAAAAAAAATAAATATATATGTTTTATATGGTGGGTTTGTATGTAAAGCCTGAGACACACTGAGCGTATAGCAATGCACAGCGTAGCAAAGCAAACATTTTGCAGGCTTGACTTCACTCCACCTCGCAACCCCTCTACACTGCATTACGTTTGCTTCTCACCGCACTGGACAGGAATCCACTAAATTAAAATATACTCGCCAAAACCTTTATATTTTCACAAAGCGCATGTCATAGGCAAAGAGTTTCTATTGAATAAAATACATCTAAATTACTGCCAATTTAATAGGAATAGTATAAAAAAAGTAACCCATATCATAGGGACACAGGGAACACTATGTATAGAGTAGGAATGTAGAGAGTGTGAGTGTGTCGCTTCTCACATCCTGAAGAGTGTGTAGATATATATAAATAATTTATTACACACACATATACTAGTATCGATACCGGGTACTGCAGGAGTACTTGGTACTCGTGCAGTACCCCCAATATATCGGAAGCCGGCATGCAAGAGGCTGGGGCGGCTGTCCGAATGTTCTATTGGCATTCGGACAGGCCCTGCAGCTGCTCGCTGTGTTCTTTCATACTTACCTTCCTGAGGATGCCGGGAAAGTCTTCGCGCTTGCGCTCGTTGGAAGACCCCCAGCCGCGATCACGTGGTCCCAAGTGATAGCGGCTGGGGGCCTTCCAACGAGCGCACGTGCAGAAACTTTCCCAGCATTGCTCAGTAAGGTATGATCGCAGAGAGCTCCAGGTGCCTGTCCGAATGCAGATGGATGGCGGCTGTCCAAATGCTCTATGCGCATTCGGACAGGCAACTGGAGCTCTCTGCGATCATACTTACCTTACTGAGCGATGCCAGTAAAGTCTTCACGCGTGCGCTCGTTGGAAGGCCCCCAGCCGCGATCATGTGGGACCACGTGATCGCGGCTGGGGGCCTTCCAACGAGTGCACGCGCAAAGACTTTACCGGCATCACTCAGGAAGGTAAGTATGAATGCGGAGAGCTCCAAGTGCCAGGTGAGCTGGGGGCATTTTTATATGAGGTATGTTCTTATTGGAAAGCGGTCACATGACATAAAAGTATCGGTACTCGTATCGGTGAGTGCTTGAAAAAAAAAGTATCGGTACTCGTACTTAAAAAAGTGGTATACACACACGCGTCAGGATGTGAGAAGTGTCCCTTTTTTCCCCACTCACTGCTCTGCCAATTTTCTTCTGATGGGATGGGGGGGGGGGTAGGGTTGCCACCTTTTCTTCAAGCCAAACCCGAGCATTCTAGTGTTGGGTGGCCATTTTTATATATATATATATATATAATATATATATATATATATATATTATATATAATCTCTCTCACGTGGTATGCATGGCATGTCAGGCTGTATTTAGGCACACTGGTATTACGCATGGCAGACACCCAGAGGGGGGGGGGGGGGCTCCGCCGGGACCTGGCCCAGGTCCGGCTGCGGGGAGGCTCCCCCCTGCTGCTGGACCGAGGCGAAGAACAGACGGAGGGAGGTCTGCTGATCAGCGCCGGTGGGAGGGTTTACAGCACACAGCGCAGGTGCCATGTGCTGCAGATCCAGCCCCTCCCCTCAGCGCACCACTCCGCCGAGGGGAAAAGTTGGATTTTTCAAACTCCCTTCGCTAAGCGCCGCATCGTGACGTGGCCTGAGCGAGGGAGAGGGAAGAATCTGGACACACTGCGGACGTCTCGCCGCCGCTTCCAGGTGCCGCACGGCGCTTCGCGCTCAGTGTGCCTCAGGCTTAATACATACGCTGTAACTAGATTACTTGTGCAAGTAGTAGGGTCCCTTTAAAAAGGGATACTGTGGCCTCCATGAGCACTTATGGCTAATGTCAGACAAGTGCACTTCAGAGTGGAAGGAACGTCCGTGAGAGTGGACGTTCCTTCCACTGACGCCCGTCTGGACACCTTGCTGTGCGCAGTTAGTGCGTTAAGCACTGCAAAGCTTGATCGATTGTGCTTTGCAGCCCAGAACGCATATCGTAGCATTTTGACGGGGAGGGCTTCAGCACTTGTGATGTAGCCCACGCAATGCATGTGCATTCTGTATGGTGCAGCCCCCCCCAAAGAGTCACAACTGTGCGACGGATGTCAGGAGGCACATCAGTACACACGCACGTAGTGCACTGGTCTGACACGGACCTCAGCTGAGACAACAAATTCAAGCCAGCTGCTAGACAGCTTTTCCATCGCTGGGGGTTCAGAGTCAACTGGAATTGCACAGCAAAAGGTCTACAAATAAAAAAATAAGTAAAACACATGTTAAAGTCTTCGTTTGCTGTCTCAGGTATGTTGTGCAGCATCGGCAGGGAGTTCCACCCAGAAAACAAAGCATCTAGGGCTAGGCCAATGTGATTCACCAGGCTATGGTACAAGGAGGATCTAAGACTTTCTGTGCAGAATTGAATAATTTAAAAGTGACACTACCATGAACATCAGCTGCAAGTCGATTACTTGTGCATAAAACCATAGAAACATTTTGTGTAATTGCATGTAAAAAAAAAAGTTAGGTTTGCATCTCCGGTTCCCATAAGCAACATCGTAGTTACAAAACTCTGCAAATGTTTTACTTTACAGCTCTAGTGGAGTTTCTACAGTATTTAAGAGAAAATGGTATTGAGGAATGATTGTTTAGATAAAGGCAGCAGGGGGTGTATTGTGATTTGTATGCTACCGGACACAAAAGATTGCAGCCGAATTAAAGACAGGGAGCTTAAAAGACCGAATCCAACCCCCCCCAAGATTAAATATATAGATCGCTATCTATAATCACCTAAAAAAATATCAAAAAATGGAAAAGGACAAGATCCAAAAATTAGAGTTTAATGAAAAGAATTATACTCCTTTGCACAATTAAAAAAAAAAAAACACAAATCTAGGTTTTAGTACTGTATTTTCCGGGGTACAAGACGATCCTAAGTTTTCAGTTTTAAAAATAAAAGTTTTGGCCTATAGCCGTATAAGACTACTCCCCCCTTCAGAGGCAACACCAATCTCTCAAGCCGCTGGATGTGTGGTAACGTCATTTTTGGGCCAAGCTGCCTCAAAATGTCCAATAGGTCACCCACTGGACATGCTGCAACACTGCATGCACGGCAGCCTCGACCACATACAGTACACAGCGCTGAGCCAAACACTCCAACGAATAGAAAGCCTGCTCGGATTGGCAGGCTAATGTGGTCACAACCTCTGCCAATCCGGGACGGCTTTGTAGTCACCAATGGAATACATTGCTCGCCGTGACCAGCCCATTGTATGCAGCCGAAGCCACCGCACACAAAGTACCGCCACACATCCAGCGGGCCAACTGACCAGGGACATCCCAAGCCAGCTTGGCCCAAATGACCTGAAGGTTCATATACCTGGGGCACAGTTTCTTCAGTGTGGAAAATGCTGTGTGACTGTGCCAGCCAATAGGTTAGAACATTTGTGAAGGGGAACCCCTATTAAAAGCCGTCAGGTAATGTACTGGTAAATGGATATTATTTATTCTTGCACATAAACATGTTTAGACCCCAGTCTACTTTATGTATGGATGCTATTGTTTGCCATTTCCCCCGATTCTGTACCCCTGGATCTACATCAACAGACCTGCCAGACTTGGTCATTGTCATTGTGTACCCGGCGTACAAGACGACACGATTTTTGGGGGATGTTTTTAAGTATAAAAAGTCTTACACGTCGGAAAATATGGCAATTGTATTTAGGCCAAATCAGAACAAGACATGTCAGATCACAACCACTTGCTCAAGTGTTTGTGGCAGAAATCCGCACCATTGTATGGAATGTAGCACCATGGTGCCTACTACATAACAACGCTGAACTGTGAACTCATATGACTCCAAAAGGTTAGATTTGACTACGTAAATATTTGCATTTTTGTTTCCCTTCAGGTACATACAAATACCATTTATTTTTTAACTAGAAACATTAAGTGCAAACTCATGGGATGTTTAGCATAAAGGTAGGAATCCCTATGAATAAAAGCTTATTGCAGAGGTTCTACAAGTTATGCAGACAGTAAAGGGATATTCTAGTGCAAAAGGTTACTTTCTGCGAGTACACTGGGACAGACACAAAAAAGTGGCTCTGGCTCAAGGATTTTTTTATTTTTATAATGGCGCCCAAACCTTCACACGCAGGAAACAGCAATACTTTGTGTATCCCAAATGCATGCCCGGAAATATTGCAACCCACCTTCAGGTCTCCACAGATCGGTCATTGGTGGTCTTTGTATTTTACTGCGACTCTTCATTCCAGCTCTCAGGTTTGCCAACCCCTATATTTTAGTGATGCACCGAAATGGAAATTCTCAGGCAGAGACCGATAACTGTGAAGGAACTCTGCCAAAAACAATAAAGCAGTCACCTGAACCCAGGGACTCACCTGAACCTGGAGGCCAGCCGAGCTGGGGCTCCGGGGCCGAGGTTTGGATGACTGATTGTAGGTGCCACCCCCCCTTCCCCCACTCACATCCCATACTTTTGGCCTCTGAGCTCCTCCAGCACAGTCTTTCACACTCCCTTGCGCGCACAGCACCTGTCAGAGGCGGTCGAGGGATGAAGTCACAGGGCTGGAAGCCTTTGACACAGAGTCAAAGGCTTCTGGCCCTGTGTCGTCATCCGCGAACGGCACCTGATGCGTGCTGTGCGCACCAAGGGGAGCGTGAAGGAGGACTGCGCTAGAGAAGCACGGAGGCCGAAATTTGTGAATGTAGGAGTCACCCCCCCCCATCCAAACCTCGGCTGGGGGCTCACCTAGGCCTGGAGATCGGCTGAGCCGGCCTTCAGGCTAAGGCGAGCTCCTGGCTCGGTCAGGCCTCCAGGCCCAGCCGATACCTCGCCTAGACCTGGAGGCCTGCCATGTCCACGGCTCAGCCAGGCCTCCAGGTTCAGATGGCTGATTTTTCCTTTTGGCCAAAAGCATCATTTTTAGCCAATAATAAAAAGCGACAGCCAAAATTTCAGTGCATCCCTACTAGATTTGCTTTACATAAGAACTTAATTAGCCGCACGAAGCGCCACACGCAAAAACGCATTAACATGAGGGGCAAAACCCTTTGCACAATAAATGCGTGTTAACGTCTACCGCGGGTAAACCTGCACAAACCCTTTGCGAGCGTACTGTACTGTGCGCGTCCTATACTTGACCTTGTAATACCATCCAGGTACCGGCACACAATTTACGCGCAAAGTTTAACGCACAGCGTTTGCGCTCACAATTTTAATGGCTCCTGAAAGCTGGCGTTAATGGCAGATCTGAACGACCTGGCCAAACCAAAATACACCAGCCCAAAAATAAAAATACAGCAAAGCATAATTACACATTCTACGCATACCCAAACAATAAAATGGAGAAGTTGTGTGTGTGTTTTTTTTATTGATGCAGCATATATTCTCAGATTAATTTTGACAGGCGCAAAAACTGAACGGGAGAAAATTGTGATTCTTAATTCGGATTGGCTGAATTGCGTGAAAAAACAGCCCGCACACCGATTTCTGCGCGCAACGTTATAAAAAGACGCGCAGAGGCACGCTTGCATTAACGGATGAAAAAAAACGCGCGAGGATTGTAATACCAGCGTTAATTTACACGTGTTAATGCTTCGCGTAAAAAGTCACACTTTGCGCGTGCGTTAAGAATTGTCATGGAGCTGATGTAACGCTCCATGCTTCAAACCAAGAGACTTTATGTTCAATTGTATTGTGTGATTTTAAATATATTTTACATAGTTTGGTTTTAGTTTAAATTAGTTTAGTGTAAAATGGCGTAACTTTAGTTTTAAATACACTTCTATTCCTGTAGGTAAAGGTGTTTCTGTATAGCCAGTAAACAAGCTTTACTGCTGTGTAATTTATGCAACAGGGCTTTTCCCTTAGCTGGCTGCATATTTGATTCAAGAAGTCTGTAATAGTGTTGGTCTTTAGGCTAAGGTCAGACGAAAGCAGTTTTAACCGCACTAAATCACGGCCGTGCTAGCAGCAAATGACGTCCAATGCTGGGCTACATATGAAGAACGGCTGCACAAAAGTGCGGCTGCGCAACGCAAGTGGCAAACTAACGCATTTTTTTCGAGAACGTCAAACCGCTACTACTGACGTACAGAGTGCGCTGCGGCCGCATAGCGGCGTGTTTGCGTGATTGGGAGACGTCAGACGCTGCACACGTCCGGCCAACATAATGTCCAGACACTAAGGATAAGGTCAGACGAAAGCATTTTTAACGTGCGTTTAGCCGCATGAAATCACGGCCGTGCTAGCAGCAAATGACGTCCAATGCCGGGGAACATACGAACGGCCGCACGAAAGTTCGTCCGTGCAACGCAAGTGGCAAACGAACGCATTTTTTCAAGAACGTCAAACCGCTACTACTGACGTACAGAGTGCGCTGTGGCCGCATAGCGGCGTGTTTGCGTGATTGGGAGACGGCAGACGCTGCACACGTCCGGCCAACATAACGTCCAGACGCAAAAGGGTTTTATTGATGATCCGTACAAAATCATGGACGAAAATGCGCATCGTATGACCGCTATCGCGTATTCTGTGAAAAAAAAAAAAAATACGTCCATTCGTTCGAAAGCACTTTTTCACGGGCAACGCGAAAAATGCGTTAGTCTGACCCTAGCCTTAATCTGATGTGTTATTGTTTATGCAAATGTGTGAGCTAAAGGCTAAAGAATGTAAAGAGGAATGTTTATTGCAAATATCTGACATGCAATTAGCATATTGGTAGGACGAGGTGCGTCATTTATGCAAATTATGACTTGGATTTCAGCATAAATGGTGGCGTTTTTGTTCATTAAAAAAGGTCAGAACTCTAAGACTGAGACAGAATCCTGTTGGAACATACAGCCGCGTCTGGGGTTTCATTCAGCGACGCTACACTACACTATCACCCTCAAAAGGTACAGAGCGGCCTCCTGGAAATTCCTAAACGGCTCCAGGGCAGAGGAACAGAAGCAGGCGGGTCAAGCTGGTCGAGGCACTGAGGACAGCGCTCCCAGTAGCCCGGCTGACGGGCACGAAGGGGTGGCTGGAGAGTCAGGATAGGCAGAAGAGAACGGTTCCGTCACAAGAATGTAATAGGTAAGTGCAGGACTGAAACAACTAATCGATTAAGCGACAATTAATTGGTGATTAAATTTGTTGTCAACTATTTCCATTATTGATTAATCGATGTCGATTAGACAGTGTGTGCTGTACACAGGACGATTAGAGTCAGACTGAGTAAACGTAAATCACCTCAGATTCTGAGCTTTTTGAGAAGACGCGCCACCGCTTTACTAGGTATGATTTAGTTCTAGGGTTATGTCGGACACAACCAGTTTGGTTTTATAGTTCTACTGTTGTAAATTGAACACAAACAATAGGTTACGGTCACTGGGTGAAGGAGCTGTATGCCTGTGTTTTATCCTTACTTGAAGCTCGAATCCCCCCACCCTCCCTGCCACACCCTCTTTGGTCTGGTCCCTTTCCCCAAACCCACTCCCACACTCAGATCTGGTCTTTTGTCCATACCCACTCCTGCTCACTCAGGTCAAGTCACTGGGAAAAGTCACTCCCACCTCCAGTCCCTCCTCCCACTCAGTTTGTTCACGAAATTAAAAAAAAAAAAAATGGACACTACGTGCCCTGACCACTTTAGTTTATTAACCCCAATTTCATGCTGACATCATCATCATCTATGACCAAGTGTTTGCTTTCTTAAATGAACGCAGCTACAAACACTGTCTTAAGCTGCGCATGCAGCATCAACCCCATCCCTCTGACCAAGCACACATACATTGTGTGTGAAAAGTACGCAAGATACGCAATTTGTGTACGTACAAACGAAAGTGTCATACACTATGCAAATTGCTTTTTTCTTTTTATTTTAACATAAAATTCCTTTTAAGTAAACAAAAATGTTCAAATTAGTATTTCAATTAATCGATTAGGAGAATAATCTTAGGGCTGCAACTAAGTGTTTTAAAATGTCGTTTTTAGACTGAAATCAATACGAAATAAGCATTTCAAGTCAAGCAAGTTCATTGATGATCAGTGTAATCAAACAAATTCACAAGAATTCAGTAACGTGAATATAAAGAATCATATGGATATACTTGCGGCTTTGGAATTTGTCATTCCATTAATTATTTTAATAAAAAGTTGGCGTTCCGGGGGGCGTGGCCGGCTACGAGCGGGAGCGGACGTGTTCTTGAGGAGCTCCGCATGTCCTCCCTGCTTAAGGACCTTCAGCTGAGTAGATCTGCCCCAATTTTTTTGTGTTTACAAGTGCCTGTGTGGCTGGCCATCGGTGTTCACCCATCCGGAGCCCGTTTAGCCTCCCCTCCGGACCGGAGACTTAACTGCTGGCTGAGGAATCAGATTGTTGTGAGGGGCCAGTGGCCATCTTGGTGACTACCTCCCGCCATCGGATGCTCACTGATCTTGCAGATCTGACCGCCCCGTCCCAAGCTGTGTTGAAGACTGGGGAGATGGTGGGCCCACGTCTCCCGGTCAATGCCGATGAATATCCCTTAGGGACGGCGGATGGACCTGCGGGGAGGAGGGATGGCGTCTTTCCCCCCCCCCCTCTCTGGAGATGGAGCTGTGGACTCGGGGGAGGAGGAGGATGGCCCGCTGACCAAAGGGGTTCTGCGCCGGATGCTTGCCGCATTGAGGGACTGCAGGGAGATGGCCCCGAAGGTGACGGCGAGGTCGGATGCTATAACGGGGGATACAGCGTCGCCACCATCGGATTACCCGGCTCAGCTAGGCCTGACGATTACCTGCAGTTTACATGCCGGAGTGGTGCCCGATGGGGATGAGGAACCCCCCGCTGCTGCGGACCAGTGCCTGGGGAAGCCGCTGACCCCCTGCCCGTGCGTATCAGAAGAGGAGTTCCCTGCACCGGCCGTCGGGAATCAGGTGGCTTTTTGTGACAGAGGAACCTGGAGAGGTTTCTAAACTGATGGAGCAACTATCCTGGCCCTACGTCATAATCCCTGCTCCGACCCGGGAGATGCCTGATGGCCACGGCATGTGGGGGATGCGATCGAGCCCACCAACACTACACGCTTCTATGTCTGCGGTGTCAGGACGGATTGAAGCACTCTGGAGGGCTGCCTGTTGTGACCCCGATTCCGCTATTGGACACGGGCTGAAGTGCTACATTGTCCGGCGGGACTGTCCTTTATCCTCATTGTGGCCGGCTCTCTTCCAGGGACTTCCTTCTCTTGATGTGCGCCCCCCTCCCGCTGTTCTTTAGCCCGCATCAGTTTATTTTTGATTTTTGTTCCCCCCCCCCCCCCACGCTGAGTTTATACCTTTAAACCCTCTTGCTGCCTAAATGTTTTTGCTCCCCGGCTGGGGACGTTTGTTTCTTTGAGACGCTATGAGGACACCCCCCCTTTTTTTTTTTTTTGTGGCATAATACTGATTAAGTGTATTTTTTCTCCGCCCGCTACCCCCCTTCCCTCCCCCCTCTTGATTCTATTATATGCTGAGACCCCCCCTTTAGGGGATGTTTATTATTTTTCACACGTGATACTTCTGCTGTGGATGGTCCTGCGTGGCCCTTGCTTTCATATGTTTGATTATATGCGGATTTATTTACAAAATAAAAATTTTAAATACAAAAAAAAAGGTTGGCGTTCCAAATCTAGAGGGGATTATTATTCTTTATTTATAAAGCGCCAGCATATTCCGCAGCGCTGTACAATAAGCACAGTACAGACAGGGTTACAATACATTGTACAACATTTGACAAACAGTACAGGAGGAGATGAGGGCCCTATTCCCATAGGAACTCACAATCTGGGAGGGTTGGGGTTGGAAACAGGAGGAGAGGACTGTAAGGGGAGAGTGATTGATGGTTGCGTTTGATGGTTGCGTTTCTGTGTTTTGTTAATGAGGGAGTAGAATTCATATGGGAAAAACAAATTTTAAGTATTATGAGCAATCATTTATGAATAGAAATCGGCTTCTGACGATAAAGAGCTGGAAATGTATACATTAATCTATAGTAAAATGCATTAACTTCAATGATCCCCGAAAACAAAATCTATAAATATTTATAGTGGTTCAGGACCAAAACGAATTAAGTAATTCAGTCGCACAAGTAGAATATGCATAAAAAGCAATAGCCGTTGAACAGCCAAGGATTGGCAAAACACCTAAAGCAAGGTGTTCGACGCAGTAAATTCTGCCGCCTTGTTCAAATCTGTCAACTCAAATTATTGTCCAAGTGGAGGGAAATAGACTGCCATTTACGCAGAGATTCTGTACTTGGCTGACATGTGAGAAAGGAAGGCAAAAACCCCCTATACCACCGATGGCAAACCTGTGGCACAGTGGGCACACGGGGCGCTCTTGGCACACGCAATAAGCTTGATTCACTGCCGTGCACTGCAGGCTACCTAGGCCACTTAGCGGGCAGAGAATCCAAGATGGCAGCCAGCCGGCCCCCTCTGATGTCAGGGTGAGCCGGACACCTGCCACCCATGTCCTGTTGTGGAGAGCACATGTGAGTTGCAGCCACACTCTAGCCACCACCAACCCTTCCCTCGCTGCTCAGCTACTGAGGTCTTTATCTGCGTATACATGTATCAGGGGGTCTGGGTATACATGTATCAGGGGGTCTGATGTCTGAGTTTAGCAGTTCTATATTCATATGCCCATATGCTCTGAGCGTCTTGTTTATCACCATAGAACCACGATTACACACGGACGTGTAAACCGGCTTGTGTTTTTCTAAGATTTAAGCACCTAATTCGTTCAGCTAGTCTAATGAAGTGTTTTTCTAAAATAAATCCTCAGTATTCAAGTTTAATTGCAGGGTTGGCACTTTGAGACACACAAGTTGGTTCAGCAAACCTAGTTTGGGCACTCGGGCTCCAAAAACATTTGCCATCCCTGCTCTGTAACAATAAGCACTTGCCTAATGAGACAGATGCAATTATAATTATTTTAAAACAAAAACTAGGAACTGTAATGCAAGATCTACACAGCTTTCAATGCATGTTTGAAATAAGCCATAGTCTTGCATTTTCATTTTAAATCTTCAAAGCAAGTAGTTTGCAAATTATTATTAATCTTTATAAAAGCGCCAGCATATTCCGCAGCGCTGTACAATGGGCACAGTTTAGACAGGGTTACAATACAATGAACAACATTTCAGAAATCAGTACAGGAGGAGATGAGGGCCCTATTCCCGTAGGAACTCAATCTAGAAGGGCTGGGGTTGGAAAACAGGAAGGCGAGAGGGATGGACAGCTAGGCGAGAGGGATGGACAGCTAGGCGAGAGGGATGGACAGCTAGGCGAGAGGGATGGACAGCTAGGCGAGAGGATGGACAGCTAGGCGAAAGGGATGGACAGCTAGGCGAAAGGGATGGACAGCTAGGCGAGAGGGATGGACAGCTAGGCGAGAGGGATGGACAGCTAGGCGAGAGGGATGGACAGCTAGGCGAGAGGGATGGACAGCTAGGCGAGAGGGATGGACAGCTAGGCGAGAGGGATGGACAGCTAGGCGAGAGGATGGACAGCTAGGCGAGAGGGATGGACAGCTAGGCGAGAGGGATGGACAGCTAGGCGAGAGGATGGACAGCTAGGCGAGAGGATGGACAGCTAGGCGAGAGGGATGGACAGCTAGGCGAGAGGGATGGACAGCTAGGCGAGAGGGATGGACAGCTAGGCGAGAGGGATGGACAGCTAGGCGAGAGGGATGGACAGCTAGGCGAGAGGGATGGACAGCTAGGCGAGAGGGATGGACAGCTAGGCGAGAGGGATGGACAGCTAGGCGAGGGATGGACAGCTAGGCGAGAGGGATGGACAGCTAGGCGAGAGGGATGGACAGCTAGGCGAGAGGGATGGACAGCTAGGCGAGAGGGATGGACAGCTAGGCGAGAGGGATGGACAGCTAGGCGAGAGGGATGGACAGCTAGGCGAGAGGGATGGACAGCTAGGCGAGAGGATGGACAGCTAGGCGAGAGGGATGGACAGCTAGGCGAGAGGGATGGACAGCTAGGCGAGAGGGATGGACAGCTAGGCGAGAGGGATGGACAGCTAGGCGAGAGGGATGGACAGCTAGGCGAGAGGGATGGACAGCTAGGCGAGAGGGATGGACAGCTAGGCGAGAGGGATGGACAGCTAGGCGAGAGGGATGGACAGCTAGGCGAGAGGGATGGACAGCTAGGCGAGAGGGATGGACAGCTAGGCGAGAGGGATGGACAGCTAGGCGAGAGGGATGGACAGCTAGGCGAGAGGGATGGACAGCTAGGCGAGAGGGATGGACAGCTAGGCGAGAGGGATGGACAGCTAGGCGAGAGGGATGGACAGCTAGGCGAGAGGGATGGACAGCTAGGCTTCCCTAAATAGGAATGTTAAAGGAGCATTTGAAGGAAGGGAAACTAGGGGGAAGTCTGAGCATACGAGGGAGAGCGTTCCAGAGAGTGGGGGCTGCGCGTAAGAAATCCTGCAGTCCATCATGGGAAGAGGTGATGCGGGGAGAAGCTAGGCGCAGGTCACTGTTTGAGCTTAGGGAGTGGGCTGGGGTGTATTTGGTGATTAGAGAGGACAGGTAGTGGGGAGCTGAGTTAGGGACATGCAAGCCAACAAAGCATACAAAAATATAACACAAGCCAAAATAAGGAAAAATGTGCATTTTAGTAATTCTGTACTGTTTGATAATTATCTAGAGCAGTGGTTCCCAACTGCGGTCCTCAAGTCCCCCTAACAGGCCAGGTTTTAAGGATTGCCTTGGGGAAAAACAGACTGAATCCTGCAATCACTGAGCAGCAAATCATATCACCTGTGCTGCAGAGATCTGGAAAACCTGACCTGTACTTAAGGACCGCAGTTGGGAACCACTGATCCGGAGCATTGCAAGTGACCACATGTCAGACTAAAGATCTTAAGAAAACATATGTCCCTTGCCCCTGTAAAGCTGCACAAAGCATTCTTCATCTCCTGTAATTTGCAAATAGGAATCACTTCAGTAGGCTGAACTTTATAGACCTGAGCACATCGTCGCCATCTGGACGCGCAAACACATTCAATGCGCTTATTTCTGCACCTCAGCAAAGGATCACTATGAATAAAGAAAAAAGGAAAGAAAATACGACGAACTCTAGAGGATGCAAGATGGCTATTCCAAAATACATCTGTGCGAAGAGACTCGAGGTTTATACAAAGCAGGGGATTCTACATGAACAAGACTTGGAATGGTAGAATAAAAATCAGTGGCAGGAAATGAACAATTCCGTTTCAGGCAGAGGATTTATGTCCGATGCATTGCGACTGGTAGAAGAAAGTCAATATAGAAATATATACTGCAAAGCAAAAATCGCCGCACAAGACGAGATTTGAGCTAGGCATGAATCACTACTGCAATTAGCCAATTAACTGGCAAGAGACGTGACAGTTTCTTCAGAAATGCGGATTAGCTGCCATGCTGGCCAGTCCAACAGGGAACCCTGTAAAGACACTTCCCTTGGCTTTTCACGCCATGAAAACAGGTGTTCATTTTATTTCAGTTGCAGGCTTCAGCATAGTGTAATACAATCCAGGCAGTGGTCATTTTGCAGTGTACAGGGACGTTCCATTTACCAGAACCATTAAAGCTCCTTGAGCGGGTCACTGTTTCAGCCCTCTAAAGTGCAAGGACTTGGACCCACCCAGAAATTAAGCTCTCGTTTAAGGAAATTTGGGAAACCAGCTCCATCTAATGTTAATAACCTCAGAAGCTACTTTGGATCTGATTGGAGAAAACACACCGACTGCTTTATGCACCATGATTTAGTTCTGGTTTTATGTTAACCAGTTTTTTATTTTAAAACAGCAGCCCAAATATAGCACAGACCATGAGGTACTGCCACTGGATGGAGGACCTGTGCCGCCAGTGTATTATCCTTACCTGAAGCTGGAGTCCAGTGCCACCATCCCACCCACCAATCATGAGCTTCTCCCTCTTCAAATCCTGAGCTGCCATCCCTCCCGTTGGTCCAGTTACTTCCCCCAAACTCCCTCCCACATTCCAGTACAGTCTCTTGCCCAAACCTCATTCCTCTGGTCCCTTAATCCATTTGATCACAAAATTATTTTGAAAGTGTCACTGTACACACGCTGACCACTTTCGCTTATTAAAAGTGGTCAGGCTACAGCGGCCCTCCCCCTTCTCACTGCACTTTCACACTGTCATCGTAGTGTCTATCAGTGCACTCGTAGCAGTGTTCTCGTGGGGAGAAAGCAGACTTGGCTTGAACTCCACATGCAGCGTCAATCCAACCTGCTGAGCAGGTGCTTGTGTACCTTGTGTGTGAAAAGTAGGCAAGTAACAAGATACAATTTGTGTATGTACAAATGAAAGTTACATAAACTTCGCAAATTGCGTTTTTATCCGATGGATCAAAAAATAAAATTGGCCAACCGTTGTACGCCCTGACGGGTTTTGACTAGGGCTGCTAGTACAGCCAGGCTCTCCGGTTGCTGAGTTCAGGCCATTCAAACGCAGTGAATAATGCACAGTGTGCACGTTCACAAGTGGGCATGTGGGAGGCAGCCCATAGATGCCAGTGGGGTGTGCTATGCAGCCCCTCGGCGTTCAGACCCAACTGCCAAGGGAACGGCATAGCAGGCTTTGTGGCATTAATGGGTTAACATCGTAAGTAAAAAAAAAAAAAAGATTCCAAAAGGAAGGGGTGCAGAGGTAATAATGTTTATTAAGCCTTGGTAACCAGGCTACCAGGATCTGAGTAGATCTGGAGTGGCAGTTTTTATTTCAGGGACATTTAAAGTGCACGTGTTGTTTCCAGCTGTACTTTGTGATAATCATCTCCAGGTGGGATAACTCTGACAACGGTCTTAGACTGGATGCACATTAGATCCATAGTCGTACCCATGACTGGTCGTCAGACTATGAACGACCCACATTGTAGGACTACAGAAGACGAGGTGTCGTGCACTGGAGGCGATTGCATCAGATGGGACCAAGTCACTTGTTTGGGAGCACTCATTGAAAGCGCATAAGTTATAAGGGTGTCTTAGAAATGGAGGTCAGCGACGTATTGAGAAAATAGATTCAGGGGTACTAGTTGCCTGGTTCCAGCTTCAGGCTCAATCCTGTTTCTGCCTCCATGGGTAAAGCTTGGCAGTTGCACAACGCTATTGGCCCCAGGAGTGATATCTGTGCACTGACAATCAGGTGCACCAAGTGAGCCGAGTCCCATCTGGCAGCTGATGGCTTTCTGCTCATGCAGTCCAGAAGTGAGACACCTAAAACTGAGAGCCAAGTACATCTCCCTCCAGGTAAGCTTTATATATTTTTTTTTAAACCACCAAAACATTTGAAGTAATTACTCTTTGAAGGACATGAGAGGTGAGAGGTGAGCTTAAAGATTATATGAAAGAGCAGAATGTCTTTTTATAGAATATTCTTCGCACCTGAAAGTCTGTGAAAGTGCATATAAATTAACATTTTAAACAATTTGCTTTCATTAGATTTTTTGCCAAGTGGCTGGGACTCCCCAAATCAACTGGTGAAACAAAACAGCCATTTATCCCATGTGCAGAAACATTAACTGCTGCAAGATTTAACTCCGCACGGACAAGGCAATGAGAACCCGGATTGATACAATACAGTACAATGTGTCTCGGAACGCACATCAGTTCAGGCGAGAACACAAAGTTCACACACTAATCTGCAGTCTGAGGATGCCATTGGGTACTGAATCTGCTCCAATTCCATTTTGTTTCCAGATTAGTTGGACTCTTCAGTTAAAGGAATGCTCTATTAAAGAAAAATAACCCCCTTTTGGCCTTCATTAAATAATGGGGCAGCTGCTACTGACGGCCTCTGTCCAATTATTTTTTGTTGGAAGTAAATTTACTCACCCTTTCCATTTTGGTACGCGCAGCTCCTCCGTTCATCGGCTTCTGAAATCCAGACATCGCTGCAGCTTCCAATCAACTTGCATAACTTAGAGTACACAAATTATGAAGCACCTGCATGCGCAGAACCGATCCATCACCTGCCTCTCAGAAATTTCCCCAGGTTCAGCTCTATAAAATGTTTGTCTATAGGCAGGTGTAAATCATGTGCCGCTTCTGGATTAAACAGGGACACACGTGACTGCCACATTATGTGAATTGTAAACACTTTAGTTGTCCAGCATCATGTCTGTGCTCAGCTGCTAATTGTTCCCACCAGTACAGGCAGGTAGAGTCCAAGAGCAGGGATGACCAAAACCACCTCAAAAACAAATGCACCAGCTCAAATCGATGAAGAGTTCAAAACCTACAATTTGACCTTGTTTTATCTGAACGGGTGTAAGTTAAAGCCAAACAACGTCCAAAAACACAAGAGGGGTTATTCATAAAGCACCCGCGTTAAAACAAATACATAATCAGCAATATCGAAATATGGTTCTCTGGAGATGGAGAGAAGGAAATGATACTCTTAAATACAAAGCATTGTGCAAAAGATCATTATTCTACCTCCCTAGCAAAGCTGTGAGGCGTTGGCGCTTGAGACTAGCCAAGTCTGTATAGACCAGTACTCACACGATGAAAGTTCAGCAGACCGTGTCAACTCCGCAAAACTGACACGTAGAAAGATGAATCCAGTTGAAAACTTTAATGATCAGATTGACAATCTTTGTAATAGTGTACAGCAATGCAGGTGAAAAGACATTAGTTCTGTCCAGCATTGAGCAAAGATGGCTGCTAGGTGACAAGTACCACAGAACTAGAATGAACAAGGGGTGGAGCTAGCTGGATACAGCAAGGCTAAGGGAACCCAGCAGGATCAAAATAGCTATGAAATAATAGCTGTAAGCAGATTCAACACATAACATTAAAATAAACAAATATACCCTGAGCCATGGGGCATGACAGAGCCTGACATGTAAATATTTGTGAGCATAAAGTTTAAACAATTGAGAAATAAACTGAACAAGTATCACAGCCTTAGATGAAGAGATAGCAAGGCTAAAAAGGAACACAAATAGCTCTGAAATAATAGCTGCAAGCAGCAAAGGCAGATTCAACACATAACATTAAAATATACAAATAAACCCTGAATCATGGCAATCATTCCCTACAGGAGTTTCTAAAGCGCCTCAAGGCTACAGAAAGCACAGCGTTATTCCCTCTGAGAAAAGCAGAATGAATAATTAAAGTGACTCATTGGTAAACCGCACCGCTGTGCCATGAAGCTGCAACAGAAAGTTTTAGATATAAAGAATAATAGATATCTGATCGAATATTATCTTTATCTCAACTATATACAGGTAATAATCCCTTTAAGAGGAACCTCTATGCCACCGTTCCTTGGGCTCTGGCAGCTGTGTCCACCTTGGCTTCCACCGATTGCCCATGGCCGATATCAGGTCGCAGAGAATGGCACAATTAGGTGATCATTTCAACGAGTGTAGCCTTAAATCTTTAGACTCCGATGGAGGGATCATTACATAAGCGGACCCCCGGAATTAGGGATGCACTGATTTTTTATTTTTTTTAGACAGTACTTTAAGGTCATGTGACCCCTTTCCAATAAATAAATTTAGGATTTTGCTGTATGCCTGTCCAATTTATGTTAATATTGAAATATGAGCAGGCTGATTTGCATATGGAGAATTCATCCCTGTAATGGCACAATCAAGCTAAAACCTTGTGAGACCTGAGCGGGCACCACCGTAGAGCAGGCCATTAGTGCTGTTGCTCGTTCTCAGCACCCTCACAACCCCCCCCCCCTTTCTCACCAATTTTGAAATACACACACGGCGATTTTGCAAGATTCTGCGCAGTTCAAGATCTAGGAGGGGGTTCCTACCGAGCAGCCCCTCTAAAACTTTGCAGTCGCTCGTTGGAACACGGCCGGCCACAGGGGCATGGTAGAATGCTGCTGGAGCATTCAGCCAGCCGCTCCAGCACATCGGATGCACTGGCAACAGGGCCATCTGCACGTGTACTAAGTATTCTTGCAAATGCCGCACCGATACTAGTATAGGTTTATGTGCATATCTACCAGGAATGTCATGCATAAATCTGTAACCTTGTCACGAGTTACGTTCTGTATAGCGGGAACAAACATCTTCGGGACATGCTGATTAAAATAGTTGACAACTATTTTAATAAATCGGTGTCGATCAATCGTCCTGTGTACAGCACACACTATTTAGAGTCAGACGGAGTTAAACGTAAACCTCAGCTTCGGAGGTGATTGGAGAAGACGTGCCACCGCTTTACTAGGTGTGATTTAGTTCTAGGGTTATGGCAGACAGTTTGTTTCTATTCCGTTTACAACAGTAGCAGAACTATAACACAAACATTAGGATACTGCCACTGGGTGAAGGATCTGTATGCCTGTGTTTTATCCTTACTTGAAGCTGGAGTCCTGTGCCATCACCCCACCCTCCCTGGTCAGGAACTGCCATTCCCTCCCTTTGGTCTGGTCCCTTTCCCAAAACTCAGGTCAAATCACTTGAGCAAAGTCACTCCCTTCCACCTCCAGTCCCTCCTCCCACTTTGTTCATGAAATTTAAAAAAGGGACACTCCAAGCACCCTGACCACTTTAGCTTATTAACTCCAATTTCATGTTGACATCATCTATGACCAAGTGCTTGTAGCTGCACATGAGAAAGCAAACATGGGCTTAAGCTGCGCATGCAGCATCAACCCATCCCTCTGACCAAGCACTCGCATACCTTGTGTGAAAAGTACGCAAGATATGCAATTTGCAATTAATTGCACAGCCCTAGTACATACGCAATCGCAAAACAATCGCGATTTAAGAGCATGCGATATATAAACCGCATAAGGCTGTGATTTTCGGCTCCCTGTAAGCTTCCGGCAGCATGGAGCTTTGGGCGCTCGCAGGGGGAACCAGGTGTACAGCCGCGTTCTCGCAGCTCGTCACGTGGTTCCCCCAGGCGAGCGCCCAAGCTCCATGCCGCCAGAAGCTCACAGGGAGTCGAACACGCGGCACAAAGAGGTGAGCTAGGGCAAGTATATCCATGTGCTGGGGGGCAAGTATATCCATGTGCTGGGGGGCAAGTATATCCATGTGCTGGGGGGCAAGTATATCCATGTGCTGGGGGGCAAGTATATCCATGTGCTGGGGGGCAAGTATATCCATGTGCTGAATACTGAACACATTTAGAATGTATGTAGCAGGTTTGAAAAAGCAAAAACAACTGGCTAAATCGCAAATAAAAATCGCAATCTTCATTCAAGAAAATCACAATATGATTATTTTGTCAATATTGCACAGCCCTAGTATGTACGTACACTACGCAAATGGTTTATGAAAAAAGGGGAAGGGTTGGTAATTTTTGAACATAATTCTTTAAGTAAACACATTTTTTTTATCCGATCAATTAATCGAATAATAAAAATCGGCCAACTAATCAATTATGAGAATCGTCGTTAGTTGCAGCCCTAATTCTGATATAATTATTGTGTTTTTACTAGGATTGTAAATTAAGATTTTAACTCTTGGCTATGTCTTACAAAACCATAACTAAATCTTGACAAATTTTGCCAGATCACCATCTCAAGCACCCCCATAGAAAGTTGATATAGGATCCTTGCTAAGTCAGTAGAAAGAAATGGGTGCAATGGTAAATCTGGCAAAACTTCATTCATCTTGTACTGCAGACGCTGCAAAGCACCAGAGCAAGGGCAGGAGATACGGATACAAGAAATCACTTATAATTGGGGATGTCAAATTCCCCTCCAGAAGTTGATTGGCTGTCGCTTGCAAAGAACTAAGGGTACTTTAGTCAAAACTGTGGGAGATGTAGCTCAGCAATATGGGAGGGGGGGGGGGGCTTGAGTTGGATTCCAGATTTTATAATAGTTGACATTTTTGCACAAGAGTAAATGTGCTTACACTCCCATCCATCCTCTTATAACAGCATTTACTTTAAAGCTATTGCAACCTAAGCAGATTTTAACCCTTTGCTCTGCCAATTCTTGCACTGAGAAGATTAAAGACTGAAATGTTAAAGTCGTGACAACAGCGAAAACCCCCGCACTGAACCATCTGGAAGTTTAGCCAATAACTCTGCAGGGAATATTAATCTGAGCAAATTAAAACCGCTTTACACGCACAATACTTTATTTTATGCAACATATCCTGAACCAGACAGTGAGTGTGTTATCTGCTCATCACATCATGGAACATGCACAGGCATCACACCAAGGATTACACCCCTTCGTGGACAGAGTTAAACATAAGACTGGGCAAGTCACTGGACCTGAAGGGGTTAACCATAAAATCAATATACCCTTTTAACAGGTGAAAAAGAGCAATGAGCAGTTACTCATTCTGCCAGACTGGCATGGTCTTGCCACACAAATACACACCCACTGAACAACCCACCGACCATACCACGTGTACAACATGCAAGCAGGCCATTGAAAGAACTCTGAGAGGCACGTAAGCCGGGGGGGGGGGGGGGTTTCCCCTTCACTCCACATCCCCTGCCATAGTAATTCTGGAGACGTGAACAGCAAGTGATGAGTAAACCGGAGACTAGATACAGGGTTTCATACACATGGAAGTACTTACCCCGTGCCTTGATTTATATTACCTGGACCAGTCATCTGGTCATCAAAAGATTTTAATTCATCATTTAGTGAATAAACCACATACATAGCCATGGAATAATAGCACATTTCAGAGTGAATAGACAAATTTGCATTTATTAGCTCCTTAACGGCAATTATGACAGGTCTGGATGTACAATTTCATTTGAAGCATCAGATTTTTGTTCCTTTATTTTGATCATGGGAGCTCAGGTTTATTCGCTATATATAATTTACGTTGAAAATTTATAATCAGAAAATGAATAAAGCTTTCACGAAGGATACTAGAATAGTAAATACTAAACGCCTTTTAGGTCGGTGCAACACGACACCAAACCATCAAATTATCCCAGAATGTGCCACACAAGAAAAGTTAAAACAAAAATCGAAATCATAATAAATGACAGCATTAAAATTTAATAATGCTGGCAGGCATTAGACAGAAGAAAAAAAAAATTCAGTCTGCACGAGGAGTTACTTATTTATGGAGTATAAACAAATTAAAAACAAAACAAAAACATGCAGGCTCCCATTATGGAGCCACAGGGCTGATTCCGCTCCCCAGAAAGGAATATGAAGACATGCGTGTGATACAATTTGGGCAGTTAGAAAGATTCTATATTTCTAAGAACCTCAGAAAAAAAGCAAATATAAAGTAGCAGAAGCAGCTTATTTGGAAACATTTTGGTGTAGATGGGGAAAGTTGGTGCTGGAATGTGCTGCCACGTATATATACACCCTTCCCCCAGCATGGGGAATGTCATCCTGAGAAATCCCCCCCCCCCAGACACATACTCAATTCTCCAGGAGGAGGACAGCACTATATAAAAAGGGTTTCAGACATTGCGGAGTTCTTTCAGAGCACGTCGACTCTGCTTGCAGTTTCCTCCATCCCAGTGGATCATCCCTCTACAAACTGCCCCCTTTTCCATATAAGTCGGGAGCAGGAAACGCAGCGATTTAGCTAGAATTTTCTATCCAACTTCTGGAGGCGGAAAAAAAAAAAAAAATGCTTCTGGAAGAGAAAGTTTCTGTTCAAGGCAGGCACTGACTGGGATGCCCAAAGAATTTATTGGCGCTTTATAAAAAAAGTATTTTATCAGGAAGGATACATTGAGATTTCAAGTATGTATACGAGACTGTAAAGTGGTAAAAAACTAAATCTAAAATGTAAAATAGAGCGCAGACACATGCAATATTGATATAAAAATTATACTAGATCAATTAAAAATGTCACATTCTGCAAAGGCAACAGAGCTGTATAGCAAATTAAAAGAAAAAAGAGGCACCAATTTAGTAGAAGTGGTAGAGGCCAAAACAGTAATTGAATTTAAGCAAGCATGGGATAGGCATAAGGCTATCCTAAACAAAAGATAAATCCAAGTAAAGTATCCATGTAATTGGGCAGACTAGATGGGCCGAAAGGTTCTTATCTGCCGACATTTTTCTATGTTTCTATGTTTCTAATACAATCATAATAATTGTAGAGTTTGTGTGGTCATGCTTACTGACAGCATATGAACTATACTTACACCCCCCCCCCCATGAGCACAGAAATTACATGTATAGGCTACAGTTAGGAACCCTAAATCACACAATGCCATTTACATCCCTCACTAATGAATGGATTTCTGGCTGCAGAACATGAATCCTACAAACTGTTGGGCAGCACTCTGAGTGCTCCCCATGAACACATGCCATTGCAGGAAATGTCGTTTATAATCAACGGCGACTTAACAAGTTGATACCTTTGTGGCCAAAAACCAGTTCACCAATTGGCAGGAGCTGAACTCTAAATACATCAGGGCAGTGCTCCCCATCCGCACGTAGGCATGACACAGGTCAGAGCTGCTGCTTTGAATCAGGACATGACGACACAGGATTGCTAATGGAAAGTTTACCAAGTCAGAAAGAACACATCCTTTGGTATCTGGCTATCCAAAAAGCTATCCTATATGATTAGTGTCCGCAACCTTGGTCCGCAAGAGGTTTTGGAACTATATCTCCCATGATCCTCATTTACTCATTAGCTTGGCTGAGTAATTGGAAATTTAGATCCAACACATCTGAAGAACCAAGTTCGCCGACTCCTGCTATGGGGGGGGGGGGAAGAATAACAATACAGATTAATATATGGATTTTATTTATTTATAAAGGATTTTACCAGGAAGGATACATTGAGATTTCTCTCGTTTTCAAGTATGTCCTGGGTTCAATGGGATTAATCGACGGGTACAGAGGTTCAGCAACTTGCGTGTTTCATTGTACTGTGGCAACATGCGTCACCAGCCAGCGACTCCGGAGCATAAAGATGCAGGCAAGCTGCGAGAGGTATAGAGAAGGATTAATCATACTGAGGAAATAATGAAGTCACGCAATAAAAGGAATCCAAGCGAGAGCCACTTTAAAAACCCTTGAGTGAATTGGCGGTTGCAAAACACCAAACAGGTTTATTCACTAAAAAGGTGAAACTCAGGAGAACTAGCAGGAGAAGAGAACAATCTAGACCAACTAGCCTATTTTAAAAGGGAGATAAAAGGGGAGACTTTCTGGTTTGACTTTTCACTTCTGCCAGTTCGCCTGAGTTTATTGAAAAGATCTGTATGTCTATAGCGGGAGCAAACGTGCCAACCTTTTGGTGTTAAAGGATCAAGAGGTCAAAAAGCTGCTGATAGTATGGGGGGGGGGGAATATTTTATTTTGTAAGTATAGACAAAAAGAAACCTGAGTGAATCATTACGTAGAATTAGTGTCAAGTTATTAGATCATTTACTTTGATAGGAGTTACACTTTAGTGAAGGATTCCCGATTTCTCTGGCGCCAAGTCAAATCGACACTCCAGAAAAAAAAAACAACAAAAAAAAAAAACTATTAGACCAGTTTACATTAAATGGAGGAGTCGAGCTAACTGCATGGGGTTTTTTTTTGTTTAGGAGCCAGGCAATGTTTTTGCATGGATTTGTGCTACAATTAGGAGCTGGAGGCAAAGCGTCCATGGATACCCATCTTCTGTATGTGTCAATCTCTTGAAGACAGGTTTAATAATCCTGTGCATAGTAAAAACAACACGAACACACCAAAACAACAACAAACGAATGGATGATAAGATTCAAGAATAAATGAAACACTACAAACGTATAGAGGATCTGCAGTGAATGACAGTATTGCCAGAGTCATTTCACAGGAGGATCACGTGCTTCTTAAAAGGTGAGGGGTGAATTTATTTGGGGGGGGGGGTAGGGGTATCTTATTGGGGCTTGACAAATTTCAAATTTAAGAGCCATCTAGAAAATATGAGCCAGGTAACAGTTTATATAGCAAAAGCGATGGATCCCAGGGATCAGATCCTAAGAGCAAGGGCTACCTGGCTCCTGCCAGTCACAGCTTCATTCAGAGTATAGTTATGGAGGAGGTGGAGATGTACCTGGGTGTCCCTGGCCATTGTGGCCCCTGCTGGGAGCCCCAGCCCCCGGGCTATTGATTTGATGAGCACACGGGGCAGGGAGGTGCAGCACTGCCCTGAGAGAACTCCAAAGTAACTTTGATCGTCTCCCGGGGCATTATGGGACAGCACTCACCTCCCTCAACGGTAAGTGCGAAGCAGCTCAGTCCTGCAGTTCTTATTGCACGCAGCCAGAAAGCACCAGCCCGGTCCCGGCGGAGTGTGAGCCCCCCTAGGCTCCGGCCCTTACTTTATAGGGTTCCCCCGGTGCTCTCCTCCCCTCTCCAGTCCTAGCCTATGCTGGCCGCGCTACGTGCGCCTTCCACTGACACTGGCAGCCACAGGCGAGCGGCGCATGCGCGGAACATAAACGGATTCCTTGCGCCTGCGCTCAGCATGTCCACACGAGCGTTTACGGAAATTACCGAGAGGGAATCAAGATGGGAATGTGTGAGATAGCTAGAAAGACTCAAAGGAGCAGTGCACTGCCATGCCGCTATTTGATTCCTCGGTTTGCTCTTCGCTCTAACACGGCATGCCGGGAGATGAAGTGCACAGCCTTCTCGCGATACCTGCACGAAGCTGGCGAGATAGTGGTCGGGGGACTGCAACTCCCGTGAGCCTTTGTCGCCGGCACTGTGTAAGGCTACACGAACCTTGCTTTGACCTGCAAACCACTTCTAGAGATAACGGGAGCCGGGATCCCCCAGAAAGTGTGGAAAGTAAGTGGAGTGAGATCTCACACGGCATGTGCGCGTACTCCGGGTAACATGATCCCGGTATGTTACACTGTGTGCGGAAATGCCGGCACTCTGTCCTCTGCGCGGGGCATTATGGGATATATCAGTAGAGAGCTGGCTCACCCTAATATGGGAGTCAAAACCAGCGCCTAAACACATTCCTGCTTGTACCCCTCCCCAAAATCCAACTCTCACCCCTCTTAGGTCTCTACTGTATAGTTGGAGCGGCGGCAACTGCCAGGGGTAACAGCCCAGTAAATGTATAAAACATAACAAGGAAGGAGAGTGTCATCTGCGCTCATTCCTATGTGTTCCATGTACAACAAAAATGAGGTTGTAATGTAGGTTGTTATGTTTTATACATTTACTGGGCTGTTACTCCTGGCAGTTGCCGCCGCTCCAAAAATAAGTGAGTATGAGCGCGACGCCATTTTTTCTGTATTTATGTATATCATGCTTGTAACACCAGTCCGTCGTTTTGCAGCTGTTCCTCTTTCCATGTTTTTGTTTTTGATCCCAAATGGGAAGTGCTTGGTGCGTGTATAAATAAAACCCACCATCTTTGTCTCTCCTTGCTGAAAAGCAGCTGGAGGGGCTTGGAGCTGCTCAGTAGAGCGGCCTTTTGGTTACAATTGTTAGGTACCCACTCTAAAGAGGTGCCTTGAAGTGGCGAGTGGGCTTACGTTGCAATGGCCATTGAAACAAACAAAACCTCATTTTTGTTGTACATGGAACACATAGGAATGAGCGCAGATGACACTCTCCTTCCTTGTTATGTTTTATACATTTACTGGGCTGTTACCCCTGGCAGTTGCCGCCGCTCCAAAAATAAGTGAGTATGGGCGCGACGCCATTTTTTCTGTATTTATGTATATCATGCTTGTAACACCAGTCCGTCGTTTTGCAGCTGTTCCTCTTTCCATGTTTTTGTTTTTGATCCCAAATGGGAAGTGCTTGGTGCGTGTATAAATAAAACCCACCATCTTTGTCTCTCCTTGCTGAAAAGCAGCTGGAGGGGCTTGGAGCTGCTCAGTAGAGCGGCCTTTTGGTTACAATTGTTAGGTACCCACTCTAAAGAGGTGCCTTGAAGTGGCGAGTGGGCTTACGTTGCAATGGCCATTGAAACAAACAAAACCTCATTTTTGTTGTACATGGAACACATAGGAATGAGCGCAGATGACACTCTCCTTCCTTGTTATGTTCTCTACTGTATAGTTGCTGCAAACTTATCCAGAGCTGTTGTAAACTTACCAGAGCTATTATAGTCTGGACACGATTCCGTGCCCTGTGCTTAAACGGGGATGCTACCGGGGAAAAGCAGTGCCCCTGTTTTAGCACCATATTACCGGGCAGGTGCTGATTCCGCAGCTTGCCCCTTAACACAGTGCTACCCTCCTGGATACTCGCCGCAGCGCTAACGCTCCGCCGCAAGTATCACCTCCTGGAGTCCATAGGACTCCATGGAGAGTTGTGCAACCGGGCTGCGTGACTGCAGAGTAATCACTGATGAAGACTGGGGACTATTTGTGCCTAGTCTCACTCTGCTCCTGGCAGCCAGAAGCGACATAACGGATCGCTGTTTTCACAGTGGGATGAGAGGTATCTGATTATTTTTTTTGGGCGGGGGTTCAAATAGGTGCTACCTGATTCTGCATAAGCGGTATCCGTTAGCACCAGCTTCCTAGCTGGAGTTAACCTTTTAGTTACCACATCAGTGCATTAATTAGCTTTAGAATATTGTAATCCTAACGCTAATTACTGATTGCGTTCCCTATGTTAAGCATTGGGAGCGCAAAGTACAGTACGCTCGTGCAATTGAGTAGAATCCTGGATGTGCTAACAGACATTTTAACCCGTTAGCGTTCGGAATGGAATATGGGGGGCATGTGTTACAGTCACTTACGCTAGCGTTAAGCATGTAATAGGGCCCTATGGAGTTGTTAAGTTTACAACAGCTCCTGTTACAATTAAATATAGGGTAAAATAGAAAATTTGCACAGAGACTGTTATTCTGAGATAGCAAATTTACATTATTTTAAATTTTTAACTTTTTTTAAATTTTCCATGTATACAGTTGTGTTCAAAATTATTCAACCCCCAATGCTGTAAAGGGTTTTAGGGAATTTAGTGTACATTTGTAATTGTATTCAGAATGAAATCTTACAAGGACTTTTTAAAGAACAATATGCAACTAAAATGACATCAATTGGTTTTGTAATACAGTAGTAAATGTTTCTTTTGTGAATTCTTCATTGACACAATTATTCAACCCCTCAAAGACTACCACTCTGAAGAAACAGAGGTTCATTCAAGTGTTTTCAATCAGGTATTGAAAACACCTGTGGATGTCACGGAGCAGCAATAAAGCATAATAAGCACCAATTAGGCAGCTTTAAAATGACTGTGATACTCAGCTCCTTCTAGACATTTACTGGTGTGGTTACAAACATGGTGAAGTCAAGAGAAGTCAAGAGAATGGTCCAGGAAGACAAGAGAAGAGGTGACTGCTGTGCGCTACCTGAAGCGTAGAGTGGAGAAAAGTCCCCGTGTTACTGCTGAGGAACTGAGAAAAGATTTGTCAGATGTGGGTACTGAAGTTTCAGCTCAGACAATACGGCGCACACTGCGTAATGAAGGCCTCCATGCCAGAACTCCCAGGCGCATCCCCTTGCTGTCTCCAAAGAATAAGAAGAGTCGACTGCAGTATGCCAAAAGTCATGTGGACAAACCACAGAAGTTTTGTGATAGTGTTCTGTGGACTGATGAAACAAAATTAGAACTGTTTGGGCCCATGGATCAACGCTATGTTTGGAGGAGGAAGAACAAGGCCTATGAAGAAAAGAACACCTTGCCTACTGTGAAGCATGGCGGGGGGTCAATCATGCTTTGGGGCTGTTTTGCTTCTGCAGGTACAGGGAAGCTTCAGCGTGTGCAAGGTACCATGAATTCTCTTCAGTACCAGGAGATATTGGATGACAATGTGATGCAGTCCGTCACAAACCTGAGGCTTGGGAGACGTTGGACCTTTCAACAGGACAATGATCCCAAGCATACCTCCAAGTCCACTAGAGCATGGTTGCAGATTAAAGGCTGGAACATTTTGGAGTGGCCATCGCAGTCACCTGACTTAAATCCGATTGAGAACCTCTGGTGGGACTTAAAGAAAGCAGTTGCAGTGCGCAAGCCTAAGAATGTGACTGAAATGGAGGCTTTTGCCCATGACGAATGGGCGAAGATACCCGTAGATCGCTGCAAGACACTTCACGTTTAAAAGCTAAGTACTAAGATTGAATGTCACTTGGGGGTTGAATAAAACTGATAATGATGTGAGCACAGAAAAGACATTTGTGGTTATTTCATTATAAATGTTATGTTATATTTGTCTGACCTACACGTGCCTCTTTGATTTAATTGTAAGCAAGATGACTGAATGATCAAAATCAATGTCAAACTGGCCAAACACTCAATTTCAGTGGGGGTTCAATAATTTTGAACACAACTGTACGTTTATCCATTACAGAAATATTGTCGGATTCAAAGATTCTGAGCTCAAGATGGTGTCCCCTTATCTTGCACAATCTCACACATGGTCTGCATTATCAGCATACAGGCAGAAATGGCCTTTGTAGGGCTGCAACTAACGATTATTTTCCTAACCGATTAGTTGGCCGATTTTTAATTTTTCTACTAATCGGATAATAAAGAATACTTTTTTTTTTGCGTAGGGTATGTAACCTTTCTACGTGCATACACAAATTACGTATCTCGTGCAATTTACGCACTTTTCACACACAAGCTATGTGAGTGCCTGGTCAGAGAGATGGATTCTGCTTGCGCAGCTCAAGCTCATGTCTGCTTTCTACCTGAATGAACGCTGCTTCAGGCGCTCGGATAGACCTGATGATGTCAGCACACAAAGTGGGGTGAGAAAGGGGGCACTCCATATAGTCTAACATTGTTAATAAGCTAAAGTGGTCAGGGTGCATTGTGTGTCCCTTTTTAAAATGAATTCATGAACAAATTGAGTGGGGGGGGAATGGAAATGAGAGGGAGTGAGTTTGGGCAAGAGACTGGAGCTGAGTCTGGGAGTGAGTTTGCAGGGAATGGACCAGGACCAAAGGGACTGATGGCAGCTCTGGTCTTCGAGGGAGCGTGGGGTGATGGCACAGGACTCCAGCTTCAAGTAAGGATAAAACACCCGCGGTACAACTCCAACCATCCACTGACAGGACCCCACGTTCTGTGTGATAGTTCTGCTACTGTTGTAGGCTAAATAAAAACAAACTGGTGATGTCCAACATAACCCTAAAACTAAATCCTACAGTAAAGCAACATCTTCTCCAATCAGCTCCAAAGTGGTATCTGAGGTTAATGGTGTTTACTAGGCATGCACCGATACCATTTTTTTAAGACCAAGTACAAATACCGATACTTTTTAAAAGTACTCACCGATACCGAGTACTGATACTTTTATTTAGGGATGCACCGAAAAACAAAAATTTTCTGTCCGATACCGAAAATTCGAAAATCAGCCATGAGAACCTGGGCCTGGAGGCCGGGTGCTCGCCTGATCCCGGATCCACCCCCCTACACATAGTCCCCTACATCCTAATTCGGCCCTGAGCTCCAGCGGTGACCGTGCTCAGGCTGCTCAGCTGTCCTCCAGGCTCAGGCGAGTCCCCTGGACGGTTGGACGGTCACCGCTGGAGCTCAGGGCCGAAGTAGGTGAGTATGTGTGCAACCGGTGGAGGACTCGAGGTAGGTGAGTATGACACCCCACCCCCCAACACCCCCCCCCCGCTTGCTTGGCCTGCATCCAGGCTCAGGCGAGCCCTCAGCTTGGCCTGGACCTAGAGGCCGAGCCGAGCCGGGGACTCGCCTGAGCCTGCAGGACGGCCGAGCAGCCTGCATCAGCCGTTGGACGGTCACCACTGGAGCTCAGGGCCAAAGTACACATACCCGCCTACATCGGCCCGGAGCTCCTCCAGCGATGGCAATCCTGCATCCAGTGCCTGCTGTGTCGGTATGACGTCATGGAAGCCAGGGTCAAAGGCTTCCGTGACGTCACACCAGCGACCGACACAGCGGGCACTATACCGTGGTGTCCTCCCATGTACTCCATTCTTGTTTAATGTTTTCCTTATTGTAGATGTGTCAACAAAAATGTTAGCATGTGCCAGAGATTTCTGTAAGTCTTTAGCTGACACTCTAAGATTCTTCTTTACCTCATTAAGAATTCTGCGCTGTGCTCTTGCAGTCATCTTTACAGGACGACCACACCTAGGGAGAGTAGCAACAGTGCTGAACTTTCTCCATTGTAGACAGTCTCTCTTATTGTGGACACATGAACATCAAGGCTTTTGGTGATACTTTTGTAACCCTTTCCAGCTTCATGCAAGTCAACAATTCTTGATCGTAGGTCTTCTGAGAGCTCTTTTCTGCGAGGCATGGTTCACATCAGGCAGTGCTTCTTGAAACCAGTAAACCCAAAACTGGTGTGTGTTTTTAAAGGGCAGGGCAGCTTTCAGCAACACATCCAATAATATCACACTGATTGGACTCAAGGTTGGCTCACTCCTGGCTCCAATTAGCTCTTGGAGAAGTCATTAGGCTAGGGGTTCACATACTTTTCCCACCCTGCACTGTGAATGTTTACATGTTCTATTCAATAAACACATGAAAACATATAATGTTTGTGTTGTATTATTTTAAGCAGACTGTGTTTTTCAAATTGTTGTGACTTAGATGAAGATCAGAGCACATTTTATGACCAATTCATGCAAAACTCCACGTAATCCCAAAGGGTTCACATACTTTTTCTTGCAACTGTAATATATATATATATATATATTCTTCGATAAGGATGGCAGCACTCCGAGTCTGTTAAAACGTAATTCTTCACATGATACTTGTCCTGATGAAAATCCCGAACGGGGATTGAAAAGTTGACTACTGGATCAATAAAGAATTACATTTTAACAGACTGCCGCCATCATTATCGAAGATTTTGCATTGATTGAAGCTGGAAGGTGAGCACCGAGCAACTAATTGAAAAAGTTTGAGTGCATGGCAATTAGGTGTATTATATATATATATATGTATGTATATATATATATATCCTGGGTGCTAAAATCCAACTTGTATAATATAAACAGCGAAAAATCTGGACGCACTCCGGGTCTTCAATAAAACAAAAAAGTAATTATATATATATATATATATTATTGCAGAAGCCATCTGCAAATCACAGCATTTTCAAAGAACTGCATGCCAGAGCCCCTGTGCTGCATTCCCCATATGCAGCAAGGAACTCTGGGTAGGATATGCAAATGACCTCTGTCTCACTATTATTGCATCTTGTGTCTGTTATTACACAGAACCCTTAAATCAATGCCATGCCATACTATGACTTTTTTTTTAGCAGAGATCAGGTTTATGCAACTGGTGAAAGCCACTCCTAGGACAGCGCTGCTCCGGGTTTATTGGACCCTCATCAGCTAGGAGCTAGGCATGACAAATATATATATATATATATATATATATTTTCGGGGCATTTCATCTATTCACTAAGCTGTCAATTCGCCAAATACAGGTGAAATGACAGCGAAATACGATGCAATTTGGCGGCACCAAAATTGTCCCATAGAAGACTATTGTGTCTTCTATGCAAAGAAAGCCAAATTGCGAGAAAATACACACATGGCTATTCAGAGAGAGGTGAAAACTAGGAGACTTGCCAGGAGAATGAACAATCTAGACCAATTAACCGATTTGGAATGTGAGATAAATGGGAGAATTTTTCTGGTTTGGCTATTTTGACCTAGAATTTTCACTTCTCCAGGTTTTCACCTCTCTCTGAATAACAGTTTTTCGGTGTTTCCATTCAACAGATTTAAACTGGCGAATTCAATAGATTACAAAACAGTGCTATCTCTTTTGGTTTTTAATTTTTTTTTTTAATGACCATTCTTTTTATTTTTTAAAAAAAAACTTTTATTTTTTTTTTACGGACCTTTTTGTATTTGTATTTTTTTAGGAGGACAATTTTTTTTTTTAAAGAATTTTTTTATTTCGTAACAGACCATTTTAATACTTTTTTAAAGGAAGTTTTTATTATTTAGACCATTTTTACTACATTGTTATTGATTCGTCCTATAACTGTTTCGGCGACTTCAATTTTGACAAAATGCGGTGACCATTCGCTATATAGTGAATACACCATATTTTCAGCAAAATGGATTCACCGAAATGAGCGAAACACAATGCACCAATTTCGATGATTTGCGAATAGACCCTTATTTGAAATCCTAATGGTGGTCAGACTGTTGGGGGTAATAAGGCAGATGCCAAGCTGTTGAAAGGAAGCAGATCTTCGTGGTCCTGCAGGTATGGTGAAGGCCAGAAAAAAGTCTAGTTTCAGATTTGAGTGTTTCTTTGTATTTAGTGCAAGATGATAATTACTACTTAGGAAACAGAAATCTTGGTGAATTCCCATACTTATTTCTTCAACGTTTGGCCCCTGCCAATCTATTTTACTCAGCCCCATCTCTCTTTTTTTCTCCCCATCGCTCCTTTTCCCATCTGTCTTTCTCTACCCTACATCTTTCTTTCTTTCCCCCTCATCTTGTTGGAAAGGGCCTACTATCTTTTTATCTCTGTATCCTCAAATTTCTCCTGTCTTTTCCAACGGTCTTCTCAAAATAATGTTGCTTCGTTTACATGCATTGTATGTCGACTCAAATATGTACTGTGTCATCCTTGTTTAGCTCCAGTTTGGTCCATATATATTTGGACACAGGCATAATTTTAGTTTTTTTTTCAGGAATTTGCCAAAATATATTCAAGCAATAGTTATAGTGGCAAGAAAAAGTATGTGAACCCTTTGGGATTACGTGGAGTTTTGCATGAATTGGTCATAAAATGTGCTCTGATCTTCATCTAAGTCACAACAATTTGAAAAACACAGTCTGCTTAAAATAATACAACACAAACATTATATGTTTTCATGTGTTTATTGAACATAACATGTAAACATTCACAGTGCAGGGTGGAAAAAGTATGTGAACCCCTAGCCTAATGACTTCTCCAAGCGCTAATTGGAGCCAGGAGTGGGCCAACCTTGAGTCCAATCAGTGTGATATTATTGGATGTGTTGCTGAAAGCTGTCCTGCCTTTTAAAAACACACACCAGTTTTGAGTTTACTGGTTTCAAGAAGCACTGCCTGATGTGAACCATGCCTCGCAGAAAAGAGTTGTCAGAAGACCTACGATCAAGAATTGTTGACTTGCATGAAGCTGGAAAGGGTTACAAAAGTATCTCCAAAAGCCTTGATGTTCATGTGTCCACGATAAGAAAGACTGTCTACAAATGGAGAAAGTTCAGCACTGTTGCCACTCTCCCTAGGCGTGATTGTCCTGTAAAGTTGTCTGCAAGAGCACAGCGCAGAATGGTTAATGAGGTAAAGAAGAATCCTAGAGTGTCAGCTAAAGACTTACAGAAATCTCTGGCACATGCTAACATTTTTGTTGACACATCTACAATAAGGAAAACATTAAACAAGAATGGAGTACATGGGAGGACACCACGGAGGAAGCCAATGCTGTCCAAAAAGAATATTGCAACACGTTTGAAGTTTGCAAAAGAGCACCTGGATGTTCCACAGCACTACTGGCAAAATATTCTGTGGACAGATGAAACCAAAATTGAGTTGTTTGGAAAAAACACACAACACTATGTGGAGAAAAAAGGCACAGCACACCAACATCAAAACCTCATCCCCACTGTAAAACATGGTGGAGGTAACATCATGGTTTGGGGCTGCTTTGCTGCCTCAGGGCCTGGACGGATTGTTGTCATTTATGGAAAAATGAATTCCAGAGTTTATCAAGACATTTTGCAGGAAAACGTAAGACCATCTGTCTACCAACTGAAGCTCCGCAGAGGATGGGTGATGCAACAGGACAATGACCCAAAGCATACAAGTAATTCAACAAAAGAATGGCTTCAACAAAACAAAATACGCCTTCTGGAGTGGCCCAGTCAGAGTCCTGACCTCAACCCGATTGAAATGCTGTGGCATGACCTTAAGAGAGCGATTCACACCAGACATCCCAAGAATATTGCTACACTGAAACAGTTTTGTGAAGAGGAGTGGTGCAAAATTACTCCAGATCGTTGTGCAGGTCTGATCTGCAACTACAGGAAACGTTTGGTTGAGGTTATTGCTGCCAAAGGAGGGTCAACCAGTTATTAAGTCCAAAGGTTCACATACTTTTTCCACGCTGCACTGTGAATGTTTACATGTTGTGTTCAATAAAAACATGAAACCATATAATGTTTTTTTTGTATTATTTTAAGCAGACTGTGTTTTTCAAATTGTTGTGACTTAGATGAAGATCAGAGCACATTTTATGACCAATTCATGCAAAACTCCACGCAATCCCAAAGGGTTCACATACTTTTTCTTGCCACTGTATATAATGGATATGGGCTGAAAGTGCACACTCTCAGGTTAAATTTGAGGGTATGTACTTCCAAATTAAAGGAAGGGTTTAGGAATTACAGCTCTTAAGAGTAGCGATTCCCCCCTTTTTCAAGGTACCAAAAGTAATTGGACAATTGAATCAAAAGTTGTTTCATGGCCGGGTGTGGGCTACTCCTTTGTTATTTCTTCATTAATTAAGCAGGTTAAAGGTCTGGAGTTGATTCTAAGTGTGGAATTTGCATTTGGAATCTATTGCTGTGAACTTACATGAGGCATTCAAAGGAGCTGTCCATGCAAGTGTAACAGGCGATTGTAAGGCTTCAAAACAAATCCATCAGAGAGATAGCAGCAACATTAGGAGTGGCCAAATCAACAGTTTTGGTACATTCTGAGGAAAGAAGAAAACACTGGTGAGCTAAGCAACATTAAAAGGCCTGGACGTCCACAGAAGACACCAGTGGTGGCTGATCCCAGGATCCTCTCTATGGCAAAGAAAAACCCACTCACAACATCCAGACAAGTGCAGGACACTCTCCAGGAGGTGGGTGTATCATTGAATCAAGAGAAGACTTCACGAGCGCAAATACAGAGGGTTCACCACAAGGTGCAAACCATTCATAAGCATGAAGAATAAAAAAGCCAGATTAGACTTTGCCAAAAAACATCTAAAAAAGCCAGACCAGTTCTGGAAGAGCATTCTTTTGGACGGATGAAACTAAGATTAATCTGTACCAGAATGACGGGAAGAAAAGAGTGTGGAGAAGGCTTGGAACAGCTCATGATCCAAAGCACACAACATTATCTGTAAACCATGGTGGAGGCAGTGTGATGGCATGGGCATGCATGGCTTCCAGTGGCACTGGGTCATTGGTGTTTATTGATGATGTGACAGAAGCAGCCGGTTGAATTTAGCAGTGTTTAGAGTTATACTGTCAGCCCAGATTCAGACAAATGCAGCAAAGTTGATTGGACGACACTTCACAGTACAGATGGACAATGATCAAAACAAGGGCTGCAACTAATGATTAATCTCATAATCGATTAGTTGGCCGATTTTATTATTTCGATTATGGTAATCGATTCATCGGAATAGAAAAAAATTGTTTACGTAAAAGGAATTTTATGTAAAATAATAAATAGCCACAACCCCTCCCCCTTTTTTCATAAGCAATTTGCGTACTGTACGTAACTTTCGTAGGTTCATACGCAAATTGCGTATCTTGCGTACTTTTCACACAAGGTATGCGAGTGCTTGGTCAGAGTGATTGATGCTGCATGCGCAGCTTAAACCTATGTTTACTTTCTCAAATGAACGTGGCTACAAGCACTTGGTCATAGATGATGATGTCAGCATAAAATCTGGGTTAGTAAACTAAAGTGGTCAGGGTGCTTAGAGTGTCCCTTTTTAAATAATTTCGTGAACAAACTGGGAGGAGGGACTGGAGATGGAAGGGAGTGACTTTACTCAAGTGACTTGACCTGAGTGTGAGAGGGAGTGGGTATGGACAAAAGACCAGATCGGAGTGTGGGAGTGCGTTTGGGGAAAGGACCAGATCAGAGGGAAGGAATAGCAGTTCCTGTAGAGTTCTACAATCTGCTCCGAAGCTGAGGTTATTTACATTTAACTCAGTCTGACTCTAATGAGTGTGTGTTGTACACAGGACGATTAATCAACATCGATTAAATGCTAATGGAAATAATTGACAACTTTTTTAATCGATTAGTTGTCGATTAATCGATTTAGTTGTTTCAACCCTATACAAAAACACACTGCAAAAGCAACCCATGAGTTTCTGAAGAAGTGGAATATTCTGCAATGGCCGAGTCAATCACCTTATCTCAACCCAATTGAGCATGCATTTCCCTTGTTGAAGGCAAAACTAAAGGCATAAAGACCCACAAACAAAGAACAACTGAAGACCGCTGCAGGTAGAGCCTGGCAAAGCATCAGAAAGGAGCAAACCATGTCTTTGGTAATGTCCATGGGTTCAAACTTCAGAGCCAAAAGTATGAAAATTGTGCCTGTATCCAAATATACAGTCAGGTCCAGAAATATTGGGACATCGACACAATTCTAACATCTTTGGCTCTATACACCACCACAATGGAGTTGGAATGAAACAAACACAATGTGCTTTAACTGCAGACTGTCAGCTTTAATTTGAGGGTATGTACATCCAACTCAGGTGAACGGTGTAGGACTTACAGCAGTTTTCAGATGTGCCTCCTGACTGACCAGACTGTATATGGACCAATCACCCCCCTGTTCACATATCAAATACAGCGCTGTGGAATTTGTTGGCGCTATATAAAATTAAGTATAATTAGTAGGTATTTTATATAGAAATAAATACATGTGTATATTTAAGGGTTTTTCATTTTGTAGTTACCTTGCTGAGATCTTTAGTGCTGTTATCTAAATTCTTGTAGGAGATGTTGTTAATGACTAACAGCAGGGGAACAAGCTATTTGCCAATTTCGCAGCTAGAGCAGTACAGTTTTACACCTTTTATTGCAAAAAAAGAAAGGTCACATAGAGTTCTTTCATTCCTTTTTATCATGGAGGCAATCTAGTGGTCTTACACTGTTGTGTAGATTTTGATGGGTTTCAAATCACGTGGTCCAGTGCCGCACTAATTTGATGATTTATGTGTGTTTTACAGGGTCATCGTGATTACTAGAGTTCCTTTGCATTTAATCTCTGTGTGATGTGTATACAATATATATTGTCCTGGCAAAGCTGTTTGAAAATATATACATGATGTAGCACAGTGAGGAACTATTTGAATCTTGTTGTGTGTTTTCTCCATATTTATTTATCAACAGGCCAGAAAATACTTTGCAAATAAATAAAATAAATTTATGTTTTGTGTACATGTAAGACCGGTCCATTGAGATACTATAAGAGTAGTTCAACGGGCACCATTGTTTGTGGAATTTTTTAAATCCGACAAAAATTACAAAAGCTGGTGCTTCACGGTATTTCAAACAGCCGCAAGAGAAGTTTCTCCTACTGCCACTTTTGTCACCATTACAACAATGGCAACAACTGCACTCTTTGAATAACCCTCTTCCTATATTTAATTAATATATTAATGATTATATAATTATTTTTTATTGTTTTCCACTATCTATTATACGGTTTCACTTGGTTACACAGAAAGCATTGTTCCTGTTGGTAATGGATTTGTAATTGGAATGGACACTCAGTCTCCAGAAATAAATCCAATAATCTAGTTCTGCTTCCTTTTATGAAGATGGATGCTCCTGGTTTTGATACATAGACGACAAGTCACATAATGAGGTTTACAGAATGTCAACATCACGCCATTATGTTGGCAAATAACTTTGCTTTTTGTTGTTTGCGCAGGTGGGCAGGGATCATAACAGCACAGATGCTGTTTGCACATCCTGCCAAGAAGATCCACAACTGCCTCTCTTCAATTTTTAAAAGAAACAAACAAGATGATTCAGCTATACAACTGTAGCAACAATACTTTGTATACGTAACAATATTAAAAGAGACAATATGGTATAGAATGCATTGACCTTTAAAGAGTTGTTTGTTAGGTATCCCTCTAAAAAAAAAAATGTTTAAAAGTATTACACTATATTTCATAAAGCTACATTACCTGTGCTTTTTATAGCTTATAATAATATAATTAATCTTATGAACCATTTCTTGACAAAACGGGATACTCTAGGATAAAAATGACAACCACCCATTTTCTTCTACCTTTTAATGAATATGCTGCTGACAGGAAAAAAAACAATTGTGCAGATGCGGTCTATTCTTATTAGTTCAAAAAATCCCCTTCTTTCCGGCGACGTTTTTAATCTTGCTCCTCCGGCTTCCGCTCCTCGGCTATCAGAAAGCACACCTTAATGGAGCTTTGCGTGCATGCCAGTGACGTGCGGTGAGGTCAGTGGCTGGTAAGGCACTGGCTAGTATCAGAGCCAGATATATTATTATTATTTATTAAGCGCCAACACATTTCACAGCGCTGTACAAGATGCCATGGGTAAAGACAGGACAATTCTACAATACATACAGGAGGCAGGTCAGTATTCCTACAAGCCGATACAGGAGGACACGAGGGCCCTATTCTCGTGGAAACTTTCACTCTAGATGGGTGAGGGGATTAGAAACAAGAGGGAGGGATATACACGGGTTACGTAGGTTCAGGTTCATTGCTCTCCAGGATCTGGCTGTTCATTATATCATTTGTGTAATTTAGTATATCTTTTTATGTGACAGCACTGAAGAAATTACACTTTACTACAATGTAGTGAGTGTACAGCTTGTGTAACCGTGTAAATTTGATGTCCCCTCAAAATAACTCAACACACAGCCATTAATGTCTAAACCACTGGCAACAAAAGTGAGTATACCCGTAAATGAAAATTTCCAAATTGGGCCCAATTAGCCATTTTACCTCCATGGTGTCATGTGACTTGTTAGTGTTACAAGGTCTCAGGTGTGAATGGGGAGCAGGGGTGTTAAATCTGGTGTTATCGCTCTCTTACTGGTCACTGGAAATTCAACATGACACCTCATGGCAAAGAACTCTCTGAGGATCTGAAAAAAAGAACTGTTGCTCTGCATAAAGATGGCCTAGGCTATAAAAAGATTGCCATGACCCTGAAACTGAGCTGCAGCTCGGTGGCCAAGACCATACAGTGGTTTAACAGGAGAGGTTCCACTCAGAACAGGCCTTGCTATGGTCTACCAAAGAAGTTGAGTGCACGAGCTGAGCGTCATATCCAGACAGCGTCTTTGGGAAATAAACGTATGAGTGCTGCCAGCATTGCTGCAGAGGTTAAAGGGGTGGGGGTGGGTCAGCCTGTCAGTGCTCAGACCATACGCCGCACACTGCATCAAATTGGTCTGCGTGGCTGTTTTCCCAGAAGGAAGCCTCTACTAAAGATGATGCACAAGAAAGCCCGCAAACAGTTTGCTGAAGACAAGCAGACTAAGGACCTGGATTACTGGAACCATGTCCTGTGGTCTGATGAGACCAAGATAAATTTACTTGGTTTAGATGGTGTCAAGCGAGTGTGGCGGCAACCAGGTGAGGAGTACAAAGACAAGTGTGTCTTGCCTACAGTCAAGCATGGTGATGGGAGTGTCATGGTCTGGGGCTGCATGAGTGCTGCCGGCGCTGGGTAGCTACAGTTCATTGAGGGAACCATGAATGCCACCATGTACTGTGACCTACTGAAGCAGAGCATGATCCCCTTTGTACAAAATACTTGTACATCTCATAGATTGTAAGTTCCCTTGGGAACATGGTCCCCCTGAATCACGTCATCATCCATGTGTGGTATTCCAATGTATCAATACCTTGTACACTGAACTTGTAAAGCACTGCGGAATATGTGGCACTATGTAAATAAAGGATAATAATAATTCCCTCCCTTCAGAGACTGGGCCGCAGGGCAATATTCCAACATAATGACCCCAAACACACCTCCAAGACGACCTCTGCCTTGCTAAAGAAGCTGAGGGTAAAGGTGATGGACTGACCAAGTATGGCACCAGACCTAAACCCTAATGAGCATTTGTGGGGCATCCTCAAACGGAAGGTGGAGGAGCGCAAGGTCTCTAGCATCCACCAGCTCCATGATGACATCATGGAGGAGTGGAAGAGGACTCCAGTGGCAACCTGTGAAGCTCTGGTGAACTCCATGCCCAGGAGGTTTAAGGCAGTGCTGGAAAATAATGGTGGCCACACAAAATATTGACACTTTGGGCCCAATTTGGACATTTTCACTTAGAGGTGTACTCCCTTTTGTTGCCAGCGGTTTAGACATTAATGGCTGTGTGGAGTTATTTTGAGAGGGACCGCAAATTTACACTGTTACACAAGCTGTACACTCACTACTTTACATTGTAACAAAGTGTCATTTCTTCAGTGTTGTCACATAAAAAGATCTACCGTATATACTCGGGTATAAGCCGACCCGTGTATAAGCCGACCCCCCCCCCTACTTTTTCCCAAAAAACCTGTGAAAACTTATTGACTCGCGTATAAGCCTAAGTGGGATATTGCCCCAGCTCACACATGGATATTTCCCCAGCTCACACATGGATATTTCCCCAGCTCACACTTGGATATTGCCCCAGCTCACACATGGATATTGCCCCAGCTCACACATGGATTTGCCCCAGCTCACTGCCCCAGCTCATGGATATGCCCCAGCTCATGGATTTGCCCCAACTCATGGATTTGCCCCAGTTTATGGATACTGCCCCAGCTCATGGATACTGCCCCAGCTCATGAATACTGCCCCAGCTCATGGATATGCCCCAGCTCATGGATTTGCCCCAGCTCATGGATATGCCCCAGCTCATGGATTTGCCCCAGCTCATGGATTTGCCCCAGCTCATGGATTTGCCCCAACTCATGGATATGCCCCTGCTCATGGATATGCCCCAGCTCATGGATATGCCCCAGCTCATGGATATGCCCCAGCTCATGGATATGCCCCAGCTCATGGATTTGCCCCAGCTCATGGATATGCCCAGCTCTCACCTGGATATTGCCCCAGCGGCAGTCAGCTCTCACATGGATACTTGCCCCAGCTCCGGATCCAGCAGGGGTTGAGGGGACCCAGATGCCGGGCAGCGGGAGTCCGTCCGTGTTGAAGGGGATGCGGCTGCGTGCACAGGTCACGCGGTCCGGCCAGTCAGGTGGTATTATATTATGCCAACCATTTATACAAGCCATTTGAGGTCCTTTGTGTCAGTGTTGGCCAATGACTGAACTCATTTAGACCATTATTGTTCCCCAGTAGGAGGCACATTTTGAAATGAGGTAGAGGCCAAATAATTCATGGTCTTTGACAATGACACTAGCTAAGTTTGGGTCACGTGTTCCTCTGGGGGATACTAATATTGGTATCCTTTTCGAACTTTCCAATTCTTTAGGACGGCTGATCAATATAACATAGCTGATCCCATTCTACAACTATCCAACTGTTTAGAGTTTATCCAACTATTAGGGTCCTCGATACACTTCTGTGTTAAAACTAGTGATCCATTTATTTAACGTTTTTTGTGCTAAGGTTATGGATTCATGTTGGATTTCCATCTGACTTTCCTGCTTATATGAACATTGGTCCCCTGCAATCTTAATCTCAGATATATTTTAAAGGAAGGCTATGATTCATGCCTTATAATCGTTTGTGATCTTCTCACGTGTATCCTTTTTTTCCCTCTTAACATGGATTGCACCGGACATCTCAACTATTGGAGATCGTTTGATGTTATTCTTGTGTTCCTTGATGATATGGACAGCCATCTGTTTATTCTTTATGTATCGTTCATTTACACTAATGTCTGTTTTCAGTTCTTCCTATTCGTTGTCGGGACACCATGTGACCGTTCATTCATGCTATTGGCCTGAGCAAGTCACATGATTATCAAGACACAGCCGATCCCGTTATACAACTAGTCTATTACCCAGATTCTATCTCTTATGATGGGCGACCCATCTGTCTGGGGATCATTGAGATAATTTGATTGTACAGTGCCGAAAATCTATCGGACTACCGTTCTATTATATAAACATAGGTTTCTTGCTATCTCATCCTTTGGCTTCTATGGAGGTTGATGGTGTATGCGCGTTAATTGTTCATCTCACGATTTTATTCTCAAATATGGTCCATACCGGATATTATGACCATTCCAGATTGTTTGGGGTTGTTATTGTGAACTTCGCTGATATGGACGGCCGATTGTTTATCCTTTTATTTATGCTAATGACCACTTTCAGTGCTTTCTATTTGCCATTTGGACACCACGTGACTCTTCATTCACGCGATTGGTTTCAGAATGTCACATGGGTTCAATTACATGGCGTTCTGTATAGGAGTGACGTGATCGTTTGGAGGTAATGGATTGGTTAATTTTAGACCAAATAATGAATAAAAAAGAGGGAGGTACATACAGCAGTACCAACTAATTTTTGCTCCAGATGAAGCCGACGCCTAGTCGGCGAAACATATGTTGAGCTAAATGCACCAACTTTGATTTTAGAGTTGTTCATGTTGTGTCTTGTATTTTCAGGGTGAGGACAGAAATTTGAGCATGAGCTCGACCAGTCTAGGGCCAGTTTGTGTGTGCTAATTGTGCTACGTTACCTGCTGATTACCATTTTGGTGCTTATCTTCTCCCCTCATTGTGGGAGCCCATTTAATAGGATTACACGTTGCATTGATTTTTTTTTACGTATTTTCCGTGCACTGCCATCATTACTGGGTTCTTTTCCAATACACCCTGTGATGCTTGTTGTATATATATGTTTTTAATTTTTTCGTTTCTGGGAGTGTCTAATTGGTTAACAATAAATGAATTCTTCTCATTTAGTCACTCCTCTAGTACTATTTAACAGTTCATGTTCGGCTGTTGAATAGTTTTTGATGTGTACTCTGTGCAGGCCAGTCAAGTTCATACACAACAGACTCTATCATCCATGTTTTTATGGACCTTGCTTTGTGCACTGGTGCACAGTCATGTTGGAAGAGGAAGGGGCCAGCTCCAAACTGTTCCCACAAAGTTGGGAGCATGGAATTCTCCAAAATGTCTTGGTATGCTGAAGTATTCAGAGTTCCTTTCACTGGAACTAAGGGGCCAAGCCCAGCTCCTGAAAAACAACCCCACACCATAATCCCCCCTCCACCAAACTTTACACTTGGCACAATGCAGTCAGACAAGTACCGTTCTCCTGGCAACTGCCAAACCCAGACTCGTCCATCAGATTGCCAGATGGAGAAGGGCGATTCGTCACTCCAGAGAACGCGTCTCCACTGCTCTAGAGTCCAGTGACGGCGGGCTTTACACTGCATCCGACACTTTGCATTGCAGCTGCTCGGCCATGGAAACCCATTCCATGAAGCTCTCTGCGCACTGTTCTTGAGCTAATCTGAAGGCCACATGAAGTTTGGAGGTCTGTAGCGATTCACTCTGCAGAAAGTTGGCGACCTCTTCGCACTATCTGCCTCAGCATCCACTGACCCCGCTGCGTCCGTTTACGTGGCCTACCACTTTGTGACTGAGTTGCCGTCGTTACCAAACACTTCCACGTTCTTATAATACAGCTGACCGTTGACTGTGGTATATTTAGGAGCGAGGAAATTTCACGACTGGATTTGTTGCACAGGTGGCATCCTATCACAGTTCCACACTGGAATTCACTGAGCTCCTGAGAGCGACCCATTCTTTCACAAATGTTTGTAAAAACAGTCTGCATGCCTAGGTGCTTGATTTTATACACCTGTGGCCATGGAAGTGATTAGAACACCTGATTCTGATTATTTGGATGGGTGAGCGAATACTTTTGGCAATATAGTGTATCTCCTATTGCATTTGTTGCCTTTTTTAAGTAAGTGTATAAAAGAGGGTTATGTTGTTTTGTTTTTTTGTCAAAAATTGAAACTTGAGATTGGGTTCTGTTCTTGTTACGCAGCACTCTGGGGGGAAATGATATAGGACATTTTTCCTTTTAGAACTGAAAGACCCATGCGTTTCATGATTGCAGAAGTATTTACGGAAAACGTGAAACCGTTAAAGGTTACCCAAAGGATGGAATTTATATCTGAGGCATAATTGAATGAATGCAAAGCTTTAAATATGTTGAAAAAATTATATATAAAAAAGTTTGACATTCGTATCTTTGAACTTTCCTGGTTTTATACTTTTTAGCTTCTACAGGGAAGTGGCTTAGACATCTGTGACAAGGTGTTACCATGTCTGTTATCCAAAAAGTGTGCCTTAATTGTTCTTTATATGGCACCTAATCATGATTCTGTTGAATAACAGAGACCATACTGATCAAAATCTAGTTACAGTTAGGTTTTTTACTTTTTAGTGCTCATAACGGAAATGTTTTTCTTTTTGATTCTTAACATAGAATTTTGCATTGTGTATTATCTGCAACCTTGCAACTTATGTAATAAGTCAGAGTTTTACTTTTCTTGGACTGAATACATAGCTGGACAATAACACAGCAAACTCTTATTTAACAGAAAAGGAATTTGGCTTCCCATATAAAGTGAGTGTTGCAGACTGTTCTCATATAAATGCAGTTAAGACATTACTATTTGTAGAAAGTTTTCCGGATTCTGTCATATTTGTCAGATGTTCCACTAAAATTTTAATAAAATATTTGTTTGTGAACACATGGCTAAACCCCCCCCCCCCACACACAAATATCCACATAACGTGATGTCATGATCCGTGGTTGCAGCAACTCCATGAAAAGTGCTGCCCTTGCTCAGCACCAGTGTTCTGTACCACAGTTAACCACAGTTCACTCATACCACACCCTCACCTACTTCAATAAAGGTTCTCTCTGCCCCTCCCACAATGCTTCTGCATCATCCAATCTCCTGACCTGGAATGACACATACTCGATTGCTCCCATTGTGTACCAGACCTCCTGCTTTACCCACTGACTCTGCCTCCTCTCTGCCAGCCCTTGAACCACGGATCGACCCTCGATCACGATTATTGCCTATCCCTTTTGCACCACGCTAACGCTACAAGGTACTGTCTGCCTATCCACCCTGAACTCAATGCATACCGGGCTCAAACACTCCAGTACCCTATGCGGTGGTATCCTGATGCTCTACGGTGCTGTTCATGACACGTGATGAGATCATGGCACCAAGTGAGGGACGCAGAATGAGCTGTATTTCATATTCTATAGTAGCAGTGTCTGTCGTGGTCTGAGATTTTTCATTTATTTTATGGCTTTCTACCATAACAATGGCACATGTAACGAAGAAATGTCAACATATCAGGGATACTGATCATATCAATTGGCATTCCATAAGATATCTAAGACAAATTGGCAAGAACAGGGATGTCAAACTCCAGCCCCCCCCATATGTTACTGAACTAAAACTCCCATGATTCTCTGGCCATCTATTGCATTCACAGATTTCTTTGAATTGTAGACTATCAACGTCTGGGGCGGGGTGGAGTTTGGGATCCCTGGGCAAGACCATTTCTGCAATAGGACATCCAGGATGACTACTGGCCTTTTTGCATGATGTGAATGTCATCCCGTGCATGTATTTCAGTGGGTCGTGTGTTGTTTTTGTACTGTATGTATTACAAAGACTCCACTAGGGCTGAAACAACGAATTAGTTAATCGATAATGAGAATAGGTTTTAAAAATAGTTAACCATTGGTTGGAGTTATTTGATCTGCGTACAGCACACCCTTTTTGTTTAGAGTCAGACTGCGTTACACTTTAATAACTTCAGACTACTTTGGAACTGACTGGAGAGGTTGTGCCAGCTGCCAGCTCCGTATGATTTAGTTTTGGGTTTTGTCCTTAGCCATAACCCATTTGTTTTTAACTAGTTTACAACAGTGGCAGAACTATCGCACGGTCCCTGGGTTTAACAGTTCCCAGGACAGATCTGGTAGGATCCCTGGCAACAAACCTCTAACCTTCCGATCCTTAGGATGGTCAGGACCGCTAACCCTGACCTCTAGCAGCCACAAAGACCAGGAACAAACAGCAACACAGACTATATATATATATATATATATATATATATATATATATCTCATATTATATACACACTGCGTAACAGTATACGACAGGATATGTAGCCCATACCAATAGTAACCGCGGATACCAGACAGGGGCACAGAACAAGAGTGGTCGTTTAAACAGAACCGGGTCAGCAACGTAGGGACACTTGTACTGCGCTATGGTATATGTGGCCGGGTCTGAAAGCACATGGCAGTAGCAGATACACCAAGCAGGGGCACAGAGAGAGTAGTCGTATAAGCAAACCGGGTCAACAACGTAAGGACACTGGTACTGCGCTATGGTATATGTGGCAGGGTCTGATAGCACACACTAACAGCAGTAGCAGGAGGCAGAGAGAATGGTATTTTTCAAAGAAGCGATGCGGGAAATGAAAGTCCACGGCAAGGCGAGGGTTCAATGCGCGCGTTCCTGGTTTAAAGGCCGGCGGCGCTGCGTCATCACGCCGCACCCCGCCTCCTGAGCAAGCGCAGACACGCCGGGTGCCGCCGGAGCTCTTGGCACTCGGCCAAGCGGTGGACATATTGCTCCAGGGTCCCCCTACGAGTCTCCCGGGTCCCTGGACGTCACACTGGGGTAGTCGGCTTGGGACCAACTAAGGGACTGATGGCATCAGCAGCGAGCATTTTGGGTGATAGCAGACATGGGCTGTGCTCTGCAGCAGCACCATTCCATCATTCTAAGCAGGCGATTGTGTACCTTGCGTGTGAAAAAGAGAAACATAATTTGTGTAGCGTACATACAAAAGTTACGTATATTAGGCAATTTGCATAAGAAGCTCCAGGGACTTCTTGATTTTTTTTGAAGCCGTGAGCTAAAGTATAGCTCAGGGAGCAGCTGAGGGAGAAACGATGTACATTTTTTTTATAGTAAATGTTTTTTATTAGGAAAAATAGACAGCAGGACAATCGTATACAAAATGGCCATGCAGGGCCAAAACATGTCATCGTAACAGGAGAGAAAGGCAGTATAAAATTAAGTTGTCATCAGTAGATGTCGTATAAACAAAGTAATAAAGATGTCAGCCAAGTGAGCTTAATATAAGGGAAGGGGGGGAATAGGCTCATCAGGTATAAAAGTAAGTCTGCAGAAAGTCACCGCTAAAAATCAAAAAGAGTCCTCAGAACGGGAGGGGGGACAATAGGCATCCGAAAAACACGGCGGTACCAAAAGAAAAAGCAAAAAAGACGTCTGCGGACTAATAAACGTAAGGGGGGGGGTGTACATCAAAAAGAGCTCTCAGGGGGAGCTGAATATAGAAAAGACGGAGGAGAGTCCCGTTGAAAAATGTGGGGCGAGGCACTGCAGCCAGTGTCCAGAAATGGGATTGGGGCCACTGCAGACTGATCTCCCCGCAGAACCGGTTCTCTCGGTCACAGTAGGCACAGAAGCACATAGCGTCAGTGGGCGCATTCGCACCATTTTAAAATCCGGCCGGAGGGAACCATCCGTCCCAGATCTGCAAGACGAGACCACTGGTACCCGACTCGCCAAAACAGCTGCCTCCTAGGACATGTGGATCACAACCTCACTTCCAGCACTCGCACACAAGGACATTTTGGGGGGTAAGGGTTCCCGTGCCAGATTCTCATCCAGGTCGCTGTCTGCGACGCCTCTCTATGCGGCAGCAGCATCTGGGGGGCCGTTCACTGTAATGTCAACCTCCGTCTCAGCCATCTTCAGGGTCTCTGCCGCCCGGCAGCTTCGCAGTATGGCCATTACACCAGACCACCTTGGTGAGCGTGCCGTTGTCATCATCCCCTGCCAGCAGCAGCAAGCAGGCATCCAGGCTAGAAACAATGGCCCCCCCACCCCAGGTAGAGGTCCATCCCGCCTTTGAACTATGGGTCCGTCCGCTGTCTCCACAAAACCTTCATCCAGGACAGTCAGGAGATGGGGGCTCTCAATGTCCGCTGCCATCAGCGTAGGTTTGGTACGGGATAAAGTAGTCAGCTTAGCGATGTCTTGGAGCGCCGGGGTCGGATAATAGGCCGCAAGATGGCCACCAGCACCTCACTCCAGCCACCCAGCAACAGCAGCCATGGTCGTCTCTCTTTCGGAGGGGGGACTAAACGGCCTCCGGACTGTACAGATCCGATGGCTAGATCCCCAGGCACCTTTATCTACAAAAATTACCATGAGTAAAGTCCTCTGGAGGCACCAAAAAGGAGGGGGACATGCGGAGCTCCACCAGAACATGTCCGCTCCTCTGATCAGCCGGCCACGCCACCCCCACGGTGTATTAAACTTAAACTACAACACAGATTTAAAAAATAATAATAATTGGACAGATGCTGTTCGCAGCATATGCCCAGTTATTTAACGGGAAAAGTGGGGGATTTTTACTTACAGTGGTCCTTTATGTCAGAGGCCAACAACCAAACAACCAGACTTTGGCAGAGTGTATATTCGGATCAGTGGCAGCTGATGATGTTTCAGGATGGTTGTTTTGACCGCTTCCAATATTTTACCAGTGGTTGTTGGGGTTCTGTGTCCTTGTGCCCCTTCCTAGCATCTTATTGGGTATCATTCTGCTGGGTTTGCTCCTGTTACTGTTGCTGCCAAGTAGGGATGCACTGATACCATTTTTTAGGACCGAGTACAAGTACTGATACTTTTTAAAAGTACTCACCGATACCGAGTACCGATACCTTTATTTAATGTCATGTGACCACATTTCAATAAGAACAGATCTCATATAAAATGCCCCAGCTCATGATTGCCCCCAGCTCATGTTGGCCCCCAGCTCATATTGGCCCCCTCACTCACCCTGTCAGGCTCCTCCGGCGTCTTCTGTCAACGAGCGGCCGCACGCAGAGGTTGTAGCCCGGCCGCTCGTTGAGAACCACGTGCACAGCCGCAGTCACGTGAGGCTGTGCACGTGGTTCTCAACGAGCGGCCGGGCTACAACCTCTGTGTGCAGCCGTTCGAAGACAGAAGACGCCGGAGGAGCCTGACAGCTCGCCTAACATTGCGTTTGGCGCCAATGAAACCGGCCGGCAAGCCAGCCCAGCGCTGGCTTCCGGTATCGGTTTAGATATCGGGGGCCCCTGCACGAGTACCAAGTACTCGTGCAGGTCCCGGTATCGATACCGATACTAGTATCGGTGCATCCCTACTGCCAAGCATGCATGTCATTTCACTGGGTCCACTCCTAACGTGCTTCGTTTCATTCACGCAACTGGTGCTCTATGTTATTCCTTGGACATGCATGAGAGTAATTTTCCTCCACATGTATTTAGATTTTCTTGGTGTGTGAAGTCATTTAGCAACCAATAGTGGCTAGCCCAGGGGTATATGTATTTGGCTTTTACATTGTCTCATTGCTTTGTTGTGGTTCGTTTTACCCCTCAACATGCTATATGTTCTCTATGTTGTATCTGTCCTTGGCTTAGGCTAGGGTCAGACGAACGCAGTGGGAACGCGCGTGCAGCCGCACTTTATCACGGCCATAGTAGCAGCAAATGATGGCCGATGACAGGCAATATACGAAGTACGGCCGCACGAACGTTCGGCCAGGCAACGCAAGCGGTAAACAAACGCATTTTTTCGGGAACGTGAAACCGCTAGTACTGATGTACAGAGTGCGCTGCGTCCGCTAGCGGCGTGTGTGCGTGATTAGGAGACGTCAGACGCTGCTAATGTCCGGCCAACATAACGTCCAGACGCAAAAAGTGTTTTATTGATGATCCGTACAAAATCACGGACGAAAATGCGCATCGTATGACCGCTATCGCGTATTCCGTGAAAAAATACGTCCATTCGTTCGAACGCACTTTTTCAAGGACGACGCGAAAAAATGCGTTCGTCTGACCCTAGCCTTACTCTCTGACACTGTATTTCTCCCGTCCTTGACCTCAGCTCTGAGTCTTCGTTTATTTTATGTTCCAGTAATCCTGACTATGGAGTGTTCTAAAACTATTCTAAAAACCTTAGTAACCCGGCCATTTCAAGGACACAGATTAGGGTGTTGGGGTTTCTCTGTGCAGAATCTGTCTTCTGTGTGTTGGGCTTTATAAATAACCATGATAATGGTGGGGTGGCACTGCAGAATGCACCCTTAAAATTGTCTCGAACAGTTTAACTTCTTTCGTGTACGTATCTGATCAGCGCAAACTTAATTGCTATAACTTTTAATAGATATTTTGGTCCTTGAGATCCATCATATGGTTAGAGATACCACTCTTATTTCACAAAGTCCAGCTCAGTTTGCTCTTGTGTATCCGCAACCATCTCACATATGTCATCACTTGGTCTCTTTTAGCCGATGAGACTGTGAGCGCTTTACTTTTTTTCTTGGACCTCTGTACCTAATCACTTTTAAACGAAGCTAACAAGCCACTAAAGAAATCTCAATGGGACAGACTGAGCATGTGCACAATGCTATGAGACAGGACAAATTTCAGAAAACGTCTGTAAATCTTGCTGGTTAGCCGCTACTGTTGCTTCATTGCAATGCCGTCAGTCAGGATTGAAAAAAACAACTTAAAAATTTAATTTTTTTACTTTAAACCTACATCCTCTGTGGAAAAAATAGCAATTTAAATAGATTGGGGCAGGAAAAATGGTGGGACGTTATTCCTTTGTCCTGATGGATGAGCCTCCAGTGGTAAGTGTTTGAAGGATGGTTACCCTATCCTATATATTGCTGATATTTTTCTCCACTCACTCCCATTCCGTAGATTAATCGTTATGACAAAGTGAGGGCAGTCCACCCAATATAGCATAATTTACATGGAAAAAAAAATCGACTCACAGCAGAGCTGGATATATTAGACCCTTAAATTGGTCATTCACCAGGTCTCTGTATAAAAAGGCCAAAATCTGATCCAACATAATGGGGACTAATACCCAATTGTTTAAGATGAAATTGTATGCATTTGTTTTGCTAAGAAGCAACGATTCAATTATCCTATACATGATTATAATCAGTTTTTTTTAACATTTTATGTTAATTAGAACTTACAATTTATTTTAGGTTTTTTCCCAGTGAAGTGATAAATCTTAAAGATGTTCAGAGGTATTCTGAATATACATCTAATTGCCTCTACATGCACCAGGCGATGCTCTTCATACGTCAAACATACACGGTAAATATGTTTTAAATTGATATTTTAAACACGGATGTCATATGAACCTAAGTATGTTTACAGAAACGCTGTTTTCATGGTGATTTCCAACTTACCGGAGGCCAAGCAATTAGCAAAATGTGTAGTGTCTCATGTAATCATATGTTGTTTCTTGTAGATCAGTGTTTCCCAAACCTGTCCTCAGGACCCTCCGCCTCCCCAGGTTTGACAGATATCTGAAGCTCCGCACAGGTGATATGATTTGCTGCTCAGTGATTCAGTCTTCTTTTCCTCCAAGGTGATCTGCAAAATCTAGCCTGGTTGAGGGTCCAGAGGACCGGTTTGGGAAACACTGTTGTAGATGCTCAATGATAACAGATAATTGTCTCGCATTTAAAACTGTATGATACGTGAGATATACAAAAATATCGCAAAAAATACGTAATCTTTTTCAGTGCGTCTTCAGGTGGTTCCTCCTTTCTACCCAAACAACAGAAATTTCACAAAGTAATGGAAGTGCACTGAAAGTATAAGGCAAAAAACACCTCCATAGCGTTATACTGACACAAATTGGGTGTAATTGCCCCTACTACAAATCGGCGCTTACAAGATAAAAATGAATAACACGGAGTCCAGCAGTCTTCCCCGTAGCAGCTGCTAGGGTCCTGGAGGCTTGGGGCAGCGCTAAAGCACTGTCCCGAGCATCCCCTCCATGGAGTCTTTTGCTGCGGGGTCACATGACCGGCAGAATCTCGCCTCTCGCGAGATCCTGCTGATTGACGGAGTGAACACTGAGGGAGACTGGGGACTTTTTTTCCCCAGCCTCACTCTGCTCCCAGCAGCCAGAAGCAGCGGATCGGGCCGCCATTATTGCCCCTGGATGAGAGGTGAGCCTTTGTTTTTTTTGGGGGGGGGGGTTCAGCTGCTGCTAACTGATTCTGCAGCAGCTCAGCAGCTGGTGTTAACTTTTTTTAGTTAGTGTTGGCTCTTTGTAATTAGCGTTAGGACCTTGTAATCCTAATTACTGAGTGCTTGCACATTCCGCTCCCCATGTTAAGTATAGGGAGTGGAAAGCATCATAAGCAAGCGCTAAAAAGTGCTAATACCGATTTGCTAACAGGTTTTTTTAACTCGTTAGCGATTCGGAGGTGATCTGTGCGGAGCGCTAACGCTCATTTATATGAGCGCTAGCATTAGCTTTAAGGAGGTGGATCGAGCACCATAAGTTTCCCCTGTTTCTGTATCCATGTCTGAGAACCCTAAAACCCGTCCTTGGGGATCACTAACAGTCCAGATTTTAAGGATTGCCTTGGGGAAATGCAGATGGAATATTGCAATCACTGAGCAGGAAATCCTATCACCTGTGCTGTGCTTCACATATCTGGCAAACCTGGCCTATTAGTAGTCCCTGAGGACATGATTAGGAAACACTGTAATATCCAGCAGGGCAGGCCCAGGCCACTGTGCTGCCTGGATCCAAGGATGAAATGCTACCCCCTGCCCCAAATTATTTACCAAACACGTGGCGTGTGAGCGTTTCACAGAGCTCCACAACAATAAAAGTCACAATAATGTGTGGTGTGTATGTATATGAGTATCACAGAGCTCCACATATCCCTCCACAAAGTCACACACGCGGTCACACACACACAATCATATACTTACCCACACACAGCACTGGTCCGGGCGCCGGGCCTGGTCGGGGGCCGGGCGTTCCATGATGCGGCCTTTGACAGGGCAGCAAAATGCCGCCCCTGTGAAAAGGCCACCTAGAGCCATGGAACTATTTCGGCTCCATGGACTGGCTGGCCCTGCGATCCAGTATGTATTGTTCTAGGTGTTCTCCTTCTTAAACCATAGTAGACAGTGGGTTATAAATCCCATTGTACAAACTATAGTTGAGGAAACCTTCCCATAGGGACAATGTGCCTTCAACAGGACACCATGACCATATAAAGAATTTTAAATGGTCATGGTTAGCGGAGTTACCCTCTCCTTTAGGTGTCCTGATGGACTGAATCAGCTTTCCTAATTGGAGGGCTTTCCTCCACCTCCAATTTCCTCAATCATCTCACGCTAGACTAGAGAGCCTTCTGAAAGTTTTGTCAGCACTGCAAGTCTGCACAGCTTTATGTGTTACTAACCAGCCGATGCCTCTCAATGAATTTGCATCGAGAGGCATCAGATTGTCTGAATGCTTAAACAAGTGTGCTACTTCAATAGATGTAGCAGGCTGGCACAGGAAAGACACCAAAGACCACATCGCTGTATTGAAGGGGAGTTTTTTTTACTTGGACTTTAAGGGAATAATAGAAGAAGAATGCATCATTCCCTACCCATGCTCCAAGTAAAGATGGCGTCTTGCTCAACACTTACACATCTGATATGTCCATGCAACAAATAACAATGTCCCCTGGTTGTTATAGCTTCTCATTCCCTCATCCCAATAAATAGTAATGGAAATATGTAATGCGATGGCCACCATGGCGGGGAAGAATACAGCACACCATTCCCAGGCACCAAGATCTTCATGTGTTGTAATTGGTTCAATCATAAATGTTCTAGCATCTTCTTATATTCGTATACATGCCTCTGCCATATGACATTCCTTACATGATTATAAATGTTCTCAAACACAGTTGCACTGAAATAAAATTAAATTCGAATAGCTCACAGGGTTTTATTGTAACCTATTGAGTTACTGAAACACAAGGGGCTCGATCACCTCCTTCAAGCTAACACTAGCATCAGGGCTAGCTTGAAGGGGGTCATAGCGCTGCAGCCAGAATGCCTAACTGTACTTTGCGCTCCCTATATTAGATATAGGGAGCGCAAAGTGCAAGCACAGAGTAACTAGCGTTAAGATCACTTGGTCCTAACGAAAAAGTTACCACCAGCTCAGAGGTGTAGGTAACAGATTCCGCTGCTGCAGAGTCCATTATCTGCAGCTCAAACCCTCCCAAAACACAAATACTCACCTCTTATCCTGCGGCGAGAACGGCGGCCCGATCTGCTGCTTCTGGCCGCTGGGAGCAGAGGGAGACTGGGGGAAGAAAGCCCCTTGTCTCCCTCCGCGATCACTCCACCAACCAGCAGGATCTCGCGAGAGACGAGATACTGCCGGTCATGTGACTCAGCAGCACGATTCTCCATGGAGTCCTATGGACGCCATGGAGGAGATGCTGGGGATGGCGCGGTAGCGCTGCCCCCAGCATCCGCGAGCTTAGTGATCGCTAAGGGGCAGGCTGCTGGACTCGGCGCCTGCCCCGCAATCTGCTGGGGAAACCGGGACGCTAAGGGGAAGTTAGCAAATGCTAATTTTTCCCCTTAGCGTTCCGGTTTTAGCTCAGGGCAGCAGATAGTGCCCAAGATGTGGTACAGTTACAGGTATTATAAAGCACCAAGTTCTGTAGCGCTGATGGTAGTTACATTTATATAATGCCAACGTTTTCCAGCTTTGTTCAGAGGACAAGACAACAAGATCATAAATTGTAACAAAAAAGGCATGACATGCAAAAAGGAAATAAACCTGGGGACCTTGTATTGGAAATACCTGGATCCAAATGCAAAATCGGTGCACTGACTCCTGAGGCAGCCAACCCAAGAGTCTCTCAAAATTAAAAAAAAATGCCAGGCACTCCACAACACCAAGAAAGGAGGGAGTTTAATAAACTGAAGGCAACGTTTTGGCTGCTTCAGCAACCGGAGCTTGATAAAAGTTGCTGAAGCGTATGAAAGTTTCTTATAGTTTATTAAAGGTATGCTGCTGACAGCCTTGGCCCAATTATTTTTTAAATTGTTATTTTTTGTTTGGGGAGAATTTACTCCCCTTTTTGTCCCTTGCCGCGCTCAGTTCCTCCTCTTCAGCTCAGGGTCTTCCAAACCCGTAGGTCCCTGAAGCTCTTCTACGCAATTTGTGCTCGTACGCAACTTACGTATCCTAGGAGCCACAAATTGTGCACCACTATGGGACTTGTGCAATTTATGTATTCAAGTTCCATAATGCCTGCGCAGAACAGTGAATCAATGTGCAGATCCGATACATCGGCTGCCTCTCTGAGACCGCTGGTGTTCTCCAGGTGACGTCGGCACGCTCTGGACATCACTAGTGACCGATCTGTCAGGAAATTCATAATGCTGGCAAAGCTGGGTGAGGTGGAGCAAACTCCTCCACTTCACCTCACGATATCTCACATTAGGGGCAGCACTCCACACATTCTGACCACTTTAAAAAGATTGGGCTATATTACATAGTTGGTGCTAACTTAACCAGAGCAGTTGTAAACTTACCAGAGCCATTCTAGCCTATGGGATTGCTAAATTAACAACAGCTCTGGTTAAGTTAGCACCAACTATGTAATATAGCCCATAAAGTGGTCAGGATGTGTAGAGAGTGTCCCTTCAAACTCCCTCCTTCCTTGATATTGTGGCATGCCTGGCGTCCTTTTTTCAATTTTGAGTGACACAAACAGAAGAGGCGAGGAGGACCCTCCTCAAATTCTTCATTAATCCGGCCATTTACAATGATACAATTGAAACCTCCTCATGTGTCAAATGACAGGAAATGTACCAAATATATGAAAGTACAAATAATAACTGTATATTTGTAAAAAATCAAACCTCTGCGATACCACTGGGTTTTGTATTCCACTGCATCCTCACTTAGATATCAATGGAATTGGCTGAGCCACCCATAGAGCGCTACATTCTTTTCTCAAAGAGTGAAATGTGAATTACAAGCCCTGAGGTGTCATTTTACTGCATGCAATGAGGTGACGATATTTGGGAAATAGGAAGAAACAATGTCTATACTGCATTTGCATAGTTACATAGGCTGAAAAAAGACATGCGTCCATCGGGTTCAGCCTCTCACACATCACCTACTGCTGTTGATCCAAAAGAAGGCAAAAAACCCAGTCTGATACACTCGCCAATATGCAACACACTGGGGAAAAATTCCTTCTTGCGAAATATTATATTTAATTATGCACAAATATAATAAAACTGCAAAAAAATTATGTTTGGCAGACATTTCTATAAATAGCATTTATTCCACGTCCCTAGAAGAAGAAAGAAAATTGCCTCTTCATATATTTTTTCTGCCGATGTTTCCTCAGATTTTTGTAGGAGGAACACCCATTCACCATTACAAAGGCCAGTTTGTAGGAATTTTTCCGCTGCTGATCTTAGTTCCAGCTGTAAAATGATGGAAATCTGGTGAAACAGACTTATTTTCGGCATCTGGTGTCTTTTTTTTTTCCTGGTATTTTAAAACATAATTACAGCCTTTATGGGAGTGGCAGAGAATCACGTTATGCAAATGATAATCTTTCGTCTGTCTCCCGTTATGTGATAGTCATGAGCAGCAGCTGGTGGTTTCAATGGAGAATATTTAAAGACAAAATTATTTACGTGTTCCTCAGTGTACAATAATGCGTATATACAGCGCAATTCTTTTATGTAATATAAAAAAAGACCAGTAAAAGAGAGAATCTAGCAGTGTTCAAGTGTACCGTAAAGTTATTCTTTCTGCTACCAAACTTTGGCAAGACTTTTCAATAAGTTTATGACAAACAAATTATCTTTTGGTTGAAACCTAGAGAAGAGACGTACAGGGTTATTGAGAGAGCACTGAAATTGCATCGAACGGTGAACTAACCCATATGGTGCAATTTCGTGGCCATTCAACTAGGGCTGCAACTAACGATTATTCTCATAATCAATTAGTTGGCCGATTTATTATTTCGAATTAATCGATTCATCGGATAAAAAAAGAAACAAATGTGTTTACTTAAAAGGAATTTTATGTAAAAAAAATAACCACAACCCTTCCCCTTTTTTCATAAGTAATTTGCGTAGTGTCCGTAACTTTCATAAGTACATACGCAAATTGCGTATCTTGAGTACTTTTCACCCAAGGTATGCGAGTGCTTGGTCAGAGGGATGGGTTGACGCTGCGCATGCTTGGTCAGAGGGTTGGGTTGATGCTGCATGCGCAGCTTAAGCCCATGTTTGCTTTCTCAAATGAACGCGGCTACAAGCACTTGGTCATAGATGATGATGTCAGCATGAAATCGGGGTTAATAAGCTAAAGTGATCAGGGCGAGTGTCCCTTTTAAATAATTTCATGAACAAACTGAGTGGGAGGAGGGACTGGAGGTGGAAGGGAGTGATAAAACACAGGCATACAGCTCCTTCACCCAGTGGCAGTATCCTATGGTTTGTGTTCTAGTTCTACTACTGTTATAAACGGAATAAAAACAAACTGGTTTTGTCTGACATAACCCTAGAACTAAATCATACTGAGTAAAGCAGCGACACGTCTTCTCCAATCCGCTCCGAAGCTGAGGTTATTTACGCTTAACTCGGTCTGACTCTAAACCATGTGTGCTGAACACCGGACGATTAATCGACACCGATTACTCGATAATGGAAATAGTTGACAACTATTTTAATCATCGATTAGTTGTCGATTAATCGATTAGTTGTTTCAGCCTACATTCAACTAATTCGCCAAATATTGGGGAATTGCCAGCAAAATAATGTGATCTTCAGCGGCAGTGAATTCCCCATAGAGAAGTCGTGGTTAATATTTTCAAAGAACACCGACATATCAGTGAAATGACCTGATTTTTTTTCAGTGGTTTCATTCGACGGGGAATCCCATATGTTTCAATGTTAAAATAATTCGCTGTTTTTATTAAATATTTATTCAACAGTTTATTCTTTTCATTTGCAGCAAAAAAACTCTTAATTTTTTTTAGGATATTTTAGGCATTTTTCAGGATTTTTTTCCCTTTTTTTCTGTAACAGACCTTTTTTATTATTCATAGGACCTTAGATAGTTCCATGCATTTTCATTCAGTAGATTTTTTTGAAAACCCCTTTTAAAAGTTGCAGATTTATCAGCTTTTTTCGGCGGGTCGTCAGTGGTTTTGGATCGATGCAGAGGATCGTCAGATGCATTCAGCGTTTTTTTTCGCGACTCGATTCGGCAGTTTTGTGGCAGTTTTTCGATTCGTTCGGCGGGACTATTTGCCGCACTTCGGAGACCCTGCAGTGAATGCTGAATTCACTGCAGGGTCAGCAAATCGTACTCGTCAAAGTGCAGGGAACAGAGCACTGAAATGTCACCGACATTTCGGTGCTGTCAGAATAACCCTGTTAATTTTTTCTTCTTTTTTCTCTGTGTTACTGCTGAGCGTTCTAAAGAGAGTAAAATAAATTATATATATAGCGCTCACTCCCGGAGGAGTCGCTGAAAATGAACCACGGGTCAGTCTCCCCGCACTAGGGAATAAATATACTCCAACACAGTTGTGAGTTTTTATCATTTAAATAGTTTACTAAAATATTTGAGCAGATGTTGAGACACGGTATTCACAAGTATTATTACAGTATTTTCGTATCACGGTAAAACGCGTAGCGGAAAAGAAACGAAACACGAGGCTTCGTATTTCGGAAAATAAAATATTCGCAACCGAACATAAAAGCAATGCAATTTCCCGATAGTTCAGAAAAAGGGGACACGTAGCAAAACCCCAAACATACAATCCCTTCGTATTACGGTAAACGCGCAGCGGGAAAAGAGAAAAATATATTCGGAACGTATCTTTATCTTTAACCCCTGTTCCGATTCGTAAAAGGAAATGAGTCCTGCACAAGTTAAGTCCCAGAATGTGAAAGGTGTATATGTGTGTGTGGTACCCGGGTACTGTTCAACTGGCCAGTGAGTTTATTAAAGGAAGGTCTTCGACTAGTCAGTTGGGGCCCTGTGGACTTTAAAAGAGAAAACAGCAGAGCGTCCTTTAATCATAAAACAGCCTTGGAGGCCTCTCACCCATCCGACGGTTGCTTTAGGCTCCGCTGACCCAGGACGTCTCTCCACCCGATTTTGACTGGGGATACTAGCGGCCGGATCCGTTGTCTGACTCCACACAGCTTATCCAGCTCACCGCCTGCTCTCCGTTCGATTCCTCCGGTCTGCAGCAATGCCTGGATTCCGGCGGGTCTCCTTCTCCTCGGATTGGGTGATCCTCTCTGGACTAACAGGTCTCTCTTGGTCTCTCTTGGTCTCTGGCCTAGGCCCTCTCGTGATCTCTTCAATGCGTCTGCTCTCTTTCCTTCCCTGGCGCGCTCTGGCGCGTTCTCCACGAGGCAGAGGATGTAAGTGTCCAGTCTCCACCCACTTCCTGTCTTCTCGCAAAGCATGCCGGGCATTGTAGTCACAATGTCCAGTATCTCCGATCGCGATAGTCTCCATCTTGTGGCCAAAAATAGGTACTGCCACAGCAAGATTCTACCACAGCGCTACACTCTCCCTCTCCTAGAACTCTTGGGTCTCTCCAAGGAGGTACAACAGTTACATTACATTTCCACAATATTTGAATACAATTTACATAACATGTACAGGTTCAGCAGCATACATGCAGTGGGTTAGGAACACTTCCTCAAGTTGACTCATATTTTGGGCTACCTCAGCTAGCATAGCAGACACTTCGGGCAACCTCCGCACCGTGGTGATGGCCTCTTCAGTGCTATGTCCTGGTGAGTCGTAGGTGAGTCGTTGGGGCGGTCGAACAGAGCGTTTTGGTTCTGGCTCAATCCGTTCCTCTTCAGGTGGAAGTACTTCTCTCTATCACTGGAACAGACGTTTCTTCAGAGTATGATCCTTCCAGCGAAGGCATAGAACTATAATCACCTGAGTAAGCTTCCGGAACTACCCGGATCCCCACATCCTCAGGGACTTCCAACTGCAATTCAAGAGGCTCAGGGATATCAACAGTCTCAGGGACTTCCAACAAGAATTCAGGAGCTTCAGGCCTCAAATTACTCTCCCATCGTTCAGGAACTGAGGTAATCTCTTCAGGCTCCGGTGAACGTATCCAGTCCAGACAGAAACTTTCTTCCTCACTGTCCCTTTCGCTCTCTTCGACAACCCGGGTCTGTTGAGACCGAGTAACAGGAGGCAAACATGGAACAGGTGGATTTGGCAGAGGCGGTTCGTCCCCAACTGGCATTCTCACAGCCTCTCTCAAAGGTAACAAATGATTCCGGTGCCAGTTCTTGAGAGGCCCAGCCTTCCCATCCGGGCGAATCTGATACACTGGTAGACCTGGTAGCTGTTTGCAGACAATGTAAACCTGGGAACTCCACCTATCCGCCAACTTGTGTCTTGCAGCAGCACCCAAGTTCTTCAATAGGACCCTATCACCGGGTTGTAGATCTTGTATTCGAACTTTCAAGTCCTAGTTCCTTTTGTTTCTTTGCTCCCTATTTCCCGAGGTCAACCGGGCCTGTTCAAATGCAGAAGCCAAATTCTTTCGAAGTCTATCCACGTAGTTTCTATGGGAAGCTACTGACGTCTGGTCTAGAGATAACCCAAATGCCAGATCAACCGGCAGTCGAGCCTCTCTTCCGAACATAAGACGGTACGGTGAGTATCCAGTTGCATCACTCTCCGTACTGTTATATGCATGCACCAGAGTAGCTATGTGCCGACTCCAACTCTGCTTCTCCACATTCGACAAGGTCCCCAGCATGTTTAACAGTGTGCGATTAAACCTTTCAGGCTGAGCATCACCTTGAGGGATATGGTGTAGTTCGGGTCTTTTGGATTCCCAACAACTCTAACAATTGCCCCACCAGTCTGCTTTCAAAGTCTCTACCCTGATCAGAGTGTATCTGTCAGGCACGCTCACGTACCTGAGGGTGGACGAACGGTTAGCCCTAAGTGAAAACAGGAGCCTCGAGTTCGTAGGAGAAAAACCAGTCCTTATAGTGGCTGGGTTAACACAAATAATGAGGGCTGCCCTGTACTCAGGCCAACACCAACCAAGGGTACGCAACGGCTGTGCCGGTAAAGCAAGATAGAGTCACAATGCGGTACCAGTCCTTATAGTGGCTGGGTTTCGCACAAACAGGAGGTGAACCTATAAGGCAGGGACACAAGGAGGACAGGAACCAGTCCTTAGAGTGGCTGGTGTAAACGCTGGTAAGCCAGGAACGTATATCAGAAAGCCAAAGGGTATAGGCGAAAACAGAGTCGAGTAACAAGCCGGGTCAAGGGGTATAGAGGTACACAAGTCGAGAGAGATAGCCAGGTCATACACAGTAAGTCAATTGAGTGAAATAAACGAGCACTTAAGGGTCAGACAGGCAAAACCACGAAAGGGCACTGAGGAATGGGAAAAGCAAGTTTAAATTTGGTGCCTTGCCTGCTGATTGGTCCTTCGCGGTCACATGGAGATTGGTGACGTCGCGCCGCCGGGAGGGCTAAATCCGGAACTGCCGGCGGCGCGCGCGCCTACTGCGCGCACACAGGACTCTGAGAGGACGCCGACCCCGGAGCCGGGAAGAAGGATGCCGGGTCGGCGGCCCGGCGGGATGCCGGGTCGGCGGCCCGGCGGGACGCCGAGCCGGCGGCGCCCGCCGAGCCCTGACAGCACCCCCGCCTTGAGGAACGCCCACCGGGCGGCTGGGAGCCGGGCGATCGGGAAAACGACGATGAAAGGCTGAGACCAATCGAGGAGCATGAACGTCACGTGACGAAACCCATGTGCGATCCGCGGGACCATAGCCAGTCCAATGAACCAAATACTGCAACCGATTGCGGACATAACGGGAATCCAAGATGGACTCAATTTCATACTCGGGAGTCCCATCAACCACCACAGGGGGAGGAGGGAGTCAGGGCGAGTAAAACGGTTGCAGGAGAGCGGCTTCAATAAAGAGACATGAAAGGAGTTGGGAATACGCAAAGAGACAGGCAATTGCAGTGCGTATACTACGGGATTGATACATCGGAGTATTTTATACGGACCGATAAAACGAGGCGCGAATTTCATAGACGGGACCTTCAGACGAATGTGGCGTGTGCTGAGCCAAACCCTGTCACCCACATGGTACACTGGTGGAGGTCTGCGCCTCCGATCAGCCGCCCGCTTCTGGCTCAAGGAAGCGGATTCTAGATTCAACCTGGTCTTCTCCCAAATAACCCGGAGCCTATCTAGGTGTTCCTCCAGGGCAGGAATGTTCTGGGGGGAGAACGAGGATGGAAAAATAGTGGGATGCATACCCGTGACTATTTCGAAAGGAGAATATTTTGTCGACTGTGATGTGGCGTTGTTATACGCAAATTCTGCCCATGGTAACAGAGTAACCCAATCATCCTGTGCGTCAGAAATAAAACACCTCAAGCGTTTGGTTGGTTCTTTCGGCTAAACCGTTCGTTTGCGGGTGATACGCGGACGAAAAGGACAGTTTGACGCCCAACTGGTGACAGAAGCCTCTCCAGAACTTAGAGATAAACTGAGAACCCCGATCCGAGACGAGAACATTAGGAACACCATGTAATCTGAATATTTCTTTGGTGAAAATCTGTACTAGCTCGCTGGAGGAGGGGAGCTTCTTTAACGGAATAAAATGTGCCATTTTAGAGAAGCGATCGACAACCACAAAAATCACAGTATGACCAAGTGAAGGGGTTAGTTCCACTAGGAAGTCCATAGCTAAATGAGACCAAGGGCGCTCAGGGATCGGTAGGGGTTGGAGGAGGCCAGCAGGACAAAGGCGGGAGGATTTGGAACGGGTACAAACAAAACAGGTGGTTACGTAATCTTTTACATCCTTAGTAAGTGTCGGCCACCAAAGGTGTCGTTTAATCAAGTCAAGAGTTTTATTTACCCCAAAATGTCCAGCGAATTTGGATTCGTGAAAGAGCTGTAAAGCAGTGGGTACCTCTACAGAAGGAACGAATAGCTTATTCTGTGGTTTAGACGGGGGAGCCAGAGCCTGTTTAGAGAGTAAGAGGTTCCAGAAAGGAGACTCGACTCGTGTACTCAGAGAGGCTAAAATTTTCCTTTCGGGAACTATGGACACAGGTACAGACACTGGAGTTGCTAGGGGTTCATATTGTCTGGAGAGTGCGTCGGCCTTAACATTTTTAGACCCGGGTCTGTACGTAATGAGGAAGTCAAATCTGGTGAGAAAAAGGGCCCATCGAGCTTGTCTAGGGTTCAACCTTTTAGCCTCGGACAGGTAAATCAAATTTTTGTGGTCAGTGAGAATGGAAAACGGACAGGTGGAGCCCTCCAAGAGATGGCGCCATTCTTTTAAGGCCAAAATAATGGCTAACAATTCCCTGTCCCCAATGTCATAACGGGCCTCGGTAGGGGACAATTTCCTAGAATAAAAACCACAGGGTTGCATAGGCTTGTCATCAGCTGGACGTTGGGACAAGACGGCTCCTACCCCGGTTTCTGATGCGTCAACCTCTAAAACGAAGGGTCTATTGGGATCAGGGTGGTGTAGAATGGGAGCAGTGGAAAAGGCCTCCTTTAACCGTTCGAAAGCCTCCAGGGCACTGGAGGACCAATTCTGAGTGTCACCTCCCTTTCTCGTCAATGCTGTAATGGGTGCAATAATGGACGAAAAGCCCTTGATAAACCGTCTATAGTAATTGGAGAAGCCAATAAACCTTTGAATGGCCTTGAGGCCCTTGGGAAGAGGCCAGTGACTGATGGCCTCCAGTTTTTTGGGATCCATCATGAAACCAGAGGAGGATATAACATAACCCAAAAACTGTACCTGTTGGACATCGAATAGGCATTTTTCTAGCTTGCAGTAGAGGCCGTTGGCCAAGAGCTTAGATAAGACGAGTCGTACATGTACGTGGTGGGTGTTCAGATCAGGGGAATGTATTAACACATCATCAAGGTAAACCACGACAAAACAAGGGGTGTACTCTCGTAACACATCATTAATAAACGCCTGAAACACTGCTGGAGCGTTACATAAACCGAAGGGCATAACCAAGTACTCGTAATGCCCTAACCTGGTGTTAAACGCAGTCTTCCACTCATCCCCGTGTTTGATTCTTATTAAATTGTACGCTCCTCTGAGATCCAGTTTCGAAAAGATTTTGGAATGTTTCAGGCGGTCAAACAGCTCGGGGATGAGTGGAATGGGGTAGGCATTTTTAACGGTGATCTTGTTCAACCCTCGAAAATCGATACAGGGTCTAAGATCACCCTCCTTTTTCTGCACAAAGAAAAACCCTGCCCCAGCGGGAGAGGAGGAAGGACGAATAAACCCTTTTTTAAGGGAATCTTTAATGTACTCCTCCAAAACCTTATGTTCTTTCACGGACAAAGGATAGACAGCCCCTTTAGGAGGCATGGTACCAGGAAGAAGGTCGATGGCACAATCGTAAGAACGATGGGGGGTAATCTATCGGCCTCTCTTTTGTCAAACACAGGTGCCAAGTCCGAGTAGGGGACAGGAATGGAAGTCGTCAGAGGAGGGGCCGTGGGCAAATTCAAGACATTAATGGATAGTGGAATCTCAATACAAGAAGCCATACAATCATTATCCCACTTCGCGATCTGACGAGCTCGCCAGTCAATAACAGGGTTATGGCGGGTTAACCAGGGGTAACCCAGTACGATAGGATAGGAAGGGGACGAAATAGCATGGAAGAACATACTTTCTTTATGACACAGTCCTATCCCAACAGTAATATTGCGAGATTCAAACAAAACAAAAGGGGTTTCGAGAGGTCTGCCATCGATGGCCTGTACAAGTAATGGGGTTTCTTTTTCAACCAGGGGTATGGCATGTTTGCGAGCAAAATTTATGTCAATAAAGTTATCGGCAGCACCAGAGTCTACTAAGGCATAGAGTTGTACCGGGTTACGGGAACTCTCCCAGGATAGAGTAACCGGAACCCGGAGTCTATTTTCCAGTTTGGGGGACGAAGGAAAAGCGCCTAAGAGCTGTCCCCTAGAGGCACTTAGGCATGAGAGTTTCCCGCTGGACCCTGGGGGCGTTTGGAACAGCCCTTAAGGAAATGACCCCCCAAACCACAGTACAGGCATAAACCCTCACGTCGTCTGCGTTGTTTTTCACTATCAGGGATCTTGGTGCTATCTAATTGCATGGGTTCGGGGGGAGAATGAGACTCGGGAAGCAAAGGTACAGAAAACCGGGGAGGCTGCCTAACCGGTGGTCTTTTAGACCTCTCCTTAGTAAGTCGACGATGGCGAAGGCGTTCATCGATAAAGGACAGGTAAGTAATCAAGTCTTCCAGGTCCCCTGGGAGATCTCTGGCCGCTATCTCATCTTGCAACTCATCGTTCAGGCCCTCAGAAAACACGGCTATCAAAGCCTCATTGTTCCAGTTCAATTCAGAAGCCAATGATCTAAACTCCAGAGCATATTCACCCAGTGATCTCGCACCCTGGCGCAAGCGTAACAAGGATTTTGCGGCATTGGTTTTACGCCCGGGAGGGTCAAACACCCTACGAAAGGCCGACATAAAGTCACGATAATTATAGACAATCGGTTTATCGGTATCCCAAAGAGGGTTAGCCCAACTCAACGCTTTGTCGGTAAGATGGTTGATGACAAAAGCGATTTTGGCACGATCTGTAGGGTAAGACCACGGGGTTAATTCGAAATGAATGGAAATCTGGTTCAGAAAACCTCGACAGGCGGTAGGATCGCCCCCATAACGTACTGGAGGTAGCAAGTTAGGGTACGAGGTGGGCACAGAGAACGGTTCGGAAGGGAGAGGATTCACGGGAGGGGAAACCTCTACCTGGGTAGGGGCGGTACGGGTGAGCAGCGTTTGGAGGGCCTGGGCGAACTGATCAAGACGGTGATCTTGCTCCTCCAAACGGCTTTCTAGACCAGAGAATTGCTGAGCGGTCCCTGCAAGGTCCATGGCCCTTTCGTGATGTCAGGCACGCTCACGTACCTGAGGGTGGACGAACGGTTAGCCCTAAGTGAAAACAGGAGCCTCGAGTTCGTAGGAGAGAAACCAGTCCTTGTAGTGGCTGGGTTAACACAAATAATGAGGGCTGCCCTGTACTCAGGCCAACACCAACCAAGGGTACGTAACGGCTGTGCCGGTAAAGCAAGATAGAGTCACAATGCGGTACCAGTCCTTATAGTGGCTGGGTTTCGCACAAACAGGAGGTGAACCTATAAGGCAGGGACACAAGGAGGACAGGAACCAGTCCTTAGAGTGGCTGGTGTAAACGCTGGTAAGCCAGGAACGTATATCAGAAAGCAATAGGGTATAGGCGAAAACAGAGTCGAGTAACAAGCCGGGTCAAGGGGTATAGAGGTACACAAGTCGAGAGAGATAGCCAGGTCATACACAGTAAGTCAAATTGAGTGAAATAAACGAGCACTTAAGGGTCAGACAGGCAAAACCACGAAAGGGCACTGAGGAATGGGAAAAGCAAGTTTAAATTTGGTGCCTTGCCTGCTGATTGGTCCTTCGCGGTCACATGGAGATTGGTGACGTCGCGCCGCCGGAGGGCTAAATCCGGAACTGCCGGCGGCGCGCGCGCCTACTGCGCGCACACAGGACTCTGAGAGGACGCCGACCCCGGAGCCGGGAAGAAGGATGCCGGGTCGGCGGCCCGGCGGGACGCCGAGCCGGCGGCGCCCGCCGAGCCCTGACAGTATCCTCCTTGGCAGTCCGTAATGAACAAAGAATTTTTCCATCAACACCTTGGCCACTGTCGGAGCGCGTTGATCTTTCGTGGAGAATGCTTGGGCGTAACGAGTGAAATGATCAGTCACTATTAGAATGTTCCCTTGCCCACTAGCATCCGGCTCTAAGCACAGGAAGTCAATGCACACCAAATCCATGGGTCCCTGACTCTGCAGATGGCTCATTGAAGCGGTTCGGGTCGGTAGAGTCTTTCTCTGAATACACCTCAGACAGGAATGACAATAACTTTCCACTTCAGCCCTCATGCAAGGCCAATAGAACCTATCTCGCACCAGCTTAAAAGTTGAATAACTGTTGAATCTCTTCAGCGCTGGCTGAGGGGCCCCTTCGGTAGACCACCCCATCCAGCATCTTTAACCGCGCCCACTCTTTGTAGACCAATCTGGCTCCATTCGGGGAGTTAGTTAACAACATCTCTCGCTGGTTTGCAGTCAGAGCCTTTATGGTCAAAGCAATTAAAGGGTCTCTGGCCTGATCCGCTTTCAGGTCCTGTTTCGAAAAGGTAGGTAAATTTTCATCCCTTAACTGTGAAGGGTTACAGTAAAACTCCGGAACAGCTGCAGCCATTACTCCTATGGCCTCCGCTTCAATCCCTCCTTTGACCCGGCGCTCTGTTCCTTGACACAAAGCTTGTACCCCGTCTGGAGTCAACTGAGTCCATTCTGTAGTGTAAGGTCTTCTCGATAACGCATCAGCATCTCGATTATTCACCCCAGGGCGGTACTTCAGGCTGAACCGAAACCCTGACAGAGCGGCCAACCACCGATGTCCCGTTGCGTCCAGTTTTGCGGTAGTAAGGATGTAGGTAAGAGGATTGTTATCCGTCTTGATCACAAACTCGGCTCCATACAGATAGTCTTTTAACTTGTCTACCACTGCCCACTTTAAGGCTAGGAACTCCAACTTGTGAGTAGGGTAGTTCTTCTCCGAAGGCGTAAGGCTCCGGCTCACGTACGCTACAGGCCTCAGCAATCCACCATACTCCTGATACAGGACTCCTCCCAGGCCTTCTCAGCTGGCATCCACATGTAACTCATACGGCTTGTGAGGGTCCGCATAGGCCAAAACAGGAGCTCGGGTTAGACTCTCTTTCAGTTTCACGAAAGCTCCTTCACATTGACTGGTCCATTCACCTTGTATAGACTCTCGAGCTTTCCTTGCCCTGGAGCTGACGGGTTTTTGTCAGAGACCTTGCAGCCTTCTTCTGTGGTTTCCTTCTGCAGGAGTTTGTTCAGTGGTTGAGCTATTTTCGCGAATCCTCCCACAAATCTTCGATAGTATGAACAGAATCCCAAGAAAGATCTAAGCTCAGTGACGTTTCGGGGTCTAGGCCAAGAAGCTACGGCCTCCAACTTCCGAGGGTCTGTTGAAACACCTTCTGCTGAGACCACATGTCCCAGATACGTAACAGATGGTAGGCAGAATTGGCATTTCTCCAGAGACAGTTTCAGCCCCTCTTCATGGAGCCTCTTCAAGACCTTCTCCAAACGTTGCTCATGTTCTTCCAGAGTCTTCCCAAACACAATTATGTCATCCAGGTATACTAACACTTCGATTAGATTCATATCCCCGACTGTCTTCTCCATCAACCGTTGGAACGTGGCTGGAGCCCCCGTAAGGCCTTGAGGCATTCTGTTGAATTCAAAGAACCCCAGTGGACAGATGAACGCAGTTTTCTCCTTGTCTTCAGGATGCATTGGTATCTGGTGATACCCACTTCGCAGGTCTAGTACACTAAACCACTTTGCTCCAGACAAACACTGTAGGGCATCTTCAATCCGAGGAGTGGCATATTGATCGGGGATGGTTCTCCGGTTCAATGTGCGATAGTCTATGCATAAGCGGACAGAACCATTTTTCTTCCGGACCAACACTATAGGAGATGCATACGGACTCCTGGACTCTTGAATCACCTTGGTTCTCTGTAACTCGTTCAGCTGCTCTCGCAGATCATCTAAGTCTCCTAGCGGAACTCGCCTTGATCTTTCACGAAACGGCTTGTCTTCTTGTAATCGAATGCGGTGTTCAGTACTCTTAGCTAGGCCCACATCGAACTCCTCTTTTGAAAACAATTCCTTCCACTTTAGAACTTGAGACTGAAGACGTTTCTTCCATTCAGGTGAAATGGGAGCGTCCTTGGGGTAGAATCTTTCATCTGGAATCTCTTTACCTCTCCCCCTCCTGAATCGGTAGAGAGGGGTGTAGCAGACTCTACTTGCCCAATAGGCATTCGTGCTTTAAGGACTACTGGGAAATCCGTCACGTTGCACACACTGACCGAGACTCTTCCTCGTGTTCTCTTCAGAGCCTTGGTGGAGATTATTTCAGGAATTACTTCGACTCCGGTTTCACTCCCATGATCAAAATCGGTTCCCAGCACCACATAGGGGCCTGGTTGCGACCCGTTCAACTTGACTGAAGCCCGGAAGCTCGCTACTTCTCCTGCTTGCAGAACCTTCTCTGTTCCACCCAATCTCCACAGTCTTCCCACCTCGGCAGGTGCCTTTCGTTCTTCGACCATTCTCTGATAGACCGGACGTAACATTGGGTGTACTCCTTGAGTTGAACCTTCTTCCAACACGATAGGCGTCAGGAGACGCCGCACTAGGTCAGTATTCGTCCCCACTATCAGGGAGCTTCTGTTCGCACCCGAGGGTCGATGACACACAATAGCCAATGCATCACAACCCCCAGACTGCCCGATGACTTCAGATCCGATCTCCAACTTCACTTGCAGGTACCCGTCATAGGGAGTTTCTCAGTGCCGATACCCCATATTTCCAAATCCTTCAATTCTTGCAAAGGAATGTGCTTTAAGTGTTTCTCGTAGAAGTCTCTGTAGATCAATGTCACTTGAGCCCCTGAATCCAACAGGGCTTTGGTGTAGACTCCTTCCACTTGGATTGGCACAATAGGAGAAGGACCTATCAGTTGGTCGGGAAATTTTGTGGCGGTATCCGGACACTTAGACCCAGTTTGCTGTACCCTGGCCTTTTTCTTGGCCCGTGCAGGTTTTTGGCATGCATTGCTCCCCCATGACGTAGACCCGGATGCTAAGGGAGTGACTCTTTCAGTCCTGGCAGGCTCTACAGTTGGCTCGGCTTTGGGCCTTCTCGCCCTCTTAGTCTTTGCTTGATTTCTGGAGCGGGGTTCAACCCTCGGGCACTCAGGTTGCTCCTTTACTGGTGCCCTCTGGCGTTTCCCGCCGGTGAGGTAGATAACAGTCCTTCCAGGGCTTCCAACAGTCCCTTGACTCTATCCTTCTCAGGCTTCCGGCCTTTGCACTGTGCGCGGAAATGGCCCATTTCTCCACACCCAAAACATCTCTTCTTAGAGAGCGGAGACGTAGTTGCTTGTTGAGATTTGGTTAAAGGATTTGGACCAGACGCCACAGCAACTCCCGTCGTCTGCATACCTGTGAGGAATTTCTGCATTTCTGCCTGCATCTCTGTCACCTTCATCAATACCCGGCACAGTTCCGCATGCGCTTGTTGCAATTCAACTTGAGCTTCCTGAACTTTCTTGACGGTTTTGGACAATTCACCCCGTTCAGGGAGGTTCGATTCTTTGGCAGCCCTCTCTGTAGATTTAAAAACAACTAGGTGTTCTTGTTCGTCCTCGTCAGATCCATAGGTATCTAGAGAGTCGCCTTCATGCTGCAGGCCGTCGTTATGTCTCACAGGTTGTGCATAAGCCCTTTCCCCCCCGCCTGAAAGATTTCTCTTCTAGTAAAGCCTCTTCCTCTCGTACAACTCGGATCAGTTCCAGGTACTTTAACTCTTGGTTACCTGCTCTGCTTCTCAGCTGCATCATCACTGGATCTAGAGGTTGAGAGACCCTCAGGATCTGTTTTATTCGGATCTTATCTACTTCGGCCGGTTCGGCCCCTTTCTTCAGGAGTATCTGGTGTAGAATCTTATCCAGGCGCCTCATGTACTCGGTCATCCTTTCACCTCTTCTCTGATAGGTGTGTTCGTACTGATATACCAGTTCGGCCGCCTTTTCAGTTCGTCCAAAAACTTCTTCAAGAACGTTTAAGTAATCTAAAGCAGTACAATCTTTTCTACTCAGTTTTAGGTTTCTCACCGCTTCTGACGCAGGTCCCTTTAAGCTCTCGGTGATCCTTTGCTTTTTCTGGGCCTCAGGGACATCCCACTCATCCAGAGCCTGCATCGCCTGTTCCACCCATTCTTCAAAGGTTTCTTCTCCCGCCGGGGTTGGTACGTTTCCTGTAAAATTTCTTAACCGTCGATAACCGAAGTTAGTGTGAGGAGGGCTTGTTTTCTGACATTTAGCCAGTAGATCTCCAATAGCCACGATAAATTCAGGCCCGATCATGGCCAACGGACTAGGCGCGGGAACACTTGCGGATTCGCCACGTGGCGTACTTGGCTGAATTAGTTGGACTTCCACCTCTTCGGCCAGTTTCACGCTCGTGCCCTGAAAACATGGCGAAACACCCTTTCTCCATTCAAGAAGAACATACATGTGAGAAGTATCTGTTTTTTTTTTAATGTCCAGTATTAACCCCCGATGATCTGGTGCTAGTGTGGCCACGGCCTGGCGAATTTGATCTTCAGCCCAAGTGTCTGCGGGAATATCCATGACTATACAACATTCTAACTGGCTACTGTGCTCCCCACACCACTTGGCAACAGTGTCTGGATCCATATTTAACCCTTTAGATGCGGTTTTTCCAGAGACTGGATCCCGGAAACGAGCCCCCACGTATAGCGCTCACTCCCGGAGGAGCCGCTGAAAATGAACCACGGGTCAGTCTCCCCGCACTAGGGAATAAATATACTCCAACACAGTTGTGAGTTTTTATCATTTAAATAGTTTACTAAAATATTTGAGCAGATGTTGAGACACGGTATTCACAAGTATTATTACAGTATTTTCGTATCACGGTAAAACGCGTAGCGGAAAAGAAACGAAACACGAGGCTTCGTATTTCGGAAAATAAAATATTCGCAACCGAACATAAAAGCAATGCAATTTCCCGATAGTTCAGAAAAAGGGGACACGTAGCAAAACCCCAAACATACAATCCCTTCGTATTACGGTAAACGCGCAGCGGGAAAAGAGAAAAATATATTCGGAACGTATCTTTATCTTTAACCCCTGTTCCGATTCGTAAAAGGAAATGAGTCCTGCACAAGTTAAGTCCCAGAATGTGAAAGGTGTATATGTGTGTGTGGTACCCGGGTACTGTTCAACTGGCCAGTGAGTTTATTAAAGGAAGGTCTTCGACTAGTCAGTTGGGGCCCTGTGGACTTTAAAAGAGAAAACAGCAGAGCGTCCTTTAATCATAAAACAGCCTTGGAGGCCTCTCACCCATCCGACGGTTGCTTTAGGCTCCGCTGACCCAGGACGTCTCTCCACCCGATTTTGACTGGGGATACTAGCGGCCGGATCCGTTGTCTGACTCCACACAGCTTATCCAGCTCACCGCCTGCTCTCCGTTCGATTCCTCCGGTCTGCAGCAATGCCTGGATTCCGGCGGGTCTCCTTCTCCTCGGATTGGGTGATCCTCTCTGGACTAACAGGTCTCTCTTGGTCTCTCTTGGTCTCTGGCCTAGGCCCTCTCGTGATCTCTTCAATGCGTCTGCTCTCTTTCCTTCCCTGGCGCGCTCTGGCGCGTTCTCCACGAGGCAGAGGATGTAAGTGTCCAGTCTCCACCCACTTCCTGTCTTCTCGCAAAGCATGCCGGGCATTGTAGTCCCAATGTCCAGTATCTCCGATCGCGATAGTCTCCATCTTGTGGCCAAAAATAGGTACTGCCACAGCAAGATTCTACCACAGCGCTACATATATAAATAGTTTTTTAAGTTATATCAACTTTTTTATGCTCTGGACTGAAGCTCCTGGTTCATTTGAGGCACAGCAATGGCCCCTGTTAGGGTATATATTTATTTTCATAAAATGGATTTATTAACAGGTCAAAGGTTTAAATAGCCAAACCAGAAAAATTCTCCCATTTTTATCTCCCTTTCCAAACCAGCTATTTGGTTTAGATTGTTCTCTTCTCCTGCCAGTTCTCCTGGTTTTCACCTTTCTTTGAATAGACCTGTGTGACTTACTTTAAAAGATACCTTTTTCGTCACTGTTTAGTGAATACATCCCGGCCTAAGATTTATTCAGACAACCTTGGGCTGAAAATACAATTTGTTTATGAAACTGAAGTTACTTTCCTAATTCACAAATCATTTTATGAAACATCCAAATGATCCAAGTGGATTTTTATCCCAAGTGGATGTTCAGAGGTAAGATTTGTACAATAATCCATACTCTGGGAAATTATTTTGTATTTCTCAATCTGTTTAACAATTATTGAAGGGGATGAATACTAACACTCTTATGTTCGGTGTAAGGCGGTCAGATTTTTCTCCCATCACATTATTGTCGAGAAAAATGCCACATGCAATCTACTGTTTGCTGTGCGGTTCTTACATTTTTGAGTAAGCACTTGAAAGATTAAAACCATTTATTTGAGAAAAAAGGGAAATAGATTGGCAACAACGGATCTTTAAATGGAACAGTCCAGGCTAGAGGTGACCCAATTCATAAAAAGACAGTTCATTACTATAATTTAAAATTTGAAGACGTCTGCATGCTAGACCTGCCCTTTAGTACCCTAAAGGCGGGAGATACAAGTTACATCCACTGATTGACAGCTGAGGAGGCAGAGTAAAGCCGGAGATACACTGAGCGCGTAGCGATGCACAGCGTAGCGAAGCAAAGAGAAGCAAACATTTTGCAGGCTTGACTTCACTCTGCTCCGCCTCGCAGCCTGTCTACACTGCATTACGTTTGCAAAATACATCTAAATTACTGCCATTTTAATAGCAATAGTATAAAAAAATAGAAAAAAGGTAAACCTAATCATATAGCACCCCCAGATATATATGGTCTGTTTGTAGATAGATATATACCCACAGAGACCAGACCATATAAATATTTGCATACATACATATACAGTAGCCATACTTATCATATATACATACAAGTCTGGCTGCTGTGTGTATATGTATGTATGTATGTATATATACAGCCAGATAGAGGGTTTGACAAGTGGGCTGCGCGGGGACTCAGTGTTTTTTTTTTATGTATCTTTATCAAATTTATTGGGGAATGATGTAAACTTATGGAGGGGTGTCCGTAGTCCTGCTGCGGAGCGGCTGTTCTTTCCCCGTGCATCTCGGCAGACCGAGACTAAGACCTAGGGAAGAGTGCGGACGGAGCTGGTGGGAGGGACCTACAGGACCCGGGGCGTGCGCCGTGTGCTGCAGATCCTGCTCCTCCCCTCATCACGCAGCTCCGCCGAGGGGAGCGTTGGATTTTTCCAACTCCCTTCACTCAGCGCCGCATCGTGACGCAGCCTGAGCGAGGGAGGTGGGAAAATCTGTACACACTGAGCTGCGCATCGCAACGCGCTCAGTGTTTATCAGGCTTTAATCCCTCTGCTTTGTACAACTGTCACAGCAGATTGAGACAGGAAAGGAGGAGGGGTATACTGCTCGCACCCTGACCACCTAGTTAACCTCCCTGGCGGTTTTCCCGAGTGTGACTCGGGGTTAAATTTCATTGCTGAGAGCGGTAACCCCGAGCCACACTTGGGTTGGATACATACCTGTCCCTGCACTCCCTCGCTGACCTCCGCAATTGCATTCGCCTCCGTGCGATCGCTGCGTCCTGCGTCCTGGTTCCCTTCTCGCGAGAAAAGAACCCAGAAGCAGGACACCGCAATCGCACGGAGGTGACAGTGAGGGACAGGTATGTATTAGCCCGATGTGGCTCGGGCTTACCGCTTTCAGCAATGACATTAACCCCGAGCCACACTCTAATACCGCTAGGGAGCTAAATAAATTGTTCCGTTTCTGACATATAAAATATGTCAGAATCGGAATGCCAGGGAGGTTAAAGAGACACTACATTGTGTTTATTTTATGTTGCTAATAGCTTAAATGTGCTTTGTTTTTCTCTTGTATGTTTAGTTAAGAAAATATTTTACTCTATACAGTATGTGTCACTGTGTGTATCCATTGTGTGATCTTTTCTGTAAGCTCCACCCCCACAGTATCTTTCCATCACTTGCTCCTCACTCCATGCAATGGAGCCTATGGGTTGATCACTGTCTCGAATCTCATTGTATTGTGTGTAGGGATGCACCGAAATTTCGGGGGGCCGAAATTATCGGCCGAAAATGGCACTTTAAGCTGTCTGTCGATAGGAATAAACTGGCCAAAAATAAAAACCGAAAATCAAGCATGTAATTAGGACTGGTGCCTCCAGGTGGCGCTGTGGCAATAAATCTGCACTGCATTTGCACAGGAGGTTTTTTTCTGTCGGGCAGGCAGCTGGAGAGTCACATGGCCGGCTTGTAGCATGTGAGATAGGTGCAGGGCACTCGGCCCTGTGCTTTGATCAGCCCCACAGAACCTGGCACTTACAAATAAAAATCACAATCTGTGCTCCCTTAGGGCAGAAGCTCAGAGGTAGAGCTGCTCTCTGTAGCTACAGGCTGCACGTTTCCCTTCCAGCGCAGCGAGATAAGGATGCTGCTGTTGTGTAAATATCCCCCTTCCAGTTTAACCTTCAATTATGTCCCACTCGGGAGTCAGAAAACATGGGAGGTGGGAAGAGACTGACCCGTTTGTAAAGACGGCAGCTACATTTTACAGGTTAACCCCAGCAATGCCAGGGGTCTGCAAACACTGCTTCATTTGTATGTTTACTCTCTTGACTAATGATATGCTAATATTTTTTATGCATGTGTTTGGTGTGTGTGTGTAAGTAATAAATTTATATGTGTGTGGTGTGTATGCATGTGTCTGGTGTGTGTCAGGTGTTGTTTGGCAAACTCTAATCTGCCTTCCTGTTTTTGAGGCTCACCAATGGTTTACATCTTATGGTGAACCCTCTGTATTCACCCTGGTGAAGTCTTCTCTTGATTGTTGACTTTGACACACATACACCTACCTCCTGGAGAGTGTTCTTGATCTGGCCAACTCTTGTGAAGGGTGTTTTCTTCACCAGGGAAAGAATTCTTCGGTCATCCACCACAGTTGTTTTCCGTGGTCTCTCGGGTCTTTTGGTGTTGTTGAGCTCACCAGTGCGTTCCTTCTTTTTGAGAATGTTCCAAACCGTTGTTTTGGCCACACCTAATGTTCTTGCTATCTCTCTGATGGGTTTGTTTTGTTTCTTCAGCCTAATGATGGATTGCTTCACTGATAGTGACAGCTCTTTGGATCTCCTCTTGAGAGTTGACAGCAACAGATTCCAAATGCAAATAGCACACTTGAAATGAACTCTGGGCCTTTTATGTGCACATTGTAATGGGGTAATGAGGGAATATCACACACCTGGCCATGGAACAGCTGAGAAGCCAATTGTCCCATTACCTTTGGTCCCTTAACAAGTGGGAGGCACATCTGCAAACTGCTGTAAATTCTACACCGTTCACCTGAGTTGGATGTACATACCCTCAGATTAAAGCTGACAGTCTGCAGTTAAAGCACATTTGTTTCATTCCAACTCCATTGTGGTGGTGTATAGAGCCAAAGATATTAGAATTGTGTCGATGTCCCAATATTTCTGGCGCTGCCACCCCTGATTGCACGTCCCTGAACCTAATAAAAGCTACTCAATGTGTGGGTCTGAAGGAAACTCTGTTCCTTCTGAGAAAATACTGCCGGAACTGCCTTCCCACAGGTACCTACTCGACATGACCCCTGCTAGAAGACCTCCTGTACTTTCTGCTCCACTATTATTCTCGCCTTTTTTGTTACGCATTTTGTGCAAGGGAAAGTTTTTCTTTTAAAGACCCATACTAGGTTACAGTTATTCTTCTGTTAACAGCCAACAGGGGTGTGGGAATTGTATCGCCCGACGCCCAGGACATGAAGATCCGGGCGCCGGGCGAGTAGTTTTTTTTGAGATGCAGTCCGGCGGGCTAGAAGCCTGCCGGACTGCGGACTTAATTCCTGGGACGCCCCCAATACCGGAAGCCAGCATTGAGCTGGCTTGCCGGCATCTGAGGGGCTGGGGCGGCTGTCCGAACGCTCTAAGGGCATTCGGACAGGCCCCAGCAGCTTACCGGGTTTCATACCGTCTAACGAGCGCCGCGGGCAAAATCTTCCAATGGCCGCTCATTGGGAAGCCCCCAGGCGCGATCTCGCGAGATCTCGGAGATCGCGCTGGGAGCAATCTCGTGGAATCGCGGCAGGGGGCTTAGCAACAAGCGGCCGCATGGAGACTTTGCACGCGGCACTCGTTAGAAGGTACGAAACGCGGTAAACTGCAGGGGCCTGTCCGAACACCGATAGAGCGTTCGGACAGCGCCCTATGTCTGGACTGAGGTCTGAAACATGCCTGTGTATATATACACACACACAGCTGCCCCCAGTGTTAGATAGATATCTATCTATAAGCCCTGTGTGTGTGTATTTACATATGTAGCGCTCACTCCCGGAGGAGCCGCTAAATAAACCTCGGGTTAGTCTCACCGCACTAGGGAATAAATATACACCAGCACTGTTGTGGATTTTATAGATTATATACTTTACTGATCCCAATAAAGTGACACATATAATGCAAATACGGTATATGAACGACAGGATTTCGTAATGCGGGAAAAACACGCGCGGCAAAAGGAAAAGGATTAACCCCCTCAGTTCTGGAGTGTAAGTCCCGTGAGTGTAATATCTCAAAAAGATGTACGTGTATTGATTCGTGTACCCGGGTACCGTATTCAACTGGCCAGTGAATGTAATAAGCAAATCTTCGACTAGTCACGTTGGGGCCCTGTAGAATTGAACAATAATATAGCGTGCTGGGTTATACTCGGACTTGCGGCCTGTAAGGCCTCTCACCTATCCGTTGGACAGCCTGTCCCACTGCCCGATCAGGGATGTCTCTCCGCTTGTCCTCCGGAACTCTGTGCCACCGAATCCGCTCTCTTGCTTGTCCGATCTCCAACAAGAACTACGGCCTACCGCCTGCACTCCCTATGGATCATCGCGGTCTCCTTACAGGGGGTCCAACTGGAACTGAAGTTCTGCGCAAACCTCTCAGCGGTAATGGGTATGGGGAATGGAAGGGTTAAGTTATGAGGAAAGACTAACAAGCTTAAACCTGTTTAGTTTAGAGAAACGGCGCCTTAGAGGGGATCTGATAACCATATATAAATATATACGGGGCCATTATCAACCATTGTCTGATAACCTATTCATTAACAGGTCTATACATAGGACAAGGGGTCATCCATTTAGACTGGAAGAAAGAAAATTTAGCTTAAAGCATAGGAAGGGTTATTTTACGGTGAGAACAATAAAGCTGTGGAATTCTCTGCCTGTTGAGGTGGTTGGGTCAGAGTCTGTACAGACTTTTAAAAAACGACTGGATGACTTCCTGCAGACACAGAATATTAAGGGTTATAATATTTAATATGTGGGTAAAAGCTTCTTGATCCAAGGAGAAATCTGACTGCCATTCTGGGGTCAAGAAGGAATTTTTTCCCGGTATGTTGCATATTTCAGACTGGGTTTTTTGCCTTCTTTTGGATCAACAGCAGTAGGTTATGTGGGAGAGGCTGAACCCGATGGACGCATGTCTTTTTTCAGCCAATGTAACTATGTAAATATGTATACCTCCGCAAGTTACTGTCCCGATCTCCAGCGCCCTCGAGGTAGCGTCTGCGCTCCGGCCTGGTCCCGATCTCTGGCAGTCTCACTTGCGTCCTCTGTCTTTCGTCGCTCCGCTCACACTGGCACTCCTCCGCACGAGGCTGCTTACGTCTTTCCCCTCTGTCCCACCAACTTCCTGTATCTGCCGCAAAGCCTGATGGATATTGTAGTTCGTTTAGGTCCCGCATAGTCCATATGGCTTTTGTCTCCCTCTGGTGGCTAAAACCGAGTAATTGCAGCAACACAGTTTTAAACAGCGCTACACTTACATATACATTGCAGCCCTGTGTGTATACATACACATTGTATGTATACACACAGGGCTGCAATGTATATGTATGTAAATACACACACACAGGGCTGATATATATATATATAAAAGCCAGGAATCCCCGCACTCCACGTGTAGATACAAATACTTGCTCCGGTGCTGGACTCTCACCGATCCGATAATATAGAGTACCAAGGAGACCGCTCCACGGAGTCTTTGATTCAGAAATTTTTATTTGGAAAAGTATTCAACGTTTCAGTCCCATTACGGACTTTCGTCAGGAATATGTGAAAAACACAAACACCAACATTTTATAAGAAAATACATACTAATTACACACCTGTAATCACAAACGTCAACTCCGCAGCGCGCACGCCGTCAAAACCGGAAATCTGGCATGGAGCGGTCAGATGACCGCTACCATAGTAACCAGACGCCGGCCCCGAGAGCAAAAGCAGCGCGGCGGAGGACGTAAACATGAGCATAAGCAATGCTAATAACCATCACTAAGGGAGAAAAGAAATAATAATCTAATATCTCTAATAGATCTAGATTATAATATAATAATCTATTATATTAGATTATTATTTCTTTTCTCCCTTAGTGATGGTTATTAGCATTGCTTATGCTCATGTTTACGTCCTCCGCCGCGCTGCTTTTGCTCTCGGGGCCGGCGTCTGGTTACTATGGTAGCGGTCATCTGACCGCTCCATGCCAGATTTCCGGTTTTGACGGCGTGCGCGCTGCGGAGTTGACGTTTGTGATTACAGGTGTGTAATTACTATGTATTTTCTTATAAAATGTTGGTGTTTGTGTTTTTCACATATTCCTGACGAAAGTCCGTAATGGGACTGAAACGTTGAATACTTTTCCAAAAAAAAATTTCTGAATCAAAGACTCCGTGGAGCGGTCTCCTTGGTGGTATATATATATATATATTATATATATATACACACACACACACATTGCAGCCCTCAGTGTGTATATATACATACATTGCAGCCCTCAGTGTGTATAATTATATACACTGAGGGCTGCAATGTATGTATATACACACACTGAGTGCTGCAATGTGTGTGTATGTAAATACACACACACGCAGGGTTGCAGTGTGTGTTTGTGTATAGATACTGAGTTTTGAAGTGTGTGTGTATGTATGTATATATATATATATATATATACACACATTTCAGAACTCTGTTTATATACAAACACATTGCAGCTGTGTGTGTATATATATATATATATATATACACACACACACACACACACACCTGCAATGTTTGTATATATACAGAATTCTGAAATGTGTGTGTGTGTGTGTATATAAATTCAAAACTCAAACTTCAAAACTCAGTATGTATACACACACACTGCAACCCTCAGTGTGTATGAAAGCATGTATATACATATATATGTATACACACACTGCAGCCCTGCGTGTGTATTTACATACATACACATTGCAGCCATATGTGTGTATATGTATGTACATACACGGTACATACATGTGTAAATATGTAAATACACACACACAGGGCTGCAATGTGTATGTATATATGTATGTATATATATATATATTCATATTATACATACACACACATATATACATACATAGATACACACAACAAAATAGTGTTTAACCCCTTAGTGGATTTTACACAAATCCATCTTTTAGTGACCGCTGCTGTTTTTACGTTTCTGCGCTGTTAGTGTTATACACCCTTTTTCCCGCCATTAAATGGACTTTCTAGAAATACCTTTATTTCCATCATATCGAATAATTTACTATAAAAAAAAATATGAAATATGAGGAAAAAAATGGTAAAAACACACTTTTTTGTAATTTAATCCCCAAAATCTACAACCACCCAAAACGACCCCGGCTAAATAGGTTCAAAATTTTGTCCCGAGACTAGAAATACCCAATTTGAACATGCGTTTGCTTTTTAACCCCTTCACTGCTGAGACAGTTCACCTATGTGCGCTGCGCTCATTCTGACAATTTTGTGCTAATTATTTTTAGATGACAGCCTAGGTCCTATTTAATTAAACCCCCCCAGACAAAAAAAACCTTTTTAAAAAAAACATTTTTTTATTTTATTTAATTTTTTTATTATTTTCTTTTATTTAATTATTTTTTTTTTAAACCAAACCTGGTCATGTTTGGTATCATTTGAAAGGCCATAATCAGGCCTTTCAAATGATGGCAAATATGACCATCTAGCTGCCATGGATCGGGAGATAAAGGGATCCTTAGGATCCCCTTATCTCTACATGGCAGCTAGATGGTTAACTGGCCCACTGACATCCTCACTCATATGGTGAGGTTGTCAGTGGGTGGGGGGGAACCTGGAGGCTTGGCTGACAGTCAGCCCCCCTCCAGGTTTGAATCGCGTTTTGGCGCCAATTGGCGCCGCAACGTGATCCGGCGGCGAAACGGTTAATGCCTCTCCCCTCTCCAGCGGTGCAAACGGCATCTCCCTAGCTTCAATGGTTGGGGAGATAGAGGGCTCCGAAGGAGCCCCCCCCTCCCCTCCCCTCCATTGAAATGCATGGGGACGCCTGCTGATGACGTCACCACGCAGCGTGGCGACGTCATCAGCCTCGCCTGCCCATGTAAATCACATGGGCAGGCTTCCTCCCTGCCAGATTGCCGTGGGATCCGGCGAGGGAGGTGAGTATCGGGCGGGAGGGGGATTAGGCGCCGCTGACGTACCCTGTACGTCCGCGGGTCTAAGGGAGACCCGAGGACAAGACGTACAGGGTATGTCAGCGGCCCTTAAGGGGTTAAATAAAGGTCTTTATTCATCACATGTATCTGACGCTGGCTCTCTAGGCTGTTATGAATAAAGACCTTTATTTAAACACTATTTTGTTGAAATTATCAGGACAAGTAGATCGTCCTGAGGGACACCGGATCTACGGATCTACCATGTCCGGAGTCCATTTAGCTCCGTTGGACAAGTAGATTTTTTTAAAATTTCCACACCCCTGTCTTATATTTGTTGTATGTATATGTACCTAAATATCTATGCCAATTGGAAATACACAACTTTTTGAGCCCAGATTGTTAAAATTTAACCGTTTCGGTGTTGCTTGTTACATCCGCTCTGAAACATTTTTTTCCAAGATGTATACTGTTGCTCAACCAGTCATTTGCCTCTGGATTGATACAGTTCTGATCTATACTGATACCCCTTGTTATCTTTTGGGGGCTACTTTATATTTTATCCTCTTCCCACCCCCTCCCCTTTTAGAATCAATAAATAAAAGTTAGTTTTTTTTTATATTCAAGGTTTTTATTTTGGAAAATTGTCAGCATAACATCACAGTGCAAAATAATGGATGGCCTTGGATGGCCTTGCATGGCCAAATAATAAAACATTACAAAACTATGTGTAGCAAAAATGGCCGCACAGGGCCAAAACATGTCGTCAGAAATACATCAAGTGATAATAAGTATAAAAGTCGTCTAAGAACAGCAACGTGTTAGCAAAAAACATCCACAAGCCATGGGTCTCATCAAGGTAGAAAAACTCTGCGTGTGATAGAGACGGGAGGGGGGGATAGGGAGAAGGGGGGAGAAAAAAAAGGGGGGTAGAAAATGGCGAAGGCCTGAACCGTGCCGTCCCTGGCGGAGTCCCATACGGCCAAAGACCATGGGCGAGGGCCATGGGGGTAAATGGCACCAGGCCCGGGCACCCGGGAGCCAGGCCGAACACCAGACCGCGGCTGCACCCCTCAAGGTATCCCGGAGAAGCCAAAATAACAAGAATGGGGGGGGGGCAAAACAAACAAAAAATAAAAGTCTTGGCATGTAAGTTTTCGGTAAGGGAAATGTGGGGGAGTCCTCTGAAAAAAGGGTACGGGCTTGGGTCAAAATCTTGGTGTGAAAAGTTAAAGGCAATGTCATCAAAGACGGAAATAAAATAAAAGGGACTCAATCAAAAACTTCCCAAGAAATAAAATACAGAAAGGACCTCAAGACACTGCTCAGCAACGGGTATAGGTCCGTAGAAATGTGTGTGTGTGTGGGGGGGGTCTCCTCAGCCCACATCCAGAAACAGGATCGGAGCCACCGCAGGCAGCATCCCGCAGGGAAACCCGGGGTGCTCAGACTCTTCAGGCACATGAGTGGACTGCCACAAACCGTTCCCCGTGGCAGATAGGTGGCCAGCAGCTCCCTCGGTCACACCGGGACCTAATCAAAGTCAGGATCCCAGGACAGCATTTCAGCCGTGTTACATCGCCCTCCGTCCGGCTCGGCAGGCTCACGACCAACGGCAGGATCCTGGGGTGAAGGAGTGTCGTCTCCAAGCGACAGGTGAGTCTTCACCCCTCGACAGGCCGACATCACCGCCATCATTCTGCACAAATAACTCTGCAGAGTGGGGCATCGTCATCTTCTCCCAACAGTGCTAAGCAGGCATCAAGCGCTGACATTTCGGCCCCTGGCTCCGCGAGGGGGGGAGGGGAGACTCCTCCTGTCCAGGCCCCAAGTCCATTGCCTTCCTTCGCCTCACCGTCGGCTGCAGAGGCTGAAAGTCAGGGGCCCACCGACACCACGGCCTGATCCAAATGCCCATCCAAGGACGATTCCCTCCATGGCAGCGAAGGAGCGGCAGGGCCGGGGTCCATGGCCAAAGGTAGGCCGCAATATGTCTGCCGAGACTGCACACCGGCTGAGACCAGCTGCCGGGGAAAGAGTCTCTGGTCCGGAGGGGGAGCTAAATGGACTCCGGACATGGTAGATCCGTAGATCCGATGGTCAGTTACAAAGGGGCCTCCTGTCAAAAATATTCTGAGAAAGGCACGCAAATCACCCCTAACAGGGCAAAATAGAGCGGCGCTCCACCGATGTACTTTCTCTCTCTTTCGTAGCTGACCACACCCTCTCAAAGTTAGGTTTTATACTAACCTAATCAAAGTCACGTAGACACCCGCTCTGTTTTATTTATGTGTACTACGTTCAAATGAATGCTGAGGAATGGATTAACTGGGAGAGTTAATTCAGCTTGGTTATATTGGGGGAAAATCGGTGCCTTTCTCTAAAAATTAACTCCTCTATTTTTAAACATTTTTGCCTAGCTCTGTATTGTACAGTAGTATATTATGGCTGTGCAGAACATGTAGATTATATGTTAATAAATCCTTATGAGTGGTGAATAATACACAATAGTACTAAAGTATTGTTATTACACTTACAGTTACCTCTTTGACTTAAAAGAAAATGATGAGGCTTGCCGACAAGCTCTGAAATCGGGATCATTCTACCTCTTTCACAATCTGTTGCCATTGGTCAGGAAATCTGACGCCCACTTTTCTGCACCAGTGATAAGTGCACAAGGTGAGTTCTCGAGTTCTCTCCCGTTTGTCTGTATTCTGCTAAATAGTTTTTTCTAGTGACTTCATTTGATTTCACTCAGAACAAAGTGTTTATATCTGCTAAAGGAGCACACCAGGTGACAGATATGCCTGTTTTTGTGTATGTGTGTGTGTGGGGGGGGGCTTCTATTAAAGATTTATTTTAGTATACACAATAATAATAAAAAATGCACAGGTAGCACAGAAAGGAGTGGGGTAAGACAAAATAAAACAAAGGGAAAATTTGAAAAAGGCATTCAGTAAATCAGGATATCTGATCAGGATATCAGGAATTTAAGCAAGCATGGGATAGGCATAAGGCTATCCATGTAATTGGGCAGACTAGATGGGCCGAAAGGTTCTTATCTGCCGACATTTTTCTATGTTTCTATGTTTCTATATCGGAAAGCCAAGCCCAATACAATTGTGTACCCGCCATCACAAAACCCATGGGCTTTACAGTGTTAACACCTTAACGCCGCAGGACGTACATTTACGCCCTGCATTAGGCGGGCTTTGCCGCCGCAGGACGTAAATGTACGTCCTCGGCGTTTAGAGCCCCCCCGGGAGATACTCACCTTCTCCGGTCGCTTCCCACGCTGTTCTGACTCCCCCGGAGTCAGATCAGTGTGATCCCTCCTCCGGCGTTGTGACGTCATCGCGCCGGTGGCGCGATGACGTCAGTTTCAGGCGTCGTCCCCCGCCGGAGCAGGGGAAGCGCCTGGAGGGGAGGGATCCTTCGGATCCCTCTATCTCCCGATCGCTTGGTCCCCGGCGGCTGTGGCCAGCATCGCTGGAAGGGTCACAGCCTGACCTTTCCAGCGATGTATGGGGGGTTAACCCCTTAGCTGCCAGGTCGCGACCGGGCACTAATTTGTGCCCGATCGCGGCCTATTTCCGGTGGGGGCCGCCATCTTGGATGGCAGCCCCCACCTCTGGGTCACCCCCCGGTCAACTGACTCATCGCGCCATGCGCGATGATATCAGTTTACCGGGGAACCCCCTAGCTGCAAAGGGATTTCCCATGGAAATCCCTTAGAGGAGATAGGGGGGTTCTTTGAACCCCTTTATCTCCTGATCGGTGGCAGCTAGGGGGTCATGTATGATATTGCTGGAAAGGCCAGAGCATGGCCTTTCCAATGATATCAAACATGACCATGGTAAAAGTGAAATAAAAGTGTAAAAAAAGTAAAAATAAAAATAATAAAAAAATAATAAATTAAATAATAAAAAAATAATAAATATAATAATAAAAAAAAAATTTGTTTTTTTTAATGCAGCACTATTGTTCACATTTCAATTATAATGTGAACAATGATGCTTCACTAATGATTTTTTTTTTTGGGGGTTTAGCTAAAATCACGCAATTTCTCCCCAAAAAAAAAATGGGTTCACCGTTCTAATTTTTTTAACAAATCTACCCAATAGAATATGACCGCAGAGCCTCGGATAATAAAATTAAAAAAAAAAAAACACTTTACACACTGTGGAAGATTGAAATTTTATTGAAAATTCAAATTTTTTTACATTTTTTGTTATAGCATTTTGGCAGGGCATGACATATACATATAATAATGATAGATTATTAATCTGCCGAGTCTGCCGGAAAGAACGATATATAATTTGTCTGGGTGGTATAAGAATACGTGACTTAAAAATGGTCAAAATGAGCTCAGCAAACTTCTACTTCCGAAACAGCGCCGAAGTTGTAAAATTACTCCCGTCCTTAAGGGGTTAAACATGGACATACCAAACACACAGAGGATCATCATGTAACTTCAAGGGCAGTTTCATGAGGGATTTGCGTTTTTTTTTTAAATCATTTCTAGAGATCTTTCATCCAAATAATAGAAATGTTAAAAGAACTAAAAAAAATTCCCTTTTGGAGTACCTGCATGTAGTGTACTTGGGATTACTTTACTATGTGATACAGAATATATAACTAGTAAATCAATCAAATATAGAATTTAGCATTTATAAAAGAGGCAGAGAAAGCAAGAGCTCTATGAACATTTTGCAGCATGAACAAAAACATGAAGGCCAATACTGACGTTAGAACATTGAAGATGGAGATGCAGAGCTTAGGGTGAAATAGCTGACTTTGTGGGGACGGGGGCACAAAATTTTCATGAGAGGTTTTCTAACTCACTTTATCCTACATTCTATCAATTGATTGTTTAATAGGAGGTGATAAATAAAAATTTCCCTGTCCTATACATATAAAAGGTTATCCAGATATACCACTTAGATAATAATCCCATTTCTTACATAAATGTAACTGCAGACTATTTGCTGTAGGAAGTCTCAGGAATGTGGGATGATATGGCTTAGAAAGTCCCCCCTCCCTTTCTCTGTATTATTATTATTATGGTCATCATTTATATAGCGCAACAGTTTCCGTAGCGCTTTACAATAACCAAAGGGAACAAAATACATATAAACGGACATAGGATGGAAACAAGAGGTGGAGAGTGCCCATCTCATAGGAGCTTACAGTCTAGAGATATACTAAGACATGTGATGCTGGGCATAAAGAATGTTTTTGTCTAAACCTAAAAGTTAAATGTAAACCATATATGGTAAAAAAAAAAAAGTGCTTTGTACTAACGGTGCTGATTAACTCTGACGTGGAAATTTATCTGTACACTGATCGGTCACTGTTACTCCATTGTATGTGTGCTATATAAGCCAAATCCACGGATCTTCAAATTGAAGTGATTACTCTGCACAAGCTTGTGTATGTGTCTTTATTGCTTCCCGCTAGCTAGAGCTTCGCTGCCCCACGCCTTACATGATGAACGAAGGAATAGAGAAATCTTCTGGGTTGCTTGTTTTGTAAATATGAATATGAAATTAATCTTTTAATAGTGTTGTCAGAAAGCCGGGATCTGCCATTCGACTGTTCAGGGTGAGTTATCATCTTCCACAGTTGCTTGTTCAGAGTGCAGACTTGTCTTGTTTGACTGATTTTGTTCTGAGTGCGCCTTCCTGTCCTTTGATGCTCTTGGTTGCAGTGTCTCATTACTGGACTTCTGCGTTAAGTTTTCCAGTGAGTACTGTTTGTTTGCCTTGCCTGTGAGAGCCCCGCTGTGTGCTTTGTTGCAAGGATGTTCTGTAGCCTCGCGTTCCTTCCTTTCCTTTCCTGGATTCCCCTCCATGAGTTGTTACTAGACTCTTTCTCCCCCTCTAGGCATCTTGAATGACTTATGGGTATAAAAGTGATGACACTAGGACCCTGGCTACGACCAGTAACAATGCTTTGTTTTGGCTTATCCTTTAGAATGATCACAATTGTGTGTGTGATCAAAGCGAGAACTGATAAATAATAATTTCCCTGTCCTATACATATAAAAGGTTATCCAAATATACCACTTAGTTAATAAGCCCTTTTGTTAAATAAATGTAACTGCAGACTATTTACTGTAGAACGTCTCAGGAATGTAGGATGATATGACTTAGAAAGTTCCTCCCTCCCCCCTTTCTCTGTATATACTATGACACATGATGCTGGGCATATAGACTGTTTTTGTCTAAACCTAAAAGTTAAATGTAAACCATTAGGGATGCACTGATACCGATACTAGTATCGATGCCGATACCAGCATTTGCACGAGTACTTAGAACTCGTGCAGATGCCCTAGTAACCCCCCCCCAATACCGGAAGCCAGCAATTAGCTGGCTTATCGGCATCCGAGGGGCTGGGGCGGCTGTCCAAATGCTCTAACGGCATTCGGACAGACCCCTGCAGCTGGCCACGTTCCAACGAGTGCCGCCGGCAAAGTCTTAGAGCGGCTGCTCGTTGGGAAGCCCCCAGCTGCGATCTCGCGAGATCTTGAACTGTGCACAGGATTGGGGCTGGGGACTTTCCAATGAGTGGCCGCGGTAAGACTTTGCTGGCGGCGCTCAATGGAACGCTGCCAGCTGCAGGGGCCTGTCTGAATGCAGTTAGAGCATTCTGACAGCCACTCCATGTCTGGTCTGAGGTCTGTGCTAGTGTGTGTGTGTGTATATATAATACACACACCAACCTGTCAGACCAGCCCTCGGTGTGTGTGTGTGTGTGTGTGTATATATATATCTCAGACCAGCCCTCCGTGTGTGTGTAATATATATAATTACACACACAGACGCCGAGGGCTGGTCTGACAGGTTGGTGTGTGTGTGTGTGTGTGTGTGTGTGTGTGTGTGTGTGTGTGTGTGTGTGTGTGTGTGTGTGTGTGTGTGTATGTATATACACACACACGGCTCGTCTGACAGGTTGGTATGTGTGTGTATGTATATACACACTTAGTTCAGACCAGCCCTCTGTGTGTGTCTGGGTATACATGTATCTGATGCCTGTAGTGTATATTATTTATATATAATATACACCACAGGCATCAGATACATGTATACCCAACAGACACCAGACGTGTGTGTGTGCAGTGGGTAAATGGGGTGTCTGGCCATACATTGCAATATTAACATAAACAGGACAGGCTTTCAGCAAAATCCTAAATTATTTATTGGAAAGCGGTCACATGACTTTAAATAAAAGTATCGGTACTCGGTATCGGTGAGTACTTTTAAAAAGTATCGGTACTTGTACTCGGCCTTAAAAAAATGGTATCAGTGCATCCCTATAAACCATACACAAAAGTGCTTTGAGCTATCAGTGCTGGTCGACTCTGATGTGGAAATATATCTGTACACTGAATGGTCACTGTCACGACCACTACGCGCGCTGCTGCGAAAGACGCCGGGTTAAGCCACCCACTATCTGTCTAGCCTAGACCCAGATAATGACTGCATAGACAACAAGCCCCACGCGCTTGCTTACCTATCTGTCCCTGCACACTTTCTCTCGTAACAGGTACGTAGAGCGCGATACAATGGTCCCAAGATTGCAACGCAGTATAAGTCTTCTCTTGAAGCGGGTAATGACTATGTCTCCCACAATCCCTGGGATCACTTTCCTATTCTATTAGTTACGCTGCCACCAGTCCTCATGGACACTACACGCATCGCAGCGAGAGACGCAGGGCTAATCAACCGCACTGTCTGCCTACGCTAGACCCGGACATAGACAACAATCCCTGCCATCCCCAGCGACCGCAACTCACAATTTCGTATCTACCCGAGCTTAAAACAATCAGTAATACTCCAGTCTCTTAGTTAGGGTGGATCTCATCAGCCAGAAGCAGAAACTGAAATAAATTATATTTATTTATGATATAGAAAAATCACAGTGCATTGTTACAGGAAAAATTAAAGCTAGAATAAATCAATTAATTACACACTACACAGCAAATAAAAGAAAAGGATTAAACACAGTGCATTACTTACAAACAATAAACTAGCGTCAGTGATAGGGAGGTTCTATTAGGAGCTGGCAATATTCCCTCAATTCTCGATTGACCTCCAAGGAAATAGCCCCGAGCCATGCTGGATTCAGATTATATATAGGGCTGCCTTTTTTCTAAGTCCAGCCTCCTAACTGGCAGAGCTTTTGCCTACAATCCCCAGAATTCCCCTCTCCGGAGCACGCTCAGTATGCTTCGTCATTAGTCTTTAATTGCCCAAAGGCGTCCGTCTTCGCCCCAGATTAGGGATCAAGGGGATGTGCTTCCTTCTTTGAAAATAGGACCTGCATCTTGGTGCCGGGCTGGCTCCCAAGGCACGACTAATAAGCTACACGACACGTCAGTTCACAAAAGGCATTCCATTTTACAGCCACGTGTTATATTCTCCCCCAGGGAAGAAAGCTAACCATTTTAATTACATTTTAGCACTCACTCCCAACAGCTGTGGACACAGAGACACGTTCCCGAAATGGTCAGACACAAATATGAATATGACTCTATATGGAGGAGATATGTATAAACAGGCACATAGACACAGGCAGACCCTTATATAGATAGAAATACAGATCTAATCTGCCGCATCTCCCAGTGGCGTAGCATGGGGGGGGGCTGGGGGGGCGGTGGCCCCGGGCGCAGTTTTTTGGGGGGCGCCAGGGGCGCCATAGTGGGCCAGCGCCGCCGGTTTCCCTGCCCTGTGCGGTCAGTGCACACAGGCAGCCAGCTGCACACTCTGGAAACGCCGCGATGGCGCCTGCACCGCCCCCTCACGTGACGTGTCACGTGAGGGGCGGCGCCAGTGCAACGTGCTTAGACTGGGCTGCAGGCGCCACCGCGGCATTTACAGAGTGCGCCGCTGGCTGCCCAAGACGAGCACGATGACCAAAGGCCGGGAAACCAGCGGGGGCCCACTATGATGCCCCAAACCGGCCCCCCCCTAAGAGCCGGTGAGTGAGGGGGAGAGGTGGCAAATATTTTTATGTGTGAGCTACTGGGGGCAAATATATTTATGTGTGAGCTACTGGGGGCAAATATTCATGTGTGAGCTACTGGGGACAAATATTTATGTGTGAGCTACAAGGGGGCAAATATATCCATGTGTGAGCTACTGGGGCAAATATATTTATGTGTGAGCTACTGGGGCAAATATTCATGTGTGAGCTACTGGGGGCAAATATTTATGTGTGAGCTACAAGGGGCAAATATATCCATGTGTGAGCTACTGGGGACAAATATATTTATGTGTGAGCTACTGAGGGCAAATATTTATGTGTGAGCTACAAGGGGGCAAATATATCCATGTGTGAGCTACTGGGGCAAATATTCATGTGTGAGCTACTGAGGGCAAATATTTATGTGTGAGCTACAAGGGGGCAAATATATTCATGTGTGAGCTACTGGGGCAAATATATTTATGTGTGAGCTACTGGGGGCAAATATATTTATGTGTGAGCTACTGGGGCAAATATTCATGTGTGAGCTACTGGGGCAAATATTTATGTGTGAGCTACTGGGGCAAATATATTCATGTGTGAGCTACTGGGGCAAATATATTCATGTGTGAGCTACTGGGGCAAATATATTCATGTGTGAGTTACTGGGGCAAATATTCATATGTGAGCTACTGGGGCAAATATTCATTTGTGAGCTACTGGGGCAAATATTTATGTGTGAGCTACTGGGGGCAAATATTTATGTGTGAGCTACAAGGGGGCAAATATATCCATGTGTGAGCTACTGGGGCAAATATATTTATGTGTGAGCTTTTGGGGCAAATATTCATGTGTGAGCTACTGGGGCAAATATTTATGTGTGAGCTACAAGGGGCAAATATATCCATGTGTGAGCTACTGAGGGCAAATATTTATGTGTGAGCTACAAGGGGGCAAATATATCCATGTGTGAGCTACTGGGGCAAATATTCATGTGTGAGCTACTGAGGGCAAATATTTATGTGTGAGCTACAAGGGGGCAAATATATTCATGTGTGAGCTACTGGGGCAAATATATTTATGTGTGAGCTACTGGGGGCAAATATATTTATGTGTGAGCTACTGGGGCAAATATTCATGTGTGAGCTACTGGGGCAAATATTTATGTGTGAGCTACTGGGGCAAATATATTATGTGTGAGCTACTGGGGGCAAATATTTATGTGTGATCTACAAGGGGGCAAATATATCCATGTGTGAGCTACTGAGGGCAAATATTTATGTGTGAGCTACTGAGGGCAAATATTTATGTGTGAGCTACAAGGGGGCAAATCTATTCATGTGTGAGCTACTGGGGCAAATATATTCATGTGTGAGCTACTGGGGCAAATATTCATATGTGAGCTACTGGGGCAAATATTTATGTGTGAGCTACAAGGGGGCAAATATATCCATGTGTGAGCTACTGGGGCAAATATATCCATATGCGAGCTACTGGGGCAAATATATTCATGTGTGAGCTACTGGGGCAAATATATTCATGTGTGAGCTACTGGGGGCAAATATATTGGTGTTTGAGGTACTAGGGCAAATATATTCATGTGTGAGCTACTGGGGGCAAATATATTGGTGTTTGAGGTACTGGGGCAAATATATTCATGTTTGAGCTACTGGGGCAAATATATTCATGTTTGAGCTACTGGGGCATTGGGGAAAATATATTCATGTTTGAGCTGCTGGGGGCAATATATATATCCATGTGTGAGCTGCACATTACTGTGGGTTTTATTGCTGTGGAGCACTGTGATACGCTCATACACTCTGCACATTACATTGTATCACAGTTAAGGGGTTCAATGCCCTAATGGTGGAAGGGAATTGGGGCATGATAACGTGTCCACAGGTTGGGGGGGGGAGCACAATTCTTGGCTGGCCCCGGGCGATGACAACCCACGCTACGCCACTGCCATCTCCCATCTCTAATCTGCTACGGTCACTGTTACTCCATTGTATGTGGGCTATATAAACCAAATCCACGGATCATCAAATTGAAGTGATTACTCTGCACAAGCTTGTGCATGTGTCTTTATTGCTTCCCGCTAGCTAGCACCGCGCTGCGCCATGCCTTACATGATGAACAAAGGAATACAGAAATCTTCTGGGTTGCATGTTTTGGTAAATATTAATATGAAATTAATCTTTTAACAGGAGGTGGTTGGCGAGATGTGCTGCTGTATTTTGTTTTCAGATCAGTGTTCTAGACTAAACACCTTGTATTTTCTTATCTGGTCATAGAGCTACAACAAACACTCCGTAGGCACGGTCAGGATGAGCAGAAGATTGAAGATTCCGTTCTGCTCAGTTGCTCCCAATCGAGCAATGCAGAATTTGCACTGGATCTAGGTAATTCATGGTTAGGTTAATTCATATAAAGGAGTATAGATAAGTTACAATGTTCGATTTTATGTTTATTTATTGCAAATATTATGCGGACCCTTTTGTTATATAAAAAACAAATCAACAAAATGTTCACAAGGAAGGAAGTATATGGTCTCAAATGTAGCTTGTCATTACTCTGAATTAGAAAATCCAGTTGGTAAGGTTACATTATGCACAGAGAATACTTTTACAAGGTTATTTAGAGAAAGGTGAAAACCAGGAGAAGAGAACAATCAAGACCAAATAACCAATTTGGAAAGGGAGATAAATGGGAGAATTTTTCTGGTTTGGCTATTTTGACCTAGAATTTTCACTTCTCCAGTCATTCTCCTGAGTTTCACCTTTCTTTGAACAGACCTGTTAGCCTCTTCCTCTTTCTGGCTCTTTCCTGTTTCCGCTTTTTGAACAGCTTTCCCATCATGTTCCTGCACTAACAAGGATGGGATAGGGAATCAGTAGAACTCTGGGTCACATATTATTATCATCATTTATATACCGCCAACAGTTTCTGCAGTCCTTTGCAATAACCAAAGGGAATGAGATACAGATAAACAGTCATAGGATTGAAACGAGGTGTAGAGGACCCTGCTCATAGGAGCTTACAGTCTAGAGAGATCGAGGTTGAGGAAGACCAGGGGAGTTTTACTGGACGTCAGGAATGGTGGGGCCATAGAAGCAGCTTCAATCATGAGGGAGGAGTTGCATCAGTGATGTGGTAGTTAATCTGAAGAGTTGGGTTTTGAGACAGTATTTTATTTCTCAGCAGTGGATGGGATAACTGTTCAGTTATATTTTATTCCTGTGTATATATTTTTCAAACGTTTAAGGCTAATATCAGACGAACGCAGTCTGAGCGCACTCTGCGTGCATAACGGATGTACAGTTGTGTTCAAAATTATTCAACCCCCAATGCTGTAAAGGGTTTTAGGGAATTTAGTGTACATTTGTAATTGTATTCAGAATGAAATCCTACAAGGACTTTTTAAAGAACCATATGCAACTAAAATGACATCAATTGGTTTTGTAATACAGTAGTAAAGGTTTCTTTTGTGAATTCTTCATTGACACAATTATTCAACCCCTTAAAGACTACCACTCTGAAGAACAGAGGTTCATTCAAGAGTTTTCAATCAGGTATTGAAAACACCTGTGGATGTCACGGAGCAGCAATAAAGCATAATAAGCACCAATTAGGCAGCTTTAAAATGACTGTGATACTCAGCTCCTTCTAGACATTTACTGGTGTGGTTACAAACATGGTGAAGTCAAGAGAATGGTCCAGGAAGAGAAGAGAAGAGGTGATTACTCTTCACAGGAAGGGCAATGGCTATAAGAAGATTGCAAAGATGTTAAACATACCAAGAGAGACCATAGGAAGCATCATTCGCAAATTCAAGGCAAAGGGCACTGTTGAAACGCTACCTGGTCGTGGCAGAAAGAAGATGCTGACTTCGACTGCTGTGCGCTACCTGAAGCGTAGAGTGGAGAAAAGTCCCTGTGTGACTGCTGAGGAACTGAGAAAAGATTTGTCAGATGTGGGTACTGAAGTTTCAGCTCAGACAATACGGCGCACACTGCGTAATGAACGCATCCATGCCAGAACTCCCAGGCGCACCCCCTTGCTGTCTCCAAAGAATAAGAAGAGTCGACTGCAGTATGCCAAAAGTCATGTGGACAAACCACAGAAGTTTTGGGATAGTGTTCTGTGGACTGATGAAACAAAATTAGAACTGTTTGGGCCCATGGATCAACGCTATGTTTGGAGGAGAAAGAACAAGGCCTATGACGAAAAGAACACCTTGCCTACTGTGAAGCATGGCGGGGGGTCAATCATGCTTTGGGGCTGTTTTGCTTCTGCAGGTACAGGGAAGCTTCAGCGTGTGCAAGGTACCATGAATTCTCTTCAGTACCAGGAGATATTGGATTACAATGTGATGCAGTCCGTCACAAACCTGAGGCTTGGGAGACGTTGGACCTTTCAACAGGACAATGATCCCAAGCATACCTCCAAGTCCACTAGAGCATGGTTGCAGATTAAAGGCTGGAACATTTTGGAGTGGCCATCGCTGTCACCTGACTTAAATCCGATGGAGAACCTCTGGTGGCACTTAAAGAAAGCAGTTGCAGTGCGCAAGCCTAAGAATGTGACTGAACTGGAGGCTTTTGCCCATGACGAATGGGCGAAGATACCCGTAGATCGCTGCAAGACACTTGTGTCAAGCTATGCTTCACGTTTAAAAGCTAAGATTGAATGTCACTTGGGGGTTGAATAAAACTGATAATGATGTGAGCACAGAAAAGACATTTGTGGTTATTTCATTATAAATGTTATGTTATATTTGTCTGACCTACACGTGCCTCTTTGATTTAATTGTAAGCAAGATGACTGAATGATCAAAATCAATGTCAAACTGGCCAAAACACTCAATTTCAGTGGGGGTTGAATAATTTTGAACACAACTGTACGTACTGACGGAAGATACTGTAGATACCACACGGTCCTTTTTTTGGACGGATGTAGAACAAAAAGGGAAATATGGGAAGCAAAATTTAATTAAAGTTGAAAGACAGGTACAGTCAGCCAGACCAAAAAAACTTCTGAGCGTCAACGTGATGGATGTCGCAAATGCGCTGCGTCTGACGTCGCGTCATCATGCACACAGGCCGCTATGTGGACGCGGCACACTCTGGGCGTCCGTCATAGTGCTTTTACGTCGAGGCCTAAATGGCATCCATGGCCACCTGTATGGTGCGTGCGCACTTCGGTGCGCACATACTTCATGTGTTAGTCTCTATTGATCACAAATCAGTGCTACGACGGAAAATAAACTGTGCGGCGACATGGATGTGATGACTGCGTTCGTCTGACCCTAGCCTTAAACCATTGTGGAATGTGACCATCTAATCTGTAAATTCATCTGCTGTGTTGGTTACTGAAACACCGAATTGATTTAGGGCAGGACAGGCTCAATGGACAATTGTTGGACAAGGTTGAGCATTCCTTATCTGAAGTGCTTGGGACCAGAAGTGCATCTTGGGGACGAGACCGAAGACCAAACTAAATGCCTTTATAATTCAAACATACCATACATTACACTCACAGCCTGATGGTTATTTTAGACAATATTTTTAATAATGGTTTCCTTGTCACATGAGGACAGGAGTGGAATTTTCCATTTGCGCGTAAGGTGTACTCAACCTGTAGTAAAAAATGCGGCAATAATCATGAAACGCACAACAAAAACCCCAGCAAAATGAAATTAGATTTTCGTTTCACCACAGTAAACCAATGCCAATGAGTCATTTATACCAGGGGTCAGCAGTCTTGGCCTTCCATATGTTATGGAACTACATTTCCCTTGATGCTTAGTCAACCTAATTTATTTATTTATTTATTTATTTATAAAGGATTTTACCAGGAAGGATACATTGAGATTTCTCTCGTTTTCAAGTATGTCCTGGGTTCAAGAACATTGAATTGTTACAAAAATACAAAGTTACAGTTACAAGTACTTATACAGCACCAACAAATTCCATAGCGCTTTACAATGGAGAAGCACAAACAGCAGACTTACATGATACAAGATTAAATAAAACCCTGGTCGTTGGATAACTGTCCAGGTTATATCACTTTAAACCAAAAGCTCAGGCAGACATCCCATGAGCTTAAACAAATGGGAGCAGAAAGAAGGTGAAACTGGTGGCCAGTAGAATATCATAGGGATTGCATGAAATGGACCAGATTTTTGGGTTTAGTAAGGGTAATTAGGGAGAGAAATGGAGACAGCTGGAAAGGATGTCTGAAATTAGGGAGAGGCCCTGGGTGGGTTGGGGCCGCAGAGGGAAGAAATGAAGGTGAGTCTGTGATGGAGTTTGCTGTGGAAAGGGAATGAGGTTTGTGACATGCAGATAGCACCAATTAACAAACATGTGATTTTTTTTCTATCTGAAATGGAGGGAGATCCAAAATACTTTAAAAAAACTAGTCAGAGAATAATAAATGCAGACATAAAAATACATTTTCAAGATCATAGCAGCCTGGGGTATGATGTCGGATGCCTTGTTGAAATGGTGGATACCTTGAATGCTTGGTTCAGGGCCGCAGAGGGAAGAAATGAAGGTGAGTCTGTGATGGAGTTTGCTTGAATGCTTGGTTCAGGGCCGCAGAGGGAAGAAATGAAGGTGAGTCTGTGATGGAGTTTGCTTGAATGCTTGGTTCAGGGCCGCAGAGGGAAGAAATGAAGGGGAGTCTGTGATGGAGTTTGCTTGAATGCTTGGTTCAGGGCCGAAGAGGGAAGAAATGAAGGGGAGTCTGTGATGGAGTTTGCTTGAATGCTTGGTTCAGGGCCGCAGAGGGAAGAAATGAAGGGGAGTCTGTGATGGAGTTTGCTTGAATGCTTGGTTCAGGGCCACAGAGGGAAGAAATGAAGGGGAGTCTGTGATGGAGTTTGCTTGAATGCTTGGTTCAGGGCCGCAGAGGGAAGAAATGAAGGGGAGTCTGTGATGGAGTTTGCTGAGTGGCTGAGCATAAAAGGAGATGTATTTTCAAATCTGAAGGGCCAAGGCTGCAGACCCCTGCTTTATTTCATGGCTTGTAAGCTATTCAAGACGCAATGCATCGGGCAGTGATAACACTGGGATAGATTAGAAATGAAGTAGTTGGTGTAACAACCTCCAGTGTAGCCAACTCCATTGTAGCAACACATAAACAAGAAAAGGTGGAAGCCAGGCACGCCAAAAATAAGGCAAGGGCTCTTTATTATGGCCTTAACCCCTTCACCGCTGAGCCATTTCACATCTTAAAAAAACACGTTTTTCTTTTTTTTATTATTATTTCTATTATTTTTTTCTTTACTTTAAACATGGTCATGTTTGGTATCATTGGAAAGGCCATGCTCTGGCCTTTCTAATGATGCCAAAGATGACCCTGCTAGCTGCCAACAGTCAGGAGAAATCGGGGTTCAAAGGAACCCCCTATCTTTCTTTAGGAGTCAATGAGGACGTTCCCCACATGTCTTCAGCAGTGAAAGGGTTAATAAGACGCCTTTGCCTATTTTTTGGAGTGTCCTGCTTCCATTTTTTTTATCCTGTATGTTTTACCATACAATATTTTTTTTTCTCTATATGGGTGTTTGTTTTTTTTGGCATTTTGATGAGGATACGATTTTAATCGCATATAGGTATGAAGAATAGCATTGGTGTACTGTGGAGCTGGGAGGAGTATAGGGGTCAGTTATTCATGTCTGTGTTATGATATATTCCTTTACTGACACATTATGTTCCTTCGTCATGCTTGAAGACAGCTGGTTAGCCTAAATATTTCGGAATAAGTGTTAATGATTCCACCCTATGCACAGTATCCATTAAATGTATGTTTCATTAGTGGTTTTATACATCTCACATACTTTGTGTCTGTTCACATGCAACCATTTTCAGGAAAAGGTGAGAATATTTTTATTTTATTTTTTGTGATGTAGGATGGATGGAGAAAGGAAGTTTGGAAAAGGACTATGATGGAACATTCACCAACCTAGCCAAAACACTTGTGCTTTTAGATGGGAGAAATGGTCCAGTACTTGCTCAGGTATAAAGATGTCGTCACCCACCCACCACAATTTGGAGTCACATTATTCCCATATACTGGGCCTCTACCTTTAGGGTTCATGCATTTACACATTTCATTGCTGTTCAGTCAATAGTGAAGGACAAGTGAATATAGCAGCAACAATGTGCATGCAGTCAGTATGGAAATGCTTCTCTTGCAATGCTATCAGCCATTCAGTCCATGGCCACGCAAGGGAACAAAGAGGTGAACTTTCCTTGGAAGGCAAACTAGAAATCTGTGGACTCTAGGGATTAGTTTATTTTTTTCTCATGTTAAGGAGGGTTGGACTCCACACTTCATTTCCTTACACCACAGAGATCACAATAGACTATGAACCTATTAAATTATAGTAGTTGTGCATTGCCTGTTTTTTAACCTCACCAAGCCACCTAGCTGCTGATAGTAACAATGTATCATAATATCTAAAGAAGGTGTGTGGGAATGGTGGTTTCACAGTATTTATATTGGATAATATTACTCATCTTTGTTTTTCCATATCCTCTTCTACATCTCCGTACTTTCTTTTTCTCTTTCCCTTGTCTATGTTTTCTCCTTTTTTCCCCTCTCTCCTCGCAGGCCTTTTTTTTCTTCTAATCTCTTCCATCACCCTTTTTCAAATCTCTGCCCTATACTCCTCTCCTGTTTGTCCCCCCCCCCTCTATGGATGTCCCTTTCTTTCTTTTGTCGCTATTCTTCCTGTATGCATGGCATCATTCTCCTTCTCTTGTTTGGTCCTCTTCTACGTGTATGCATGGCAACAATTTCCCTTTCTCTTTTGCCTCTTTCCCCTGTATGCAGGGGTCACATTCCCCCTCTCTATCTTTTGTCCCTCTTCCCTCTGTATTTATGACCACATCCTCATTTGTTTCTTTTATTTCTCTCCTTCCTACAGTATATGCATGTCAACATTCTCCTTTTCTCTTTTTTGTCCCTATGCCCCCTGTATGCATGGCCACGTTCCTCCTTTTTCTCTTATGTCCCTCTCCCCCTCTATGAATGGCCATGTTCCTCCTTTTTTCTCTTATGTCTCTCTCCCCCTCTATCAGAGTTATTCAAAGCGATCCGAATGGCTGCCGAAAGGGAACCGAACACTGAAAATCAGCGTTCGGTTACCTTTCTTGGCCATTCGGCTATCCAGAGAGCAGGCAATTCGCCAAATCTTGGCGAATTGCCTGCACATATGGTGCCTGTTCGAGGGCAGTGAAATAACCATAGAGAAGCAATGCTTCGGCTATTCAGAGAACAAAAACCAGCAGTGAAAGGTTCCCTAAATGCCCTGTCATTCAGTGGTTTAATTCGGCAGGTTTATTCAGGCGAATCCCATAGGCTTCAATGTTAAAAATTTTCCCGTTTTAATTCAATATCTAATAAACCGTTCATTATAATATTCTGCAGTAAAGAGTCTTTTTATTTATAGATTTTTTTGGATATTTTAAGCATTTTTCGATATTTTTTTTAAAAAAAATTAAGATTTTTTAAAACATTTTTTAACTTTACTTATTTTTTCTGTAACAGCCCTTTTTGTTTTACGTAATATAATTTTTATTAAGCTTTGTAGCATAGTAAAAACAACAATTAGTGGTGACAAAGTTCGCAAAATGATGTCCAAAGCAACGACATATTTATCATACAGGAGCTTAAAATATAGGGTATCAAATGCAGATAGTATTTGAGGTTGGATAAGCAATCAGAAAAGTATCATCAAACCATTTTATCCATAACTTAAAAGAATTCACAAACCACACATATAACACATATAAAAATAAAAATAAAATAAAAGAAGAAAGAAAAAACAATTATAAGAAAAGTTTATCACTAATGCTATTCTTATACTGTCATTTTCACTGTTCGAACTTATTATAATTGCGGAGATATCACAACTGGGTGCCATTCCGCACAGAAGAATCTGGAACTGATATTGGGGTTATCCTGAATCTGAACCTGTGTCGATGTGCTCCGAGCCGTTCGCCTATGTTTGGATCTAAATTCCGTCCACCATTACCATGTCCTAAAATATGTGTCAAAGTCTTGTTTGAGAGTGTAATGTAATTCTTCCAGTTCCCTGACGTATTCTACTCTATCAATCCAATCAAGGTCCGTGGGGGGTGACAATTGTTTCCAGTATTTTGGGATTAATGCTCTCGCTGCATTAAGTAAGTGTACTGACACCGATTTCACATATTTATCTATTGACATGGGGATGACATGTAGTAAGGCCACCTTAGGATGAAATGGCAAGTCTAAAGTCGTTACCTCTTTAATATACGTCCAAACCACCTCCCAAAATGATTGTATGATAGGACAGTCTCACCAAATGTGTAGAAACGTACCCCTATGCCCTTGACATCTCCAGCAATTCGGAGAGACCGCAGGATATATAGCATGTAGACGAGTTGGAGTCAAGTACCATCTAGAAATCAACTTGTAATTAGTTTCCTGTACATTAAGAGCCCTGGAGGAGCGAAACGTCACCTGAAATGCCGTCGAACACTCCTCAGGAGTCAATGGTTGAGGGAGTTCAGATGACCATTTTTTTGTGTAGGAGGGTAGAGTTTTAAACCGAGCTGTCGATAAAAGAGCGTACATATATGAGAGTAGATGTGGATCTGAAATACATATTGTCTCAAAAGTAGTCAGAGCCGTAGGTACAGTAACGTCAGCCCGAAGTACCTGTGTAGTAATAAAGTGTTGCAATTGCAGATAGTTATACTTCCATAATGGTGTACTCAAGCGGTCTCCCAGCAGATCAGTGAAAGAGATCAGACCTTCCGATCCAATACAGGCCTTGAGAGGGACATACGGGCCATCATAGTCCAATCCTAGAAAGAACAGGGCATTACCTGGGAGAAAGTCTGGATTATGGGTAATCGGAGTCAGTAAAGAAGGCAAGGGAGATAAACCCAAAAGTGTGCGGTATTTACGCCATCTCTTTAACGTCGGGATGATTGTTGGGTGTGGAGTGGGGACTAATCTGTCTATGGGCACAGTTTGCCATGGGGCTGAGACTATAGGAACCTTGAAAAAAAGCTGTTCTAAATGTACCCACAGTTTATGAGAGGGTGACATCGACCAGTCGCTAAGTCTCGTCGTTAATGCTGCGTCATAATAAAGTTCTAGATGTGGTAGACCCACGCCCCCTCCCGATTTAGGGCAGACGAGGACATTGTATGGTATCCGAGGTCTATTATCCCTCCATATAAATTTCAGAAAGATGGTTTTCAGGGAACTAAAAAAGGATAATGGTAGAGCAATAGGCAAAGTCTGGAAGAGATACAAGAATTTTGGCAGAACTGTCATTTTTAAAATATTAATATGTCCGAACCAAGAGAACTGCGATTTGTGCCAGTCTTTAAGGTCACGAGATACCCGGTTAAGTAGAGGAACATAATTAAGGTCAAACAAAGATGACAAATCCGACGGGAGCTGTATGCCTAGGTATTGGATAGCCTTAGTAGGCCAAGAAAACGGGGCCAAGCGTTGCATCGCCGCCTTAGTAAGTGACGTTATGCCCACCCCCATCATTTCGCACTTATCTGTATTAATTTTGAAGTTCGACACTACGGCATATTTCTCAACCTCTTGCAAAAAGGCCTCAGTAGAGCTGACTGGGTTTAGTAAGGTAAGGAGAAATTGCAGAAATTTTATAATGGTGGAAAGGTAAAGTTACGCCCTGAATATTATCATTATCCCTACTCCGTTGTAGGAATGGTTCTAGAGCCATGATGAATAAGAGCGGGGATAGGGGACAACCCTGGCGCGTACCGTTGGAGATCGCTATCGGTGTAGAAAGCACCCCATTAATTCTGAGGACTGCAGTCGGGTTATTCTATAATGCTGAAATCCAGGTCAGGCATCTCGGACCCAGGCCAAACTTCTCTAGGACAGCCATCAGGAAGGTCCAGTCCATTCTGTCGAACGCCTTTTCAGCGTTGACAGAGAGAAGGACCATTGGCAAGTGCGCTGTGTGTGCTCTATGAATCAAATTGATAGCCCGGTAGGTATTATCACGTGCTCCCCTCTGAGAGACGAATCCTACCTGGTCAGGATGGATCAGGGAGGGTAAGAAAGGGCTCAAATGCATCTTTGCCATTAGTTTAATATCATTGTTAATTAGCGAGATCGGGCGGTAGTTTTGGCATAGCGTAGGATCCTTCCCGGGTTTCGGGATGAGGGCTATCGTTGCCTCAAGTACCGATTTTGGGAAACCTTTTGTATCTTCTAGGGCAGTGGTCCCCAACCCAGGCCCTCAGGGCCCACTAACAGGCCAGATTTTGCAGATCACCTTTGGGAAATGCAGACTGAATCCTGCAATCACTGAGCAGCAAATCATAACACCTGTGCTGTGCTTCAGATATCTGGCAAACCTGGCCTGTTAGTGGGCCCTGAGGGCCTGGGTTGGGGACCACTGTTCTAGGGCATTCAGAGAATGGACTAAGTGGGGACCTAATCGGGGTAGAAATGTTTTGTAATAGGCTATAGAAAATCCGTCCAGGCCCGGACTCTTTCCAGTGAGGGTTGCCTTCAAGGCCACCACAAGCTCACTCAAGTTGAAAGGGGCATCCAGTGAATCAGCTTTCGTCTCCGTTAGCTTCACTTGCAAGGATTTATCTAAATACTCAGTTAACCCTTTCGCTGCTGAGGCTTTTCCCGCCCCTGTGCTGAGGTCATTTTTACCGGTTTTGCGCATCATGTTTAAACGTGTTTTGATGGCTTATTTTAGTATATGACCCAGACATATTATATATCGTTCTTTCCGTCAGACTCGGTAGATTCATAATATGTCATTATTATATGTATACGTTATGTCATGTCTGTATATTATAACAAAAAATGCAATAAAATATGTATTTTCAATAATTTAGAATGTGTAAAGTGTTTTTTTTCACATTTTAACATGCGAGCAATTGTGGTTATATTTTGTATGGGGTGCGCTTGTTAAAAAAATTAGAGATGGGGTCTCGTTACATTTTTTTTGGGGGAAAATTACACTATTTTTAACAAACGCACCGCATACAAAAATCGTTAGTGCAGCATCATTGTTCACATTATAATTGAAATGGGAACAATATTGCTGCATTAACAAACCGAAAAAAAAGTTGTTTTTTTTTCTAATTTTTTTTAATTTTTTTTTATTTTTCTTTTTTTTTTTTTTTTTTTTACAAAATTTTTCACTTTCATGTTTGGTATCGTTGGAACGGCCATGCTCTGGCCGATCCAACCATACCAAAATTTAACCCCTAGCTGCCACGGATCGGGAGATAGGGAGTTCCAATGAACTCCCTATCTCCACAGTTGGTGGCAGTTAGGGGTTAAGTCCAGGACTGGCGTCATCGTGCTACGCACGATGACGCCAGTCCTCAGGGGGAGTTCCCGGAGGCTTGGCCGACATCCAAGATGTCGGCCAGCTCCGGGAAAGGATCGCAAACCGGCGCTTTTCAGCGCCGATTCGCGATCCAGCTCCCCAGGGGTTAATGCCAGGCATCATTTGGAAGGGCAGGCTGTGCCCTTCCAAATGATGCCTGGGTTAACCCCCGCAGAGCCGCCGATCGGGAGGGAGAGAGGTCCGAAGGACCTCCCCCCCCTCCCTTTCAGGCGCCTCCTCCGCACATGCGGGGGGGGGCGCCTGAATTTGGTGTCATCGCGCTGCCGCGATGACACCAAATTCCGGCGGCTGCTGTTCCGGATGCGCGGCTGACATCCAGGATGTCAGTCCGCACCGGAGGGGCCAGCGATCGGCCGGAACCCGGCCGAACGCTGACCCCAATGGGAGGACGCGCTCAGCGCGTCCTCTGCATACCAGCGGGAATGCTGAGGACGCGCTGAGCGCGTCCTCAGCATCGAAGTGGTTAAGAGATGAGTGGAAGGCGTATCAGGGCGTAGGGAATATAGTGACTGATAGTATTTTACAAATTGGTCAGTAATCTCTGTGTTCAAGGATAAAAGGCGACCCGTGGAAGACTTCAGTTTGGGGATATAAATTGCTTGATATTTCTGGCGTAGAGCCCTAGCCAACAGTTTACCACACCTATTTCCATGTACATAAAATGAGTGTTTTGTAAGCAAAAGTGAGCGACTGGCCTGCTGGTGTAAGAGCTGTCGTAAGTCAGCTCTCAACGCCACAAGTGTCGTGTAATGTTCAACTGATTCAGTAGCCTTGTGTAGCTCCTCGGCTACCTGGATTGTAGCTGTCTTTTCCCGTTTACGTCGAGCACCAATTTGAATAAGGGTTCCCCGTATAACACATTTGTGGGCCTCTCACAAGACTGTAGCCTTCACATCATCTGTATCATTGTCTACAAAATATTGTTTGATAGCCTCAGAAATGCGTTCCCTCTCCACAATGTGAGCTAGTATCGTGCCATTCAGACGCCATTGGAAGGATTTACGGGGCAGGGACGGCAAGGAGAGGGTCAGGGACACAGGGGCATGATCTGACCATGAAATATTGCCAATACTAACCAATTTGACGTAACCTAGGTCAAGGTGACACAACAAGAATAGGTCTAGGCGTGAGTACACTCTAGCTGCAGCTGAGTAATAAGTAAAATCCCGTCCAAGCGGGTGCATTGCCCTCCAACAATCAACCAAACGGGCATTATGTAGTATTTGATGGAATCGTCGTCTTTTAGACAAAGGGACCGAAGCCGGTGAGGGAGACGCCTCTCCTGGGGCATCAGGTGAAACATTAAAATCACCTCCGCATATCAACGTGCCTTCTGCAAATTTTTCCAGTTTCGTCAAGATTCTGTCTAAGAATGTACATTGCTTAATGTTAGGGAGGTAGCAATTGGCCAGGGTAACTTGCATTGACCCCAAGAGGCCTTTTACAAACAGGTAACGACCCCCCGGGTCAGAGCATTGCGCCTGGCACGTATAACAGCCCTTTTTATTATCATTCATTGGACCTCATGTAAATTTCAGACATTTTCGCTCAGTAGTTTGTTTGCAAACAGTGTTTCACTTTTCAAACATTCAAGCAAACTGTTTTTCTAATTTATTCACTGCATTCGTCTGCGGTGTCGGCTTTTTCCGGCGGCTGCGATGCGTGTGATCGGCTCCTGCTTGGGTTTTTCTGGCGTTTTCGGCGGGTTAATCCAGATGTTTTTGTGGGTTTCGGTGTGCGTTCACTCTCAATTTGGGGTGAGTTTTCGGTGGGTTTGCGGCGACCTTTCCCTGCAATTTGGGGACCCTGTGGTGCTTGCTGAATACACTGCAGGGTTGCTGAAATGGGATCGCCAAATCGAACCGAACTGAAGAGAAACGAAAAGTCACCGAACGTGTGGTGGCTTTTCGATTCTCTTTGAATAACCTCTATGAATGGCCACATTCCCTTTTCTATTGTGTCTCTCTCCCCCTCTATGAATGGCCACATTCCCTTTTCTCTTATGTCTCCCCCCCCCTCTATGAATGGCCACATTCCCTTTTCTCTTCTGTCTCCCCCCCCCCTCTATGAATGGCCACATTCCCTTTTCTCTTATGTCTCTCTCCCCCTCTATGAATGGGCACATTCCTCCTTTTTCTCTTCTGTCTCTCCCTCCCCCCTCTATGAATGGTCACATTCCCTTTTCTCTTATGTCCCTCTCCCCCTCTATGAATGGGCACATTACTCCCTTTTCTCTTATGTCTCTCCCCCCTCTATGAATGGCCACATTCCTTTTTTTCTTATGTCTCTCTCCCACTCTGTGAATGGCCACATTCCTCCTTTTTCTCTTTTGTCCCTTCCCCCTGTATGCATGGCCATATTCCATCTTTTGTCCCTGTATGCATGGCCCTATTCACCCTCTCACTTACATGCATGTATTTAAGCATGGATAGTGCAATACTGTAGCTCCATTCTCAGTGTAATGCCTTTGTGGCTAGTGCTAAGGCAGGATGCGTTGCAGGAAACTGCAGCTAACTGGCATAGTAGGCTTTGTTATATGCAGCCTGGGCAAATTGTTTTGCACACCCCTATGCAGATTAGTATAAAACAACATCATCTACATAAGATATCATTATATAAATTCCACTCTAACCCAATGAGAATACTTAGGACCACATAAACACATTACATCTCAAACCTCCAGAACCAAATTCAACGTACAATATTTTTCTAGATCTATTCCCAGAATTTAGAATTCTAATTGGTATTGTGTTACAGGAGTAAGCTATACCATTTTAGTCTGTCTTCTGTCATTTTCAGGCTTGTGGAAACCTATTCCGCTAAGCTGTATAATGGATAGTTTGGCAAGTCCCAACAAAAGGGGCCTTTAGATTTATAAAGGTGCCCCTGGGTCATACTTAGGGGAAATATACCAGTTGGTCTTGTGTGTCATTCTTGAAGGAGCTTGTTGTAACCGTGTGTTTCGCAGCTTGGAGCAGATACTGTGTTCATTTCTACAAACTCTGCTCTACTTATATTTCGCTAGCCCAGGCTTGTTTAAATTCTGCCGGCTGAGCTTGACAGCGATCGCACTGTTTTAATGCAAGATGCTCTGCTAGAGGGAGTAAAATATGCAGTCTGGGGTGGACGCGTATATTTTTGCCGTGTGCCTCGAAGCTGATCTGTACTGAACGTTGCAAAGTAGTAGCATCAGGAGTTGTTTTAATATTCTGCAGTGAAAACTGTTTGCATGAAATTACACATGCTAGATGGAGAAATCAAAGCCGGAGAAGGATTTGGGAATAATCATAGACTCCAAGCTCAGCAACCCTGCCCAAAGTCAAACAGCAGCTGCCAAGGCCAGCAAGGTATTGCTATGCATTTAAAGGGGAATTTACTCTTGGGATAAAAACATAATTTTGCCTCTTTATGAATCAATGGTAAGATCGCACCTTGAATATGCCGTGCAATTTTGGGCACCCGTTTAAAAAAAATATTATGGCGCTAGAAAAAGTGCAGAGTCGGACAATGAAATTAATAAGAGGAATGGAAGATTTAAGTTATGAGGAAAGACTAACAAGCTTAAACCTGTTTAGTTTAGAGAAACAGCGTCTTAGAGGGGATATGATAACTTTTATATAAATATATAGGGGGCCATTATAACCCATTGTCTGGAAACCTATTCATTAACAGGACTATACATAGGACACGAGGTCACCCATTTAGACTGGACGGAAGGAAATTCAGCCTAAAGCATAGGAAGGGTTATTTTACAGTGAGAACAATAAAGCTGTGGAATTCTCTGCCTGTTGAGGTGGTTGGGTCAGAGTCTGTACAGACTTTGAAACAACGATTTGATGACTTCCTGCAAAAGCATAATATTAAGGGTTATAAAATTTAATCGGTGATAATGGCTGCTAGACCCAAGGAGAAATCTGACGCCATTCTGGGGTCATGAAGGAATTTTTGAATTTGATGACAAATAAAATATCACTATCATGTTTATGGTATAAGACTTTGGAAATCTCTCTCTTCCCATAGCAGTATGAGTAATTTACAATAGATATAAATCTCAGTTCAAAGTTTAGTAAATGTTAATTATCAGTTCTTGATACTTATTGTGTTATCATTTTTTCAACATTTTCCCCAGAATTTGTAGTGGAGTTTTTCCCCTGCATTTTACATACATTATGCATTGTATATGTGAATCGTGTTCGTGTGCACCTGATGTATGTCATTGCAAGAAAATATACAAATTTGTATTCAGCTACATCTCCTGATTACATCAATACCCCATAAGCATAGGTTTCTAATACAGGAAAACCGTGGATTGAGAGTAACTTGGTTTGAGAGTGTTTTGCAAGAAGAGCAACAATTTTTTTTATAAATTGTAACTTGATAAACGAGCGAGGTCTTATAATACGAGCCGTACGCGTTGTCCACCAAGCGTCACGTCACAACTGAGGCCATGGTCACACGAGTGCATTGAGTGAGTCCATGTGACCTTTCCTCCGTCGCAGCATTCTGACAGCTTGACAGGGAGGGTCACACGGTGTGCACATTACACCTGAGGTGCTGAAACCCTCCCCAACAGATAGCAGTGATCCCATTAGTGATAAACATATGGGATTCAACAATAACCCTCCTCCTCCTCTCGCTCCCACCAGCCACGATTCTTCTTAAAGGTAAAGTGCAGGTTAATTTGTTTCATTTTTACTTTATACTTTACAGTATTTTGTATTAATGTAATCATTTTCTTATGACTAAATGGTTGTGGAATGAATCGTCAGAGTTTCCATTATTTCTTATGGGGAAATTCTCTTTCCCCATAAGAGCGCTTTGGTTTACAAGCACGCTTCCGTAGCGAATTATGCTCGCAATCTAAGGTATTACTGTATTTCTCTAACATTAGAGGAGTTTTCCTCATGCAGAATATTTCAACTTTGTGTTTACAATAAAAAGTGTTAACAAGTATCTAGAATAAAAACTTTATTATTCTATTATTGTTTTAATTAGCTGAAAGGAAAGAACAGAGAGGTGTCATTTTACAAGGGCTTTTTATGTTCTAGTAATTGCACGCTCAATAAATTTCACCTCATTTATCTGAGAACGGACAGGAATGGGCAATTCTATGTTATTAAATATTTCAAAAGCACCATGATTTCCAATTCTCATCTTTCACATTAGTGGATCATTTTTTTATATTCATAATATTAATAAGACCCGCCATAATCAAGACTGACGTGATTTATTACATCTTTATGCCCCTATTGCATTAAACAGCACTTACCTCCTGGAAGCTTTGAGTATTATCAGGGTTATTTAGAGAGTAGTGAAAAGCAGAATGACGACTGGAGAATGGTAAATTCTAGGTCAAAATAGCTGATTTGGAAAGTGAGATGAATGGGAGATTTCTGGTTTGGCTATTTTGACCTAGAATTTTCCATTCTCCAGTCATTCTCCTGCTTTTCACCGCTCTCTGAATAACCCTGTATGTATTCACAGTATATCTATTGCTTATTTTCCTGCCTGATGTTGTTTATTTTAGCTTTATACATCTGTCTTTGGTTTTTCAGGCTCAGGCTCTTCTCCGGTGGCACGAGACACACCAATTCTGCGGTAAAACAGGGCAGCCGACTGAAAAGAACCTATCTGGAAGTAAAAGAGTTTGCAGCACAAACGGGATGGTTTATTACCCACAAGTGAGTCAAAAACGTCATTGACACCATGGGATACTGTACTATCATTTCGTACAAATAACTGCATCATATGGCAGGAACCACATTCCATCGTAGAACACCACTAACCTATGGATGAAAGTATTTTCGGGCCCCTCCTCAATGGTGTGCACCCATGGAACATTTATGACTTACAAATCTACAGTGGATAATTTTATACAGAGCTGTCATGGATCACGCCGTCGCCTCCGTGGCAAGAAGGCCAAAGGTGGTACTGCACCCTCCTGACTGGAGCTGTGCAGCATCCTTCTTGCTACACCACCTTGTTCTTTCCTCCAAGCTGTGTGTTAACATCAGGTGCTGCCAATCATAGGCCTGTAGTTCCCTTCATAAGGGTAGAGCACCCATGATCCATGTCTTCATTGTCTGACTACCTGGTAGCCCTTCATCTGAGACCTGCTCCCTTCCTTTTGCTTATGTGGATTGCCCGTGTACCGACCTATTGCCTGGACTTTATTACGAATATGGCTTACCCTCTACTTCCAAGTCTCCAGTACCCCCTGCCTCCAAGTCTCCAGTACCCCCTGCTTCCACATTTCCAGTGCTCCCTGCTTCCACGTCTCCAGTTCCGCCTGCTTCCAATCCTCCAGTGCCCTCTGCGTCCAAGCCTCCAGTGCCCTCTGCGTCCAAGCCTCCAGTTCCCTCTGCATCAAGCCTCCAGTGCCATCTGCGTCCAAGCCTCCAGTGTCCTCTGCGTCCAAGCCTCCAGTGTCCTCTGCGTCCAAGCCTCCAGTGTCCTCTGCGTCCAAGCCTCCAGTGTCCTCTGCGTCCAAGCCTCCAGTGCCCTCTGCGTCCAAGCCTCCAGTGCCCTCTGCGTCCAAGCCTCCAGTGCCCTCTGCATCCAAGCCTCCAGTGCCCCCTGCTTCCAAGCCTCCAGTGCCCTCTGCGTCCAAGCCTCCAGTGCCCTCTGCGTCCAAGCCTCCAGTGCCCTCTACGTCCAAGCCTCCAGTGCCATCTGCTTCAACGTCTCCAGTTCCCCTGCTTCCAAGCCTCCAGTGCCCTCTGCGTCCAAGTCTCCAGTTCCCTCTGCTTCCAAGCCTCCAGTGCCCCCTGCTTCCAGACCTCCAGTGCCCTCTGCGTCCAAGCCTCCAGTGCCCTCTACGTCCACGTCTCCAGCTCCCCCTGCTTCCATGCCTCCAGTGCACTCTGCGTCCATGTCTCTAGTGCCCTCTGCTTCCTGTCTCGTCTTATGTAAGTCTGCTGCTGCTTTCCCTCAGTGTCTCCCTGTCTCTTGTTCCTCCCTGTATTGCCTCCTCAGTCATCTCTCATTCCTGCCCCGTCCATATTGCTGCGTTCTTATAATAAATCCCCATTATAGTTAGTTACAAGTTTTTACTTCATTCAGATAGCTCAGCTTGTTTTATCACTGCACATCGCGCTCATACCCTATTCCCCTCTATCAGGGTCGTGACAAGAACAGTTATTTTTAGTTAGGAATAGTCAACGGTCACACGGTTTATCATGATCCAACTAAAGAACATCCAAAATATCTATCAGGGTTATTCAGAGGAAGGTGAAAACCAGGAGATAAAATGGAAAGTGAGATAAATGGGAGAATTTTTCTGGTTTGGCTATTTTGACCTTGAATTTTCACTTCTCCAGTCATTCTCCTGGTTTTCACCTTTCTCTGAATAACCCTGTATGTAAAGGGCCAAAGTTGAAACCGTTCCCCCAACATTAGCGTGTGCGGGCACACCCTATGGATAAAATTAATATAAAATGGGCTATACTATTTCGAATAATATAAATAACATTTCTAAAGTATTTCATATCTCGGTTATGTGATCTACCAACTGCCTGTCAATCAAATGATTGGCAGAGATCTGAGATTGCTGTGCCAAAGAGAAGTGATTAGTGAGAGCAGAAGAGCTACTCCTTGCCATTCACTAAAAATCCTAAGCGCGTCATTTTCACTACATGGGGCCACTACACTCAAGTGTGCCAGATAGCCCTCTGAAATACATCCCTTATGGATTAGTGCAGGAAGTCACGGCTATAGCTCGTCGAGATGAAATATTGCATTGATTTCAATATCCATTGCTTGAGGAGTTAAAGAGAAATGGTTGGTGACAGGGTTTTGATGCTTAAAGAATTGATCTATGAAGGCAAAACATGCAACTACAGTGCAAACCGCTAAACAGGCAGCGTTATATTGTCTCTTGGAATATACTGTATTTTGCCACGGAGCTACTTGTGTTTTGCATTGATATTGTTTTGCTGTCATGCTAGACGTCTCAGCCATACTGTAAGAGTTGCTTCCAGAACACTTGCTGTGTTGTATGTTGGGTTCCGAGAAAAGTATGCTTGTTAAAGTAACATATGGCCGCTCGTCATCTCAAACTAAATGGATATTATTTATATATTTATAATATTTCGATTTGAATTATTTTCACATTTTTAGATGTGTCCAGTAGTGATCACTTTAGTATCCTACAAGAACCATTGTTTGCTCGCTCGTCAAGAGAGCTTCCCAGCAGGAATGTACACGGCTCTCTCAGGCTTTTGTGACATCGGTAAGCGACATGTGATCTACTTTATATGTGAAGTAATGATGGACCACACTCATGGTCCTAAAACTGGTCACTTGAAAGAGAAAAGGCACAACGAACCATAGTGTACAATTTATATGTGAAACTAAATAATAGAATCTCCACTCTCTCTTATTAGCAAGAGAAACACAATTTCCACACTGGGTTTTCTAACACAGTAACACTTGGATGTTTTGCGTTGGGTCTTCTATACCAACACTGACCATCTTCTGGACTCGTTTAAAACGCAACGTGATAAAAACACAGATACCATAAAGAGACTTCTGTTTGGACAATTCAGAATCTAACACCCCTAGTCATACACTGGGCACAAAATAGTAACCTAAAAACAAGCACGAATGATAACTTAACCTTAAAACTTGATAGCTTCCGAAAACATTCCAATTGCTCCTCAAACGCTTCCAAAAAAATATGCAAGGCATAGAATTCGGAAGCTTTCAAACTGGAGTGTCATTTTTTTTTCTTTGTATTCAAAGTTTTTTTTATTGTTATTTGACACATCAGTAACACAAACAGAAAATATGAGACCTCCCAGAGCGGGGCAGCGCTCTTACATACAGTGGCGTAGCGTGGGTTGTCAGCGCCATTCGGCAGCCATTCGGATCTCTTTGAATAACCCTGCATGTGTATTTTTTGTGATCTTATGAGACTGGTATTGAGTCTTGACCCCATTCTTTACTGCTATTATCTTTTGAATGATTTTCTCTGCGTAAAAGAATTACTGCATTGCATGTGCTCCTGTAGTAAAATATAACGTATAATCTGATAAGTGCAAACTCTTAAGTATTGTCAAAATGCTGTCTTTATACCAAATGTTTAATTACATAAGGACGATTAAATCCCGATAACTGGGGGGGCGGAGCTAACTGCCGACGAGGAAGGTCACGTTCTGAGGAGCTCCTCGACCATAGAAGCTTATGTGACATATTTTGGTGATTCCCTCATGGGATTTAAACGTACTGGACGGTGACAGGAGGTCCCTACAGCCCTCTGACTCGGACTGGGATCTTGCTGAGTCGTGCTAGGTGGAGATCTTGGAGTGCGGTGACTTTGGGCCTACCTCGGCTATCTGCGTGCGGCGGCCATCTTGGGCCTATTCATCCCTGCTCCGGCCGTGCTGAGTGACATTCTCCCTTCTGACACAGCGGGTGATGTCTCCCTAGACCTGTCGCGGCGCTTTGGATTGTGGTGCGATATTTATCTAGCCCGGACGGAGGTGATACAGCAGGGAGAGGCTTACTGCGGAAACACACGCCTGGCGGCCATCCTGGTGGATTCTCCCCCGGCAGAGATACTCCCGGTGGATTAGTGACCCAGACTGCCGCATCTCCATGGGTAAGAAGTCGGGTAAGAAGCCCTTCCCATTAGAAGGCCCACGACAGCTGGACATCCGAGATGCGCTGGGAGAGGGCAGGCGTAAGAGACAGGGAGAACCCCATACATACCGGTCTCCCACGATGAGCTCGTCCGAGGAGGAGGACCCATACTGGTCGGAGGCCTCGGTGGTGGCGCGGCACTCGCCCCGGGCACCGGAGGCAGGCAGACGGTCAGCTGCGGAACCCAATGGTCGGAGGACCCCGGTGGCGCGCCGACTCGAGTCTTCTGGTCCCCCTGTCCCTGCGGAGGTTACTCCGACTGCTCCTGGGAGGCGAAGAGACGCGGACCGCGTGTCCTTCACTAGGGACGATATACGTGGCCTACTGGGAGAAGCACTTGAGGAGATGAGAGCGGTGTGGCGCGCGGACTTTGCGGCCTTAACAACAGAATTGACGGATGTCAAAGGGAGGCTGAAGACAGTAGAGGCCCGGGTTGAAGAGATAGTAGCGACCCAGACGCTCCTCGCGCCACAGGTGGATTCACTGCAGTCGCAGGTGGCGGCGCTCACGGGAGCCGTGGAGGCGGCTGAAAACCGCCATCGCCGGAGAAACGTTCGTACCCGGGGGATCCCGGAGACGATAGCCGATGATGCCCTGCTACCGCTTATTAACAAGTTGGCGTTGCACGTGATCGCTGCGCCGTCCGGGACTGTTTTTCACAACGTTTTCCGACTACGTAAGGCGACTACAGCTCCGGTGGACTCCCCCCGCGATGTGCTAGCGGTGGCGGGAAATGAGACAGATAAACGGCGCCTGATGTCGGCTCCCGCAGCTCGAACCCCAATTGTTTTTGAAGAGATAGTTTTGTCACTGTTTAACGATCTTCCTTTTGTGACCTTGATAGCTCGCCGGCAATTCCGAGAAGTCTCGGCGTTCCTGAGGAACCGTGGGGTTAGCTATAGATGGGGGGTTGCAGGTTCTATGTACATAAATTATGACAACCTGTCTCACCTGGTGTCCCCTGAGGCCGCGTGGTCCCTGCTTCACTCCCTGGACCTCTCCCCTGCCCCGGTGTCCCCCAGCCTTGTCCCTGGGGGTTCCTCCCTCCGATGCTAGATCCGGGATAGAATCGGACGTGGAATGGCACAGCCTGGTGCTTTAAACTAACAGGATTCTGCTCTCATTCCGCTTTCTCCCCTCTTTGTGATACGGACCGTTCTGCTTCTCGCTGATATTTGCTATTTTTCTTTTTGATGCCGTCTATTGCCTTCATGAAAGTCGGAGACTTTTCTAACTATATGGGGTATGTTTCACTTATAGCGAACTCTGTTGGGGGTTTTCTTTCTCTCTCCTATATTTTTACAAACTAGATGCCTTTCGCAGCCTTTTTCATATCTTTCTGGTTTTTGGTATTGCGCAGAGGATATTTTTATTTGCAGAAGACCTGTTTTTGTTTTTCTCATATCTATGGATGTATATTAATGGTCTTATGGCTTTTGTGTGACATATTAGATGACTTAAGGAGGCCCTGCAAGGCCTTCATTTTATATTTGTTCTATACCTATTGTTGCAGCATTCGTAAATAATTCTCTTTTTTTCCTTTTTTTTTTTCCCTTCTTCTTCTCTCCCTTTTCTGCCCCCCCATTTTGTTTTGGCTTTACTGGGTTGTCCTAGGGGAAGAGCTTTTCCCCGGGTGCCCAGGCCTGGTGCCATTAACCCCCATGGCCTTTTCCCGTGGTTTTTAACCAGTTGGGAATGTGCCAGAGGCGGCACTAATATGGCCTTTGCCATCTTTCCCTCACCCCCCCTTTTTTTTTTGCTCTCCTTTTTATAATTATATTTGATGACTTTCGATGTTGATATTGCTATCTATACGCCTTGTAGTTTCGATGCATATGATTCCTGATGATCTTTTCTTATGCTATGCTGTTTTTCTTTATTTTCTTTACACTGAGTTATTGCAGACGATTATATGCGGCCCTGCGAGGCCCTCACTTTACGTTTTACTTGTATGATGACTTATTTCAAAATAAAAAAATTTGAATACAAAAAAAAAAAAAAAATCCCGATAACTGGCTATCCGATAGAAGCCTAAAGGGGCTATGCACTAATCTCCAAATTTGCACCAAATGGTGAATATCACAGTTTGGTGCAATTTCAGGGCAATTCGTCAATTCATAAAGCTGTCGATTTGCCAAATACAGGTGAAATATGGTGTATTTAGCTGCACCAAAATTGTCCCATAGACTATGGTCTTCTATTCACAGAAAGCTGAAATGCCCTGAATTTTTTTTTTGGTGTTTTTTCGACAGGATTAAATAGGTGATCCCCCATAGGTTTAAATGTCGTTTTTTTAAAAAGACTTTTTATTTTGTAACAGACCTGTTATTTAGAAACACTTTTACTATATTTTTTTTGGATTAAACGCGTATTAGAATAGGACACTTCCTTATTTAATTCCGCTTGATGGAATACGCCGAGGCCAATGCAGCAGTTTTCGCCGACTTCCGATAACTGCTTCGGCAACTCCAATGTCAGCAAAATATTGTGACCATTCTCTAAATAGTGAATTCATTGTATTTTTGGAGAAATGAACGCTCCAAAGTGCGCTGAAAAGTGGAGAAACACAAAGCACTGAAATTGCACGCAATTTCAGTTTTTGTGAATAGTCCCTTTACTCTCAGCATATCGGAAACCTTTTACCGTCTAAAAATGAACGTTCTGGCTGTGATTGTAATCTTCTATATGTGACTTCTTGACAGGAGAAACACTGGAAGAAACAGTTAGGAGAGAGGTGGCAGAGGAAGTGGGTTTACAAGTAGAGTCCGTCCGTTACTTTGGATCCCAGCATTGGCCCTTTCCTAGCAGCTCCCTGATGGTGGGCTGCCATGCCACTGTGCAGCACAATAAGGTGAGAATTGCGTTCCAGAGGAAGATTTATGTAAGCCCTCGTTACATAAACAGTGATCCCACAGTCCAGATCACTTCACCACCCCATCTCCACAGGTACCTCTTCCTTCTCTTGTATCCTAAAAAGGACACTGTAGCTGGAGATCTGTCCTCATTCATCATAAGCAACCCTACCCTTTTTAGCTTCTATAACTCCAGCTCCTCTAGCCAGTAAGTTCATCTGAACAAGACTCTTCACATAATGGCCATATTCCAATTCATATGTAAACTCAACCAGAGCTAGATCTAGAATCTAGAAGATGTTAGAATTGTGTCGATGTCCCAATATTTCTGGACCTGACTGTATAACCTACATAGACTTTAGTGCCTTGGCAGGTTTACTAGAATCTTGGATAGGATTACTATCCTGAAATGGAGTAAAAATGGCAATTAATTTGTATTTTGACATATGAAATCTCTGTATAAGACACTTTTACTGCATAACACTATGCAATGTAGCACCTGTCTGCCAGCCAGTGCCCAAGCCTGTCATTCCAGAGTTTCCTCAACTGCTGCGGTGTTCCAGCCTTGCCAATCTCTCGTTCCTACTGCCTCACAGACCCCTGCTACACCAGCCCTCCTGTCTCACCCTTGCCCATCCTCGCCTCTGTCTTTGTGTTCTTAGGAGTCCTTTTGTGCCCCATGTTTTCTCTCCCTGTCTGCCCGTGTCCAGCTCTTCTCGTCCATATGTCTGTCCTGCATAGTCTCATTCTTCCAGTGTTAATGTACCCTCTGTCCAGCCAAACCATTGTATCCAGACTAATCTCCTGTGTTGATGCCTAGTCCTCATTATTCAATAAACCCATCTATCCCACATTTGTATTACTGCGTCCTGGACTCATACCGGCAAACCCCGCACACTCCCGACAAACAAAAAAAGCATTAACAATATGAATGTTTATTAAACTTCAATACCGACGTTTGTGTTTTGCTTCCTATAAATAAATTTAATAATGTGGAAAACCAGAATGACATTTCCAGCTCTACAAACAAATAAGGTGTAGTTAAATTCCTCTATTGGCCCGGTCTGTTTAGATCAAACTTTTTAGATTTTAAAAAGGGATAGTATTACAGAGGCAGAATAATAAATAGTCAACAGCACTTAATCCCCGTTCAATGAAAAAGACTTTTATTGAATAATGTGACGCGCAGTAATATTTACATTAAATATTTTAAAAGTACATTTGTATTACAATTACAGCCTGGGGCATTGTGGGAAGGATCTGGTCTGTCAGGATTTTGTAGTTTCTGGATATGTAGCTTCTGCGGTTTAACCCTGTGAAAACTAGGAAATGGATGAAACTTTCCGCTTCTGGTCCTTCATTTATGGAAGTGACGGCAAAACTTGGCACATCTCCCGAATCTCAGTCAAAGCTGGCAGAAACATCTGGGGTGCAAAGGCTCAAAAATCACTGAGGTGCAAAATACATAGGGAATATAAATTATCCTACCAAATAGATGTATTCATGGCTTCACAAGAAAGTAGCCGCATGTGGATGCCCAGATCATGCACTGGCACATAGGAATCTATAGCACAGCATTCCAGGGGAGATGGGGACTTACATTGTGTATACACTCCATAGCAGTACATTTATAGAAAGGAGGGAATCTTCCCTCATAAGCATTTGAATTTAAGCTAGGACTATGGGTGAAGGTCTGTGATATATAGGGTATGCCAGGAGACCTATGGCATGTGCAATATGGGTATGAATTGTAATGGAGGCATACAGAATCCTTTATCAGGAGGCATTATCCATGAAATTTGTCTACCAATTCGCATTCCTTCCAAGCCAAGATTTTTTTTTTTATTAAGTATCTGGAAGGATACATTGAGATTTCTCTAGTTTTCAAGTATGTCCTGGGTTGGAAAGTATGTACCGTTAGGTGTCTTCCTCAAGGACACTTACTGGAGAGGTGCTCTGGCCAGGATTTGAACCTGCATCTCAACGGTTTTAGAGCAGTGATGTTACCTCTACTCCATCCAGACGGTAGAATTTAAATCGAGCCTTTAATTTTAATCGGCAGATAGTTTTTTCTATTTAAGGCTAGGGTCAGACTGAGGCAGTGCGAACGCGCGTTCTGGCGCACTTAATCACGGCCGCACTAGCAGCAGATGCCGGGCAATGACGGCCAATATACGAAGTACGGTCGCACAAAAGTCCGGCTGCGCAACGCAAGTGGAAAATGAACGCATTTTTTCGAGAACGTGAAACCGCAGGTACTGACGTACAGAGTGCGCTGCGTCCACTAGCGGCGTGTGTGCGTGATTAGGAGACGTCAGACGCTGCTAATGTCCGGCCAACATAACGTCCAGACACAAAAAGTGTTTTATTAATGATCCGTACAAAATCACGGACGAAAATGCGCATAGTAGACCGCTATTGCGTATTCTGTGAAAAAATGCGTCCATTCGTTCGAACGCACTTTTTCACAGACAACATAAAAATGCGTTCGTCTGACCCTAGCCTTAATCGGCTGCCTTCGAATGCTATTTTAAATATCTGCCACTTCAATTAAAAATATTCTGCCAGACTCAATATTTTAAATATGAATGAGGCAAAAAAAAAAAAAGAAAAGAAAAGTGGGCCAGTAAAACACAAACAAAACCTCTTTCGGCCATCTCATTAGAAGATGAAATGCCGGTAGGCCCAAATTTGAATCTCCCGAATTGAAAAATGGCTTAAAGAAAAAAAAAAGCCCAAATTACAATTTGTCAGGCTGAATTAAATGGAGAACAGAGTATCCTTAGTATTGTGATATGGATGGTAATAATAAGTTTTCTTTCTTTAGATCAATGTGAACAGATCAGAGCTGGAAGATGCCAGGTGGTTAAGCTTGGAGGAAACAGAAGAAGCACTACAGAGGAACATTCTTTTGAAGCCAGAAAATGGCATTGTACCAGTTTGGTTGCCACCTACGTGGACAATAGCTCATACTCTGATCCATGCATGGACACAGAAGCAGAAAGCCCATTCTAATGGAGAGTGAACAGGACAAAACAACTGTTTTTAGTAAATAAACATCTTTTTACACTTGCCAACATCCAGTATTGTGTATTAAAGTCTTCTTTAGATCAAGATAGGGAAGAAAGGGAAAAATTGGTTAGGATATTTACTAAACAAATCAGGTTTCACAACCTAAAAGGACTGGACATACAGACAAGAGTTTAGTGCCCCCCCTTTCTAAACACAACAAATCCATTATTCGGTTGTCTTCTTCAGATAGGAAAACTGACAATTCCCACGTGGGCCACGTAGTCTCTCTCTCTGGATCCTTATGAGGAAAAGCAGGAGCCTTAGTTAACAGTACCTTGATAGAAGGTCTACCTCTAGGAGAGAGCTGAGGGCTGGGAGGAACTTGCGAGTCTCTCGACCCACTGGATAGTGGGCCACGCAGTGGATCTTCCAGCAAGGAGGAACTAGGTCATGCAGCCACAGCAAGGATGGAACAATACTGGTAAACACGGCAAAGTGGAATAAATCAGGAGACAAGGAAAATAAACAATAGGGAGCTCTCAGGACCTCTTTAGGGAAGGGAATACACAAAATGAAAGAGCAAAGGGGAGGAGGGTGTGGTCTGGTTTTATGCAGAACCTCAGGTTCAGACACAGGAGTTAACCCTTAGGTGGGAAGCAGGTAAGGAGAGCTAGTGACCCAGGCTGGCCACGGCAGGCTCTCAGGGCTGAGGCATGACACATACGGTCTGCTTGAGGTCCTTTAAGTTTACCAGAGGCAGAGGCAGGGGTGGGTGTGTAACAGGCAAGTTGGCAGGGGGGGGGGTGTCAATAAATCAAAATGTGTTTGTAATTTGTATATCTGCATCTGTCTCTGGGTCTTTTTCACCGTCAGTAACTGTGTGCCTGTGTATGTGCCAACATCTGTCAGTGACTATTTCTGTTCGTCTCATATCCATATAGGACAGAGAGACAGGCATTGACTGAGCTTTGACAGACTCCGCAGTCACTGGGGCAGTTGGTGGAGCCTGGGGGCTAGCCTCCTTCCTACTATGTATGAGCCAAGCTTCTACCTGGGGTTTGCCAACAGTATTGGCCAGGGAATCCAGGATTTATGTTGAACTGTGTCTTGGCATCCTGGTGGGCACGTCTCCCTTATTGTGGACATGTTTTCCATAATAAAAAGGTAGGTTGAGCAGAGTTCAGCGCTCCTTTCTGTCAGTTCCTTTATGGAGGATAATGGCCTAGGTCTTCACCAGTAGGTAAATGATGAAATGCAGATGAAATGCCTCAAAACAGGGCATAGAGTAGTAAACCCTGACACAATAGGTCATCGATAAGAATGATCGCACTCACATGGGATGGTGTCTCAGGTCAGACACCGGATTTGAAGGCAGCTGGCGACTTGTGTGGGAACGCCATATTTCCCCAGAATGTGGCAGGCACAGGTATGTATCCAGCTCGAGTATGGCTCGGGGTTACCGCTTTCAGCCACACTCGGGAAAACTGCCAGGGAGTTAAAAAAAAAAAAGGTTGAATTTAAATTAAAAAAAAATAAAAAAAATTCCATTGAACCCTTTGGGATTCTCGCACGTTGGTTATATATATAACGGAATGGGATGTTGTTCCGCCTGCGGGTGTGCTCTATCTGCGTGGCCCCGTCGCTTACCGCTGGCCCGACTACCGAGTGACGCGCACTCGGCGTCTCGTGCGACCTGGCGTGACCCTGGGGAAGGGTTAGCGGGCGGTGGAGGGGACCCCTGCCTAGAACCAGCCCGACCACTGAGCCCTACGGCACTCAGCGTCCCGAGTAGCTGGTTCACTGACCTTGTGGGTGTGGGACGTCTGTGGAGATCGGATCTGCCAACCGCGGAGGAATCTTCGGATCTTATGTGGGAAACGTTTCGGATCTTATGCGGGAAACGTTTCCGATCTCGGTGCGGGTAAAACCTTCGTATCTCAAGTGGAGGACTTTTCGGATCGGGGATGGAGGAAGCTTCGGATCTGGCGGGATCAGCAAAGGATTCGGATCTTACCGCAATCCCTCGCAATACCGAAGCGCGGTACACGGCCGCGCCCTTCGGATCGGATCTCCGTCAGATATTCTGGGAACCGAACCTCATACGCTGCGCCTCTGCCCTGATGCTCGATGCAGGCACAGAGCGCTCGGTTCGGTTCGGATCGTCTGGGACACCGTACCCTGAGACCGCGAGGGATTCTCAGAAGATGAAGCACGGCGGAGAAATAACACATCAGTCGAGGCTGGATGCACTGCTAAATCTGGCTTTATTATTTACAGCTCAAGCATTTATCAACTTTCCACAAATTACAATACAATGGGAATCCCTGCCGCCCTCCAGGACCCATTGGCCATTGCAGATCGGGGAGTCGCCGATTCGGACCGGATGGTCCGAATCGGCCATTTTACGATTCGAACCGGATGGTTCGAATCGGCCATTTTCCGAATCGAAGAATCTGAACTGCGCCACAAGGTGATCGGAAAATGGCGGCGGGCAAGGCAGACAAAGGGAACACATTGCACAATCAGCGGGGAACACTGTATCACACCACACATAACCACATCTAATAAAAAGTACTTCAAAACTCCGTGCGTGCCACCGCACCTAACTGTCCATGGCCAAAACTAATGTCCGTGTGCACCGCCCCTGGCTGAGGGTGCTGAGCCATTCCGTGACACTCCTCCCCCTCCCCAAGGTCCGACGCACTCGGTTGGACCCCAACGGGTCGTACCGAGGTAGTCGGGGCTCCCCAATCCCCTGGTTCCCGGGCCAACTGTCGCGATAACCCATCTGCGTTACCGTTTTGCGACCCGGGCCGATATTGGATCGTAAAGTTGAAAGGTTGGAGAGCCAGGCTCCACCGCAACAGGCGGCCGTTCTCCCCCGCCACTCGGTTGAGCCATACCAAGGGGTTATGGTCGGTCATCACGGTGAAGGACCGACCGTAGACATAGGGTTGGAGCTTCCGTAGGGCCCAGACCAAGGCCAGGCACTCCTTCTCCACTGCAGCATACCCCACCTCTCGTGGCAACAGCTTCCGGCTAATGAACGCCACCGGATGATCCCCCCCGTCGTCCCCCACTTGACTCAGGACAGCTCCCAGTCCGAACATGGACGCGTCTGTGTGAACAACAAAACGTTTATTATAGTTGGGAGCTGCCAGCAGGGGAGCTTGGGTCAGGGCGGCCTTCAGTTGCCGAAAGGCCTGTTCGCACTCCGGGGACCACAGGACTTGGCGGGGCAGGGATTTTTTTGTCAGATCAGTCAGGGGTTTGGCCAGGTCACTGTAATGGGGTACAAATTTTCTGTAGTACCCCGCGGTGCCCAGGAAGGCGAGGACCTGGGTCTTGGTCACAGGGGTGGGCCAATCCAGAATAGCCTCTATTTTAGCGGGCTCTGGCCGTTGTATCCCGCACCCCACCCGGTGGCCCAGATACTGTACTTCAGCCATCCCCACTTTGCATTTCTCCGGCTTCAGGGTCAGGTTGGCGTCCCTAATCCGGCCCAGGACGGTCCCTACATGGTCCAGATGTTCCTCCCAGGTCTGGCTATAGATGGCTATATCATCCAGGTATTGCGCAAGCGAATCCCTGGAGGCCATCGAGAAGGCGATCGATTAACCGCTGGAAGGTAGCAGGGGCGTTCTTCATCCCGAACGGCATGACTCGAAACTGGTACAAGCCGAACGGGGTGATGAAGGCCGACTTCGGGGTCGCCTCCTCGGCAAGGGGAATCTGCAATACCCTTGCACAGATCCACCGTGGTCAGGAAATGACCCCCGGAGATCTGGTCTAGCAACTCGTCGACTCGGGGCATCGGATAAGCGTCCGTAATGGTACAATCGTTTATCCGCCGATAGTCGACGCAGAACCTGGTGGTACCGTCCTTCTTGGGCACCAGGACCACGGGCGACGCCCATGGGCTGGCCGACGGCTCAATGACCCCCAGCTCCAGCATCTCCCGGATCTCGGCCCGCATGGACTCGCGGACCGCTTCCGGGAGCCGGTATGCAGGTTGCCGAAGGGGTCTCTGACCGGGCGTGTCCACCTAATGGATAGCCTGGTCCGTGTATCCCGGGAGAGCCGAGAAAACCCCCGGGTAGGCGAGAAGCAGCTGCCGCGCCTGCGCCTGTTTCTCGGGTCCTAACTCCTCCCCCAGCTGCACCTGATCCACCCCGGAAGGCTGCTTGGCTGCCCCCGGAAGTTCTTCCAACGGAAACGGTTCCATCTCCTCGGCAGCCGGCGCGCATATGGCGTCCACCGTCTCCGGCCGCTCATGGAAGGCCTTCAGCATATTGACGTGGAACGTCCGCTGGATTCTGGTGTCTGCGCAGCTAACAACCACATAGGTGGTATCCCCCAGCTGGGTTACCACCTTGTAGGGACCTTGCCAGGCCGCCTGCAGCTTGTTCTGCCGCTGTGGCTTCAGCACCAGAACCTTCTGCCCCACGCAGAACGAGCGACTGCACGCAGCGCGATCGTACCACGCCTTCTGCTGAGCTTGGGCCGTCTCCATGTTCTCCTGCACGAACCCCGCGAGTTCCGCCAAGCGCTCCCGGAGCTTCAGGACGTAATCCACCACAGGAACCCCATCTTCCTCCTGTGCCCCCTCCACTGAGCCTAACCAGATCCAGGGGTCCTCGCACCTGGCGCCCATACAGCAGCTCAAAGGGGGAGTAACGGTGGATTCCTGAGGAACCTCCCGGTAGGCGAACAGCAGGTGGGGAAGATACTTCTCCAATCCCTGTTCTCGTGCACAAAGGCCCGGATGAGCTGCTTCAGGGTCCCATTAAACCGCTCGCACAGCCCATTGGTCTGAGGGTGATACGGGGCGCTGTGCAGCACCCTCACACCACAGAGACGCCAGAGCTGTTGGGTGAGCTCGCGGTGAACTGGGTACCCTGATCGGATAGGATTTCTCGGGAAACCCTACCCTCGTGAACACCCGGAGGAGCGCGTCCGCTACGGTGTCCGCCTGGATGTTGGCCAAGGCCACAGCCTCGGGGTACCGGGTGGCATAATCCACTACGGTAAGGATGTACCTCTTACCGGTGGCACTGGGCCGTGGCAACGGCCCAACGATGTCGACCGCCACCCGGCTAAAGGGCTCCTGAATGATGGGCATGGGCCGCAAGGGTGCTTTCGGGTGATCCCCAGCCTTCCCAGTTTTCTGGCAAACTGGGGGTTGCGGCAATAGTCGCGGTGTCTTTGCTAAGGGGGCCAGAAAAACGCACGCGCCAACCTGTGCCGGGTTTTCGTCTGGCCTAAGTGACCTGCAAGGGGGATGTCATGGCCAAGCGCAGAAGCTCCTGCCTAGGGCCCTGAGGCACCACCAACTGCTTCTGCGGGACCTGCTTCCTCTTGGCCCCCTCCCACGGTGTAACGGTACAGCAACCCATCCTCCCACTCTACCTTGTCCTTCCCCTGGTCGTCCAGGCCCTGACCGGCGCGGTCCGGTAACCTGCAGTGTGGGGTCGGTCTGGGTCTGGTGGCGAAGCGTCTCCGGGGTACTCCACGGGGAAGGGAGGTCAGGTGGGAAGGGAAGGGTCGGGTCCCGTCGGGGTATGGGAGGTGATGGCGGTCTGGGTGGCCGGGGGGTTTTGGAGGTGGGGGGTCGGGGAGGTCTGGGAGGTCGGGGGGTTTGGGGGTTTGGGAGGTCGGGATGGTTTTGGTCGAGATCTCACCTGGGTCCCGTTCGGAGTGCCCCTGTCGTGGACGTTGGCTCTGTTGCCTAGTGGTTACCGGGGTAGCTGCATCTGTGGAGTAAGCGGAAAGGAGCTGCCCCAGGTCGTTACCCAGGAGCACCTCGGCAGTTGCCTCAACAACCCCACCTCACCTCCCTCTCCCCGTTCCCCCAGTCCAGGTGAACCCGGGCCGTCTCGAGCCGGAGCACCTTTCCCCCCGCCACCCGTACTGCAACAGTGCTTCGCAGGCGGTCGCTCGGCGGAACCAAGTGAGGCCGGACCAGGGTGATGGTAGCCCCGGAGTCCCGCAGCCCCTCAGCGGGCCGCCCGTTTATCCACACCGCCTGGCGGTGGTGACGGCGGTTGTCGTCCACGGCGGCTTGCACGGGGTCGGCCTCATGCAGCTGCTCCCATTCCTCCGGGGCCTCCGGCCACGGAGCTTCGGCGTCGCAGCAATGGACCGCCGGCGATGGCCTGGCGGCCGGCCGGGTCAACTCCGGTCGGTTGGGGCAATACTGCTTGTAGTGCCCCTCCTGGTTGCACCCGTAGCACCGGACGTTAGCCATGTTGGTGGGCCGGCTGGTGGGCCGTGCTACCGGCGTCCGGACCGCTGGTGGTGGGGGTGGTGGTGGAGCGGGTAAAGCTGGGCGGGCGGCCAGGGACCGCTCCCCCCCCGACATCTTCCGAGTGTCTGTGTACTCGTCGGCCCAGGTGGCCGCTTGTTGCACTGTCTGGGGCTTCTTGTCGCGCACCCACTCCCGGATAGCGGAGGGTGTGTGCTCGAAAAACTGCTCGAGCAGCAGCAGTTGGGTAATCTCTGTTACCGTCTCCGCTTGGCTTCCCGAGAGCCAGGTGCGCAGTCCCGCTGCAACCGATGGGCCCACTCCACGTGAGTGGCGCCACTGGGCCGGCGGGAATTCGGAACTTCACCCGGCTGGCTTCAGGGGTCACAGCGAATCTGCTCAGCAGCGCCTGCTTGACGTGTGAGTAACTGGTGGCCTCTTCGTCCGGCACCGTGCGATAAGCCTCGGCGGCCCGACCGGTCAGCTTACACGCCAAGATCCTTACCCAGTCGGCCCGGTGCACTTCATGCACTCGGCACAGGCGCTCAAAGTCTTGGAGGTAACTTTCTATCTCCTCCTCGGCTTCCCGGAACTCCTTGAACGCCTGGAACGGCACTTTGCGCCCGGGGTAACGATCTGACGGGGAACGGCTACTCCGTCGGCTTCGCACTTCAGCCAGCCGTAGCTCGTGCGCTCGCTCCCTCTCACGCTCCTCTTCCTGGCCGAGTTCTCGGACCAGACTCCTCATCTCAGCTTCCGATGGGGCCGGACCCATCATGGAGATCCACTCCCGCATCTTCCGGCAAAAGTCGCTGTCTTCGGGCTCTGCGGGGACGGTGGCCGGCGCCATGTCCGCAGGCAACGCTGCGAACGCCGCCTCCTGATCCATCCTCTTCAACTCCTCCATCATGGTCTCCCGGCTCTTGGAGCCCGGGGCGCCGCCCCGGTTCTCCAGCATGCCACGCAGGACGTCCCGCTTGTAGGCACTATACCCGGTCATGATGAGGGTCCCCCTAGGGCCTGCAGAGAGCTATCCCACCGCTGCCACCAGTATAACGGAATGGGATGTTGTTCCGCCTGCGGGTGTGCTCTATCTGCGTGGCCCCGTCGCTTACCGCTGGCCCGACTACCGAGTGACGCGCACTCGGCGTCTCGTGCGACCTGGCGTGACCCTGGGGAAGGGTTAGCGGGCGGTGGAGGGGACCCCTGCCTAGAACCAGCCCGACCACTGAGCCCTACGGCACTCAGCGTCCCGAGCAGCTGGTTCACTGACCTTGTGGGTGTGGGACGTCTGTGGAGATCGGATCTGCCAACCGCGGAGGAATCTTCGGATCTTATGTGGGAAACGTTTCGGATCTTATGCGGGAAACGTTTCCGATCTCGGTGCGGGTAAAACCTTCGTATCTCAAGTGGAGGACTTTTCGGATCGGGGATGGAGGAAGCTTCGGATCTGGCGGGATCGGCAAAGGATTCGGATCTTACCGCAATCCCTCGCAATACCGAAGCGCGGTACACGGCCGCGCCCTTCGGATCGGATCTCCGTCAGATATTCTGGGAACCGAACCTCATACGCTGCGCCTCTGCCCTGATGCTCGATGCAGGCACAGAGCGCTCGGTTCGGTTCGGATCGTCTGGGACACCGTACCCTGAGACCGCGAGGGATTCACAGAAGATGACGCACGGCGGAGAAATAACACATCAGTCGAGGCTGGATGCACTGCTAAATCTGGCTTTATTATTTACAGCTCAAGCATTTATCAACTTTCCACAAATTACAATACAATGGGAATCCCTGCCTGCGCTCCCAGGACCCATTGGCCATTGCAGATCGGGGAGTCGCCGATTCGGACCGGATGGTCCGAATCGGCCATTTTCCGATTCGAACCGGATGGTTCGAATCGGCCATTTTCCGATTCGAACCGGATGGTTCGAATCGGCCATTTTCCGATTCGAACCGGATGGTTCGAATCGGCCATTTTCCGATTCGAACCGGATGGTTCGAATCGGCCATTTTCCGATTCGAACCGGATGGTTCGAATCGGCCATTTTCCGATTCGAACCGGATGGTTCGAATCGGCCATTTTCCGATTCGAACCGGATGGTTCGAATCGGCCATTTTCCGATTCGAACCGGATGGTTCGAATCGGCCATTTTCCGATTCGAACCGGATGGTTCGAATCGGCCATTTTCCGAATCGAAGAATCTGAACTGCGCCACAAGGTGATCGGAAAATGGCGGCGGGCAAGGCAGACAAAGGGAACACATTGCACAATCAACGGGGAACACTGTATCACACCACACATAACCACATCTAATAAAAAGTACTTCAAAACTCCGTGCGTGCCACCGCACCTAACTGTCCATGGCCAAAACTAATGTCCGTGTGCACCGCCCCTGGCTGAGGGTGCTGAGCCATTCCGTGACAATATACAATGTATCTTTTTAGACGTTTCCCTACTGCAGCTTGGCAGTTTAACTATACACTGCATCTTTTTCATGTAAACCTGTACCAGATCGTCCCAGCATCGACCGATGAATCCCAAAAATTTGGAAAGATTGCTAGACTATTGTAATCGTAAAAAAATTGTCTGAAATCGCCAGTCAGTGGTCTGTGCAGTGGAAGAGGGCTGATGCACCTGCATGTTGTATTATCAGTTGGACGACTTTAGACGATATGGGATGATCGCACCAACGCACAAATACAGTACCAGTGGACGACCAGCCTTACCTGTATATCTGTTTGAGTAAAGCGCAAGTTCTTCTGCTGTTACTCTGAACACTGGTATTGCCTAGTGAAGTGACGTAAATCTTTATTATTTTGGGAGTTGGCGTTTCTGCCCTAAATGTTACTGGTTCTGCCTGGTAACTTAGGGAGGTTTGGGCCGAGCTTCCTGGTTCCAGCTTTGAGAAAGCTAGAGTCTGACGGAGGCACACAGTCTGGGTGCCAGGTGGTCTGTCACAAGAGCCACAAACTCAGGACAGAGACACTGTCTCATTTGTTTATTTGGATACGATTGAAGTAGTGCTGTGCTGGGGACATGATTTCTGTGGGGAGGGAGAGAAACTGTCCTGCTTTAGCCATTTCAAATGTTGAAAAGGATGCAGGGGGCCACCTGTGGTTGTAATTTTTCCACTGTTTCTGGAGGGAGGTGATCCTGATATAACTCGGTCTCTGCCTGCTGCAGATTGAGAGCCCAGCACTTGTCTTACACTGCAGGGTTTAATGGCAACATTAAATAAACAAATCTTTTGTGGTCCGGTGGGAGAGCAGTGTCCTCAGATCCTGTAATTACTCTATCAAGTTGCTTAGTGATGAGGTGTCATAGGGGTGTGCTGGCTACACGTGTGTAGTCACATGGTCTGTACCTGATGAAGGAGCAGAATGCATAGCTCTCCCGCCCCCCCTCCCCAGACCCTGATGAAGTAGTTTCAGGATTCTGATCCTCTAATGAAATGTACCAAAAATAAGTCATAAAACAATTCATGTTGTCATTTATGGATATAGAATTAATTTATTTACTCACATATAAAAATATTACAAAAGAAAAATAGATATTCATTTCAATGGAACAAGAAGGAACTTGTAAATGCCAGTTTAAAGCCTCGTGTACAGAGCGATTAAACTTGATGCAAAAAAATCCATATGGACAAACCATTTATCGTTGGTTTTATTCAGCAAGACCAACGCTTTCCCTGCCCAGGAAACCGTACAAGTCTCCACTGAGAACATAAGTGACATTATATTTGAAAGTAAAAGGAACCCAGTGGATGCATATTATGTTGAACTCGCCCCCTTAAGATTTCCCTTTTGAGACTACTGTTCCCTTTAATAATTGCTGTTCCATAAAATGTCAAGGTTGCCTGTAAATCTCTGTAAAAGGTAAAATGGGGGATTCATGGCCATATGGATTACTTTGGGATGACTTTTCTCTGCAATGTTTTCTTCTCCCTGTTAAATATCAAAGCTACAGTTTTTGAGATTCAGAATAGTCCAGTCTCACTACAGCACAACCGTGTCCTAGTTGGTGTCATCAGGAAGGTGGACGCCCATACTCTGTAGAAGATTGGATGCTGGGCCAGCCAGTCCAACCTGGGAACTGTATGATTCAAGTAGATTGGTGACCAAATTCAAATCCACATCCACAGGCGCATAGCTGGGTTCATCAGCATTTTTTTCTTCCATGTTCACTTGCTCAGTTTCCACAGTCCCTGGCTCAGCACTGTCATCCTGTTCAGAAAACAAAGGGATTTCAAGAAAGAAAAAGTGATATTCTTCTAAAGTAGTGGTTCCCATCTCTGATCCTCAAATACCTCTAACAGGCCAGGTTTGCCAGATATTTGAAGCACAGCACAGGTGATAGGATTTGCAGGATTCAGTCTGCATTTCCCCAAGGTAATCCTTAAAACTGGCCTGTTACGGGTAATGGAGGACCAGTGTTGGGAACCACTGCTCTAGAGGATGTATGGTCCGTCATGCCACGATTGTGGCTTTGTATGTTTGAAATTGTCAAATTGATAATGACCATTTAATAAAAATAAAAAAAAGTCTACTCAACCTATTACACACCTTTGGAATAGTTATAACATCCAGTATCACATAGAAATTGTAAAAAATAATCTCTTCAATGTTAACATGGTCTTCATTTAGCTTTTACTGAATGGAACAAATAACTGAAAGATCTTCACGTTGTGCTAGCAAAATTTAGCAAAAATCAGCATTGTTTTATGAAACACAGATGTCAGACTAACCTAATTGCATTCTGTGAAGAAGTGTCAGTATAGATCAGGGGGTCGCATTGGATGTTATTTACTTGGATTTTGCCAAAGCTTTCGACACGAGGTTACTATTTAAGAAAAATTGATCTAGATTAAAATACTTGTTCTTGGACAGAACAGTGGCTGAAAGATTGGTAAATTTTTAAGATGAACATCAGTGGTAAGTGGTGTCCCTCAAGGGGTCTGTTATAGGACCAATTCTATTCAATTAATTTATAAATGACCCTGCAATAGGCATCCAAAGTCATGTACCAGTGTTTGCAGATGAGACAAAACTAGGAAAAGTAATACAATGTGAGCAGGATGTTACTTCGCTGCAGAGGGATTTAGATTAGGGATAGACCGATATTTTTTCAGGGCCGATACAGATTATCGGCATTTTTTCTGGCCGATAGCCAATATTTGGTGCCGATATTCTGTAAATTATTTTTTTTTCCACAAACAGCACAAATCTGACATTATGCCATGATCTCAATGTGTTTAACATGTAAACATTGCACCACGTCCCCTTCATTTATTCAATTTAATAAGAACTTTTATTTTATTTAAGCTTTTATTTTTACAAACCATAAGACGGTGTCTTTGGCTTTCTTAAAGATCCCTCATATGACCCTGTATGGAAGAGGTTCAGCAACCTTGGCTCTCCAAGGGTTATATTACAAAGTTGGTGCTAATTTAACCAGAGCTATTGTAAACTTAACAACCCCATAGACTATAATAAGTTTACAACAGCTCTGGTTAAGTTATCGCTGACTTTGTAATTTTGCCCCACATGTTATAAAATTACATCTGCCATGAAGCTCAGCTTCTCATTAGTTTCTTGGAACCTCATGGGAAATGCAGTTCCAAAACATCTAGAGGGCCCAGGTTGCCAACCCCTGCTGTAGGAAATAGACCCTGCACCTCCTGTATAGGGAATTCCCTGCCAGATGGGATGGAAGCCCCATTTCTGTTGTCATCACGCTCATGCGCAATACGGTCAGTGAGCAGGGGTCGTTCTGCAGTGAGGGCTTACAGCCTGATGTGGGAGAAGCCCCGGATTCGCACAGTTCTGTGGGATCTTGCGTGTCGCAGCTGCAGGGAACCAACTTGTCCAAATATTGGAAATTTCGGCAAATAAAATGCCGATACCGATATCAGTAATTTTCTGAATATCGACAGCCGATAATCGGCAAAACCGATATATCGGTCTATCCCTAATTTAGATAGCTGGAATTTAATGTAGATAAATGCAAAGTTATTCACTTTGGAGGGAAGAACACAGAAGCAACTTATACCCTAAAATGGTACGGAGTTAGGGAAATCCAAGCAGGAGAAGAATTTGGGAATAATCATAGACTTCAAACTAAGTAACAATGTGCAATGTCAAACAGCAGCCGCCAAGGCCAGCAAGGTATTGGCATGCATTAAAAGGGGAATTCACTCTCAGGATGAAAACAATGATTTATAAAGAGGCAAAATTATGTTAAGACAACACCTTGAATATGCCGTGCAATTTTGGGCACCTGTCTTTATAAAGGCTATTATGGCGCTAGAAAAAGTGAAGAGACTGGTAACAAAATTTATTAAGGGGAATGGAAGATTTAAGTTATGACTTACAAGCTTAAACCTGTTAGTTTAGAGAAACAGCGCCTTAGAGGGGATCTGATAACTTTATATAAATATATACGGGGCCATTATAAACCATTGTCTGGAAACCTAATTATTAACAGGACTGTACACAGGACACACGGTCACCCAGTTAGACTATACAAAAGAAAATTTAGCTTAAAGCATAGGAAGGGTTATTTTACGGTGAGAACAATAAAGCTGTGGAATTCTCTGCCTGTTGAGGTACAGTGTTCCTGTAATTTGTTCCCTTTCTGTACACACACACAATTTATGCAAATACATAAACCCACACATATACACTGTTTAAAAAGGTAAGATCAACAGATTTCCCCGTTTTCAAAAGAAAGGCAGGTTTTTTTCTTGTTCATAAAAATATCAAATTGATCTGAGTTTAGACACTTAGGCTAGGGACAGATGAGCGCATTTTCTGCAGCCACCGTCAAAATGTACGTCGATGCGTGCGCACGCATTTTTTCACGGAATACGCTTAAGTGGTCAGACGATGCGCAATTCTGGACGTATTTCATGACGGTGGGGTAAAAAGAAGTCTAGGGAAATCCGGCTGTTTGAACGTTATGTAGGCCGCACACTAGCAGCGTCTGACGTCTCCTAATCACACACACACGCTGCTATGCGGCCGCAGCGCACTCTGTACGTCAGTAGCAGCGGTTTCACGTTCTGATAAAAATGCGTTCATTTGCCGGTTGCGTGGTGTCGGCGCACTTTTGTACGCACGTACTGCGTATATTGGCCGTCATTGGCCGTTATGTGCTGCTACTGCCGCCGTGATTTAGTGCGCCTGCACGCGCGTTCCGACTGCCCCACTCTGACCCTAGCCTTAAGGGATAACCCCTTAAGTGTCTAAACGCTCTTTCAAATCAATTTGCCATTTTTCAGAGAGCGCCTCCTTGCCACCGAACTGTGAATTTAACCGTATGGTGCAATTTCGTGGCAGTCTGACTATTCACCAAACGGTCAATTTGCCAAATTGACAGCGAAATATGGTGCAGATTGCGGCGTTCTTCTGTGGGAGCGAAATTGTTCCATAGAGAAGTAGGGAGTAGTCCATTTAGAGAATGCTGAACTGCACTGAAGTGTCAAGTGAAATGCCCTGATTTTCAGTGAATCCCATAGAAATGAAAAAAATATAGTTTTTTATTATTTATTTATTCAACTGTTTGTTTGAAGAGAATAGTCTTTTTTTTTTTTTGGAACATCTATGACGAAAATTTTGGAGTAGTTTTTTCTAAAGCTTTTTTTCAATTCTGTAACATGAATTTTTTATTATTTAGGCACATTTTAATGCATTTTTATAGGTTTAAATTGTTAATTCTAACAGTATCAGTTACTTAATTTCCATTTTATGCATGTTTTGTTGGACAATAATGAAGTGTCTGAGTGACCCCAAACTCTTGTACACCAGTGTGTATTTATAGTGTAAAAACAGCCAATTAAGGCCAGAAGTAAAATGGTGCTTTCTAATAAACACTTAATATTCTGTACTCTTGTGCTGCTCCAACACCCATGTGCACCCACACACGTATTAATAAACCAAACAATTGGGCACCAGTCCCAGTATTTATAGTGTACCTGGTAAGGATGTAAGATGGAATCAGTAACTATATATGAATAGAATCTTTTATTGTGGGACACACCAATGTGGAGTATACTACTCCTGCTTCTCCTGTTGGTTCCTCTGAGCATGTCGGCACTTACCTTGCTTGGGGATATTGAAAAATAAGTATTGTCCAAGCATGACGAGTATAGGGAAAAAAAAAACGTTTTACCAAGTTACTATTGGTGTCTGCAAACACCGGAACTGGATTGCTGTTTGCATTAGGATTATAGGGAGATTTATAAGGATGTCCTGATCCACATTTTCAGACATCTGGGTCATGTGATATTTGGGAATTGCCAGATATCAAATCCTGACTCAAAAGAGCTCCACCGTCATACTAGTAGAGCAATCATGCTCATAAACCCTCGAGACTTTTTCAAGGATAGAATGGACTTACGTTTGACTTTCTAGTGAAGCTTTTACCGATGTTCGTTTGTGCCAACTCTTGGTCCATAACCTCCATATAGGACCGCAGACTTCCCAAGGCTTCAGACGGTGGCATTTGCTGCTCTTCCTCGCTTTCCAAAAACTCAAAGTCTTCCTCTGATTCCAAGTCATCAGAATCGAGAGACTCTGGGCTAGAACCTGAGATCAGATCATGTGATGAAGAGTAATGTTCATAGAATATGCACGAAAGACCTTTTTACATATTACTTTTAAAACTATAGAAACATTGAATGTGATAAGAATAGAAAATGGAGCTTCTTTCAGTAGGTGTTTGTTTTGCGCTCGTTCCATTTTCTATTCTTATCACATTCAATATTTCTATAGTTTTAAAAGTAATATGTAAAAAGGTCTTTTGTGCATATTCAGTCCATTGCATCAGGGAAAAAAAAGAGCGCTTTACTACTTACCAATAATATTATCCAAAGCACGTTTGAAGGAGTCCAGATCGAAATTAATTGGAGTGTTAGACAAATCCCTGATCGTAGGAGGGGAGGATTGAGAAAGAAAAATGTATTATATGATTGTTAACAAGTGTAAAGCTGCATTTCACACAAACACTTTAACCCTTTACTACCAAGTGATTTTCCAGAAATCCATTACCTGTAACCTGTGGATGTTTTAAAAGTAAAAAAAATAAAATCACCTCAAATTATAAAGTGTGGATAGTCCCAATAAATAAATTAATGCATGGTTTACTGTACTCATCCCATTTGGCAGGCGTCGCCATCTGCTGGCCAAAGAGAGCTATTGCAGCTTGGGCTCTGTGATGCAACACTCAAATATTTATTTATAAAAGGATTTTACCAGGAAGGATACATTGAGATTTCTCTCGTTTTCAAGTATGTTCTGGGTTCAAGAACATTGAAGTGTTACAGTTACAGAAATACAAAGTAATACAATGCAAGATATTAAAAAACAAAACAAATATACAGATTAACAGAAAATAAATATGTAGGAAATATAGTCACTAGGTTACATGTTTACAGGTGCATTCTGTATTGAGGTATGTTAGTAAGGAGCTCGAGTGACTTAAGACTGGGGGAAGATTTGATGGTGTCTGGGAGGTTATTCCATAATTGTGGTGCTCTGTAGGAAAATGAGGACCGAGCCACTGTCTTTTTGTATTGTGGTATTGCAAATAAGGTACTGGTCCTGGATCTGAGGTTATAGGATGAGGGAACTGCTGGGGGAAGCAGTCTATTCAGGTAGGGTGGCAGCTTCCCAGAAAAGCTTTTAAACACCAGGCTGGAAAGGTGAAGGGTGCGTTTAGACTCCAGCGATGGCCAGTTTAGCTCTTTTAACATGTCACAATGGTGGGTCATGTAGTTACATTGTAATGCAAAGCGGCAGAATGAGTTACTACATTGTATAAGTTTCTGAAGATGTGTTTGCGGGGCGGCTGCGTACACTACATCTCCGTATTCAATAGCCAGCATAAGCATTTGTTGCACAATCTGCTTTCTTACCTCGGGGCTCAGGCAGGATTTGTTTCTGTACAGGGCACCTAGTTTGGGGTAAAGTTTAGATGAGAGTTTTTCGATGTGGGGGCCAAAGGATAGATTAGGGTCCAACCACATACCTAGATATTTGAGAGAAGTGACTGTGGTCAGCGTGCCATTTGATTTTGTCCTAACACATAAGTGGGGATTTTGCAATTTGTGTAGTTTAGGTTTTGTTCCAAAGAGCATCGTTACAGTTTTGTCATTATTTAAAAAAAGTTTGTTGTGTTTGATCCACTTTTCTACCTCTGAATTGTTCTTGCAGCACGGCTTCCAGCTGCCGGAGATTTGGTTTGCTGGTATAGATTACGGTGTCGTCTGCATACATATGTACAGTTGAGGCTTTGCAGACGTTGGGCAGATCATTTATGAATATTGTGAATAGCAGGGGCCTAGTATTGAGCCTTGGGGTACACCGCAAGTGACAGGGAGGGGGAGGGAGGAGCTGCCAGAAATGTGATCGGTCGGATACTTATGATTGAAACCAGGTTAGCGTGCGATCACCAATGCCAGAGTTTTTAAGTTTTTCTAACAAGATGCCATGGTCTACCGTGTCAAAGGCCTTGGCAAAATCAAGGAAGATGGCTCCAGTTAGGTTTCCTTGTTCCATCCCAGCTTGGATAGCATTGCAGACTTTTAAAAGGGCAGTTGTAGTTGAGTGATTTGGACGAAAGCCGGATTGATCTGGGGTTAAGTAGTTCCAATATTGATAATAATCACGTAATGTGTGTAGATGCATTTTTCCAAAAATTTTGACATTACAGGGAGCAACGATATCGGACAGTAGTTGGATACCAAAGTACGGTCACCACTTTTATGGATAGGTACCACTCTCGCAGTCTTCCAGAGTTTGGGTATGTATCCAGTCGCCAGTGATTCATTGATTAGGGTTGCGACAGGATTTGCAATTGCCGGTGCACTGATTTTCAGCAGCATTGCTGGTATTTGATCAGGTCCAGACTGGTATTTCATTTTTTGCTTACGGAGAAGTTTAGTTACGACACTGACAGGCACTGGTCTAAAACTGAATTCCTGTCTGATACAGGGACTTTGCACAGTTGGAGGGGCCTGACCTGCATGAGGCCTTTCTGATTGCATGTAATTTCCTAGCTTGGCAATCAAAGTGGTGGCGCATCCAACAAAATAACCATTAAAGGCATTTGCTACATCTGGGGGGTGTTGCAGGGTTTGGTTGTTTACTTTGACAGCAGCCGGCTGGGAGTGGACTGGGGGTGCTTGTATGTTACTTATGGTTCTCCAAAGGTTTCTAGGGTTTGATATGTTATTGTTTAGATTTTCATCGAAGTAATGGGCTTTAGCCATTTTTGGTTGTTTTGTGCATTCATTCCGGCATTTTCGGTATTCGTAGTATCGTTCATGGAACCAGTACTCTTGAAATTTGACCACAGTGAATCTCTAAGCTGGTACATTAGTGTAAGATCAGCTGTAACCCAGGGGAGATGGGTCCCTTTTACTCGCACTTTACGCAGCGGGGCATGGGAATTCCAGACTTGCAGGAGCTCAGACTGAAAGTATTCAATTGCACAGTCTAGGTCTGGGATTAGGTTTAGTCTGTACCAGGGGAGCTGTTTGAGATCACTTAGGAAGGATTCAAGAATAAATTTCTTGAAAGACCTGGTGGTTATTACCTTTGGGGGAGATTTTGTGGCCTTTATTTTGCACACGCAGTACACTAGACGATGGTCACTAAAGCTATTAGCGAGAACACCTGAATATCTGTCACACACTGATAATAAATTGTAAAAACTGTTGTAGCATCTCAGGGGCCATGCCTGAGGTGCCAAAACTTTAGGGGCATCTTCTGGAGCCCAACTGTAAACGAAATTAATTTGCAAGAAAAGAATTTAACTGCAGAGATACAGCATAGTTCCAGATTGTGTTAACATCATCTCGGGCTGCTGTGTCTGGTACAGCTGATCATGTAAAACACGCTCACAGTAGTGAAGTAAATAAAATGGGTCTTTGACAGTACAAGCATCTTCGTGCTCGACATAAAATGTACACCAGTATCTGAGGAAAGGATGCCATCTCTTAACTGCCTCCCTGACACACAGCTCCTTTGACGTCACCATACTTGGAACATTCTCTATTTGCACTTTGTTTATTATCTGTAGTTCCGTCCGGCAGGGGCATACCCAAATAGGCACTCAATTCCGTTGCGTCCATATAATACACGAATATGTAGATAATAAATATCATGGTTTTGTGTTTATTTTTATCTATGAACTTATTAATGATAAAAAAAAAAATATTTAAAAAAAGGGATTTAGAACAAAAATCAAAGAGCCCTATTCCATGGTTGTCAAAATAACTACAGTAGATGTTTTACATGACGTGGGATCGAAGATGATTACGATTACACTCTTGCCACAAACTAAGCTTGCGACTCAAGTGGTGCAATTCCCTGCGCGAGGTTACTGTACATTAACATCTCTAATACTTTTTATAGAAGACATTAATGTGCAGCTTATCTTGGCTTCTAAGCTTGTGCTTCCACCCTGAGACCCTATTTCGCTGTGAAATACGGATTACTAAAAGCTGGTGTTAACACGTTCTGCAAAACCCACAAAAACCTCATACAACCCTCTCATCCTACGGCGTAGAGGCTGGCGTGATCCACTACTTCCTCTTTGCTGGGAGCAAAGGGACACTGGGACAAATAGTTCCTAGTCTCCATCCACAATTCCTCAGTGGTGCTGCGCGATCTTGCAAGAATGAGCTTGCAACCAGGACTCACGAGGCTCCATGGAGTCCTTTTTACTTCACAAGCAGATACTCGCAGTGGCGCACTGCCAGAACCAGGCAGCTTTGCACTTCGTTCTGGGTCCCAGGCACTAATGAAGCACCTACTTCAGAATATGGATGGTAAAATGGAGAAGGAAAATCTGCATGCGCAGACTATTCTGCTTACTGTCAAGAGTGTAATGGGACTTGAAGAATTTGCCTTATTTAAATCAATTTGTTTCTAGGGATGCACCGAAACGAAAATTTCCGTCCGAAACTGAAAACAGACATGAGAACCTGGGCCTGGAGGCCGGGGACTCGCCTGATCCCAAAGGCCGGCCGAGCAAGCTGCTTGGCCGATAATCTTCAGTGGCCGAAATTTCGGTGCATCCCTAATTTCTAACAGGTACTATATAGTTTACAAACTTCACAGGCGGATTTCTAGGAGTTTTATTGGTTTGCAGCTGCTACGCTCCTGCACATCTCAACTACATTGGACCTTTGAAAAAAGTATAATAGGCCAGGGGACAGGTCCTCCCTCCCCCTCCCCTCAATCTACTATCCTAGGCTCAGGTCTTGTCGGCCTATGCAAGAATATGCCCCAGCCGAGGTGTTGTACAAATCCCTTCAGTTCTTCGCCTGTGCCTTAGATCGCTGGTCATTCTTTAGAGCACAAATTGAAATTTGATTACACTCCGTCAAAATCTCATAAATATCTCTAGTTGGGCCTGGAATTCTCTTCTCTCAAGTTAGTTAAAATCTTGAAATGTAAAAAAATAAATGAAAAATATTAAACTGTTAAGAGTACAACCGTTTTCTTCCCCTGTAATGTTATACCTGTTATGAGAATACCCCCACATGGTCAGTCATTAGACACTCATTACAAATGCAAGGAGGACATACCATGGTACCTCTGCACCTTCATGTGAGGAGACTTTTGATATAAAAGCTTTCATGCTTTCTGTCACTTCAGATAAATCATATTTCTGCTCATTGACATCAGAAACTGGAACAGAGTCAGTGGGTCCGGCTGCGTCTTGCAAGATCTGCTCCAGATTTTCAGGGGAAATATTGAGCCAGATGTCATCTTAAAAACAGACATAATGTGTTCAGCGAGCTGGTACCCAGATAAAATCACACAGTAATGAAACAGAATAGCAGATTTAAAGGATTTTAAAAGGCGTGCCAAAATGGAATGAATCCAAAAGGTACCCCTGCCTCTCCTAGTGGTGTGGTGTGGTAAATACGCACTGTGTCGTTTACTCCACTCTGGCTCCCAGTGTGGAAAATGAGAAGGTTACTGCAGTGTCATTGTTTGCTTTATAAGTGAAAAGCAGATATATACCAATGAAATAGAACAAAAAGAATTAGAAACAAAAATCAAATATATTTTTTATAATTTTTACACCTTATCTTGTGGGGTACAACAGTGCAGATTCAGGTGGGTGTAGAAATCATCCATGCCTGTCCCGTTGTCAAAGTAGGTGCCAGGGTGGCACCGTGGTTAGGGTGTCTGAGCCCAGTATGCAGGGAACTGGTCAAAATAGGATGGGAGGAGGAGGGTGAGTAAGCCGGCATTTATCAGTAACTGAGGTGAGAGATGAAGGTTGCTGGAGCCAGAGGATATGGTAGGTAGATAGGAATCCGGTAACAAACAGGACCAAGTACTTGGATTGGGTTCAAGGTAAGGTGGAGTATCAGAACAACAGAGTATAGGTCCACACTCTGTCAGGGATTGAGCTACAATCATGAAGCGGGGGGGGGGGGAGTTGCTTTATTCAGGTCTGGACACGTGATGTGTGTAGTGTGTGTGTCAGGTGATTTAAATGTTTGTGTGCTGTGAGGAACAGAACTGATGGACAATACCTGAAGAGCGCTGCCAGGAGTTCAGCGCAAGGTTCGTGACACCTGTAAAGGCCTTTTCCCCAGCACGATTGGGGTGGGCCCTTGCGCAATTACATCAGTGCATTCAAGGCAGTCCCACAACATGGTCTAACATCCAGGATGTCAGCCTGCTGTGGTTGAACCCTGCATCGAAAACGGATCTGCCGTACTCTGCCAGGAAGAGTCTAGCACATTGCCCACAGTGAAAGTGTTAAAACAATGGCCTGCAGTGAGGCATGTAATAGATGGAAGAAATTATCAAATTTCTTTTAACAACACTATATTAGTTTTTATTAAAAGGGATGCGTTAAAAGGGATACTCCAAGCAATATGACCACCTCAGCTTTTTAAGGTGGTCATATTGCCTGAAGTATCCCTCCCCCCCCCCCCCCAGCCTTCTACCTTTTCCCGATCGGCTGATAGAAGCGGTGGACTTTACTCTGCCCTCCCAGCTGTCAATCAGCCGATAGGGTTTCAAGGTCCCGCATTTTGGAACTCTCTGCAAAACTGGGACGTCATCGCGCTACAAGCGCGATGACGTCCCACCACTCCGGCAGAGTCGCGGGAACGCGCAGGAGAAGAAGCCACCGCCTCCTCTCCTTCTCCTCCACCTAAGAGTTTTTAGACGAGCAGGCGGGGTGAACTTCAGCTCACCTCGCCACTCGTGAACGTGCGCTGCTCCGCGCATGCACGGTTGAATGAGCAGGATTCCGGGAGGAAGCCTGCTGATTGGCTGGATTACGTGATAGGCTCGCATGCGCGCTTTGCACGTAAACCTTAAGCCAAGTTCCAACTTAATCCATGACGCGAGCGGAAGAAGAGAAAGGCGAGTAAAAAAAAAAAAAACGCCGTTGGAAAAGTGGCATTTTTAAGGTAAGTATAACATTAAAATTATATATATATATACATACATACATACATACATACACACACTGAATGACTAGTTACAGCAATAGGTTTAAATATAATGTAAAAAAAAGGGGGTGATTTTTAGCCTGGAGTGTTCCTTTAAGATATATAAATGGGGGTAGAAAAACAGATATTTTTTTTTTTGTATATCTTCTTAAGCAGCTTTAAGTAGAGAATCACTATAGAATTGTTAGATTTCATTAGCCATTGCAATAAAACATTCTATTATAATAGTAACATTCTCACACTGTCGAATGCATGATTCAGTGTGCGCATCCTGCTGTCCAGTCAGAACATAGTCAATTTGCAAATCCACAAAACAAAAGCTAAATATCACTTCCTGTACTACTAGTTATATACACCAGTAATGATGTTCCATGGGACAGATTTCTTTGTCTCATTTACCTTCATCTGGAGGTAGATTTCCCTCCTCCCCCTTTAATTCCTCCATATTAACAGGTAAGGTTTGTAGAAGATGCAAGACTTCTTCGCCGGGACCCATGGACGCAGAACTGCCAGTGCAAAGTAGATAAAAATGACAAAAATGTGTGGCTTAATTATAGCAACAGAATCAATAAATGCCGCCACAATGGATATGAAATGAAACAACCGAGATACATTTTAAGTGCAGGCTTTCATCTTTAAATCAAGGAGTTGAACAAAAATAATATATAAAGTGTATAGGAATTGCATCCATTTTCATACACAGCCCCATTAATTTATCCAGTTACACTCGAGCCCCTAAAATAACACAATCATAAACAAAATGTTCATTTTTAATACTTTGTCAAAAATCCTTTTCCGGTCGATGACTGCTTGAAGTCTGGATCGGATAGACAATCACTGGAAAATAATACAAATAATTGGGCAGAGGCTGTCCAATCATTTAAGGGCAAGAAAGAACACTCTACTTTTCAGTAGAGTGTTCCTTTAACCCCTTAGTGACCGGGCTGTTTTACACAAATCCGTCCTTTAGTGACCGCTGCTGTTTTTACGTTTCTGCGCTGTTAGGGTTTAGGTCAAATTTTCCTCTTACTCGTTTATTCAACCCACACATATTATACACCCCTTTTACCGCCATTAAATGGACTTTCTAGAAATACCATTATTTCCATCATATCCAATAATTTAATATAAAAAAAATATGAAATATGATGAAAAAAAATGGTAAAAACACACTTTTTCGTAATTTAATCCCCTAAAGCTATAACCACCAATAAAGACCCCGGCTAAATAGTTTCCAAATTTTATCCCGAGAATAGAAATACCCAATTTTTACATGTTTTTACCTTTTAACCCTTTCACTGCTGAGCCAGTTCACCTATGTGCGCTGCGCTCATTCTGACCATTTTGTGCTAATTATTTTGAGATGTCAGCCTAGGTCCTATTTAATTAAACCCCCCCAGACAAAATTTTTTTTTTTTAAAAAAAAAAACATTTTTTATTTTATTTAATTTTTTTCTTATTATTTTTCTTTATTATTATTATTTTTTTTATTTTATTTTTTTAAACCACACCTGGTCATGTTTGGTATCATTTGAAAGGCCATGATCAGGCCTTTCAAATGATGTCAAATATGACCATCTAGCTGCCATGGATCGGGAGATAAGGGGATCCTAAGGATCCCTTTATCTCTACATGGCAGCTAGAGGGTTAACTGGCCCACTGACATCCTCACACATATGGTGAGGTTGTCAGTGGGTGGGGGGGGACCTGGAGGCTAGGCTGACATCCAAGATGTCAGCCCCCTCCAGGTTCGAATCGCGTTTTGGCGCAAATTCGCGCTAAAACGCGATCCGGCGGCGAAACGGTTAATGCTATACACCGCTCAAAAGGGGAGACTCTCCCCTTTTCAGCGGTGCAAAAAGCATTTTGCTAGCTTCAATGGGTGGGGAGATAGAGGGCTCCGAAGGAGCCCCCCCCTCCCCTCCATTGAATTACATGGGGGCACCTTCTGATGACGTCACTACGCAGCGTGGCGACGTCATCAGCCTCGCCTGCCTATGTAAATCACATGGGCAGGCTTCCTCCCTGCCAGATCGCCCTGGGATCCGACGAGGGAGGTGAGTATCGGGCGGGAGGGGGAGATTTGGCGCCGCTGACGTACCCTGTACGTCCGCGGGTCTAAGAGAGACCCGAGGACAGGACGTACAGGGTACGTCAGGGGTCATTAAGGGGTTAAGTTTTGATGTCTTCAGCAAGTGAAATACATGCTCGATCGGGTTGAGATCATTATAGAATATTCCACTTTTTTGCCTTATAAAAAAGGCCTGTAATTCCTAACTCTTCCTGCAATTTGGATGTGAATGAATACCCTCAAAACAGAGAGAATGCACGTTAAGCGCGTATTCATTATTTAACTGTACCTTGAATTTGTGAACTGCCAAAATAACAAAACTTGTGTCTATGTCCAATTATTTCTGGACCCAACTGTATAATATATATATGATTATACAGTTTACCAGTGTCACACCAGGAAATCTGATTGAACTAGAGCTGCAACTAGCTGATCAATTGACTGGATAAAAAAAATATATATATATATATATATATATATATATATATTTTTGTTTACTTAAAAGAAAAATGTAAAAATCACCCCCTCCCTTTTTCTCGCGCAATTTGCGTACTGAACGGTAACTTTCGTATGTACATATGCAAATTGCATATTTCACGTAACTTGCATATATTTTGCAAACAAGGTGCAGGAGCGCCTGGTTGAAGTGATGGATTGATGCTGCCTGCATGTGCAGACCACTTAAACTTATTAAGGCTAGGGTCAGACGAGCGTGATTTCTACGGACTGTACGTCCGTGCACACGGACGTACATCAGTACGGAAGACGCAGTAGTGGCCACACAGTCCGTTTATTCACTGATGTATATTTTGACGGATGTAAGAGGGAAAATAAATTAAAAAGCAAAACCATTTTGTCCGTCAAAAATGCTGGACGTATAAATGCAGTCAGTCTGACCACGTTCCATCACGCACACACAAAGCTATGCGGACGTTGCGGACGCAGCGCACTTTGTGTGGCCATTCTAGCGGTTGTACGTTCTTGCCTGCCTTGCGTCCGTGGGCCGCGGCCGTTGTGCGTCCGCAGTTCAGTGCGGACGTACTTCGTGTGTGGGGCTCCAATGGGCTTTCTGTCATGCTATCACGGACGTACTTTTAGGCGCAATCACGGACATGAACACTACGCTCATCTGACTCCAGCCTAAAGTGGTCAGGGTGCCTAGAGTGTCCCATTAAAATGATTTCATGAACAAACTGAGGGCCCTATCACGACCAGCAGCCTGAATCCAGCAGCCTGCCCTGTAGCGGCCACTAGGTTCCAGGATGCTCGGGGAAGCACTAAAGCGCCGTCCCGAGCATCCCCTCCATAGAATCAGCCCAGAACTACATGAGAGGATCTTGTCAATGATCTCAAGGCAGCTGGGACCATAGTCACCAAGAAAACAATTGGTAACACACTACGCCGCAAAGGACTGAAATCCTGCAGCGCCTGCAAGGTCCCTCTGCTCAAGAAAGCCATGTACAGGCCCGTCCGAAGTTTGAATACTTCAGATGTTCATTGGCAGAGGGAACTGGGTGAAAGTGTTGCGGTCAAAAGGAGACCAAAATCAAGCTCTTTGGCATCAACTCAACTTGCTGTGTTTGGAGGAGGAGGAATGCTGCATATGACCCCAAGAACACCATCCCCACCGTCAAACATTGAGGCGGAAACATTATGCTTTGGGGGTGTTTTTCTGCTAAGGGGACAGGACAACTTCACTGCATTAAAAAGGGACGATGGACAAAGTCATGTACCATCTAATCTTGGGTGAGAACCTCCTTCCCTCAGCCAGGGCATTGAAAATGTGTTGTGGATGGGTATTCCAGCATGACAATGACCCAAAACACATGTCCAAGGCAACAAAGGAGTGGCTTATGAAGAAGCACATTAAGGTCCTGGAGTGGCCGGGCCAGTCTCCAGACCTTAAACCCATAGAAAACCTGTGGAGGGAGCTGAAGGTTAGAGTTGCCAAACCTTAGCCTCGAATCTTAATGACTTGGAGAGGATCAGCAAAGAGGAGTGGGACAAAATCCCTCCTGAGATGCGTGCAAACCTGGTGGCCAACTAAAAGAAACGTCTGACCTCTGATTGCCAACAAGGGATTTGCCACCAAGTACTAAGTCATGTTTTGCGAAGGGGTCAAATACTTATTTCACTCATTAAAATGCAAATCAATTTAAAAACTTTTTTTGAAATGCTTTTTTTCAGGATTTTTTTGCTGCTGTTCTGTTTCACTGCTAAAATAAACCTGCCATTAAAATTATAGACTGATCATTTATTTGTCAGTTGACAAAGGTACAAAATCAGCATGGGATCAAATAATGTTTTTCCTCACTGTATCCTGGTATGATCGTCGTAATACCTGGGTCTACGCAACGAATAAATAATTTAACCCTTTCGCTGCTGAGGCATTTCACGCCTGTGTGTGGTGCTCATTTTTACCGGTTTCGCTCATCATGTTTAAAACGCGTTTTGAAGCCTTATTTTATGACCCAGACATATTATAGATCGTTCTTTCCGGCAGACTCGGCAGATTCATAATATATCATTATTATAATATACAGATAGGACATGACATATACATATAACAAAAAAATGCAATAAAATTTAGATTTTCAATAATTTACAACGTGTAAAGTGTTTTTTTTCACATTTTAACATTCAAGCAGTTGCGGTTATATTTTCTATGGGTTGCGCTTGTTAAAAAAATTTGAAATTGGGTCTCTTTACATATTTTGGGAGGGAATTACACGATTTTTAACAAACGCACCCCATACAAAAATCATTAGTGCAGCATCATTGTTCACAGAATTGAAATGGGAACAATATTGCTGCATTAGCAAAAACAAAACTTTTTACATGGTCACGTATGGTATCGTTGGAAAGGCCATGCTCTGGCCGATCCAACGATACCAAACATTAACCCCTAAGCTGCCACGGATCGGGAGATAGGGGGTTCATTGGAACCCCCTATCTCCACTATTGGTGGCAGCTAGGGGTTAATTCTAAAACTGACGTCATTGCGCTATGCACAATGACACCAGTCGTCAGGGGGACATCCCGGAAGCTTGGCCTACATCCAAGAGGTCGGCCAGCTCCGGGAGAGGATCACGATCTGGGGCTTTCCAGGGGCCGAATCGTGATCCGGCCCCCAAGGGGTTAAAGCCAGGCACCGTTTGGAAGGGCAGGCTGTGCCCTTCCAAACGATGCCTGCCTTTAATCGTTGGCGATCGGGAGGGAGAGAAGTCCGAAGGACCTCCCCCCCCTCCCTTTCAGGCACCTCTTCCGCACTCGCAGGGGGTTTGCCTGAAATAGATGTCATTGTGCGAGCGCGATGACATCTACTGGTCCCGCCAGGGTCCCGGAGTGCCGGGGGAATCCCGGCCGATCGCTGCCTCCTGTGCATGGACGCCCTCAGGGCGTCCATCGCACAGGGGAAGCACTTGGCAGGAGGCGCTGAGCGCGTCCTTAGCAGCCAAGTGGTTAGGGAGGACAACAGCTGTGAATATCCTTTGCATTTGTTCAAAATGCTTCACAGTAGGGCTGAAACAACTACTGTAGATACTTGAGTATAGAGCGACTGGAATAGAACGCGATGGATAGAGATTATGGAAATTAGAGAATACCCAAGACTCGACTATAACGCGAGGAGCAAAAAGTATACTGTACTGGGAAACCATTAAATTCCTTCCAGGTTTTCTTAACACAGGATACCCCTCAGGCCAGGGTGCTCTGCTCTAGAATGATTGCAGTTGTCACTAAATATGAAGCCGCCCGCCAACCGGCTTCTTGCTTGCAATAAAATGGCAGGTGGAGCAAGATGAACAGTGAATCATTCACCAATAGCCAGCACGCAGGGAGGTGTTGTTTTCTGACCTCCTGCTCCAACAGGCCGACTCATCCACCGCGTCATCCGCCGATAGTCAGGGAGACTTGGGATCCACGAGCAAGTAAAGTTTTTTGTTTCTTTTTCTTGTATGACATGCAGAGGTCTCGAAAATAACACAACCCCTCCAATTTTAACCCTTTCGCTGCTGAGGCTTTTCACACTTCTGTGCTGAGGTCATTTTTACCACTTTCGCTCATCATGTTTAACCGCGTTTTGAAGCCATATTTTGATATATAATAATAGGTCTGGGTCATATATCGTTCTTTCCAGCAAACTCGGCAGATTCATAAGATGTCATTATTATATGTATACGTCATGTCCTGTCTGTATATTATAACAAAAAATGTAAATTATTGAAAATTCGAATTTTATTGCAATGTGTAAAGCGGTTTTTTTTCCACATTTTAACATGTGACCATTTGCGGTTATATTTTCTATGGGGTGCGCTTGTTAAAAAAATTAGAAATGGGGTCTCGTTACATTTTTTTTGGGGAAAATTTCGCTATTTTTAAAAAACGCACCGCATACAAAAATCGTTAGTGCAGCATCATTGTTCACATTATAATTGAAATGGGAACAATATTGCTGCATTAACAAAACAAAAAAAAAACTTATTTTTTTTTTAAGAATATTTAAAAAAAAAAAACTATTTACATGGTCATGTTTGGTATCGTTGGAAAGGCCGTGCTCTGGCCGATCCAACTATAACAAACATTAACCCCTAGCTGCCACGGATCAGGAGATAGGGGGTTCCAATGAACCCCCTATCTCCACCATTGCTGGCAGCTAGGGATTAACTCCAGGATTGCTGCCTCCTGTGCATGGACACGCTCAGCGCGTCCATAGCACAGGAGAACCACTTGGCTGAGCGCGTCCATAGCAGCCAAGTGGTTAAGGTAAATTTTTGTCACCAAAACCTAGCGGTATATGCGAGTATTTACAGTGAGTGATTATGAAAATAGTTGACAACTATTCTCATTATCGATTAAATGATTTGTGTACAGCACACACTGTTTAGAGTCAGACCGAGCTAAACGTTATGACCCTCGGATTCTCCTTTGTCCGGTGTCACCACCTCAACCTGCCCGTCACCCCTCTTTGGTCTGGAGCTGCCATTCTCACCCTGTCGGTCCCTTCCCACAATCTCCCTCCCACGCTCAGGTCCAGTCTTTTGCCCAAACACACTCACACGCGGGTCAAGTCCCTTGCTCAACCTCACTCCCTTCTACCTCCGGACCCTCCGCTCTGTTGGTTCATGAAATTATTGTAAAAAAGGGACACACCAATAGGCTAAAATGGTCAGGCTGCATGGAGTGCCCCCCCGGTCTCATCCTGATTTCGTGCTGTCATCATCATGTATATCTGAGCGCGTGTAGCAGCTTTCGTTTGGGGAGAAAGCAGGCCTGTGCTTAAGCTGCATACGCAGCATCAATCCATCACTGTGACCAGGTGCTCATGCACCTTGTGCGAGAAAAATATGCAATTTGCGTATGTTTTTCTTTTATCCGATGAATCAGAAAAAAATAAATAAAAAAAATAGCCCAACTAATCAATTATGAAAATAATCGTTCGTTGCAGCCCTACTTCACAGTAAATATCAAGACCAACAAAATGAAATGGTTCTTACCTGTCGGGTGTGACCACAGATTGCTGGAAATACAGCTCAGACTTCTTAAGCAGCTCAGAATATAATACGGACCCCTCCATTTCTCCCTAAATAAAGTGACCACAATTAATATGGACTTCATAACTTAATAGGTTGTATTTTGTAATTTCTGGAAAGAAGATCAGAATAGCGCCACACTTTAAAAGGGATATGCAGGTCTAGAAGGAAAAAAAAAAAAATAGTAAATTGACATTTAACCTCCCTGGTGGTCCGATTTTGAAATTTTTATATGTCAAAATCTGAGCATTTATTCAGGCCCCTGGTGGTTTTCCCGAGGGTGGCTCGGGGATAAATTTCAATGCTGATAATGGTAACCCTGAGCCAAACTTGGGCTGATACATACCTGTCCCTGCCACCTCCGTCCGATCACGGCGTCATGCTTCCCTTCTCGCGAGAAGGGAACCAGGACGCCGCGATCGGACAGAGGTGAATGCGATCGCAGGAGGACAGTGAGGGAACGCAGGTACAGGTATGTATCCAGCCCGAATATGGCTCAGGGTTATCGCTTTCAGCAGTGAAATTTAACCCCGAGCCACACTCGGGAAAACCGCCAGGGAGGTTAAAAACACTTTTATACCTATAGACAGACAAATTAGAATAAAAAAAATAAAATAAAAATTCTGGCTTTAAACTCTGTCATTTTATCTTCTCCGGCCATGCCCCTCAGCTAGGGGTGTTTCTTCAAAACCTACTTCCTGTATATTCCACACCTCCTCCCCACCCACTACTCCACCCATCAAAGCTGCACATGAACTAGCACGAGCTGTGCACGTGAAACCCTGTGCACACTCAGGATCTCAGACTGGGGACACTGAGGAACTGAATATTAGCATCTCTGCAACTGTGAAAACAGGACATACTCACCAGTCTCACTTGATCTTTCATGGTTTACATACTCCCTGTCTCACTCAAACTCCCTCACAGTCACTCACTCACACTCATGTGCTGTCTGTCTCTTCTGTGCGCGCTCTCTCACTGCACCTTTTCTTGCGCTTGCTGTCTCTGCTTAAACTTGCCACCTCTCTTTCTGTGCTTTTTTTTTGCAGTCCCTCTCTCTGCTGTCTCTTTTTCACCCTGTGTGTATTGATTTTTTTCCTTCCCTGTCTCTGCAGTAGCTGGGGGTGAAAGAGTTATAGTTTGGATGGCACTCAGCCCCACCCTCCCCTCAGCTCACAGTGCAGGAGGAAGGAGGGGCAACTCAGCCGCACATGCTCAGTTCATTTTTTTATCTATACCTAGGTATACACACTGATTGGTTAGTTCAAAGTGCCTCCTGAGGTGGGCGTGGAAAACAAAGAAAAGCGGGTAAATATGAAATCGCATATTTATATGCTTTTTATGCCGGCTGACTCATTCACAAGACATTGCATATTTTTAAAAGCACACTAGCAAAGCGTAAATGTCCCTTTAAGTTGTCACTGTTTCGGAGGATACAAAATCGAAGATAACATGAATCCTTCCCCAGTCCGACTCCAGCTGCGAATACCATCAAGCGACCCATCAATAACGAAAAAAAAAAATACCTAGTTCTCTACCAATTAATACATTAACAATTTTTTATTCTGGTTTTGAACTAGGATTTCACTTTTAAGCGACCAAGCGTTTTTACCTTAAAATAATCATTTTTCTTCAGTGTATCTAAAAATCCTGCCCAGAGCGGACTCTGCAATGGAGATTTTTTAGCATCTGCAGCAGGCATTGGACATTTTGAACACAGGATCTCAAAACCGTGAGCCTACAAAAGACAGACAGCAAACCTTAATAATTAAACAGGAATATGCAACACACCTGACTATCTTAGCTTTTCTAAGTGGTCAGAGTATCCTCCCCCTCAAGACCCCCGAACTGTTTAAAATGAAGGGTGAAGTGGTGAGATTTCCCCCCCCTCCCTCAGGACCAGGCAAGCGGGAGATTTGAACTTTCTGGCTGTTGGTCACTAGTTCAGTCACTCGAGACATCAGCAAGCTCAGGCATGTGAACATCATCTGATGACCCGGCGGTTGTCAGAGAGAGAGCCGATATATCGGATACGTCGTTGTGCGCAAGCGCTATAAGACTTGCGTATGTTAAGTTCGCGAGTCCCATAGCGTAATTTGCGTTCACTAGCGCAGGAAGCACAAATTGTGCAGAAAAGACTCAGGGACTTCCGTGTTCAGAAGTCCCTGAGCAGAAGCTGTGCGCGCTGAGGGACAAAAGGTGAGTAATATCACAAAAACAAGAAAAATAAAGTAAAAAGTAATTGGGCAGAGGCTGTCAGTAGCCTCTGCCAAATTATTTAAGAGCAAAAAAATGACACTATTCTTCAGTAGAGAGTTCCTTTAAAAATTGTACAATCTAGCCATCATGAATAAGCATTCGAATTTAAAAAAAAAAAAGGTCAGAGAACCATCCATCCCACCTTTTTGCCTCCCTGCAAGCGGTGATAGCCCTCCAAACCAGAGGGACTTACTCTGTTATGGACAGACAAGTCAATGCCGCCCGACGCATTTGCGAAAATACAGTTCTGCTGAGCAAAAAAGTGCTCACAGCACAGAGGGGGAATCTCGAGGGTAAGAGTCCTGACCACGGTCAGGAACCAGTTTTTTTTTTTTTTCTCAAATCATCTTTAATTGTACAGTGAGAAATGAGAATATTCCCGACGTATTTCTTACTGTAATAACCTATTTTAAAAAGGCAGGTTACTCCATCTGCTGCAACTCTCAGCTGGGGAACCCTCCAATAGAAAACATTCTCCAGTGAGTTTTAAAAACTTTGTGGGCACCTTCTGGAGCCCAAATGCAAACAAAATTTGTTTGTTTGTGACAAACAAATTTATTTTGCAATGTTATAGCATAGCGCCAGATTGTGTTAACATACTCTCTGTCTGCTGTGTCTGCTACAGCTGACCGTGTATACACGATTGCAGTAGTGAGAGGGTTAAAAGTTATTTCTACATACATGTTCACACTCGATTATCATTCTCTAATGAAAGAATTAAATAAATATCGACCAAACTTTACCGGAAGTATGAGGACTACTCCATTAGAACACAAACCCCTGCATCACAAAAAAAATAATATATATATATTTGTGACAAAGACCGTGAGTGCCGTCCATACTTCATGTATATCCTATATCTGAGCCGGATGGGCACCGGGCCATAGTTGTTTTAGTTCACGAGTGCAGGATACACTCTTATATATATATATATATATATAAACGTGTAAAATCTAGTAAATACAGATAAGCTTCATGAACAGAATTTGACAGGAAAATAAAATCATTACCAGTTTCATTCCTGTTTCATATGCTTTATACTGCGGGTGTGATAGGGCGGGAAGCATATAACCACTTCGCCGGTCTGGCTGGAACTTCTGCTGGACCAGCTGAGCATACAAACACTTTGTGAATCTGACCTGTGAAACAACACATGAAACAAGTTGAGAGGTAGCTGCTATATTAGATGATGGGAGGGACAAAGACAACTGTATTTAAACTTAAAGCACCAATCTATAGATTGTTGCAGGCATGCGCCCAGCTGACAGACGACAGACGACACCACCTACCTCAAGTCACTGACGTTAAAGAGCATGGTGTGCAACAACTGAAGGTTGTTTCAGTTCAACCATTTAAAAACTTACTGGTGTGTGGAGAAAAAAAAGAAACAAAAGAGCTTTTCACAAAGCTTCAATGTACAATTATTGTAGAACATCTGTTATCGCAACTAGAGTGACCTTCAGCTATCCAAACAAGAACAATCCAACAACAGCAGGTGACGTTGCTGCGAACATGAACAAAAGCAGCACCATTACACTTTACCAGAAACTACATGGAAAGAACATTGAAAAGTACTGCGAACTACAGTGGCATTTCCCCCAATAGTGAAATCGCTGTAATTTCAATATACTGTTCCCAAAGTTAAACTACCGTTCTTTCAATGAAAGAACAGCGATCAGTGGAAAACCCTAGGTGTTCAACCCTCATTGTAAATACATGAACGTTTCAGCTTCCTGGAGGCTTTGTCAAGTCTTGATAAAAGGTTCCAATAAACTGAAACAATGTATTTGCAAAAGGGATTGGACTTTTATGTGAAGACCCGTGAGTGCCCTCAGGTTTGTTGAAACTGTATCTGCTGTGTAGGTTGCACAGGGACTCCATCGCTTAATGGGGATTTGAGGAGCTGAGTGCCTACTATTGGATAGATTAGAGAGAAAATTAATATAATATATATATTATTACACACGCACTATGAAAATCAGGAGATTGGAAGCCGGGAAGCATGATTCATGTAGAAATCCTTACCGATGCGAGGGCCCTTGTTTCTGGAGTAAAGTAACGGAAAACACGACAGGCTTTCAGGTCAATGGGATCTCGGAGATAGAAAGCTTGCACTGCTGCAGACACCAGGTTTGGACGCTCCTTTAGAACAGCTACAATTCCAGCTGGAACAAAACAGTGGGCTCTGTGAAGGGAATCCCGAATTTTGGCAGGGTACCTGAAGAGCGGCACAAACAAGTTAATTGCAAGTACTGTTTTCCATCAAAATTGCCACAAGCATAAAGAAGAACATCACTTATACCTAAAAGATGGAATGGGTGTAGTCAGATTAATTGAATGGAGTAGAGCACACCACTGGTGCAATTATTGGGGTTATTCAATAAATGATGGTGTTTGCCAAAGTTACAACCCTACTGTGATGCACAGAAAGAGCCAAACACACCTCTTACGCTGGCATCAGACATGCGAGCTACGTGCGCCTGTACTGACATGTTTACCGGCGTCCATCGCAGCGTTATGACACTGCAACAGGGCTGGTCACACACTTGTACGCGCGCACAAAATGCATGCGCGACAAGCCTCTCCGGCAAGGCGCTAGGACAGAGGTTGACTGAGCTGCAAAGCGCGATTCTCCATAGGAGTGCCAGACGGGCGTCGAGTGGAAGGAATGTCAAATCTCACGGACGTTCCTTCTGCTCTCCAAAGATGCTCATCTGACACTAGCCTAAACAGAGGTACTGTGCACACTTCAGGAGGCATAGGTCCAAACTGAAAGAAAAATTTCCAATCAACACTTTATTCTTTCCAGTTTTGACGGTTGTGATACATAGGGGGCATTATTCAGTGTTATGCAAACACTGACAAAAATTACCGTTGATGTAATACTAACACAAGTCGGCACTTCACAAAACTGAAATACAAACGACAGAAGAAGCTTCACAGCTAAGCTTCTCCCAGAGCTTTTTGGAGTTTCAAAAGAAGAATCCAATCTTACAACACTGGAGATTTTTGCTGGCGTTTCCAAATTCGGTAAATCCCGGCACATTTTGAAACCAACCGATAAAAGGCAAAATCCAGTTTAATGGATAAGCCTAAATATTCTTTCCATCAAGGTGGGTTAGCCATAAGCCAAAATCTTAAACTCCGCCAGCATCCGTTGGACGTGCCATTCCACAAATTGGCACAGCGCTAACAATATAGAGCCAATTATATAGACTCTAAAAGATATGAGCATCCACCGTTATACAGCAGAAATCACATCTATAAAATTCAGACTGTATTTCACCATTTGTTTCTTGTTTTTTTTATCTTTTGAGGTTTTCTCATACCAGAACTGACCCCTAAAGATAAATAAGCACGTGTTGTTCAATTGACTCACATTGTCTTGCAATAATTTATATTGTGATGGAGGAGTTCATTTTTTGGTTTAGGTTTTATTTATTAGGGACCTTTGAGAAAATAGGTCACCTTTCCCTCCTACTTATAGCAGCAATTTTTATATGTGTATTTGTTTATATTCTGCATATAACATTTTATGGAACTGTTTACATTTCAAATATTTCTGATTTTATTCTTTGTGAAAACGTCGGAAAAACAAAAAAAAATCATCTTGGGGAAATAAAGAAAAAAAGGGGAACTTAACTGTACAAGAAAAGTGAAGCGTTTAACAAGATTGAATGTAAAAAAAAAAAGTGTGTATGAGTGAGTACAATAAAATTACCAGAAGTAATATACCAACATACCCTTCTAGACGCCTTCTGATAGCTTTAGATATGGATTCGGCAGCCAACAGTTTTTCAGAATGAGACGATAATAGTGCCAGAGCCTGTGGCAATTCTATAGGTTTTGTGGAACCAGGCTGTTCTTCATCAACCTGCCGCAATGGGATGATGCATAGCTTTCCATGGTAAAAGAAAACCTGGGAAGATATAGTTAGGTGTTTATTGCATGGTTCTTCATTAAAACTGGATGCACAATGCTGATTTGCAGTGTCAGCTCCATGAAGGTTTTTTTTTTTATAATGCGCCATCAAAACGTCCACCAGTTAAAAAAATAAATAAAACAATTACTAAAATACCAAGGACTACTTAGGTGATCAAGCTGGCAGGAGTCTGCTTCCCCTCTTCTCTGTTGTCCTTAGTCATTGTGAAGGCATCGCCTCAGTGTTGAAGCCTGTCAGTCAGCGACTACTGGACAGCCTTCTAGAGGTTGGCTTCTTCGTGGTATTCTTCATCAGTATACACGAGGTACACCGGGTGCTTACGATGAAAGAGCCAGTGGGGACACATGCCACAGGATGTTAAAAAGTATTTTTATAATTAATAATTGATTATTTAATTAATTAATAATTTGAAAAAAGAAGAAGGGGTCGGGTTCATCAGAAGATGAAAAAAAAAAAAAAAAAAAAAATAAATAAATCACACATAAAGTTCACAAGTCCCATTGCTGTGCGCAATTTGCTTTCCCAGGAAGCGCAAATTGCACAGAAAAGCCTCAGGGAATTCTGGGTTCAAGAGTCCTTGAAATACAGTAAAAAGTATCTGACACGACGCACAAGGTTGCTATACCAGTGAGCACACTTATCTGCTACAATTATAAAGCATTCTAAAGAGCATGCAACAATGCAGAAAAAAGTCCAGATAATGAGTCCTTGAGCTGAAGAGGAGGAACTGTGTGCAGAGGGGGGGGGGGGGGAAAGAAAAAACACTGGACAGAGGTATTATATAAGGTCAGGAAAAGGGACACTCTACCTATCATAGAAACATAGAAAAATGTTGGCAGATAAGAACCTTTCGGCCCATCTAGTCTGCCCAATTACATGGATACTTTACCTGGATTTATCTTTTGTTTAGGATAGCCTTATGCCTATCCCATGCCTGCTTAAATTCAATTACTGTTTTGGCCTCTACCACTTCAACTGGAAGGCTGTTCCATGTATCCACCACCCTCTCAGTAAAATAATGCTTCCTGATGTTACTTTTAAACCTTTGCCCCTCTAATCTAAGACTATGTCCTCCTGTTTTGCTACTTTGTTTCCTTTTAAATATACTCCCTTCCTCTACCTTGTGGATTCCCTTTACGTATTTAAATGTTTCTATCATATCTCCTCTGTCTCGTCTTTTTTCCAAGCTGTACATGTTAAGATCATTATGTCTTTCCTGGTAACTTTTCTCCTTCAAGCCGTACACCATTTTAGTAGCCCTTCTCTGAACTCTCTCTAAGATGTCTATATCCTTCTGGAGATACGGTCTCCAGTACTGCACACAGTACTCCAAGTGAGGTCTCACCAGTGCTCTGTACAGTGGCATGAGCACTTCCCTTTTCCTACTGCTAATATCTCTCCCTACACAACCAAGCATTCTGCTAGCATTTCCTGCTGCTCGATTACATTGACTACTTACCTTTAGATCCTCTGAAATAATAACCCCTAAATCCCTTTCCTCAGATGTTGAGGTTAGGACTGTATCAAATATTCTATATTCAGCCCTTGGGTTTATCAGTGGTGTTCTTTTAATAACGAGCCCCCCTCCTTTTTTGCCTGTCGCAACCCTTTAATGCACAACAAAGTGGGAATCTTAGAACATTATTTTCATCTTGGGGTGCTGAATGCTTGCAGAAGAACAAAAAAAACCTGCAGCAGTATGCTGTGCTGAAAGGAATTTCTTCCATAATTATGGTCTCTTACCCGATTGGAACTATTTTCAGGTTCCAGCCATTTGGGGAGAAAATCTGCAGCTTCGATTAACAGAAACTCTCCATCATTGTCTTCAATCCTATGAAATATAGACAATTCCAAAAATTACATGATTTTTTATTATATGTAGTACATCACACCACAAAGTGACTATTCAAGACAAATTATATTCTTGGTTTTAAAAACAAAAAAAGGTAAAATATATATAATTTTTTTTAAAAAAAAGCGACACCTTTGTTAAGAAGGCCATTAAATTGACTTAAATGTTCATGGTGTTCTAAGCAGATCAACTCGATTTACTGCAAAATTCAGAGTTATCTGTAAGAGGCCAATGACGAAGTCAGTTTTACCTAAATATTTGGACTTCAAACCAAAATCTGAAATTTCAAGGAAGAAAAAAAAAAAAAGTTTTGCTCCTAGACCTCGCATCTTTAAGGTCAACAAAGCTCATTTTCACTTGGGTACCAGGGATGCTCATCAACTCCAGCCTATGGATGACAGGGAGGGTGCTCATTTGAGCAGTCAGTGTCAAAAAAGAGGTTTCTCTCATTCGGAGTATCTCTGACTAAATCTAATTCCAAAGATTGTAAATATGTTATGGATTATTACTGAGATATACAGGGTTATTCAAATAGATCCGAATTGTGGCTGAAAGGTAACCGAACAGTGAAAATCAGCGTACATTTAACTTTCCTAGCCATTCGGCTATTCAGAGAGCAGGCAGTTTGCCAAATGTTGGCGAATTGCCTGCACACACGGTGCCTGTTCGAGGGCAGTGAATTCCCCATAGTGAAGCAACGCTTTGTCTATTCAGCGAACAAAAACCAGCAGTGAAAAGTTGCCGAATTGCCCTGCTGTTCGGTGGTTTCTTTCGACGGGTTTATTCAGGCGAATCCCATAGGCTTCAATGTTAAAAATATTTCCATTTTAATTCAATATCTAATAAACCGTTGATTATAATATTCTGCAGTAAAAAAATCTATTTATAGATTTTTTTAGGATCTTTGAGATTTTTTTAAATCGTTTTCTTTTTTCTGTAACATCCCTTTTATTATCATTCATTGGATTTTATATGTAAATTTCAGACATTTTTGTTCGGTAGTTTATTTGCAAACAGCGTTTCACTTTTCAAACATTCAAGCATATTGTTTTTTTTCACTCCATTCGTCTGCGGTGTCGGGTTTTTCCGGCGGCTGCTCTGCGCTGTGATATACAAGAAAGTGAAGATATATAACCCAAAGATAGGAAACTACTGCAGGTCACAGCACTCTCCACCCCAATGTGCTCATACGACAGTCATAAAATAAAGGGGAACTGCAGTGTTATATACAACCTTTAGATGGTCAATAACTCTGAAATAACAGCCAGTGTATGGATGAATTGCAGTGGCTAGAAATGTAAAAAAACATCATAGCATAACACTGTATAAAATTTAATGTATATAAAATCCAGAAAAAGGGGCCACTCACAAGATAAGTGGCACACATATAAATAAAAGTGTGCACATAAGCATTTTTACAATTCGTCCAAATATTCACCGCCTCCGGAATGCGTAGTCCTCTGGGAATAGATGTTAAAGAGAAGGATCCTAGCTGAGGTAAACTCCAGGGAAAACTGCTACAGCTGTCCAGAAGGAGCAAATTCTTGTAGACCAGCAGATCAAAACGACCGAAGGCTTGGGTACATCCAAAGTCAGGCAAACAGCAAAACGGCGGGAGGACGATAAAATGAACGAGACACAGGTCAGCTCGACGCGTTTCGTCCTTAAGACTTAATCTGATCGGCGGCTGCTTGGGTTTCTCCAGCGTGGTTAATCCAGATGTTTTTGTGGGTTTCGGTGAGCGTTCGCCGGATTTTGCGGTGAGTGTTCGGCGGGTTTGCGGCTGCTTTTCCCTGCACTACGATGGCCCTGTGGTACTTGAATACAGGGTCCCCGAAATGGGATCACGAAATCGGACCAAATTGAAGAGAACGAAAAGTCACCGAACGTGCGGTGACTTTTCGATTCTTTGAATAACCGTGATAGCGATATACTATATATACACATACATACACTAATTTGTTATGGCATTTAATTGTACTCTTATTTCTGTACCCTACTGCTGCCTTAATTCTACCGAAATTGAATAATTTAAAAAAAGATGAAGCTTTGAACTGCTTTGTAAGAGGAGAGGGTAAAAGGTCCACATTTTTTCTTCCTGAACTAGGAATTTGAAACAATAAAATTGCATAGGAACACTGTAGAGAAATTATACAAGACACAAACTAGAGCAATAATGTAGCCAATTCAATGCAAATGCAATCATAAGCAGACAATAATGGGGTACTCATCCGAAATGATAGTGTCTGCTACCCCACAGCACATTAGATTTACGCCCAGAAAATAAAAACAGCTAACGCAATATGTCCTGAGGAAGTAGGTTTGACTTTTTAAATTTGTGTTTAGTATTTTATCACAGAATAAACTTATGCTTTAGATCAGCGGCTCCCAACTGCGGTCCTCAAGTACCCCTAACAGGTCAGATTTTCCAGATATGTGAAGCACAGCACAGGTGATACGATTTACTGCTCAGTGATTGGAGGATTCAGTCTGCATTTCCCAAAGGTGATCCTTAAAACCTGATCTGTTATGGGGTATTTGAGGACTGCGGTTCGGAACCACTGCTTTAGAGGTATTCTGCCTTCCGGGAAATTGTCTTTCTATAAAATAAAAAAATAAAAAAAGGAAAGTTAAACCATTATAGAATTATATATTCTGTTTTTAGCTTCAGATGAACCCGCTAGATCACAGCAAGATGTGCATATAGTTGTCTTTTTTCCTTGTTTAACTACGTCTCCCTTCTCTCATTTCTACTATAGGGGTCGTATAGAAATGATTTTAATCTAGAACAAATGCTACCACCTGTTATCCTCATACTGTGAACCTATAGGTCTCTTTTCAATAATCGCCGCCTTACCTAGATATCATATTGGTTTCCAAAATGCTGCGATATTGAGTGAACTGAGAGACATGCGGTTGAATGGGGGAGATATATAGACTACATTAATGGCCTTGTTTGCAGCCCGCACAATTTTTCTCCTATTTTCAAACTGTCCACCTGCAAATGTAGAACAATATTTTCATTGTTGTTACATATTGATAAGCAGTGTGACACAATTGAAGTGCTTTTTTTCATTCAGCCTCACTCCGTTGATAAACGCCACACAAATGGTGTTAAAAAAAAATAAAATTATTTAATGTAGGGAAAAAACTTTACTAAGTTTTTTTTTTTTCTTTCTGTATCATAGGGCCTGTAGAGGGGAAGCCTAGTAGTCTTCTCTTTCACTTATTTGGATACTATAGGGTTCTAATGAGAGGGGTGGGGGACAAAGGGACTAAACATTAACCCCTCATGAACTCCTTTGTACTCGCTCTGCTGTTAACAGCCTTTATTTTTCTTTAAAAACCTACCTGAATTCAGCACTGGTCTCCCCGCAAGCCCTGTCGGATGTGACATGCTGTCAGTCACAGCATATCACGTGACCGCGGGGGGGAGGGGGGGGCAGATGCTTCAGCCAATCCAGTGGCTCTCAATGCCTTCCACCACTGGAGGGACCCACATCCAAAAAAGGTCCCAAAAGGCCAGAACCCAAATTCATTGCACAGGTTTTGAGTGGAACTAAGCCTGTATCAGCCCAGAGCCCCCACCCCCCTCCAAGGAGAGTGTGACCACTAAAATAACATTGAGCAGTCAGCTGTGATGAGTGTTCCTCAAACTCACCTTTAATTTTGGCTTTCTTTCTATAAACATCCACTGGAACAGAACAAAACAAAAACAAAACAAAAAAACAACAACAGTTTCTACACCTTGTAAACACTGTACCTTGCTGCCAATGCTGGAAACTCGTTGGTAATCTGTTGAATTAGATACACAATGAACCACTCATCTTCAATATTATCCCCAAAGGAAGTTACACCTCCAATATGAGCTGGAATATTGCCTAAGCAAGGAAAAAAAAAAAAGTTAATTCCTCACCTCCTGACAAATAAAACGCATTGAATAGAAGTGTAGATGCAGATATGTAGGTAACTTTCTGGAATATTTATGGTCGTTCACACTTCAGCATGATCATTTTTTGCTTTATTATGCCACTTTCTTTGTGGGTGCTTCACACGTTAAGGCTAGGGTCAGACTAACGCATTTTTCGCGTTGTCTGTGAAAAAGTGCGTTCGAACAAATGGACGGATTTTTTCAAGGAATACGCGATAGCGGTCATACGATGAGCATTTTCGTCCGTGATTTTGTACAGAACATCAATATAACACTTTTTGCGTCTGGACGTTATGTTGGCCGGACATTAGCAGCGTCTGACGTCTCCTAATCACGCACACATGCCGCTAGCGGACGCAGCGCACTCTGTACGTCAGTACTAGCGGTATCACATTCTCGAAAAAATGTGTTAGTTTGCCACTTGCGTTGCACGGCTGCACTTTTGTGCAGCTGTTCTTTGTATGCTGCCCGGTATTGGACGTAATTTGCTGCTAGCGCGGCCGTGATTAAGGCTAAGGTCAGACGAAAGCATTTTTAACGTGCGTTTAGCCGCACGAAATCATGGCCGTGCTAGCAGCAAATGACGTCCAATGCCGGGGAACACACGAAGTACGGCCGCACGAAGGTTCGTCCGCGCAACGCAAGTGGCAAACGAACGCATTTTTTCTAGAACGTCAAACCGCTACTACTGACGTACAGAGTGCGCTGCGTCCGCATAGCGGCGTGTGTGTGTAATTAGGAGACGTCAGACGCTGCTAATGTCCGGCTAACATAACGTCCAGACACAAAAAGTGTTTTATTGATGATCCGTACAAAATCACAGACGAAAAGGCGCATCGTATGGCCGCTATCGCGTATTCCGGGAAAAAATACGTACGTTCGTTCGAACGCACTTTTTCACGGACAACGTGAAAAATGCGTTCGTCTGTCCCTAGCCTTAGTGCAGCTCAACGCACGTTAATACTGCGTTAGTCTGACCTTAGCCTAGTTTAAAACACAAATAATAATAAAAAAATAAAAAAAAAAAACAGTTATTTGCTAGATTAGTCCTTGCGCTTCAGGTGATACAAGATCTGAAACACCAGAGAAATAAAACCTCAGCAACAATATTCAGCGCAATGCAACTTAGCTGGTAGGTAAGTAATGGGCATGCACCTAGGTAAGGGAGAAATCTGCAGAACAACTTTGTGAAAGGTAGAAAATAAATAATGAATGTAAATTCAAAACAGATGCTTGTTTTAATATGTCAAACTGATTTAGGTGAAGTTAAAAAAAAAACACACAGATGGATGTCCCTTTAAATCACGTGATTTGTGCAGATCTGACTTTCACTGTATGGTAATTAGTCTGCAGTTTGATTACAGAAATGTTTTGTGAAAGAAATTATAGAGGATGTGAAATCATAGAAACTTCATTATGCGGTTTCCAGTATGGGCTTACTGTTATCATTCCACCTGATTTCATCATAAACTTACCTTTTTTAGCATAATATCTTAAATTAAATGGTTGGTTTTGCCAAATATATGGCGCTAACAGATGTGCAAACTTAGCAAGTATGAGCTCTATGTACTGCTTGAGGATTTGCTTGCGTTGCACTGCATCACTAGGTTCTTCTGACACAAGGAATAGGTGATATTCCACAAAGTCCTCCACAACTGCCATCTTTTTCCCAGCCATGTTGTATTAAACTGTAAATAGAGAAAATAAGATTCACTGTCAAAATAAAGAACACACAAGAGGACAATAACATTAGGGCTGCAACTAACGATTATTCTTATAAAAAATAAAAAAAAATAAAAAAAAAAAACGATTAGTTGGCTGATTATTATTTTGATTAAAATCGATTCATCGGATAAAAATAGAAAAAAAATGGTTTACATAAAAAGGAAATTTATGTAAAAAAAAATAAACAAATAAGCAATTTGCGTATTGTACGTACATATGCAAATTCTGTATCTTGCGTACTTTTCACACAAGGTATGCGAGTGCTTGGTCAGAGGGATGGGTTGATGCTGCATGCGCAGGTTAAGCCCATGTTTGCTTTCTCAAATGAACGCGGCTACAAGCACTTGGTCATAGATGATGTCAGCATGAAATCAGGGTTAATAAGCCAACGTGGTCAGAGTGCAGAGAGTGTCCCTTTTTAATAACTTTGTGAACAAACTGAGTGGGAGGAGGGACTGGAGGTGGAAGGGAGTGACTTTGCTCAAGTGACTTGACCTGAGTGTGAGAGGGAGTGGGTATGGACAAAACACCGGATCTGAGTGTGGGAGTGAGTTTGGGGAAAGGGACAAGACCAGAGGGAGGGAATGGCAGTTCCCCGACAAAAATGGGTGTAACACGGAAGGTGGGGTGGTGGCACAGAACTCCAGCTTCAAGTAAGGATAAAACACAGGCATACAGCTCCTTCACCCCAGTGGCAGTATCCTATTGTTTGTGTTATAGTTCTGCTACTGTCGTAAACGGAATAAAAACAAACTGGTTGAGTCTGACATAACCCTAGAACTAAATCATACCTCGTAAAGCAGCGACGGGTCTTCTCCAATCAGCTCCGAAGCTGAGGTTATTTATGTTTAACTCAGTCTGACTCTGAACAGTGTGTGCTGTAAACAGGACTATTAAATCGACATCGATTAAATCGATAATGGAAATAGTTGTCAACTATTTCCATTAATCGATTAGTTGTTTCGGCCCTAAATAACATACGTGGGTTTTGGAGTGTGTGGCCAGTTTGGAATGAAAATCTAAGTACAGTAGCTCTAAAGCAGGGGGTCAAAAAACACCAGCCCCCCAGATGTTGATGGCCTAACAAGTCCCAGAATTCTTTAAATGCGATAGAATGTCAGAACTATGTGATCTATACTTTAGCAACATATGGGTGGCTGATGTCTGAGATCCCTGCTAAAGCTTTTGGCTCTGGCTGAAAGATTTACAGGTCTATTCACTAAAAAGGTGAAACTCAGAAGTGAAAATTCTTGGTCAAAATAGCCAAACCAGAAAGATTCTCGCACGAATCTCACTTTCCAAATCGGCTATTTGGTCTAAAATTGCTCTCTTCTCCTGCCAATTCTCCCGAGTTTCACCTTTAGTGAATAAACCGGTTAGAAAAAATTGCCATAGTGATACACGAATATACAATTGACACTTAAAACACAGTCAACTGGTTGCGAGGAGTGAGAGAAGTGCCGTTGTGAAGTACGGTATGTCTCTTCTGGTCTCAGCTGTCACTCCATCAGCATGCCAGCTTAAGGGAGTGACAGTGAAGTAGGGAATTTTACTCAAATTCCTATATAATTGTGTTAATGTAAACACACATATATAGGGATTTGGTTCTCTATCAAATCAGCCCAACATGTGCTCGGCATGACAGGTGCACTTTAAAGGTTATTAAATTGCCCCTTACCAGAAGATCAAAGCCATTAAAAAATGTTGAGGGTTATCTACCAAGAGCTAGTGTTGTTAAATAAAGTAAATTAAAAAAGATAAACAAATAACTGGTCTATACCAGAGCGCTTCTCCATACTAAAATCCAAACTGCAAAAGAAAAAGCTTTACTGTAAACCGCAGGTGTTTCTCGGCATTCTTTGGTAATTTTAGCCAGTTTTTGCAACTACGGCAAAAATCAGCACTTAGTGGATAACCCTGTTTTTTTGGTTTTGAGAAAGTATTTTACCAGGAAGGATACATTGAGATTTCTTTCGTTTCTTTTCAAGTATGTCCTGGGTGGCGATTATGTACCATTCAGGGTCTTGCCCAAGGACACTTACTGGAGAGGTGCTCTTGTCCGGATTTGTTTGAGCAGTGTCAAAAAAACAAAAACATTTTGCAAATGGTGTTGTGTATGATATTACACCAACAAAGATAAAAGCACAGAAATTCATATCGCTTTGTTTCATAACAATACAGACTTAAAAGACTCTGGTTCATAATGTGTTCATAAAAAAAAAAAAAAAAAAAAAACTGTGCCTTTTATTCCTCAGATAAATCAACTACACTTTTAAAGGGCACTTGCCATACTTCCCTAGAGGATGCCACCAATTTCATGAAAAACATTGCACAGCAATCTGAAGTCCAATCAGAGCTGCTGTCGGGGGTTTTCCCGTACGGTGACATCAGAAGAGTTGGCTTATAGGAGCCAATGGTGACATCCAGCAGGTGAGCGTGACAGGTGCATAATCTTAATATCAGAATATTAAAGCTTTGGCATTCCCAGCCCACGCCGGATCAGAAGTTAGGTTTTAGAATTTGTATGTACGGTTTCTATAATATACACACACACACACACACGTACAAAATTTATAATACAGGTTGCGCACCCTTTATCCAGAGTTCTGAATTCAAGAATACACAGAAATCCCAAATTTTCAGAGTCTTCCGGATGCTCTGGACAGGTACTGCTGCATGCTGAAGCTCCTCTGATATCTGCAGCACCGCGAGGAACTCAATGGGAGGCTCTGTGCAACCCCAGAGTGTGACATGCTAAACCAGGACATGCTGACTGTGTACAGCATATCCCTCAGCAAAGGCTGCTCAGCATCTCCCAGCACGTTCACACACTGATTCTGCAGCAAGTGGATCGCTGCTCCCCTGCAAACAGATTCTCCTGGGCTTAAATCTGAAATTTGGAATGCTGTGGTCCCAATCATTCTGGATATGGGGTGCTCAACCTGTAAAAGGAAGCTTGCAGTGTTCAACTAAACACTACAAAACCCTGAATCTATTCTATGTACTCCCAACCGCATTGTAATTCTCTTTAAATCGTGAAAAGCCTTGCCACATAATGATGATGATTGCTACCTTGATCATTTAATACCCTGCAATTTCACCTTGTTCCCTGTCACCCTCTGTATATGGAAACTAATGTGCCCACTCATACCTTCTCCTCAAAGCTGAATACAGCCAGGAATCCCCTCAAAAGACAGTGAAAAGCAGGAGACTGCAGGATCCTCATTGTTAGTATTAACTCCTTACAAGCAGAAAATAAATTGCTTCAACTGCTAAGGGGCTTCTTTCACTAGACTGAATTTCCCTTAAGTAATAAACACAAGAATGTCCTTTTAACACCCTCACTGTACAGAAGTGGCACCTCGCTGAATGTAGGAAAATTTAATTTACACACATATTACATAAATAATACACACACTACGTCACTGAAAAAGGAAATAAAAATCAAATAAAGTACAATGTATAAAAAAATCACCAATAACAAAGCACCCACAGCTCCAGATGTGCACTTGAAAGCGGCTTATTTTTGGGAGGGGGGAATAAATAATAAGCTGTACAGAAATACTTGCAAGTGGTGTATTTTAAGTTACTTGTAGATCCTGCACAGTCTGTTCCTTTCCATCCACCGGTCACCGCTTCTTCGCACATTCACAGCAACTTAGAACCACACGGCTGTACGTCATCAGAGCGCGCCTCCAACAGCGAATCACGTGATACCAGCAGCGGCGCTCCTCCTAATTGGGAGTCATGACGACTACGCAGCGTTGCTACGGCGGTCTGGCAGCTGACAAGAGGAGATAAAGAGACAGGAAGGAGGTACAGCAGACTGGGGGAGGCACGGACTGAGAAAAAGCATGGAATAAAGGGCGGGAGGATAAAGGAGCCGACGAGGGACACTCTGAGAGGTGATGTAGACTGAAAGTGATAACAGGATAAAGAGAATTTAATGTGGATCAAAAAGGCAGGGAGTGTCGTAAAGGGGGGGAGGGGGGTGGGGTATTGACTGAGCAGGCATTCCTAGAGAGAACTGGAAGCAGCAAAACTGGGGGAAAAGTTAAATTCCAGCTGGTTTTCCGGTTTGTTAATTTAATATGGCCAGAAACCATGTATTTTGGAAATCTGCACAACTCTTATTTTAGTGAATGCATGTTATCAGGTTTTCACTACGATGAAAGCCCTACCTGTCATATATGGTGATAGTGGCACAGCATTGGCACAGTGATCTGTTGTCCAGTCAGATCTGCGTGTAATTACTTGTCAAGTGAGTTCTGAAGAGGCGGCCTATAGGAGGCAGGCATTGGCAGGGACCCTGCACTTAAGTGTGGCAATTGCTGTTTAATAGGGACCTTCTAGTATCTAGTAGATTTATTTAAATCAATCTATCATGTTAAAACAAGCATTTTCTTAATTTTTCTTTTTAAGTGACTTATTCCTATTATAAAGTTGATTCTACAGATTTCTCACATCTGACCTTCACATATGTACCGTAAGTGTTTTACTTACCAACAAAGGGCCCGATTTCATTTGGCACAACAACCAAAATCGAGTCCTTTTCTGGCCATTTTTCAACGCGGGATATTCAAATACGGATTTCCCAGCATTTCAGTTCCCAAAAAAAAAATTCTATCACAAATATCAGCTTGCCTATACTCTTCAATGCAAATATCAGCTTTATCGATTTCAATAAGAATAAATCCGTATGCCGAGTTTCAAAAAGATTTCATATGCTAGAAGGTGTTGATAAATGGATTTTCAGGTAGGGGAATAGAGTATATCGGACTGAACAATTTTTTTTTTTAACCATCGATTATTTCTAATGGTCCTACAGATTTGTGGCTCTAAACATGGTGCTGGCCAAAAATATATTTTTTCGGCCGTTTTACCGTCCTGCTTTTTTTTTTTTTTTTATGGGTCAGTCTTTTTCCAATTATCGGGTCCAGACAATTTTTTTTTTTTCAACTGAATCCGCCAATAATTTGAACTAAAATATCAGCTGCAAGCAGTCAATTTTTTTGAAAAAAAAATCCGCAAAAACAATTAAATCGAGTCCAAAGTCCCTGCTTTAATTTCAGCAGTGCATTACCTTGCGAGAGTAGATGATGTCCATCGCATTGCAGTTCAAGTAACATGGGAGAACGATAACTACGGAGCCCCGGCGGTGTCATACAGATTTTTTTTTCGTGTGTGTGTGCACGAAATAGTTGTTTCGTGCACATGCAGAGATTGCCCTCCTGGCTAGGGGGTGGGGCTGCAATTTACTTCGCCAGCTGCAGATTTGTTCCTCCCTCACCTGGGTTTTAAATCATAAAGTAATCAACAGAGCAGTGGTTTTCATTGAGTTGGTCCATGTCTCAGTGTGCTAATTCTCCTGCTTTGTAAAGAGAAGGCAGAGCGTTCAAATCATATCAGCACAGGTTTTTTCTTTTCTTGGCACATTTACCTGTGCCTTTTTCATTTTGCCTTCCAAAGCTAGCACAATAATATTGATATTATTATAATCATTATTATTGTGCTTGCTTTTGGAGGTAAAATAAAGGCACAGGTAAATGTGCTGATATGAGTTGACCTCTCAGGCTTCCCTTTACAAAGCAGGAGCATTAGCACACTGAGCCACGGACCATCTTGTGTCACGTGCTATGACTTAAAAACACTCAAAAGTTTTTTGTTTTTTTATTGTATGGGAGGATTTACAGTAAGTGCCTGTTTTTATAATTTTGACAAACACTGGTATTTCACACAAGTAACAGCTAAAAGAGCAACAGGTGATGTTTCCATGTGCAGCTACACCTGTTGCTGTTTGGTTTGGATTTTACCTTTTGTGGCATGCCAGCGTTTGTTAGCGCTGCAACACAGGCACTTAGTATATACTGTAGCTTTACCTCCTAAAGGTAAATTGGTAGATATTTGCTAATTTGATGCCCAGTAGATGAAGCTGATATTTTTTTACGCAGTTTAGTCAATAAAATCAATGAACTAGAGGCAATGATGGCAGCTGAAAAAGTAGATTTAGTGGCGGTTACTGAGACATGGTTCAGTGAGAAAAATAACTGGGACATAACAATACCGGGGTACTCTTTATATAGAAAAGACAGAGAAGGTAGGAAAGGAGGAGGAGTGGCCCTGTATGTGAAAAACAACATAAAAACGAACCAAATAAAAGTGAGCGAGGTGAACATAGTCAGTTTGGGTTACGCTAACATTTGGCAATCATACAGTAGCTCGTGTAGGTGTGATCTATAGACCCCCTGGACAAGCAGAAGAACTAGATAATCTGCTGGTTGAGGAAATAGCCAAAATGGCAATGAAGGGGGAAGTTATTATCATGGGGACTTTAATCTTCCTGATGTGAACTGGAAAACCAAAACAGCTGGGTGCACCAGGAGTACAAATATTCTAAACTCCCTACTGGGATTATCTCTAACACAAGTAGTTGAGGAGCCGACCCGTAAAGAGGCCATATTGGATTTAATACTCACAAATGGAGATTTGGTATCAGACGTTGTTGTAGGTGAAAATTTGGGATCTAGTGATCACCAGTCAGTATGGTTTAATATAACAACAGGGATGGAGCCGCACCACACAAGAACGAAAGTTTTAGACTTTTAAAAAACAGATTTTTCTAAAATGAGATTTTGTGTGAAGGAGTCATTATCAGACTGGAGGAGTTTAAAGGGAGTCCAGGAGAAATGGGATTATTTAAAGGAAGCATTATTGAAGGCCACAGGAAATTGCATTCGGCTTGTTAGCAAAAACAAAAAAGGGAAGAAACCACTGTGGTACTCTGCAGAAGTGGCCAAAATAGTGAAGAACAAGAAGATAGCATTCAATAATTATAAAACAACTCAGAGTGAAGAAGATAGGCAAACCTATAAGATTAGGCAGAAAGAGGCAAAGCAATTTATAAGAGCTTCCAAAGCACACGCAGAAGAGAAAATAGCTCAGTCAGTAAAAAAGGGGGACAAAACATTTTTTAGATACATAAACGAGAAAAGAAAAGTAAAACAAGGATTAGTTAGATTAAAAACAAAGGAAGGAAGGTATGTAGAAGAGGATAAAGGTCTCGCTGACTGCCTCAATGAATATTTTTGTTCAGTCTTTGCAGAAGAAAAGGAAGGAAAGGGACCTCCAGTTAGGAGAGAACACTAAAGAGACATTTACATATCAGTTTACAGAGGAGGAGGTTCTACAGCAGCTGTCTAAAGTAAAGACAAATAAGTCAATGGGGTCTGATGGGATCCACCCTAAATTATTAAAAGAGCTCAGTGATGTAATAGCAAAACCATTAACAGATTTATTTAACCAATCCTTGTTAACGGGAGTCGTCCCAGAAGACTGGAAATTAGCAAATGTTGTGCCCATTTACAAGAAGGGTAGTAGGGAGGAATCTGGGAACTATAGGCCAGTTAGTCTTACATCAGTAGTGGGGAAATTAATGGAAACCATGTAAAGGAAAGGATTGTTGAACATCTAAAAACACATAGATTACAGGATCAGAAACAACATGGGTTTACCTCAGGGAGATCATGCCAAACTAATCTTATTGATTTTTTTGATTGGGTAACAAAAATAATAGACGCAGGTGGTGCAGTAGACATTGCTTATTTAGATTTCAGTAAGGCTTTTGATACTGTTCCGCATAGAAGGCTTATCAATAAATTGCAATCTTTGAGCTTGGATTCCAATATTGTTGACTGGATTAGGCAGTGGCTGAGTGACAGACAACAGAGGGTTGTGGTAAATGGAGTTTATTCGGCACAAGGTCTTGTTACCAGTGGGGTACCTCAGCGGTCAGTACTTGGACCCATTCTCTTTAATATTTTTATTAGTGATATTGCAGAAGGTATTAATGGAAAAGTATGTCTTTTTGCTGATGACACAAAGATTTACAACAGGGTTGACGTTCCTGGAGGGATCAGCCAAATGACAAATGATTTAGGTAAACTAAAAAAATGGTCGGAGTTGCGGCAATTGAGTTTTAATGTGGATAAGTGCAAGATAATGCACCTGGGACGTAAAAACCCAAGGGCTGAATATAGAATATTTGATACAGTCCTAACCTCAACATCTGAGGAAAGGGATTTAGGGGTCATTATTTCAGAGGATCTAAGGGTAAGTAGTCAATGTAATAGAGCAGCAGGAAATGCTAGCAGAATGCTTGGTTGTGTAGGGAGAGGTATTAGCAGTAGGAAAAGGGAAGTGCTCATGCCACTGTACAGAGCACTGGTGAGACCTCACTTGGAGTACTGTGTGCAGTACTGGAGACCGTATCTCCAGAAGGATATAGACCTCTTAGAGAGAGTTCAGAGAAGGGCTACTAAAATGGTGTACGGCTTGAAGGAGAAAAGTTACCAGGAAAGGCTTAATGATCTTAACATGTACAGCTTGGAAAAAAGATGAGACAGAGGAGATATGATAGAAACATTTAAATACGTAAAGGGAATCCACAAGGTAGAGGAAGGGAGTATATTTAAAAGGAAACAAAATAGCAAAACAAGAGGACATAGTCTTAGATTAGAGGGGCAAAGGTTTAAAAGTAACATCAGGAAGCATTGTTTTACTGAGAGGGTGGTGGATACATGGAACAGTCTTCCAGTAGAAGTGGTAGAGGCCAAAACAGTAATTGAATTTAAGCAAGCATGGGATAGGCATAAGGCTATCCTAAACAAAAGATAAATCCAGGTTAAGTATCCATGTAATTGGGCAGACTAGATGGGCCGAAAGGTTCTTATCTGCCGACATTTTTCTATGTTTCTAACTCTACTATATTGGTGTGATTGGGGAAATTATCAGGGTTATTGAGAGAGAGAGAGAGAGAGAGATGAAAACCAGGAGACTGACTGGAGAAGTGAAATGCTAGGTCAAAAATAGCCAAACCAGAAAAATTCTCCCATTTATCTAACTTTTCAAATCGGCTATTTGATCTAGATTGTTCTCCTGCCATTCTCCTGGTTTTCACCTCTCTCTGAATAACAACCTATGTTTGGGATAATGCACATGAGGGAGAGGTGTGAAAAGAAAAATCAATAATTTGATGTTCTGTGTTGCAGCAGAGAGGAGAAATGATCCAGTGACTTGAACCTTAGGATGATTTCCAGGTACAAAAGGAAATCAGTCTCTCAAATTCTGCAAATGTAAGTTTGTAATAGGTCATGTGCAATGAAACCTCAAGTAGGGTGGCATATTCCTGTGTGCCAAAGCAAATTGGGTGAATAGTCAAACTATAAATAATCTATGGAAAGTGTTGGTGATAGAATAGGAAATTGGCCCTATGGTCGACTCGATAGATTTGTTTTTGAACCGTATCTAGGCCCTGCGAGTGCGACTGCTGGTAGTGCGGCTCCCCCTTGACCTCTTTTTTTTGATATCGAGATGCAGGAATGAGATGCGTGCGCGCACACACAATGTGATTTCAAAATTGCGCCCCCCTCTCGGAGCTTGCACACCTCTTTTATTGAAATGACAAGATAAGGGGAGGGGTCGTTACATAGCAAGACTTTTCGCAGGAATATATGTGCGCAAGAATCTTGGTTTTGTCTGTAGTAGTTCCCGGGACATGTTCTTGCTGCACATTATGTAGAAATAAAACCAGGCTGAGCAGCTGTGTAATGCAATAGTCTTGCTGAAAGCATTTCCTATGGCAGAGTTATTAGGTCTTTAAAAGTCTCCTTACAAATGGGATGTATTGGAATAATCAGGAAGTTTAGTGCCCGAGCTGTTTCAAAAATGTTTAAAAGAATGCTTGAGAATTTTAATGCATATTTTTAGTGTATTAAAATGTAAACTTTACACTTTCATTTGTTGGCATTGCAACACCACCATTTATTGAATAACCCCATTAATATCTATACATCATTATATAATATATTGAGATTATGTCATCTGACTGCTCATAACTACTCACATGGTTTAACATCTGATTTATGTTGATTTAGAGACCAGACCTTTGCTTTTTTTAGTGTGATTATTGCTTCTTTACTACAGATACATTTGATTAGTGATCAATCAAGCATAACTTTTGTATTATTTCTGCACTTTGTCGAGTCTTAACCTTTTTTGTATAATTTTTATTTTTAGTACTCAAAGTCTTGGAAAAGCCATAGAAAACCACCCTCCACCCGAAAGAACAGATTCAATCTCCGTATGTCACAACAGCGACCGATATGACGCTGTCTCTAAAAGCACAAGGTAGCAAACGCTAGGATATATTTGCACATGTTCACAGCAGATCATATGCTACACAACAAAGTAATGGCAGAAACCTCACAAAAATAAATCCTAGAGCCTTGGCATTCACTTGCCCTGTCTGTCATGCCTGCTAGCAGGTCATAAAACAGGTGGGGAGTGAATGCAGAGGCCTGGACCACACCTGGGAGGCTTCTAGTGTCTTCTCTGCCTCTTCCATAACTTGCAAACAGGCAGGGAAGATGGTGTTAGTCAGTGCCAAGGCTGCGGGACACTAGCTGCGAGGATGGTAGTCTCTCTGCCTGGTAAGTCTCAGACTGTGGGATCAGGTTTCCTTTTAAAAAGCCAATCCCCAGAAAAAGTAGGGATCTGATCGTGACATATCTATAATGCAGAGCACACAGACTAGAACAGAGGAAAACAGCCCACACAATATAGCTTGTTTTCTTTGGGTTTTTTTCTCCCTTTCTTAAAGCTCCACTAGACTCGCCTAACTAGTAAGGGTCAAAATAAACCATGGAAATGCACGCCAGAGTATGCTAAAAAGAAATCTGTTATTACGAAAAACTAAACTGCATATGGGAATATGTATATTCCCTTTCTCTCACTCTGGCCAATTTGTATATTGTGTTGCAATTTGCTGTAATTTCAAATAATTTATTCTATAAAGTAGTGCAATAAATGTAAATCAAATATAATGATAATTTTACGTTCTCAACCACCACTCACACACCCACAAGTGTGGTTGTGTTTAGTCAAATGGACTCTGCAATGTTTACACAAAAAATGCCTTTGTCAAGTGTTGTAATTTGCATCAGACGTGGTGTTTGTCTGTTTCTAAGGATAATTATGCACATTAGCTTTTTTTTAATCTTTCTAACCATACTGCCCATAAATAGAAAACCGTGCTTGCAAAACCACGATCGTATCATGGATTGGGGACAAATAAGATGCATGCAAGAAGAGAAGGAGATTATTAAATGTGTTATACACCTACATATTTAATGCTTGAAGTAAAAATACAATATCGCTGGTTATTGCAGATGCATGTAAAATACATGTTTACCATATGTCATTTCAGTGAGTCTGGTAATTCAGACACCTCACAATTCTCCACTGTGGACACCCAGGATTCCTGGTCAGAGTCTAGAAAGGACACAGGATTTTCCACTGATAACAGCTCAGTCATTTCTTGGGGCTTTGATGTAAGTAATTCCTACCATTATCGATTTCTGTTCAGAACCCTTGCAGGTCTATTCAAAGAAAGGTGAAACTCAGGAGAATGTCTGGGGAAGTGAAAATTCTAGGTCAAAATAGCCAAACCAGGAAAATTCTCCCATTTATCTCCCTTTCCAAATCAGCTATTTGGTCTAGATTGTTCACTTCTCCTGAGTTTCACCATTCTCTGAATAGACCTGTATGTGAATCCCTGAGTTTTGTAAGTGTAGTTCTGTTTAATGTTAATCTAGTATCTGTCTGCTGGTTTTCATATTTAGAAAGATTCCCCTCCCAACAAGCACAAATAACAAATATACAGTGTCTGTTTACAAATGCATGGAATTCATGCATTTGTAAACATGAAAGCGTTAATATTTACACATAAACGTTACGTTATACTTATAAAGATCAATCTCAACCAGTTTCCATAATCTTGTATATAAAAAAAAAACTTACACAATGATTAAAAGTCCTTAACATAAAATAAACAGTAGCAGGTACACCACTCACATGGTACAGAGCTCTCAGATGCAGAAAAATGGAATACTCCTAGGACAGTGGGTCTTCAGACTGATAATAAAAACATTAAAATCAATCTCCCTTACTTTGGAGCCAATGAGGAACTTAGCTGAGATGTGCGCACCTGTGACAGTTTTACTGGGTGGTGTCTGACCCTCTCTGCTCTCCCAGTAACCCTTATGTCTGCAGACTAAGAAGGAACTGATTGCAGTAACAGCAATTTGTTTTTATATTTCCTAATGGCTACGATTTTCATAATATTAATATATATATTATAATATATGCACTTCTTATAAACAGTGGCGCAATCACGTGCATAAATGTACATATATTTACCAATGTGGACTCCTAGATACAGTTAGGAGTCCACAATATCCATTCCACTTCCTTTACAAACTCTGAAATAAAGCAGAGATAAGGCATTTCTTGGGAAATTCTTGGCAGTTCTAAGAATTGGATGAATTGAAACAGCTTTTTTGGTATAATCAAAGGGTTGCAGGGTGCCCTTATACTTTGGGCTGCAGTTGGGCTTATATGAACTAGACACATACATTTTTTTTTTTAGTGTGTATGCACATCTTGTCAGAAATGTTTTCATTTATTGAATACTAGGTATAAAAGGGTGCCCGGAGGGCAGTCTATTGTTGTAGAGGATATGGCTGCCCAGTGCTCCCAATGATGTGGCTGTTTATCGCACCCAGTTTCTGACCCCCAGCTCACATGGATATATTTGCACCCCAGCTCACATGGATATATTTGCCCCCCAGCTCACATGGATATATTTGCCCCCCAGCTCACATGGATATACATATTGCCCCAGCTCACATGGATATATATATTGCCCCCCCCAGCTCACATGGATATATATATTGCCCCCCCCGCTCACATGGATATATATATTGCCCCCCCCCCCGCTCACATGGATATATATATTGCCCCCCAGCTCACATGGGTATAATTGCCCCAGCTCACATGGGTATAATTGCCCCAGCTCACATGGGTATAATTGCCCCAACTCACATGGGTATAATACCCCAACTCACATGGGTTTATATATATATTGCTCCAGCTGACATGGGCATATTTGCCCCCAGCTCACATGGGTATAATTGCCCCAGCTCAGACACTGGATATGCGCGCAGCTTCTACCAGTCAGCCTCGCGCGCATCCAGGAGAACAGGATGCGCACGCAGCAGCCGGGTAGAGGCTGCGCGCGCATCCTGTAGAGCCGGCTGCTGCGTGCGCTTCTGGCTCTACAGGATGCGTACGTAGCCTATAGCCGGCTGCTGCGTGCACATCCTGGTCTACTGGATGCACGTGCAGCCTATAGCCGTCTGCTGCGAGCGCATCCAGCTCTACAGGATGCGCGCGCAGTCTCTACCCGGCTGCTGCGTGCACTTCCTGTTCTCCTGGATACACGCGCGGCCGACGGGTAGAGGCTCCGTGCGGATCCAGCGTTTGTTCGAAGTGGCGCATCAGGCTTCAGTTGGCTGCACGCGCAGCCAACAGAAAACGGATTGGCGGCTACGGACAAACTATTTTATAGGTATAGAAGTTGGGAAAAAATGGTTTAATTTACTTCACGATTGCTCCTAAACACGTGGTCATATATTTCTAGGAGTTTGACAAGGCTGCCACGCGTCAAGTACAGAGGATTTTTACGCAAATAGACGAACTGCTTTATGAAAGGAAAGCCAGCTGTTTTGTTGACGGCCTTCAGGAAGAATGCCAAGAATGGACATCCCACTTTCCACACCTTCGGTATATCAAGTTCCATTCTGCTCAGTCCTATGCTGTAGAACTGTATCTTGAGGATGGTCAGCAATTCTTTATCCAGTAAAATTTTAGGAGTTAAGTATTAGATTTAAAAGGGATTACAACATAGCGCTCAAAAGACCAAGGTCCATGAGAAAGTAAGAGACACACTATATATGTCCACAGACAGTTCTTATCTTCAAGCGAGAATCTTCTGTTGTGTAGATGAAAAGACACACACTGCAGGAAAAAGCAGAAAGAAAGGGCCACAATTGCGCAGTACATCAACACCCAATGGAGTGAAATTTTGTTTGTATTTGACTCACATTTTGGGGAGCCCACAACCGGCTCCCAGGAATATAGCAGGTAGGGACTTGTATCGGGTGCCCATGAACCCCTCAATCCGCTCCTTCGGTGTCACAAAAAGTGGTACTGCAGAAAATAAACAAGGCAAAAAGGGAGCACCTCTTGGTGCGGTAAATCACAAATCACCTTAATGATTAAGAGAAGCCAAATTTGCACTTACAAAGAGCCTCTATTGGCTCCGTCATAACTCGCACAGGGAATCATACAGGGGTTCCCCAAACCTTCTTTTCTTTTTCAGGATCAAAAAAGGCAAGCAGCAATCAAAAATAAAATAAAAACATTTATTGTAAAAAAATCATATCTACCAGGACGCGTTTCGCCATCAATGGCTTCCTCAGCTGGAGATTACAAAACTGTACTTGCTGCTGCCTTTTTATACAATGTATGTCAGAAAATGGAGTGATTTAGACCCTTAGCAATTGTGTTTTAATTGATTTCTATCAGCTGCATAGTGTGCAGCACCCACCATTTTGCACATGGTTGTTAACCCTGAAACGCAGGAGAAAGGGGAAGGAAACTTTTTTATTATTCATTAAGTGTTACCAGTGTTGCGCCCACCATTTTGCGCATGCGCACTGGCCTTGCATCCCACCTTGGAACGCAGAAATGGACGTTTGCCGCTGCAGATCATCCTTCCTTATAAAAACAGAATTAAAACAGAGCGGTTCCCTTAACCACCACCAAGTGCCAAACAAGGGCACAGAGGGGTTATTGACCCTGAAACACAGGGGAAGGGGAAAAGAAAGAAAAATATTTTTTATTATTTATTCATTTGATAATACAAATGTTGTGCCCGCCATTTTGCGCATGCGCATCGACCCTGCATCCCACCTTGGAACGCGGAAACGGACGACCACCACGGCACTTGGGAGAGAGGAGATGAGGCTTATCTTTGATTTGGAGACCTTGGCGCCGGGGGGTCTCAACAATGATTTTGAATTGGTTCATTTTCTTTAGATCTATGTGCACTTTTGATGATATGTGTAATTTATAGGGTTGCACCGATACAGATATCGGGGCCGATACTGGGTACTGCAGGAGTACTTGGTACTCGTGCAGTACCCCCCGATATTTTTTCCGATACCGGAAGCCGGCATTGAGCCGGCTTGCCGGCATCTGAGGGGCTGCGGCAGCTGTCCGAATGCTCTATCTGCATTCGGACAGCCGTCCCTGGAGCTGCTCACCGCAATACTTACCTTCCTGGGCGCCGCCGAGAATGTCTCCGCGCGTGCGCTCGTTGGAAGGACCCCAGCCGCGACCACGTGGGACCATGTGATCACGGCTGGGGTCCTTCAAACGAGCGCACGCGCGGAGACATTCCCGGCGGCGCCCAGGAAGGTAAGTTTAAACACACTAAGCAGCTGCAGGGACTGTCTGAATGCAGATGGAGCATTCGGACAGGCCCTGCAGCTGCTCTCCGCGACGATACTTACCTTCCTGGGCGACGCGGGGAAAGTTTCCCTGCGTGCGCTCGTTGGAAGGACCCCAGCCGTGATCACGTGGTCGCGGCTGGGGTCCTTCCAACGAGCGCACGCGCGGAGACATTCCCAGCGGCGCCCAGGAAGGTAAGTATCGTTGGGGGGTCCATGAGCTGGGGGGCATACCCATGTGTGAGCTGGGGTTCATATCCATGAGCTGGGGGGGCATACCCATGAGTGAGCTGGGGGGGGCATAACCATGTGTGAGCTGGGGGGGCATATCCATGTGTGAGCTGGGGGGCAATATCCATGTGTGAGCTGGGGGGCAATATCCATGTGTAAATATATATATATATATTCGGGGGGATACACATGTGAGCTGGGGGCATTTTTATATGGTCTGTTCTTATTGGAAAGCGTCACATGACATTAAAGAGAAGTATCGGTACTTGGTATCGGTGAGTACTTTTAAAAAGTATCGGTGCATCCCTAGTAATTTATTATTATATGTACCCAAATGTCATATGCACTATGGGGTTATGTGCAATGAATTCAAAGGTCTCTGGTATGGTATTGTAATACCTTCATTATCCCATTTTTGATATGGAAGTATTTTAATGATAGCTAACGACATGCCTAATGTTTTTAATATGATATATTTTACTATATGTATTTTATGTTTAGTGGCTGCTAATTTGATATTTTTTCCTCTTTTGTACTCCTTTTATATATGAGGTTTGTTAAACCCCCTCCTCCGTTTTTTATCGATTTAATTTGATTGTCGATTATGCATTAGCACTTATTTATCTCTCCTTCTGTTGAAGAATACAATAATGTAATTCCACTGCTATTTGCACAATTATTTGGGAGTTATGGTACCCATATTTATATATCTTGATCCCTGTCATATATATTTATATATCTTGATCCACAAGGGTTAAGATATATGTGATAGAGTATATATATTTTGCAGTATTTGGTGTTTTCCCTCTGTGCCCTTGTTGGGCGCCTGGTGGTGGTTGAGGGAGTCGCTTTGTTTTGGCGCTGTTCTTGTAGGAGAGGATGATTTGTGGTGGTGGTCGTCCGTTTCCGCGTTCCAAGGTGGGATGCAGGGTCGATGCGCATGCGCAAAATGGCGGGCGCAACATTTGTATTATCAAATGAATAAATAATAATAAAAAATATTTTTCTTTCTTTTCCCCTTCCCCTGTGTTTCAGGGTCAATAACCCCTCTGTGCCCTTGTTTGGCACTTGGTGGTGGTTAAGGGAACCGCTCTGTTTTAATTCTGTTTTTATAAGGAAGGATGATCTGCAGCGGCAATCGTCCATTTCTGCGTTCCAAGGTGGGATGCAAGGCCAGTGCGCATGCGCAAAATGGCGGGCGCAACACTGGTAACACTTAATGAATAATAAAAAAGTTTCCTTCTTTCTTCCCCTTTCTCCTGCATTTCAGGGTTAACAACCATGTGCAAAATGGTGGGTGCTGCGCACTATGCAGCTGATAGCAATTGTGTTTTAATTGTATTTTAATTGATTTGTAAGGGTCTAATCACTCCATTTTCTGACCTACATTGTATAAAAAGGCAGCAGCAAGTACAGTTTTGTAATCTCCAGCTGAGGAAGCCATTGATGGCGAAACGCTTCCTGGTAGATATGATGATTTTCTTACAATAAATGTTTTTATTTTTGATTGCTGCTTGCCTTTTTTGATCCTGAAAAAGAAAAGGTTTGGGGAACCCCTGTATGATTCCCTGTGCGAGTTATGACGGAGCCAATAGAGGCTCTTTGTAAGTGCAAATTTGGCTTCTCTTAATCATTAAGGTGATTTGTGATTTACCGCACCAAGAGGTGCTCCCTTTTTGCCTTGTTTATTTTCTGCAGTACCACTTTTTGTGACACCGAAGGAGCGGATTGAGGGGTTCATGGGCACCCGATACAAGTCCCTACCCGCTATATTCCTGGGAGCCGGTTGTGGGCTCCCCAAAATGTGAGTCAAATACAAACGAAATTTCACTCCATTGGGTGTTGATGTACTGCGCAATTGTGACCCTTTCTTTCTGCTTTTTCCTGCAGTGTGTCTTTTCATCTACACAACAGAGAAGATTCTCGCTTGAAGATAAGAACTGTCTGTGGACATACAGTGTGTCTCTCTTACTTTCTCATGGACCTTGGTCTTTTGAGCGCTATGTTGTAATCCCTTTTGCTCAATTTTCTGGGTGTTTAGAGAAACCTCCGTACACAACATATAGCGAGTGGGTGAGACACTCGTTTCCAGTGGGCGCTTCACCCCTTTTTCTGTTAAGTATTAGATTTACCTGAGGAACTCTCACGTTTTATTTTAATTATTATTCTTTTTTTCTATTCATTTTACAGTATAAAAGGGAAGCAGATTGTGGCCCCTTTAGATGATGGATACAGCTGGCATTCTAGCCTGTCTTGTGAAAGTTCCAACTCACCGGTGATGCATAGTGGTTCCCTAGGAAGAGAAACCAGCGAGTGAGTACACGTACAGATAACGCACAAAGCAAACAATGGTGCGATTAGTGTATAAATATGATTTTATAACCTCATCTTTGCCATACTTTTAAGTAGAATAGGTACAGTTGTTTTAAAGAGGTGTCCCTAATGTACATTCTGTTAGAGGGTTCTCAATTGCAGTAATTAATCGCACCAGTACATGGTGTATTTCAGAACTTCGAGTCATTGTACATGTTTCACATCTTCATCATTATTCCACAAGGCTCTCAGCTGCAAATGCCCAGAGATCCACGCCAGTTTAGGCTTGTTGGACATGTTTAAACTCTCTGAACCCTTTTAATTTAAGTACCCCTAACCTTTTAGGAGGATCAAAGACCTCTGCTGTGCTGGAATGAACTCCTAGTATGACAAGTCAGATTATTCTGTGGCCATTTCTTGCTCTTTAGAAGATGACTAGATAATGTTTGAAAGTTGCAAGTAGCAAGACTTAAATTGTCTCCCCTCTCTCCTGTGCACAAAAGGTTGTTCTTGCCCCATGATGTATCCACATGATCTTGTCTCGGGGCATTCTGCGTGTGTAAATATTGGCTATGCGTGTGAATGGAGAAAAGTAATGCTGAATGGTCTTTTCTTGCTTTTCAGACTGGGCATTTTTGGTACAAAATTAAAATCCCCTTATAAAAATGATCTCCGTACTCCAGTTTACAGTAGTGAAGAGCACCAAGAAGATGATGATACAGGGATCATTTTATCAGAAGGTGTAATGGAGGACTATTTGGCATTTGACTGCCGGGACAAGTGAGTGGTATTATATATCCAGAATTTGCTTCTCCCCTTTTAACTTTTTTAAATAAGGGAATCATGGGGTTTTATTTTATTTTGTCTGTTTGTTTGAGCTGACTGATTAAACCACTTATTTTGGTCTATTCTTCAAACCAACCCTTTGAATTCAATGTATGTTAGCGATATGTGTGATTGAAAATAAATAAAACCAACACAAATTCAATGGTAAACTTAACAAATTACATTTTTACATGTGTTTTTAATTCTTTCGAGCCAACAAATTCAACTGCTTTATGCACTAAAATATACACAAATAGGCTATAATAAGAGTCTAGGGAGGCTCTTACAATAGACTTTAATCGGGGGAGATGTTTTGGTTTTATGGATGCTTGGTAACAACTGATCTTTACATGTAATGGGAGGTTTCACTTACATCACTATGGTTGATTGCTTCTGGTATCCATTCTGTCCATGATGCAGATTGCCTTTCTAATATGCAGGAAAAATTTGAACTGTTTATAGCACTCATAAAGAAATTTTAGTAATCAAGATGTTTTCTTTCCCTAGAGAAGATGAGCTGTTTGAAAAGACCAGAAATATGTCTTTAGACAGGCTGAAGATGGGATACCCTCCAATTTCCCCAAACACTGCAACAAGGAGGCAGTTCTGGCATATCTTTTTGATAATGTGTGGAAAGAAGTAGTGGGGTGCTTAGAGGAGCTCATTTGCAGGCATTGGGAAGAAGCTGTTACAGGTGAGCTCAATTGTGCTATTAAAGTGCCATAAGTAGGAGTATAAAATTAACCATACATGAATCCAGCACTCCTAAAGGCGGTCTTTTATCCAAATATCCTGCCATTAGGAGCGCTGGATTCACATATGGTGGTTTTTGTATTTTTTTATATAACTTAATTTTGGGGGTGAATTTTGTTTTTGGAATATGACACCGCTAATGTGAAATATGGCTGCTGCTGTCCTAAAGGGTATCGGTATTTGTGACTTTTCAAGCTTTTCTATTAGGTGCTGCTATACACAAATACTTTTTTTCTGTTAAGTTTTAAGTAGGAGCTATGCTATGCATGCATTTAGCTATTGCATGTCATTGGTCATTCCGATGAGAGAAAAAATAAATGATATGCCCTAATTCAAAAGCACGTTGTGGCAGTAGTCACTTTGGACTTGGGGTACATGGACCTCGATGCATTTGGGACATGTGGGTCTGATGTTTTATGTTGTTCTCCAGCCTTCTCCTATGTTAAAGTCACCCTGTAACTACAATTCTAGGTGCATTTCCATGAGTACAAAGTATCGGTGCATCCCTACCGCTTCCCTGATGTGATATCTGTATGTGAACGATTGCTCTGTTTCCCCTGCTTCCACCCAACCCCAGGGACTGGCTTAAACCAGATCTCGCTGACCCTTTCTTGGGATTTGTTTCACCAGGGTGTGTGTGTGCGAGGGGGAAGGGGGCTATTGGGAGGCTTTTCAGTATGGAAACCTTGGTGTGTTTTACTATTGTATTCTGTACATTTCCCCCTGTCTGTGTTTGTATTTGTAAACTGTAAATTAAGCCATTCCCACTTTTGTTTTCACCATGCAAGGAGCTCTCGCTATTGACTGGGTGGGTTTGGGCCAGAATCGGTACTCCTTCGGGATACTGATGGCGAAGGGAGCCTTTATGCATGTGGATACCCATCCTGGGTACTGATCCCCACGTGACACAGGTCATTCTAGATAAGCCATGCATTTTAAACTCTTTATTTAAAGCCATTAACGCGCACTTTTTTTCCAATCAGTTGGTGAGTCGGCCGACTGTTGACAGCAGGAAACTATACATTCGTGGACCGAGGGCTTTGTGCTGTTCCAGTTGCATATTTAAATATGTTTCTTACCAATCTTGTGCATGTTAAAACGCGTTTCCTTGGGCCATTGGGGTCAAAATGACTCCCCCCCCCCCCCCCCCCCCCGAATCCACACACTTTTTAGTCATTTTATACTTCTGATTCTTTTCATTTAGAGGACAGCGTATATCTTCAAAGCTTACAAAAACATTAAACACAAACTGTAGGTTTTCTTTTCTATGAACAAAGGCAATTGAAATGTGTCCGCTTATCTGTATGTATCCATGTATAATGGTTATATTTCCAGTTTTTTTAATTCTTGGCAATATAAAACTACAGGGATCAATCCCCTTATGGTAGCTAGACGTTTCTTACCAAAACATAACAAAAACAAAATCGCTTTTTATATACATTTGATAAATGCTGAGCTCTAAATAGAAATTATGAATCCCGTATACAGTTTCACATAATTATTACTAATTCACTTTGGATGCACTTTTTTTTCCTTTTAGATGATGACCGGCATGGCATAGCTATTAAGACTACCAGAGTGGAAAATATTAATCCATATGCACCTTCCCATCACCCTCCATTGGTCCTACCACCAGTTCATGCCAAAATTCCTGGCATCGCCACAAATTTGGTAAGCACAAGTGACAACTCCTGATTCCCCATGCAAGTAATACAAAGTCAGTCCATTACAAGCATATTCTGTTCCCTTTTTGTTATACTTTATCTTTATGATGTGTGAAACCTTAAATCGACAAGTACAAAGTTTTTCAGGGTTATTCAGAGAGGTGAAAACAAGGAGAATGACTGGAGGTGAAAATTCTAGGTCGAAATGGCCAAACCAGAAAAATTCTCCCATTTGTCGCTTTCCAAATCGGCTATTTGTTCTCTTCTCCTGCCAATCTCCTGGTTTTCTCCTCTCTCTGAATAACCCTGTTTGTGTTTGGTATCTCCATTTCATACCAATTAATTTACTTCTTTGCTTTTGAATGTATCACATGCTCATTACAAGCTCCTATAAACCTATGCTTTATATTTTTTCTTTTTCTGTCCTGTTCCCTTCTGTTCTCGCTTTGGCTTTTCTAAACGTGCTAGCATTCAAACGCTATTTGCACAACCAAAGGCAAAAAGAACGGAAAGTCCTTTAATGTATGTATGCCACAAAGTCTATCCTAAAGCGTGCTTTCTTGTAATATTTCCCTCTATGACAATATTCTGCTAGTATAATGTAGCGTAACTAATTTTGTATCATCCCTGTAGAGTACTTTTTAGAATTGGTAATCCGTACATACATAAAATATAATCACAGAACTTCTGGATTGGTAAGTGATAATCAAATATTTTACAGGCTAATCGTTCTCATGGGGGAAGTATCTCTAGCTCCCGTAATCTGAACGATTTAATGATGATTCATGGACTCTCTTTACAACAGCGGAATCTGCTACTGTGAGTTATAATGGGTCCCGTTTATCCTATCTACATGTACAGTATGTAATCCTTGTTTAATGAATAAGGCTGGTCGTCCGTAGTCGTCGGTAGTTGTTCGACTAATCCCACAACACAGAAGATATTCAACCCTCGTCCATTCCTTCAGACTTCCATCAGACGACTTTGGTAAACTACAAATGACTACATCAGACTAGCGACTGTTCCTATTCGAATGGGATTTGTCGTAAAAAGTCAGATGACGTGACATTTTTTGTACCAGAAGATTCATCTTGAGAAGTAAAAAATAATAAATAAATGAAATAAAGATATTTTATTGTGGTAGGGGGTACTAGCCCTGTTTATTAATAATTTTGAGGGTAGGGGAAACATACTCTGGTCTTTTTGCAGCTGTGCTTTAACTGGTTATGGGCCAAGTGTATATTTAGGCACATGTTCACATTCACACTTCTATAGAGCTATATTCTATGTTTTTTATTTTATTTTGTATGGAGAACCTGTTGCTGCCTTTTCGCCACAAATAATACACAAATTTTTAAACCAGACATGTCCGACCTGGGTCATCCAAAGTCTCTCGCAGTGGAAGACCCAAGTTGTACGACCTAGGTCTTCCGTAGTCGGTCGTGCAACCATGGACCCAGTGGACAACCAGCCTAAATCCACTACTGTGAACTAAATATATATTTTATTTTTCAGGGTGTGGCTGACTTATTGTTTGAAATTCATAGCATAAATGCTGCACATAATACTTATTTTTTTTATCAATAAAGTTAGACCTATGATTCAGCCTGTATTCATGTTGCCTTTTATATATGAGTGAGATTGTTATCTTTTATTTTCACTGCAACTATATCTGTTTTGTAGGAATACTCTAGTGTTAGAATGGGAGGGGGGAACAGAAGGGTTAAACAGTAACCTCTCCTGACCCTCCCTGTTTTACCCTTTTTCGTTATAATCCTTCAGTCAGGTATATCTTGCCTTAAATCCAGGGACAGGCTCCCACAGCATCGGGCTAGACATGACAAGCTTTGCTCATGCTGCATTGGGGGGGGGGGGGGGTTGGATTTTCAAGCCAGTCACTTGGCTCTTAAAGTGTGTGCATTCAGAGCCATTGGCCAGAAGCATGTGTGAACTGACCTTTTTTTCCAGGAAGCTTGATTGATGCTCATTGATGTAATCTTTTTAGGCCGGGCAAATCCCCCACGACCAGAGGGCTAATTCAACCCTCTGGCATCACTGCAGATGACACTCCAGTGGCCATTTAATTTGGATTGAATAGTCACCGTGCCTAAATTGTCCCCTTTTTTAAATGCGGTTTTATACCCCAGGATGTCATAACATTAAGTTACAGGAGGTATAACACGCTGAACCTATGTATGTACAGTATTTTTGTATTGCTGTGTATTTCAGTTGTGAATAAAACAAGGTCTTGGCGGTGGATTTGAGTTTTATGATTTTCTAAATCTAATATTTATGTTAACAATGTATGTGTCCTGTGCACCAGTCCCGCTAGACCTACTTGTCATGTGATTGCAGAAAAAGAATAGACTGAAATGAGGCAGAAAGCCCTAAGATCGAATGTTTAATCAATAAGAGCTAAATAATGTACAGCAATGAATGGGCACACAGGTTCCTTGAACATCTTGATTATAGGGAGCAAATTCCAACTGTAGTCCTGTAATATTCAGTAAGAGTGTTTGTCTTCATTGGTTATTGTAATTTTGATGTACTCTGTCATTTAATGTCCTACAGAGATTCTGATGATAAATCTCCCCTGAGACCAACATCTGCAGCTCTAATGTCTGGCAAACCACGGCCAGTTCGCTCCTTAGAGCACAGCTCCTCATCCCTGTCTCGCAATGTTTCGTCGGCTAGAAGGCGCAACCCTCCACGCACTTTACATCCCATCAATAACAGTTCATCCAGGGTCGGAACGCCGAAAATGGATGATGTCATCAGGGGGACGCGACTGTATGTTTGAGAATTTATTAGAGTTTTTATTTGGTGATAATACATCATATTTGCAGAGCCCCATCAATTTCCTGTATTTTTGCAAAAAAAAATTGTAGGATTGTTGGTGACCTTGGAGTAATCTCGGTATCAATACATTTTAACACGATCTACACGACTTTGCTTGATCAAGGCCAAAGTCCTATAAATTCCTTAAACAACATTTTGAATATTTTGAACATCAGCGACTGTTTTTTGTTTTTTTTTTTCTTCCTTTTCTTCACAAAATGTGCAATGGGGAGCAGTCACTATATTCAATAAACGCCAAACTTGCCACCGAATTGCAGTGAATTTCACTGCACCGAAATGTTGTCGAAATTCCCAGATTTTCGGTGGTCCAGTTCAACAGGTTTAAATGGGTGAATCCCATAGGAGTCAATGTAAAAAAATATTAGCGTTTTTATTATTATTTTTTCCATGTGCACCAAAAAGCATTTTTATAATTTTTTAGGTATTTGTCTGGATTTTTTTTTCTTCTCCTTTTTGTAACAGACCATTTTATTTAAAAAAAAAAAAAAAAAAATTATAGGACCTTTATTATTATCATGCATTTTTATTTTAACCTCCCTGACGGTATTCCTGAGTGTGACTCGGGGTTAAATTTCACTACCGCGAATGGTAACCCCGAGCCACACTCGGGCTGCATACTCCCCTCCTCCTGCGCTCCCTCGCTATCCCCTGCAGTGTGATCTCGGCGGCTTGCTTCCTGGTAACGCTCCCTGTGAGTCACACGATGCAGGGGGTCGGGACCAGGCAGCAAACTGAAAAAATATATATAATACACTGTATTCCAATGTAAAATTTCATGAAGGGTCACTGCTCATGAATGGCCACTAGGTGGCACTACAGGATAAGAAACAGACCATACATAGTCTCACCCTTGTTTTCAGACAGATTTCAGTGTTTTATTGAATATAATTTATTAGCATTATTTTGGATAATTATTTTTGGGATAATAAATTATTATGTTGTGTTTCAAACTTTATCGGACTCAGTGTATTTATTATTTATTTATTTTATTTATAAAGGATTTTACCAGTAACGACTCTCGATTGCACAGATTTCAGTGCGTGATCCCTAATTATTACAGGCTAACTATGTATAAAAACACATTTCCTAAAAAAAAATATAAAAAATTGAGACACTTTTAGACACAAAACTTTGAAAAAAATTAGACCGCCAGGGAGGTTAAACACTCTTTTAAAAATGGAGTTCTGTTTTTTTTTTTTTTTCTTCTTCTTCTTTTCTACCAGTTTGGCGGCTGATCGGCTATTTTTCGGCAGCGTTCTGTCTTCGGTGAATCCCATTTGGCGCACTTCAGGGACCCTGTAGTGAATGCTGAATTCGCTGCAGGGTTGGCGAACTCGAATCACACCGAAGTGCGCCGAACGAAAAGGGCACTGAAATTTCAGGGCTCTTTGAATAAACCCTACTGTTTTTCAGCACCTGAGTTTATCTAGTAAAGGTCCTACAAATGTACATCTCGTAACCTAAAGGTTCATATACTTATTACAACATACAATAACGGTTATATTATTTTCAATATGTTAAAATTTATTAAGTTTGTAACCAATCCGCAAGCATTTTAAGTCTGCAGGCCACAAAGTGGTGACTTTCAGATAGGATACCCCCTGCTTATGGGGAGTTGTAGTGATCATAATGAGATTATTAGCAATGCAGCTCCCCAGAAATGGGGAATCGCGTTGCCTACACATACTCCCCTACATCCACATACTTCGGCCCTGCTCCTCCAGCAATCTCCATGCACGACCTCCTGCATCGGATGCACAGGCCCACTGCTTCCTTCCACTTCCCGCTCTCCATGTGCGCACCGTCAGACGCTGGTCGCAGGGGTGACGTCACAGAGGTGGAAGCCTTCGACCCTGCAGACAGCCGGTCCAGTGACCGCTTTGCCGCTGGTTGGGGTTTCTCCCAGGCTAGTGATTAGTCGCTAGCCGGGGGGAGGAGCCTCCAACCAGCGGCAAAGCAAACGTAAAGGGTGGGGCTGGAAGCCCAGGGAATGGTGGGAAAGGTACACAGGCATAGTAAAATAAGTTCAGGATGTGTGCCCAGATAATTTTATTTGATTCAGCATTTGATGATTTAAAAATAAACCATTAAAGTGACACTCTATGCACACTTCTTCTCATTGTCAGACATGCCACAAACGACCAGCTGTCCTGTTCTCCTGTACCTTTCACACGAAACAATCTACTGCCACCCATTGTTACTTCAGATGCTGATCACCAGAGCATACCTGGATCACAGAGGCAGACGGTAAATATTAAGCATTCAACAAGGCTCTACATCGTAATTGCACACATAACCAATTTATTTTTCCTTACAATTTTCTGATAACAGGGAAAAAAAATAACAAAGCCAGAGGTTTTACATACAGATTTAATCATGTTTTTCTTCTATTAGTCAAATGAATACCGTGGCAAGAAAAAGTATGTGAACCCTTTTGGGTTTACGTGGAGTTTTGCATGAATTGGTCATAAAATGTGCTCTGATCTTCATCTAAGTCACAATAATTTGAAAAACACAGTCTGCTTAACCCCTTAAGGACCCCTGACGTAACCTGTACGTCCTGTCCACAGGTCTCCCTTAGACCCGCGGACGTACAGGAGCGCCTAATCCCCCTCCTGCCTGATACTCACCTCCCTCGCTGGATCCCTCGGCGATCTGGCAGGGAGGAAGCCTGCCCATGTGATTTACATGGGCAGGCGAGGCTGATGTCGCCACGCTGCGTGGTGACGTCATCTGCAGGCGTCCCCATGCAAAGCAATGGAGGGGAGGCTCCTTCGGAGCCCTCTATCTCCCCAACCATTGCAGCTAGGGAAATGCTTTTTTACACCGCTGAAAAGGGGAGAGTCTCCCCTTTTCAGCGGTATATAGCATTAACTGTTTTGCCGCCGGATCACGTTTCGGCGCCAATTGGCGCCAAAACGCAATTCGAACCTGGAGGGGGGCTGACATCTTGGATGCCAGCCAAGCCTCCAGGTCCCCCCCCACCCACTGACAACCTCACCATATGTGTGAGGATGTCAGTGGGCCAGTAAACCATCTAGCTGCCATGTAGAGATAAGGGGATCCTAAGGATCACCATATCTCCCGATAGATGGTCATATTTGACATCATTTGAAAGGCCTGATTATGGCCTTTCCAATGATACCACACATGACCAGGTTTGGTTTTAAAAATGTTTTTTAAAAAAAAAATGTATTTTTTTAAAAGTTTTTTTTTTTGTCTGGGGGGAGTTTAATTAAATAAGACCTAGGCTGTCATCTAAAAATAATTGGCACAAAATGGTCAGAATGAGCGCAGTGCACATAGGTGAACTGTCTCGGCAGTGAAGGGGTTATAAAGCAAACGCATGTAAAAATTGGGTATTTCTAGTCTCGGGACAAAATTTTGAACCTATTTAGCCGGGGTCTTTTTGGGTGGTTGTAGATTTTGGGGATTAAATTACGAAAAAAGTGTTTTTACCATTTCTTCATCATATTTCATATTTTTTTTATAGTAAATTATTCGATATGATGGAAATAATGGCATTTCTAGAAAGTCCATTTAATGGCGGGAAAAAGGGTGTATAATATGTGTGGGTTGAATTAACGAGAGTAAGAGGAAAATTTGACCTAAACACTAACAGCGCAGAAACGTAAACAGCAGCGGTCACTAAAAGACGGATTTGTGTAAAACCGCCCGGTCACTAAGGGGTTAAAATAATACAACACAAACATATGTTTTTATTGAACAGAACATGTAAACATTCACAGTGCAGGGTGGAAAGAGTATGTGAACCTTTGGACTTAACTGGTTGACCCACCTTTGGCCGCAATAACCTCAACCAAACGTTTCCTGTAGTTGCAGATCAGACCTGCCACAACGATCTGGAGTAATTTTGGACCACTCCTCTTCACAAAACTGTTTCAGTGTAGCAATATTCTTGGGATGTCTGGTGTGAATCGCTCTCTTGAGGTCATGCCACAGCATTTCAATCGGGTTGAGGTCAGGACTCTGGGCCACTCCAGAAGGCGTATTTTGTTTTGTTGAAGCCATTCTTTTGTTCAATTACTTGAATGCTTTTGGTCATTGTCCTGTTGCATCACCCATCCTCTGCGGAGCTTCAGTTGGAGGACAGATGGTCTTACGTTTTCCTGCAAAATGTCTTGATAAACTCTGGAATTCATTTTTCCATCAATGACAACAATCCGTCCAGGCCCTGAGGCAGCAAAGCAGCCCCAAACCATGATGCTCTCTCCGCCGTGGTTTACAGTGGGGATGAGGTTTTGATGTTGGTGTGCTGTGCCTTTTTTTTCTCCACACATAGTGTTGGGTGTTTTTTACAAACAACTCAATTTTGGTTTCATCCGTCCACAGAATATTTTGCCAGTAGTGCTGTGGAACATCCAAGTGCTCTTTTGCAAACTTCAAACGTGCTACAATATTCCTTTTTGGACAGCAATGGCTTCCTCCGTGGTGTCCTCCCATGTACTCCATTCTTGTTTAATGTTTTCCTTATTGTAGATGTGTCAACAAAAATGTTAGCATGTGCCAGAGATTTCTGTAAGTCTTTAGCTGACAATCTAGGATTCTTCTTTACCTCATTAAGCATTCTGCGCTGTGCTCTTGCAGTCATCTTTACAGGACGACCATGCCTAGGGAGAGTAGCAACAGTGCCGAACCTTCTCCATTTGTAGACAGTCTGTCTTACCGTGAACACATGAACATCAAGGCTTTTGGAGATACTTTTATAACCCTTTCCAGCTTCATGCAAGTCAACAATTCTTGATAGTAGGTCTTCTGAGAGCTCTTTTCTGCGAGGCATGGTTCACATCAGGCAGTGCTTCTTGAAACCAGTAAACCCAACACTGGTGTGTTTTTAAAGGGCAGGGCAGCTTTCAGCAACACATCCAATAATATCACACTGATTGGACTCAAGGTTGGCTCACTCCTGGCTCCAATTAGCTCCTGGAGAAGTCATTAGGCTAGGGGTTCACATTCTTTTTCCACCCTGCACTGTGAATGTTTACATGTTCTGTTCAATAAACACATGAAAACATATAATGTTTGTGTTGTATTATTTTAAGCAGACTGTGTTTTTCAAATTGTTGTGACTTAGATGAAGATCAGAGCACATTTTATGACCAATTCATGCAAAACTCCACGTAATCCCAAAGGGTTCACATACTTTTTCTTGCCACTGTATATAGTTTAATGTTCAGGTCAACATCTTTTATATTGAATGTAATCTACTGTGCATCTTTCAGCCAGATACCCAACTGGGGCGGTCCTTCGTAGCATATGATAACACAGACCTGCTTCGTAGGAGAGGATCTGACGGATTAGGTAAAAATCATAAAATAACCACCTCGTTTTGATTTTCAAATGCCATGCTGATCTGTCTCAAACTAAAACCTTTTATAATGTGCTGCTGGTAAGAGACGTAGTGTAGTCCTATCTTGTGTTAGCTTGTAATTCATACATGTGGATATGCTATTTTTATTTCATCACCTGGTTTTTGCTTTTTGTGTTGGAGCAGACAATGTCTAATTTGGGTCAGAAGCACTGTCTATGCAAACCAAACCTATGCAGAATTTGAAACCTGGTTAAAATACATTTTGAGATGTATTACGTTTTCTCATGACCTCGGGATGTGGTTAACTCTCAATTGACTCTCAAAAAAATAATAAAAAGGAATAACAATTATATAAATATACCTCTGAAACAGTCTCGTAACCTCCTCTAGAGCATAAAAAACAGTGCTAGTAAGACCACAGAAAGTGTTCAAAACAAAAGGGGGGGTTATGATTAGGAATGAGAGGTTCGGGTTCGGAGTTCGACCCGAACTTGGCCTGTTCGATGAGATCGCGAACATTTCTGGGTGTTGGACCACAATGCATTTTCCCACTGGCCTGAAGCTCGTAATTGGCTGCAGCCTTGCACCTGACCACAGGTCTGGTGCAAGACTGGTTCAACACTGCCAATCACTGCTCAGAGTCCTGATTGGGCAAATTTTGCCCAATCATGGGCTCACAGAGCTAAATCCCGCAGCACACTATATAACGTTTCCACGCGCCGATTCTGCACGCATTTCAGAGGAGATTTCAAAGGAGATAGTTGTCTTGTTACTGCCGGTCTGCCACGCTACTGGGGGGGGGTCTCATTTCTACCAAATATCAGGGAATTTAGGTGATGTGTGTCTTGTCACTGTGCCAGCAAGTTTTTTTGGGGTTTACAACTTTCTTTAAAACATTTGTGACTTGAGGTGATCTGTGTCTTGTCACACAGCCAGTACCACGCAGTACTTTGGGGGTCACAAATTTCTACAAAACATTTGGGAATTGCGGTGATCTGTGTCTCGTCACTGGCTGCCAGCTATCAGTGTGTCTCACTGAGTTATACCAGAGTTCTTTAAATCTTTATACCAGAGTTGAATCAGAGTTCTGTATATATTAATCTATAGATCACTCACCATGTCTGAAAGAACAAAAAGGACAGGCAGACGCTCCCAGACACAGATAAGAGGGCAAGCAGCCCCTGTGTCGGGAGGCTGTGCCTCTGGTCGTGGTGGACGTGGTGCATCCTCTGCAGGGGCACGCTTGTCCTTTCTAACTGGTGCTGGCCGTCTTAAGCAGCAGCAACATACAGAGGACTTGGTGGATTGGCTAACCAGGCCATCCTCATCCTCCGAGTCCTCTGCCAGCCAGGCTTCTAGTGCTTTACAGTCCACCTCAGCTGCCAAAGCATCTAATGCAGCCTCCATGTCCACAGCTACTCCTGCTGTAGCCGCGCTATCACACACGGAGTCAGCTGAATTGTTTGACTAAAATGAGAGTGACATGCTGCTTGAGGATGCGCAGCAAGTACAGTGCTCTGATTCAATCTCTGAGGTTGAGGAAGGGAGTATAATCAACCCAGAGGAAGGGGGTGCCAGTGACACACAAATAACTGGCACTCATGTTGCCCCAGCAGCTGCAGCATACTGCCAAGTTGGCTCCAGTGACGAGGAGATAGGGGGTGATGATGAGGTCACTGACTCCACCTGGGTGCCAGATCGAACAGAGGAATCAAGTGAGGGGGAGGAGGAGGCACAGCAAACACGAGGCACAACATCCTCTGTGACCAACCGTAGCACTAGCCACTCCAAGGCATCACATGTCAGAGCTGCTCCGGTGCAGAGCGCTGTTGTCTCAAAGAACACATGCAGGAACTCTGTTGTCTGGGAGTTCTTTAAGAAATGTGCAGTAGAGCGCAGCGGTGCGTCAGATGAGGCTTAAGCGTGGAAAAGGTACCGGACACTTGGGTACCACGTGCTTGAGGTGACATATGAACTGCCACACATCCTGTTGGCGTAAAACTTTGCGTAGGTCCTCCTCCTCCTCATCTGTCTCTACCCCCACTGTATGTCCTTCCATGTCATTGCCTACAACCTCCACCGACAGAGATGATGCTACAGTAATGGATGTACCAGGTCCTTCCTCACAATGTGACATCATCCCAGTAGCTGAAGATTTACGCAGTCAGATTACGTTGCCACAGCTGCTGCAGCGTAAGAAAAAATATAGTCCCAACCATCCCCAAGCACAGCGTCTAAATGCCAGTTTAGCAAAATTACTCACATTGCAGCTGCTGCCTTTCTAGCTGGTGGACTCTGCTCCCTTCCGTGAATTTGCTGAATGTGCTGTACCACAGTGGCAGGTTCCAAAACGCCATTACTTTTCACGCAAGGCCATTCCAGTACTATACCAGCACGTGTAAGACAATGTTATCCAGTCATTGGGAAAGGCAGTCAGCAGCAAGGTGCATGTGACTTTAGACACGTGGTCCAGCAAGCATGGACAGGGTCGTTACATTTCCTTCACAGCACACTGGGTAACTCTGATTGCAGCTGGGAGTGATCCAAGACGGGGCTCTGTGCTGGAGCTTTTTCATCCACCACGCCTCCAGAAAGCTGCTTGTATGAGGTCTGTCTGCTCCACCACCACCACCTCTTCCTCCTCCTTCTCTGTCTCTGGCGAAGTGGCAGTTAAACCGACGCCTGACAGGGTCTATGCAATGGCTCAAGCAAAAAGATGCCATACTGTGCTTGAGCTGGTTTGTTTAGGGGACAGGAGCCACACCGGGTCAGAAATTTTGTCAGCTCTGCAGGGGCAGGGGCAGGTGCAGAGATGGTTAACACCACGCCAGCTTGAGCTGGGAATGATCGTCTGCGATAATGGCAGCAACCTTCTCTCCGCCCTACGCAAGGGTAAATTGACGCATGTACCATGCCTAGCACACGTCCTAAATCTGGTGGTACAGCGTTTCCTAACCAAGTACCCAGGGCTGCCAGAGCTTCTCATCCAGGCCAGAAAAGTCTGCAGCCACTTCAGACGGTCATTCCCAGCAAGCGTTCGCCTGGCAGAAATTCAAAGAGAATTCCACCTTCCCACAAACCGTCTGATCTGTGACATGCCCACCAGGTGGAACTCGACATTAGCAATGCTGCAGCGTCTGCACAAGCAGCAGAGGGCCATCAACGAGTACCTATGTGAGTATGGCACAAGGACAGGTTCAGGTCAACTTGGTTCCCCCCCCCCCCCCCGCAGTGGCTGATGATCAAGGATGCATGCACTGTACTGTCACCATTTGAGGAGGCAACGAGGATGGTGAGCAGGGACAGTGCATGCATCAGTGACACAATTCCTTTAGTGTTCCTGCTGGAGCACACTCTGCGGGGAATTATAGATGTGGCTCTAGAGGCAGAGCGGCGGGAGGAAGAGGAGGCCTTCCCTAGCTCTCAAGGCCCCAGTCTTTCCGCAGACCGCATTCCAGCGGGTCCTACTCAGATCAGACAGGAGGAGGAGGAGGAATATTTAAGGTGGGGATTCCTCAAGGGAGGGTTTCGTGTGCCCAGAAACAGAAGGGCTAGTGCGTGGCTGGGAGGAGGAAGTGCACGATACGGTCACCCTCATTGACCAGGAAGACTCGGAAGCTAATGCCACCTCCAACCTACGCTGCATGGGCTCCCTAATGATGCAAAGCCTGCTAAAGAACCCCAGGATTCGTGCTATCAAGGAGAGGGATCATTACTGGTTGGCAACCCTTCTTGATCCACGATACAAGGGGAAAGTTGCAGAGCTCATCCTGCTTGCACAGAGGGAGCACAGGATGAAAAAACTTGGACGCTCTAAAGCGACACTTGTGCAACATCTTTCCAGGCACTGGTAGATTACCAAGTGCTGACACACGTGCTTCTGAGGCTGCGGGTGATCAGAGGAATCGTGGTGAAGGCCAGGGCCGCTTGACTGATGCTTTTTTAAATTTTTTTAGTCCTCGACGCCCAGACGCCCAGGGACGTCAAATGTAGGCACCCATTGCCAGCGTCTTCACCATATGGTGCAGGACTACCTAGGGGCAAGGGCAGACCTGGATCCTTTCCAGCAGATGATCCACTGGCTTACTGGGTGTTGAGATTGGATCACTGGCCAGAATTTAGCCAATATGCTATGCAGCTACTAGGTTGCCCTTCATCTAGCGTGCTTTCCGAAAGGACGTTCAGTGCCGCTGGAGGTTGTCACAGACAAAAGAGTGCATCTGTCCACCGACTCTGTAGACCGGCTGACATTTATAAAAATGAATCCGTCCTGGATCAGCAGCGATCAGTCCCCTGATGCTGAAGTAATGGAATAGATCGGGGATGTCCTCTTCTGCATTCACAAAACCTCCAGCACTGAACTCTTCCACAATACCACAAAAGGGTTACGGTGTGAAGGCACTTGCTGCCATGAAAGGCACAATATTTGGCTGCACTGACGCCTGTGCCAGATTTATATCATTTTAATTTTTTGAACCGCAGGGTCCAACCCTGCACTCTTCCACAATACCACAGAGGGGTTACTGTATGATAGTACTTGCAGGCCTGGCACCAAAAGCACAATATTTGGGTGCACTGCCACTGACGCCTGTATCAGATTCATATCCTCAGAGGGGTTACGGTGTGATGGCACTGTTGGGGACGCTAAAGGACCAATTTCAAAGCACCTATTGTTACTTTCATCCAAAGCCTGCATATATTTCACAATAATTTAGCCAAAAAAATCTGTAAACTTTTTCTTCGTGTACGAAAATGTCTCCTCTTTTCATACAGACTGCCGCCCCAAGCAGTTGTTTATGGATAGATTAAAGGAAAATCATTTACCGTCATATGAAACGTAATTTTTTGGTTTTTAAGTGTTTCTATACATCCTAGAAATCCGCCACTTCACGGGCAGGTTATGGGGACCTCCTAGGCACGATATTTGAAGGAATTTTTGGTTTTTATTTTTAACCCTTATTTCATGGAAAACTCACTGTCCGTTTAAAAACCTTTTTTTTGTTTACTTTTTGTTCTTGTTTCCTGCCCCCCAGGGCACTACCCGGACCCCCATACACCTTTTATGGCAAATATGTAGCATATATGCCCTCTTGGAGGGCACTCTAAAAACCGAATTTTCAGCCCCATTGACTTGCATTGGGTTCGGGTTCGGACCCGAACAAATGGGAAGTTCGGGTTCGAGCTCGAACCGAACTCGGAGTGTTCGGCTCATCCCTAGTTATGATAAGCATCAGCCAAGAAAAGTCATCCATGCAGAAAAGAGAGAAAATATTTTTTCTCAAGGTTCTTTCTATATCTTTTTGGGTCTTCTTGCCTCAAAGAAAACAAAGGACAGGAAAACGTGGTGCAGCCAGTTTAAACAACTAAGGTTCATATAACATATAAAATGTGCACTCATGTTTTCAAGTGTCAACTCTCGGACACTAGATGTATTTGCGGGGCGTGACCGGCTGCCGAAGAGAGCAGACGTGTTTCAGTGGAGCTCCGCATGTCTGCCGCTCTTGGGACCCATTTGCAACCTGTTTCACCGAGTAGATTAAATTTGGGGACTCAGGTTAGCTGGCCATTGGATCTGAGATGTCCGGAGGCCGTTTTGTCCCCTCCCCTCAGGACCTGAGACGCTCCCTGTAGCCAAAGGAATGTGGAAGACACGAGGGGCTGGTGGCCATTTTGTGGCCTTCGTCCTGGCACCTGCGGCCTTTCTGCCCTGCAGCCTCAGCCTGGTCTGACCTGTACTGAAAGCGGAGGGGGCATGTGTCAGCAGATGTCGCTTACATGTCACTTACTGGGGGGCGGGGAGTCAGAGTCTGGCGGCGGCCGGGCTGCAGTGGCTGACTGCCCCGCTGAGACCCATATGACGGATGCTTCGGGGAACCACGCAGAGGGAGCTGAGAGGTGACACGCCTGAGACACCGGATGGGTGTACAGACTTGTCGGAGATCGGTGGCCCAAGGGAGGTGAGAGGTGACTTGGAGCCCCGGACGCTGTGGGTCCCTGAAGCTGACCTAGCGCCCCGAGGAGTTCGTGATCCATGCAATATGTACGGCCTGCTGTCTCGCACGGCACCGGGTGGAGCTCTGTCATGACCTTGAGGCCGAGATCACGGTTTGGGGGGAGTTGAGGGGCCCCCCCTTGCCAATTGTGCAGATGAAGCCGCCCCTGCCTTCTACTCCGAGCGGCGCCACGCGGCAGAGATTTCCCTTTGGGAGGCTGATGCCGGGGCTCTCGGTGTCCAGAGGCCTACCAAAGCCGGGGCCCATATGTCGCGAGGTAAGTTTGGCTTGGGCAACAGAAGCGGGACTCTCATTTCTCTTTGTCTACTTACGACTTTACATATTCACACTAGATGTATTTGCAGCCGGGGTACCCTATCCCCCTTTGGATAGATGTCAGCAGTGTTCCCGTCTGGATTTCTGAAGGCAAACTTTTAAGGAAGGTCCTTTTTTAAGACTGCTGTGTGGTGAACGGGAATGCTCATGGGTTCTTTACTTCCGCCTCTGCCAGAACGTCAAAGAAACGGAAAGACGTGTCCCGCACTCTGCCCAAACTACAAACAGGCGCCATTTGTAGTGTGGGCAGAGTGTGGAACACGTCTTTCCATTTCTTTGAAGTTCTGGCAGAGGTGGAAGTAAACCTATGAACATTCCTGATCACCACGCAGCACAGTCTTAAAGGAACCTTCTGCCGGTTTTTAAATGTTTGCCTTCAGAAATCCAGACGGGAACACTGCTGACATCTATCCAAGGCGGGATCCGGTACGCCTCCAACTTTACCGGCTGCAAATACATCTAGTGTCCGAGAGGTGACACTTGAAAAAGTGAGTGCACATTTTATATGTTTATATAAACGTTAGTTGTTTTAACTGGCTGCAACACGTTTTCCTGTCCTTTTGTTTTCTTTGCGGCAAGAATACCCAAAAAGATATAAAAAGCAAGAACTTTGCCTTTACTTGAAGGAAGCGCCATATCCACCACAATTTCCTTCAAAACTGTTGTTCTGGTGGTTTGAGGTATACCACTGTGCGGAGGGATATGGCTGCTGATTCATCTAGATCAGTGTTTCCCAAACCTGTCCTCAGGACCCTCCGCCTCGCCAGGTTTGCCAGACATCTGAAGCACAGCACAGAAGATATGTTTTGCTGCTCAGTGATTGCAGGATTCGGTCTGTTTTTCCACAAGGTGATCTGCAAAATCTGGCCTGGTTGAGGGTCCCGAGGACAGGTTTGGGAAACACTGATCTATATGAACTGCATTTGATACCAAAAGTATTGTACCTTTTTAATTTATTGCACTGTTCACTTTGTCCACTGGGTGGAGCCAGATACATACAGTGGCAAGAAAAAGTATGTGAACCCTTTGGGATTACGTGGAGTTTTGCATGAATTGGTCATAAAATGTGCTCTGATCTTCATCTAAGTCACAACAATTTGAAACACACAGTCTGCTTAAAATAACACAACACAAACATTATATGTTTTCATGTGTTTATTGAACAGAACATGTAAACATTCACAGTGCAGGGTGGAAAAAGTATTTGAACCCCTAGCTTAATGACTTCTCCAAGAGCTAATTGGAGCCAGGAGTGAGCCAACCTTGAGTCCAATCAGTGTGATATTATTGGATGTGTTGCTGAAAGCTGCCCTGCTCTTTAAAAACACACACCAATTTTGGGTTTACTGGTTTCAAGAAGCACTGCCTGATGTGAACCATGCCTTGCAGAAAAGAGCTCTCAGAAGACCTACGATCAAGAATTGTTGACTTGCATGAAGCTGGAAAGGGTTACAAAAGTATCTCCAAAAGCCTTGATGTTCGTGTGTCCACGGTAAGACACACTCTGGCACATGCTAACATTTTTATTGACACATCTAGAATAAGGAAAACATTCAACAAGAATGGAGTACATGGGAAGACACCACGGAGGAAGCCATTGCTGTCCAAAAAGAATATTGCAGCACGTTTGAAGTTTGCAAAAGAGCACCTGTATGTTCCACAGCACTACTGGCAAAATATTCTGTGTTGTTTGGAAAAAACACACAACACTATGTGTGGAGAAAAAAAGGCACAGCACACCAACATCAAAACCGCATCCCCACTGTAAAACATGGCGGAGGGAGCATCATGGTTTGGGGCTGCTTTGCTGCCTCGGGGCCTGGACGGATTGTTGTCATTGATGGAAAAATTAATTCCAGAGTTTATCAAGACATTTTGCAGGAAAAAGGAAGACCATCTGTCTGCCAACTGAAGCTCCGCAGAGGATGGGTGATGCAACAGGACAATGACCCAAAGCATACAAGTAATTCAACAAAAGAATGGCCTCAACAAAACCATAAGCGTTCTGGAGTGGCCAAGAGTCCTGACCTCAACCCGATTGAAATGCTGTGGCATGACTTTAAGAGAGTGATTCACACCAGACATCCCAAGACTATTGCTACACTGAAACAGTTTTGTGAAGAGGAGAGGTCCAAAATTACTCCAGATCGTTGTGCAGGTCTGATCTGCAACTACAGGAAACGTTTGGTTGAGGTTATTGCGGCCAAAGGTGGGTCAACCAGTTAAGTCCAAAGGTTCACATACTCTTTCCACCCTGCACTGTGAATGTTTACATGTTCTGTTCAATAAAAACATGAAAACATGTTTGTGTTGTATTATTTTAAGCAGGCTGTTTTTCAAATTGTTGTGACTTAGATGAAGATCAGAGCACATTTTATGACCAATTCATGTAAAACTCCACGTAATCCCAAAGGGTACACATACTTTTGCCACTGTACATACCAAAGACCCTCTCTACCCTACTCAATTCCTTTCTGTCTTTTGCGGGTTTCTGGTCTAGTCCATCGGTCTTTTATGTACAATTGGGGAATTTTCCTAGTCCATGACGGAAAGTTCTAATTTTAATAAGGACTCGGAGGCGAGTATTTTGCCATCTCTTTCTTAACTCTTTGCTGCTATGAAGAAAGTAAACAGTATGAAAAAACAACTTCCCCCACAACAGGGGATGAACACACCCCACACCCTCTCCCAGCCAATCAATATAGTCCCGCCCAGACATAGACCACTCCTCTTTCTTTGCAATCCAGCGGTCAGAATCTCCAGGATGAGACGCAGCTACCCAACGGGAAAGCGTAGAAGCCAAACATGGCCGGGCGTGGAGAAGTCACAAAAAACGCCATCAAGGCAGGACGATCAGCGTGAGGCTGAAAGGAAACAAACAAACACGGGTCAGGAGTAGAAACCGAACCAACAACTGCTTGAAGTGCAGGCGCACAGATGAGGAAACACAGGACCACACAGAGGTGAAACAAAATTGTTTATTCAGGAACACGGGTGCACACACGCAGCGGGGTACAACGCAATAGCACAGGCGAGCGCAGTAAATAAGACACGGACAACCCATGTAATGTTTATTGAGTAATCAACAGATAAACAAAAGGGGGGAAAATACTCGCCTCCGAGTCCTTATTAAAATTAGAACTTTCCGTCATGGACTAGGAAAATTCCCCAATTTTACCACAGGACTCGGAGGCTCCTATTTTGCCAATTCAAAGCTGATCAAGAACAGTCTCTGTCCAGTGTCGCATGGGACGTATGTAGAAAAGGCGACAGTAGACTCCCGAGACCAATCAGCGGAGCGTATAATGTCCTCCAGTCTACAACCAGCAGCCACCGCCGAGGAGGCCATGGCGGCACGGACTGAATGGGCCCCAAAGGAGGCGTTATCCACCCCAGTCAGACCCAGTAACCAGCACACACATCGCGCCAAGGTCGACGAAGACACAGGCCGATGGGGAACACGGAACGACAGGAACAGAGGAGAAACCGGATCCGCGCGGAACCCCACTAGGCGGTTCTCGTAGACCCTGAGGCATCGAACCGGACACAACGGCCGATCAGGATAGGCCGGAAAAAACACAGAAGAAATAGACGTCTTAGTACGTTTAGTCACGTCAAAAACAACACCATCCGGGCCGAAGGAACGAGAAGGATAATCCAGAGCCCGGATATCACCCACTCGCTTACAAGAGAGCAAGCAGAACAGCATCACCAGTTTCACTGATAACTGCCGCAGGGACAGATCCTCATTGACCGGCCAATCCTCCAGGAAACGCAGTACCAGGGAAACCTCCCACACCAGAGTACCGAGGAAGGGGGGGTCGTTCGAAACGAGCACCCCGCAGTAGACGGCAGACCAAAGGGTGCTGCCCCAAGGCCACACCAGCGAAACCCTCGTGCTGTCAGACTTTCCCCTAACTTCTCTTCCTTCAACGCGCTCCCTGAAAACATTGCTATTTAGGGAAGCCTACCACCCAACTTACTGACGCAACCATCAATCACTCTCACCTTACAGTCCTCTCCTCCTGTTTCCAACCCCAACCCTCCTAGATTGTGATTCCTACGGAATAGGGCCCTCATCTCCTCCTGTACTGTTTGTCAAATGTTGTTCAATGTATTGTAACCCTGTCTGTACTGTGCTTATTGTACAGCGCTGCGGAATATGCTGGCGCTTTATAAATTAATAATAATAATAATAATAACCCGCATGGCCAGCGGAAAGCGCCGAGCGATAGAGTCAAACAAAAACGTCAGGAAATCCAAGACCGTGCTCAGAGAAGCTGAAACGGGATCCTGACTCCGTCCCACACACCAAGTCAACCACCTGACCCAGGCAGATTTATACACTCCCCGGGTTCTGGGAGCCCATGCCTATAAGAGCAGCTCTCCAGCCCGGACCGAAATGTCTTGGCTTTGCCAGGCAAACCGGAAACCAGCCACGCCAGTAGGTCCAGGTTGCCTTCCGACACCAGGAGGTGAGGTGCGTCCTCCGCGTCCATTAGGAGGTCAGGCCGCCGGGGTAGGATCCTGGGAACGTCGATCATGATCTCCAGGAGGGCCGGGAACCAAGGTTGAGTTGTCCAGAACGGAGTAACCAACACCAGCGTCGCCATCTGAGTCCTGACCTGCATCACTGTCTGAGCAATCAGGGCGAACGGAGGGAATGCATAGTGGCGCGCCCCGGACCAATCCTGAAGGAAGGCATCCGTGCCCAACGCATCCGGGTCCGGTTTCCAGCTGAAGAACTCCCGAAGATGAGCGTTCAACCTCGAGGCAAACAAATCCCATCGCAGAGGTCCCCAGAGTGAGCGAATGTCCTTGAACACTGAAGGCGGTATCCGCCAGTTGACGAGAATTCCAGTCGGCGACTCGATTGTAGAGTCCCGGAATAAACTGGGCCTGAACCCAGAGTTCCTGCTGGAGACAATACTCCCAAAGCTCTGTCGCCATGAGTGCCAGCAGTTCCGATCGAGGACCTCCCATGGCGTTGATGTAGCGTACCGACGGGAAATTGTCCAGTCGTAGGAGGATCCGGCGATGTGAGGAGCCCCTCGTGAAACACCGAACAGACCCGCCAAAAGTTCCAATACATTGATGGGACGGGTCCGTTCCGCGGGAGACCACCGACCCCCCCCCCCCCGTCTCCACGCCTTCGCAGTGGGCTCCCCATCCGAGGCCACTGGCATCGGAATCGATGGTGAGAGTCGGAAGGGGGAAATAATTGTTTGCCGTTCCACGACATCATCTGAGAGTGCCACCACGACAGGTCCGACCTGGCGTCCTCCGTCAGGGATATCACGTCCGGATATTCCAAACCTGCCCGGAGGGAACGGGCCTTCAGGCGTTGGAGGGCCCATCGCCAAACGCGCCGCTGCCATAAGTTCGACGATCCTGTCCAGCATCCTCAGAGTAGGCGCTGAGTGTCGGAGGAGAGAGGAAACCTCCTTGCGGATGTCCCGAATCTGGGAGGGAGGCAGGAACAACAGGTCACGGGAGTCCAGGAGGAAGCCTAGGAACTCGATGCGGCATGTTGGGATCAATAAGGATTTCTCCACATTGACTAGGAACCCCAGTTCTTGAAGGAGGGAGATCGTCCATCGGAGGTGCAGCAGGAGCGTGTCCCTGGAATTGGACATCAGGAGGATGTCGTCCAAGTATATAATGAGGCGGACGCCCCTGGTCCGCAGGGAAGCAATCACTGGTTTTAACAGTTTCGTGAAGCACCACGGTGCTGACGAGAGACTGAATGGCAGGCAAGTGAAGCGCCAGACTTGATCTTGCCACATGAATCGGAGGAAATCCCTGTGGGAAGAGCATACCGGCACCGTCCGATAGGCATCCTTCAGGTCCAGTTTGGCCAACCAGTCGTCTCTCAGGAGGACGTGACGCAGCGTGTGAATGCCCTCCATCTTGAAGTGTCGGTAGACGACCGAGAGGTTCAATTCTCATAGGTTGTTGACAGGGCGGGAGCCCCCGGCTTTCTTGGCGACCAGGAATAAGGTGCTGAGAAAACCTACCGAAGACTGAGGGGCCAGTTCTATTGCCCCTTTGGCCAACAGGTCCCGAATCTCCGCCTGCACCAGTAAATCGTGCGCAAAGTGGAGCGGCGCGGGGGCTCGTGTCTGTGTAGGCGTGTCCACAAAGTCTATGGAGAAGCCCCGTATCGTGGCCAGGACCCACGCATCGGTAGTGAGTCGCGCCCAAGCGAGCACAAAATCTGCTAGTCGGCCCCCGACCCTCGTCCCCGAATGAGGGATAATCTGAAAGTCGCTCACCTGAGGATCTCCTGTAGGAAGAGGATCTGCCTCCTCCTGTAGGATCCGCCACGCCAGGGTCTGGCTCTGGACGGGAAGAAGCGAGAGCCGTAGCTGGGGTTGTCGGCGGCATATTGAGCTGAATCGAAGAGGAGCTGTATGAGCGGGAGGGACCCCTGTGGCTGGCAGAGCGACTCCTGCCTCTACCGGCCCTGCGAGAGACCCGTCCCGGGAATACTCTTTTCATTGTGGCCTCCACCTTGTCTAGCATGGAGAAGGACCCAACGTATGTGTTTAGTTTCTTTGCAAACGGATCACCGAAGAGCTGGCCGTCCGCCTTGACTCCCAGGTCGGTGGTGGCCATGTGGGTCAAGTTGGTATCCATTTTGAGCAGGATAGTTTTCCTGCGCTCTGATACTTTCGCAGCATTGGCGTTCCCTAGTAGGCAAAGGGATCGTTGTAGCCACTCCTCGAGTTCCGAGGGGTCTAAGGGGGTATCCGACAGTTTAGCATGGGTGACAATATCTAGGGCCTTTACCAGAGGGCCAGTCGTGTCAAGTAGTTTATCCTGACATGTCTTCATGGCAAAATCTATGCCCTTTTTGGCCGACCAACCTTTGTTGGCGACAAACTGCTGGAAGGCCTCATCCACCTCAGGGGTGATGCACATCTTGCCAGCCGTGGTGGGCCTAGGACATTCAGTCTGCAGGTTAAATCATGTTCTGCCCTCTTGATAAGGGAACCAAACACTGTCGACCCAGCATTCGACATGGGGTTGAGGGGACCAAGCAGTGGAGCTTGGGTGGGAAATCTCATGGGGTTTAAACATGGGATTTCCCGCTGGGTCGTAAATTGTATCCCCGACCTGCATAGGGGGTGGCTCCACCATAAGGTCCTCATCATGGACCGGGGCGTATAAAGTAATGGAGTCATCTCCGTCATCGCCCTCAGGATCGCTTTCCCCTGCATTAGTCCCTCGTGGGACGAGACTCCAGGCGGCCGCCTTAGGTCTCTTCATCTTGGCCGCATTGGTTGCCCCGCAGTCAGGGGCTCTTTTGCGAGAGTCTGGCTCGCGAATCAGTAAAGGCAGTGCTGCGGGGATGGCAGCCCCTCCATAAGCACCTGGGGATGAGATAAATAAGAATCACTAGGCCCTGAGGCCAGTGGGTCTAAAACCCTGTGAGGGGAGGCGTCCTGTGGTAGCTCCGGAGGTTGGGAAGGTTCATGCGTCTGGGCTATATTTTTCTGTAATGCAGCAGAGCATGAGGCTACCTGTTTTGGGGTACTTGAAATGTATTAACCTCCTCATCCATGGAGCGTCTGAGTAATGTAGGTCTGCGACAGCTGCCGAGACAGACTCCGTGATGGAGGATCTGAGGGAGGCTTCAAGGGCCGCGACTTTCGCGGAGCTCCCTGACTTTTTATGTTTGCGGGGGGGGAGGGGAAGTCCCTTCCGATATGGATGCCCTGTTTTTAGAGGGGCCCTCTGACCTGGAGCCCCGGGTGGGGAACGAGAGGGGCTGCGGTGGGTTTCGGACATCTTACCCTGACTTTGCAGTGTGATCGGAGCAGGAAATGGCACCGCGCGCAGGAAGTAGGCGTGCCCCGGCGCGTGAGGGGAATACCAGGTTGGCACGCGTGGGAAGAATGCCACGATCCGAGCGCTAAACACGCAGCGGCAAAGAGGTATGCCCAGCACGGACAATCGCCGATCCGAGCGGGGCCAGCAGGAGAACGAGCGCCAGGATCTGACGGTGAGGACTGTGGTCCCCAAGTCAGGTCCGGTGGGGACGCCGACCCCCACGGCTATAACCGGAGGGTAGCGGCGTCCCAACTAGCAGCGCAGACTGTGAAACAAACGAAGACGCTGCAATTGAATACAAAACCACATAAAAAAGCATACAATATGATGTAAGGAGCTGGTTCCGGGGTGGTAGAATTGAGCCCAATGTGCAATGAAATTGCTGAGAATCGTAGCTGTATAAACAAAAAGAGGGTTTATTAGGAAGTCATCTATACTATAATTGAGTAAGGCTTGGCGTGTCCGTCGCCAAGCCTTACTCTGCGCATGCGCGCGCAACCAGCGGTGGTTGGTGCGCGCGCATGCAACCGCCGCGGCACGAGCCGGCTGTGCGCTCGCCGCGGCGGTTACAAGATGCACACAGCAGCCGGGTAGAGGCTGCGCTCGCAGCCTCTACCCGGCTGCCGCGCGCATCCAACCCCCGAGCGGCGAGGGAAAGTTCCCTCGCTTCCGCTCTTTGAAGGACCCAAGCCGCGGTCACGTGGGAGTCCCACTGACCGCAGCTTGGGTCCTTCAACGACCGGAAGCGGGGAAACTTTCACTCGCCGCTCGGGAAGGTAAGTATGCGGAGCTCATGGGGCGGCTGTCCGAATGCCGATAGAGCATTCGAACAGCCGCCCCATGTCTGGTCTGGGGTCTGAGCTGGGGGCAGTATCCACCACGAGCTGGGGGCAGTATCCACCACGAGCTGGGGGCAGTATCCACCACGAGCTGGGGGCAGTATCCACGAGCTGAGGGCAGTATATCCACAATAGACTGCCCTCTGGGCAGGCTTTCCACCTTGTAGAACATAAAAGGCAATAGATAAATATAGAAGGGACTAAACAATAAACAGTAATACTTTAACTAAAAGGCAAGCTGAGAGAAAGGTAGACAAAAAGGAGCAATACTAAACTACACTAAACTATACTACTTGCATATAAAGAGAAAGAGTAGATATAGAAATTAGAGCAGGGTTAAACCAGATATGGAAAGCAAATAGGAGAATGAAGAGTGAAGGAGATCTTTAGAAAATAAATAGGAAATAGAAGCAGAAGAGTATTTGAGGCAGAGGGCCCTGGGTCTGTAGAGCAGCAGATTCTGAGGATTCTGCAGGGCAGCAGGCTCTGAGGATTCTGCGGGATGCAGGGCAGCAGGCTCTGAGGATTCTGCGGGATGCAGGGCAGCAGGCTCTGAGGATTCTGCGGGATGCAGGGCAGCAGGCTCTGAGGATTCTGCGGGATGCAGGGCAGCAGGCTCTGAGGATTCTGCGGGATGCAGGGCAGCAGGCTCTGAGGATTCTGCGGGATGCAGGGCAGCAGGCTCTGAGGATTCTGCGGGATGCAGGGCAGCAGGCTCTGAGGATTCTGCGGGATGCAGGGCAGCAGGCTCTGAGGATTCTGCGGGATGCAGGGTAGCAGGCTCTGAGGATTCTGCGGGATGCAGGGCAGCAGGCTCTGAGGATTCTGCGGGATGCAGGGCAGCAGGCTGAGGATTCTGCGGGATGCAGGGCAGCAGGTTCTGAGGATTCTGCGGGATGCAGGGCAGCAGACTCAGGATTCTTGCAGCAGATGGGTCTTTACCAGGTAGAGGTTTTCAGGAGCAGAGGGTCCGTAGTAGGTAAGGGTCTCAGGAGCAGAAAGTCAGGTAGAGGGTCTCGGGATCAGAGGGTCTCGGGATCAGAGGGTCTCGGGATCAGAGGGTCTCGGGATCAGAGGGTCTCGGGATCAGAGGGTCTCTTATCAGAGGGTCTCGGGATCAGAGGGTCTCGGGATCAGAGGGTCTCGGGATCAGAGGGTCTCGGGATCAGAGGGTCTCGGGATCAGAGGGTCTCGGGATCAGAGGGTCTCAGGTAAGCAGAGGGTCTGGATGCAGAACTGGGAGTAGAATGGAGGAAGCAGGATACAATAGTTATAATAGTTCAAAGCAGCTTCCTACTAGTGAAGGGTTCACTATAGCAATGCAGAAGCATTGTGCCTTGGGAGTGGTTCCTTTTTGTAGAGGGGGGAATCAGGATGCATTAGCCAACACCTGGTTGCTGGATCAGCCTGGTTTAGAAGGATTACCAGTCTCTTTACAGGAAACTGGCTTGCTTCTAGGTTTCCTGCAGCGCTGGCGTCCAGGTTCCTGACACAGAGCATAAAAAAACGATACTTATCTGCCAGAAGAGCAGCAAAGAAAGAGGAGTGGTCTATGTCTGGGCGGGACTATATTGATTGGCTGGGAGAGGGTGTGGGGTGTGTTCATCCCCTGTTGTGGGGGAAGTTTGTTTTTTCATACTGTTTACGTTCTTCATAGCAGCAAAGAGTTAAGAAAGAGATGGCAAAATAGGAGCCTCCGAGTCCTGTGGTAAAATCACATTTGTTGCCCAGGATGCTGATTCTTAGACTGTCATCATGTTATTTTTAAATGTTTTGTTTTACCTTCAGGTTGTATGGGTTTCCATTTGTCAAACTACTGATAACCCTTTTGAATTGTTTTTTTCCCCTTTCAGATTCGAGCAGCATTGGTATAACTGGAATCAGCTTAGGTATATCTAGCTCTACTTTAGCCAATTCTACTCAATGGGGCCATTCATTCAGTGACATCAAGGATGGGAGAGAAACCCTAATCTCAGGTAATAAATAAATAAAAGATCTCCATTAACTATGGAATGTATTTCAGCTTGGTAGAAGTAACCAGAGCTGTTGCAAACGTAGCAGTTCCACAGGTTGTAATGGCTCTGGTAAATTTACAACATCTCTCGTTAAGTTTACACTAGGGTTGGAATACAGCCAGGTGCCTTTAGATTATTTTAAGTGTTCATCGAAAATGCAGTCAACCAATACTAATCATTTTGACATAATGCATGTCTATCCCTGCACTACAAGCTCAAAGAGAATCTAGGAACCCTACATCATCATTAAGCAAAACCTGGTAATCTAACACTACAGTTTCAATCCTCAAATCCATACTGATCTTTGATATGAGACTGATTTTTTTAAATATATTTAGTATAATGGGTGTAGTGATCATGGGTGAATTTTAAGGCAGGACGTCGGAGGCTCCTATTTGCATGCTCTTTCTTTATTGCACCTACAGCAGCAAAGAAGAGTGATGAAAACCGAACCAAACAAACTTGAACCCCCAACATGGGGCACCCTCCCTAGTCCATAGGTCCTGCCCCAAGTCCATAAAAGGTCTGTGCTGGAGCGGCCACACCCTCTTTCTTTGCTGCTCCTGCACGGATCAGATAAGGATTCACCTTCTCTGTGTATTTTACCTTTTTTTTTCATACTTGTTTTATAATTATTTTTATTGAATACGGAGATGTAGTGTACGCAGCCGCCCCGCAAACACCTTTTAAGAAACTTACTTCATTGTATAACTCATTCTGCCGCTTTACATTACAATGTAACTACATGACCCACCATTGTGACCTGTTAAAAGAGCTAAACTGGCCATCGCTGGAGTCTAAACGCACCCTTCATCTTTCCAGCCTGGTGTTTAAGAGCTTTTCTGGGAAGCTGCCACCCTATCTGAATAGACTGCTTCCCTCAGCAGCTCCCTCATCCTATAACCTCCGATCCAGGACCAGCACCTTACTTGCAATACCACAATACAAAAAGACAGTGGCTCGGTCCTCATTTTCCTACAGAGCACCACAATTATGGAATAACCTCCCAGACACCATCAAATCTTCCCCCAGTCTTAAGTCACTCGAGCTCCTTACTAACATACCTCAATACAGAATGCACCTGTAAACATGTAACATAATGACTATTTCCTACATTTATTTTCTGTTAATCTGGATATTTGTGGGTTTTTTTTAATATCTTGCATTGTATTACTTTGTATTTCTGTAACTGTAACACTTCAATGTTCTTGAACCCAGGACATACTTGAAAATGAGAGAAATCTCAATGTATCCTTCCTGGTAAAAATCCTTTATAAATAAATAAATTATTTTTATGTAATATATATATATATATAAGATTGAGTTGCTCTGCAGGGTACTGACTTTCCCCGGCTCTAACCACGGGGGTCAGCTAACCCGATTGGCGGTAAAATCCGGTCGGTCTTCGGATCACCGTGATTTTACTGCCGTTTACTTGCCTTGTTTGTTCTCTCCTGGTTGCTTAGGTTTTTGTTGCGATTGTCCAGCTTCGGCCGCGGCGATTGTGTGTGTTTTCTGCTGGGAGCTTTGGCTGCTTGGTGACATGTACTGATACTTTGGACGTTTATGACCCGGAGGAGGATTCCCCGGTGTCTGACCCTGTGTTCCCGTGTTTTTCGCTCTCTGGAGGATGATGGCTGTGGCGCTTCGTTGATGCTCGAGTGCATTTGACTGTCAGTGTTTTTTTTTTTCCCTTCCTCTGGGGGGTCACAGTTTGTCCCGGGCTTCGTACGCTGCTCCCGCTCGCGGGGGAGAGGGTGCACGGCTCGCGGACTGATTTTCGCGCCATTTGCCATCTTGTTTTCCTGCACGAAGGCTGCGCTCGCTTTGAAGTTCCCTCTGTTCAGCCTCCCCCGCTGGGATTGCAGAGAGACAGCTCCTGCACCTCCCAATGATTCACGCGCAGACTTATTTAATTCTCTGGCTTGTGTGCGGACCCTTTAACAGACGGTTTTTCTGCCCTATCCACTGATTTTAAAGAGCTCTTAAAGAGGCAGAGCCTGAGTCTCATTCTGATATGACGGTGTCCCTATATAACATATTGATAAAATATACAGATGCCCCTGTATAACATACTGATATAATATAAAGCTGTCCCTATATAACATACTGATAAATTATACAGATGTCCCTGTATAACATACTGATAAAATATACAGATGTCCCTGTATAACATACTGATAATATATAGATGTCCCTGTATAACATACTGATAAAATATAAGATGTCCCTATATAACATACTGATAACATATACAGATGTCCCTATATATAACATTCTGATATAATATAAAGATGTCCCTATATAACATACTGATAGAATATACAGATGTCCCTGTACCTCGTACTGATAGAATATACAGATGTCCCTGTACCTCGTACTGATAAAATATACAGATGTCCCTGTACCTCGTACTGATAGAATATACAGATGTCCCTGTACCTCGTACTGATAGAATATACAGATGTCCCTGTACCTCGTACTGATAGAATATACAGATGTCCCTGTACCTCGTACTGATAGAATATACAGATGTCCCTGTACCTCGTACTGATAGAATATACAGATGTCCCTGTACCTCGTACTGATAGAATATACAGATGTCCCTGTATCTCATATGGATTATAAGAGATAAGGTGTCACTGTGCTCCTTTTCTATAGAATTACTTGTGAAACAAACCACTCTGAGGTTTTGGATATCTTGAATGGGCATTAAAGTGTAAGCTCATCTGCCATGGTAACCTCTCGATAAGAGGAGTCCTACCTAATGGGACCAGAAGCCGCTCCTCTGAGCGACTGCACATTTACACGCTGCTTTTCAGCCATGAAGTTAAATGCTGGATTTTATTTGTACCCTCCCCATATAATTCCACTTTGAGTATTAAAACACGAAAACGTCATCTGATTTTTACATCCATTATGGCTGATGCCAACACAGAATTGCCGCTACGAGCGGATGACTTCCCGGGCAAGATACTCACCACGGTGAGGCCCCCAGATACACCCCTGCCACGTGCCGCGGGTAGAAAGTCGGATGGCGAGGCACAACACCTTCACGGAGGGGCTGGCGACCACTGCCTGCAGCCTTAACCTCCGACACTAACACTCATATGGGAGCCCGCGATACCCTCTGAACTAACCCAGCGGGCTCGAAGAAAGATGCTATGACGAAGCACATGGATAATCCTCCTAGAGGGGCTGGCATCCCCGATAATCTGCCCTCTGAGATTAGCGAGGTGACCTTGCGTAAAGGAGCCCCTGACCGCGGGGCCTTGGTAGTGGTCTCTAAGATCAGGCCTAACCTTCTGAGTTCTGGCCGACTCCCCACGACCACTGACTCGGCGAGTGAGGAACCCGAGCACGGGGAGGATGACTGAGCACTAGAGATCTATGCTCCACAAGATGATGGCCTGTTGGCTGAGGAGGAAAGGCCCCCACCACCTTTAATTTCCAATAAAGAGGCGTCACGGAGGTAGAACTGGTGTTGGTGACACCGCTCTGACGGTCCCAACCGTGGTTCCCTCTATTTTTGGAACATGCGGTGGCGCCTTCCAGGTTGTTGCCAGAGTCGGACTCGCTGTTGACGGGACCGGACGGCCTTCCACATCCGCTGTTCTCAGCGAGACGCCTGTCTCTGGTGGCATGGTTGGTTTCTGGTTCTTGTGAAGGGCTTCCGACATTTCAGCAGGGACTGAGGTGTTGTTACATCATGCATGGGCCCCTGGCACACGATGTGCCTACAGATCGGCTTGGACCGCTTGGCATGGTAGTGCCTTCGACGGGGTGAGGATTCCTCTTCTGCTCCTTTTAGGTTCAGTGTTGGATTTCTTGTCCTCATTGTTTGAGTCAGGTTTGGCTCTCCACGCTATTGACGTCTATTGGTCTGCCTTGTCGACCAGTCGTTTGGGTTTTGATGGTTTTCCTCTGGGGCGTGACTAAGGGGTGACCCCTTAGTGTGCCGACTGCTCTAAGGTGCTCGTCTTTCTCGGCCCCGGCTCCGATCTTCGTCTACTAGGGATGTATCCCGAGTTGTTTCTTTCCTTAGATCGTGGCCGGACAATCAGTCCTTGTCTCTCCGACAGTTGTCGGCAAGACGGCTGGTATTGTTTTGTCTCATTTCGTACTTCTATTTTAAGCCGGTCTCTCATTGGTCACGGGCACTGATGCGTTGAACATGCAAATAGGAACCTCCGACATCCTGCCTTTAAAATTACCAAATTTTCCTATTATATATGACGGAAAGTTTTGATTTTAATAAGGACTCGGAGGCAAGTATGTCCCACCTCTCCTGCCCTGGGGGGGGTGTGTTCTTCACCGGCTTGGTCGGTATGTTTAATGCGCTGCGCATATTTAGTTGTTATTTTTGTCCCTCTCGTTGGGTTATGGGAGGGTTACGGGTTCCCGATACCCTCGCACCGCTAATGTTTGCTATCGTGTTATGTGCTTCTTACAGCTTCGGAATTTGTTTGTTCGGGGCTTCCAGTTCTGGATTGTCATCCGCCTTGGATACTGTTCCTGTTGACTGATCCCGTGGTTGATTTCGTCAGTCGCTTGAAAGAAAGAGGGTGTGGCCGCTTATGGACTTCGGGGTGGGACCTATGGACTAGGGAGGGTGCCCCATGTTGGGGGGTTGAAGTTTTTTTGGTTCTGTTTTCATCACTCTTCTTTGCTGCTGTAGGTGCAATAAAGAAAGAAAATGCAAATACTCTCCTCAGAGTCCTTATTAAAATCCAAACTTTCTGTCATATATAATAGGAAAATTTGGTAATTGTGTCATAAATCATCATATCTAATTAATTATATATTGATTGTTCTACCAAAGAGGGAACACAAGGGGCAGTGTAAGACTTTTTGCCCTGTGGGGCTAGCTTTGACATCATTAAGCCAGCCTACTCTAGAATGGTTACCTCACATGGTGACTCCCACTGGGAATAAAGGTGTATACATTGTTGGGGGGAGACAAGACTCTAGTCCAACCTTCTTTTCATTCAACCAGGAGTTCCAGGAAGTGATCAGCCCTTTTGTCATTTAGCTTGGACCTGAGAGCACATGGCTATGCTATGGGCTGTTCATTTCTGTATTGGGTAAATGTTGCTCTTGTTGATTCCTTTTGTATATCACTTTACCTATGCGGAGTCGTGTTATTGCAGTGTTCAGGGTTTAGTTGAATAATGTTTTATCTTTTATTATATTTATTATTCTTTATATAGCGCCAGTATATTCCGTAGCGCTGTACAAAGGGCACAATATAGACAGGGTTACAATATATTTAACAATTGACAAAACGGTACAATGGGAAACGAGGGCCCTATTCCCGTGGGAACTCACAATCTAGAAGGGTTGGGGTGGAAACAGGAGGAGAGGACTGCAAGGTGAGAGTGATGGACTGGTTGTGTCAGTGAGTCGGGTGGTAGGCTTCCCTAAACAGGAATGTCTTGAAGGAAGAGAAACTTCTGTTTATCCTTTTTATTTTTAAGTAAATTCTTTATACTCATCACTGTGTGTTTGTGTCGTCTCACGCTAACGGCTGGTATTTACCTTTTTTTAAATAAATTTTTCACCACAATGGGGTAACTCCAATTCATGGTATAACTTTGTATGAATTAAAGAATGCTTAGAACAGTCGAAAGTGGTGTTTCAGTATTTTGAATGTAATCCTTTTCCTTACTGCTGTTTGTTTCTTTCTCAGGAATTCCTTTACATTTGCCACTAAAGTCTCCAAGCCGAAAAGGATTCCATACGGGTAAACAAGGATTTTAAATAACCTGTGGGGTTGATTTTGTTCCCAAAGATTGTCAATCTGAAACTTTAGCCTGGAAAGTATGTACATCACATACTCATAATGGATGTCTTTTGAGATGCATCAATGCCAAATATACATTTAAAATAAACGAGCCGTTGGAAGACTGACCAAGCCCTTTGGCATTGCAGCTAAAAAATGACTGAAAGCAGATGACGCTAAAGCACCAGGAATGCAACACAACAAAATGAGAAACCACTGAAACCTCACAAGGTGCAGAATCTCACACTACTCTGAAGCCACAGGGATTTTTTTGGAAATATTCTTTATATAATACAAATGAACACTGAAATACAAAAGTCACTTTCTCACTCGTATGTAATTTTCATTATATACACATACAGCTGTTTTTACGCAAACTTTGGCCAAAATGTTATAATTTTGGATAGGTTGGATAATTTTTTACATTAAATCTACATTTAAGCTGTTTTTAGAAAAGGCTTTGTAGAATTATCGGTTTCTGGAAATAAGGTGACTTAAAGCCTTTTTAATGGCAGTCATACTGAGTATAGACAACGTGCAAACTTCATTTTCAACAGGCTTGATTGCTTCTGGAAGGAGGGATGTATTCATTAAAGCAGGGGTCAGCAACTTTGGCTCTCCAGATGTTTCAGAACTGCATCTTTCATGATGTTCAGCTACTCCATAGAATTGCAGAGACTCGTGGCAAATGTATTTCCAAAACACCTGACACCTGCACTAAAGGATCACTGCTGCTTCTTTTCAGAACTGGGAAAAGCAAGAAGTTTGTGTTAATTGAAAGCACCGTTTACCAATATACAAATTTGCGCACTAATCCCTACCAGAGTGGCCGCGTAAATCCGGAGCATCCAGCCCACTTCATGTATAAAACATAACAAGTAAAAAAAAGTTTGTCATTGGCTCTTATTCCTATGACTCCATGCGAAACAAAACAGGAGGTTTTAGGTAACCGTAATGGCCATTAAAGTGTTAAGGCCACCCGCCATGTCACGTCAACCTGTTAAGGTGGGTCCCATCCTAATTAAAACAAAAATTGTCTACTGGCAACCGCACATCCTCCTGCTGCTTCTCAGCCCAGAAACAGAATGGTGGGTTTAATCTTATACCCTCACCAATCCCTGGTAGGGAATAGTGCACGGAACTGCTTTTTGTGCAAATTTGTATATTTTGGTGTATCCCCAGCCAGGTAATTATTATTATTTTTATTTTTTCCAAAATTTTTTTGTTGCTGTCCCTTTTTTGTGTTTTATTTTTTTAATCCCAAAGTGGAAATGTTGTTTTTTTTTTTTTTGTGAGGGTATAAAAATAAACCCACCATTCTGTCTCTTGGCTCAGAAGCAGCAGGAAGACGTGTGGTTGCGGTAGGAAATTTTTGGTTTCATTAGGTTAGGACCCACCTTAACACTTTAGTGACCATTACCGTAAACTAAAACCCGTTTTGTTTCGCATGGAGTCATAGGGGTAAGTGCAAATGACAACCTTTTTTTTATTTATTTTTTTGCCTTAAGTTTAACAATATGTTGCTCTTCTTAAAGAGTTGGGCAGGAAGAACTATTTAATGCTTCATTTCGTCCTATTCTGACACATTTTCGATCATGAACTAGGACTTCTTTACATGCAGTTGTCAGCAACACCCTTTCAATGATTGGGTCAGATGGGTCGCATTAGGCTGGCCGTCCTCTGGGTCTATAGTTGGCGACCGACTTGGTCTTTCGATTACGGATAACGCTGTGGCTGACCCAGGTCGAACAACAGACAGGCCGTTGAACAAAGAAAAGAAGAACCTGTCCACAGTGCTGAAAGTAGTTACAGCACCGGCGAACGCAGGAAAAAACCAAAGCCTGCAGGGGGTGAAAAGAAAAACCTGTCCTTGGTGCTGTAATTGGTTTCAGCACTGCCCGACAAAAAAAAAAAAAAACACACCATGTTCCGCCAGGAAAAAAAAAGCCTACAGGTCTATTCACTGAAGGTGAGAGCTGGCAGGAGAAGTGAAAATTCTAGGTCAAAGTAGCCAAACCAGAAAAATTCTCGCATTTGGTCTAGATTGTTCTCTTCTCCAATTCTCTTGAGGTTCACCTTTTAGTGAAAGACCTGCTAATCAAAAATGTTGTCTAAAAAGTACTCAAAACATTCCAAAATAGGCTTTTTGCTGCATATGAAAAAACTAACTGTTGAATAAAAACAACTTTTTTTTTATGTTGAATCCTATGAGCTACGTCTGTTGAACTGAGTCACTTCTCCATGGGACAATTTAGCTGCAGCAGCACGGCGGTTTATGTAGGAGTCTGGCAGCATGATAGTATTAATTTACTTGTATTACAGACATATTCTGCTGCATGGTCTAGGGTTACAATAAATTTGGTCAAGATATAACCTGACACAGGCATGAGCCAGAGAGGGCCCTGCTCTTTGACTCTTTCACTAAAATGGGGCTTTCCATAAAATCACATACAGGACTCGGTAGAATTATGGAAAACCATTTTCAATTAGTGTAAAATGAATGTATGAAGGGTACTTTTTTGAGCCCATAAGGTTATTTTAACAGGCAGAGTGCTTCCCCTGCTGGCCACAAAGCACAACTTCATGTATAATAACAGCTGCTTGGTGTTTTAGTGTAAAATATATATATATTATAATATAATATACCGTGGGGCAAAAAAGTATTTAGTCAGCCACCAATTGTGCAGGTTTTCCCACTTAAAAAGATGAGAGAGGCCTGTAATTGTCATCATAGGTACACTTCAACTATGAGAGACAAAATGAGAAAGAAAAAATCCAGAAAATCACATTGTCTGATTTTTAAAGAATTTCTTTGCAAATTATGGTGGAAAATAAGTATTTGGTCAATATCAAAAGTCCATCTCAATAATTTGTTATATATCCTTTGTTGGCAATGAGAGGTCAAATGTTTTCTGTAAGTCTTCACAAGGTTTTCACCCATATTTTTGCCCATTCCTCCATGCAGATCTCTAGAGCAGTGATGTTTTGGGGCTGTCGCTGGGCAACACGGACCTTCAACTCCCTCAAAGTTTTCTATGGGGTTGAGATCTGGAGACTGGCTAGGCCACTCCAGGACCTTGATATGCTTCTTACGAAGCCACTCCTTCGTTGCCCGGGCGGTGTGTTTGGGATCATTGTCCTGCTGAAAGACCCAGCCACGTTTCATCTTTAATGCCCTTGCTGATGGAAGGAGGTTTTCACTCAAAATCTCACAATAATTGGCCCCATTCATTCTTCCCTTTACACAGATCAGTCGTCCTGGTCCCTTTGCAGAAAAACAGCCCCAAAGCATGATGTTTCCGCCACCATGCTTCACAGTAGGTATGGTGTTCTTTGGATGCAACTCAGCATTCTCTCTCCTCCAAACACGAGTTGAGTTTTTACCAAAAAGTTCAACTTTGGTTTCATCTGACCATATGACATTCTCCCATTCCTCTTCTGGATCATCCAAATGCTCTCTAGCAAACGTCAGACGGGCCCGGACATGTACTGGATTAAGCAGGGGGACACGTCTGGCACTGCAGGATTTTAGTCCCTGGCGGTGTAGTGTGTTACTGATGGTAGCCTTTGTTACTTTGGTCCCAGCTCTCTGCAGGTCATTCACTAGGTCCCCCTGTGTGGTTCTGGGATTTTTGCTCACCGTTCTTGTGATCATTTTGACCCCACGGGGTGAGATCTTGCGTGGAGCCCCAGATCGATGGAGATTATCAGTGGTCTTTGTAGATCTTCCATTTTCTAATGATTGCTCCCACAGTTGATTTCTTCACACCAAGCTGCTTGCCTATTGCAGATTCAGTCTTCCCAGCCTGGTGCAGGTCTACAATTTGGTTTCTGGTGTCCTTCGACAGGTGTCCTTCGACTATGGTCTTGACCATAGTGGAGTTTGGAGTGTGTCTGTTTGAGGTTGTGGACAGGTGTCTTTTATACTGATAACAAGTTCAAACAGGTGCCATTCATACAGGTAACGAGTGGAGGATAAAGGAGCCTCTTAAAGAAGACGTTACAGGTCTGTGAGAGCCAGAAATCTTGCTTGTTTGTACTGTACTGTAGGTGGCCAAATACTTATTTTCCACCATAATTTGCAAATAAATTCTTTAAAAATCAGACTGATTTTCTGGATTTTTTTTTCTCTTCATTTTGTCTCTCATAGTTGAAGTGTACCTATGATGACAATTACAGGCCTCTCTCATCTTTTTTTATTTTTATTTAAAAAAAAAATTGAGAAAAAAGCATCACAAGTTGACTAACGTAAATGGCCGCACAGGGCCTGACTCGAATTATGCATCTAAGGTAAACAGGAGTACGGGGAAGGAGAGTGCTAGGCTCGTCACTTCATAAAAGACGGTGACCCAGTGAAGAATAGAGGAGAAAAAAAAGGGGGGAATAGGTGGGAAAAAGTAGCGGCCATTACCGTGACGCTCCTGGCGCACTCCCTGAGGAGGCCATGGAGTGAATATGTCATGGAGCCAAGGGGCTCAAGGGCCAATCATGGCTAGCAAAGCCACAGTGGCACGCCCCAAGTCACCCAAGGAGAGTCTCAGATGGAGAGTGGCTGAAAAGAACAGCAACCGCGAAAATCAGAGACAATAGCGTCACGTAGGGGTAGGGCAGAGGCATAGTGTCATCCTGGGGCAAAAAAGAAGAGACCCCTGACTCAGTCAGGTTCACCCGGGGGCAGTGGGGGGGGGTGAACCTGCGGCTCCCCATCTATATCTGATGTCCTTAGTGCGGAGGATGACCGTGGCTGGCCTAAGTTGTCGGTCAGTCAGCTCCAGAAAGGGGATATCACAATATACGGCGACGTTAGCCCCTTCAAAGTGGACTGTAGTTAAATTCTGCACAGCCCGGAACAATGAGGAGTGCAGGGTAGTTTCTCGCAGGGTGATGAGGACGTCGCGTGGTGCCTCCCGTGGTGCCTCCCGTGGGAGCCAGGGCCGCCTTCCGAACGCATAGGGCCGTGAGGACAGAGTCCTGGAGAGATTCTGATGGAGTACGGACAGTCTCCAGAAATCGTGTGATATACTGCAACAGTTCCGAGTCTGGCACTGTCTCTGTTATGCCACGGAGTTTCACATTCCGCCGCCTGTGCTGCGATTCCAACATAGAAGAAAACATAGAAAAATGTCGGCAGATAAGAACCTTTCGGCCCATCTAGTCTGCCCAATTACATGGATACTTTACCTGGATTTATCCTTTGTTTAGGATAGCTTTATGCCTATCCCATGCCTGCTTAAATTCAATTACTGTTTTGGCCTCTACCACTTCTACTGGAAGGCTGTTCCATATATCCACCACCCTCTCAGTAAAATAATGCTTCCTGATGTTACTTTTAAACCTTTGCCCCTCTAATCTAAGACTATGTCCTCTTGTTTTGCTACTTTGTTTCCTTTTAAATATACTCCCTCTACCTTGTGGATTCCCTTTATGTATTTAAATGTTTCTATCATATCTCCTCTGTCTCGTCTTTTTTCCAAGCTGTACATGTTAAGATCATTAAGCCTTTCCTGGTAACTTTTCTCCTTCAAGCTGTACACCATTTTAGTAGCCCTTCTCTGAACTCTCTCTAAGATGTCCTATATCCTTCTGGAGATACGGTCTCCAGTACTGCACACAGTACTCCAAGTGAGGTCTCACCAATGATCTGTACAGTGGCATGAGCACTTCCCTTTTCCTACTGCTAATACCTCTCCCTACACAACCAAGCATTCTGCTAGCATTTCCTGCTGCTCTATTACATTGACTACTTACCCTTAGATCCTCTGAAATAATAACCCCTAAATCCCAACCCTCAGATGTTGAGGTTAGGACTGTATCAAATATTCTATATTCAGCCCTTGGGTTTTTACGTCCCAGGTGCATTATCTTGCACTTATCCACATTAAAACTCAATTGCCACAGCTCCGACCATTTTTTTTAGTTTACCTAAATCATTTGGCTGATCCCTCCAGGAACGTCAACCCTGTTGCAAATCTTTGTCATCAGCAAAAATACATACTTTTCCATTAATACCTTCTGCAATATCACTAATAAAAATATTAAAGAGAATGGGTCCAAGAACTGACCCCTTATCACCACGGCCGAGTACAAACTGCTGACCTGAGCTTGCAAGGCGCGTACAGAGGAGGTGGTCAAGGCCTGTGCACTTTCCACCTCTTGCGTGTGGGTCCGGAGATCCTCCACCTGGGCCTGCGTCTCCGCTACTGCCGTGCCGAGGGACTGGAAATCCGCCTGCCACGATTTCCTGGCATCTTCGAGCAAGGTACATATATCCCCTTTCGTGGCGGGGAGCGCATCCTCCCCCTGGTCCCGATGGTGCCACACGTGAGAAGGGAGGGACATCAGCCTTTTCCACCACCAGTGGAGTCCCTGGGTCTAGGGCGGAGCACAGCGGCAACCTCCACCCCAAGCCCCCGCCAAGCAAAAGTCGGGTGCCGGTATCCTCCCCCAGCTTTAGTCTTCTTCCCCATCCGGGGAGACAGCGCCTCAGCGCGAGGAAAAAAAGCGCGCCAGCACCAGGCCCCTAAGATGGCCGCCAACAGGCCGAGGGAGGGGGAAGCCCAGCAGCCCACACACCAAGCGCAGGTCCGAAGGGGGGGATCAGACAGGCTCCGGAACACCTCTACCTGATGGCCGACGGCTGTGTTTCTATTAAAGGGAGGTGGCCCACTCGGAAATCACTGCAAAATCCGCCGTTAGTAGAATGTGGATCGGAGCTCCACTTGCATGTGTCTGTCTCTATCTGTGGCTGGCCACGCCCCCCTCTCTCATCTTTTTAAGTGGGAGAACCTGCACAATTGGTGGCTGACCAAATACTTTTTTGCCCCAATATATCTATCTACATATATAATGCCACTCGCGCAACATCCCGATATATCCAGAACTGTAAAGCCTACAAACTTGAAATTCGGCAAGTATGTTCCTCTCGGCTTCTAGGTGATCACTAAGAAAGGATTTTTGAAATGACCATCAGAGCATCAGTTATTAACACGCTCTGACGCTAAGGAGTTATACTCCCCCCTCCCCCACCTGAAAATAAATCTGTTCCAACTGCCACTTGCCTCACATGCCGTTATCTCAGTTCAAAATGGCAGACATTGCTCTCCTTCACTCAGGAGCGTCTGGGGATCCTTACAGCACTAAACCTAAGCTACCTCACCAACATGTCCACACCTTCCACTTATGGAACTGCTTCTGAAATCAAGGTGGCGGGAGATATATTCCCTTATGAGTTTCAATCACCCACCAGCACTGAACCAACGGATTGTGAAGCAAATTTCTCCTGCACAGTGTCCCAGCCCCAAATCACTCCTTACACTGATCTCCTCAGTTCAAATGGATCTGTCCCTTCTACTGTAACAACAGCTAAAGGGAAAAGAGGGAAAAACACAGAAAAATATTTACAAATGCGATTAGGAAAACAAGTAAGGGAAGCTGGAAAAAAGTATCGTCAAACTCATCGATGAATCAGCGAGGCTGTAATAAAGTATGCATCCAATAACCCCTATGTTGAGTTGCAAATGAGATCAACGCCTTGGAATAATAAGTATTTGTCTGGTTTTAAATATAAACCTCAGATTGATTACTCCAGGGAAAAGGTTGATCATCTCAGACCTTGGTTACCTTGTGCCTGGTGCCGTGCTCTGAAGTGGCAGGATGAGAGTCCCAGGATGTGCTGCAGTGTCGGGCAAGTCCAGCTCCCTCCACTGAACCCTTACACAGCCTTCTCATCCAATGGCAGAGCACTTTCTTTCTGCTGCCCGGAAGTACAACGGATGCTTCCAAATGTCATCTTTTGGAGCCAGAGAGGTGAAAGAGGGAAATTTTAGGCCAACATTCAAAGTGATGGGGCAGGTCTACCACAGGATGGGAGTTTCATGATGGGGCCAGAGCAGCAGCCTTCATTTCTGCAGATATACTTTGTTGGTGATGAGGACAATGAGAGGGACATCTGTTGCGGAATCTACCCGGGCGTTAATCCAGAACTGGTTAGCCCACTACAGAAGTAGCTGTGTGAACACAAGTATATTCTGGGACTTGTGTTCACACAGCTACTTCTGTACTTGTGGGAGCATTGAAACTACCTCGGTGCTCTCCAGAAGGCTTCCCATCGGTGTTAATCACCACATGGGAGTCCTTGTGGCTCTTAGGAACAGAATCAATAGCAGCCTTAAGCGCCACAAGGACTCCCATGTGGTGATTAACACCGATGGGAAGCCTTCTGGAGAGCACAGAGGTAGTTTCAATGCTCCCACAACTACAGAAGTAGCTGTTCTCATTGTCGGCAGGATTTTGAGAAGAGAGATGTTGTTCTCCACAACAGAGACACGTCTACAATGTCCTGTTAAGGCACAGGGAGACTTTGAAAGTGGCTGGTGTGCATCTAACGGGTGACTGTTTCTCATATGGCCAGTTGTAGTGTTACCGGAATCTGCTAGGTTCACTCGGGACGAGGCCGGACCGGACACGAGCAAGGATTGTCTGAACACGAGTCTCTTCAGGAAAGGCAAACTTTGTGACGTCACACAGAATGCTCACACAGGATTGAATAGCAAAGAGTGAGCCCCGAACTCACTCCGAGGGGTCTTATACCCCAAATACCTCCCTGTGACACTATCCCACCCCACGTGGGTTAGTACCTCCCTTGGTCAATTACAAAGACATTCCATACATTGGCCGTAAATTGGCAAACTTCATGTTAGTTTGACAGAAGATGATTTGCTGCTTCGCTCAATCCGGCCTATGCCCACCTCCCTAGAGCCTGTTTATTTGTTGTAGATAAGACCTGGTCTGTTTTCTACACTCTTCTTTGTCTCGCTGCAGGCCTCTGTGACCTTGGTGTATCCATTTCTCATCCTGTCCCTCTGTGCCAGGAACAGCCCGGATCTTCCTCAATTTTAATTGCTTTTCTGCTAATCTAACACATTCCTAAATTTCTATGTATGCATCATTCTAGTTTCAACTAAAATCTACCTAGTTATTTTCAAATGAACCAATATTCTGAACAAGATGGCCACCTGGCTCATAATGGCGACCATCTTCTAACCTGATTCTCCTTCAGTAGGTGGCATGCTCCAGAGTCAGTTTACCGGACAGTTTGGTCATCCTCCAGCAAACCAGGAATGTTGTTTACAGGGAGGTCCTGAGCAAATCATCTGAGTGACAAATTTAAAGTCTATGCTATGCAAGTAATTAGGGTTGCTGTCCCTGCGCTCCCTCGCTGTCCCCCAGTCTCCTCCGGCGATCACGACATCCTATTTCCTGGTTCCCTTCTTGCGAGACGGAAACCAGGAAGCAAAACGCTGCAATCACCATAGGAGAATGCGATCGTGGGGGTCAGCGAGGGAGCACAGGACACGTATGTATACAGGGTTAACGCTTCCGGCAATGAAAGTTAACCCCGAGCCACACTCAGGAAAACCAGGGTTTAAAGGGCTTAAATCCATTTATTTTATTGTTAATTATTATCCCTTATGTGTTTCAATCACCAACCACCACTAAACCAACGGATCGTGAACCTACCATCTCTTGCATAGCCCAACGTTTCGTCCCAAAGCACGGGTATCCAGCTAGTAAATAGGATTAATTTAATCCAGCACAGGTGGAGGCTTGTATTCCTAAGTAAAATCTTTGGGATCAAGTTCCACTTTGCTTGAAGTGGTCCCCCCCCCCCCTATGAATATTACAACTACCTGGCTCTAAAATTATTGTAGTCAGTAATAAGTGTTTCTTACATGCAAGTCTGTATATTCCTATAACAGGCAAATAAAATAGGAATTATTTTATAGAAGTGTAAATTGTGTGCATTTTTATTTAGAGGCTTATATATTAACTTTAAATGGTCAATCTGTAATAGCGAATTTAATAGAACGTTTCCAACTCCTGTATTCTGACCAACATATTGCAAACGCTTTTATATCATTGATGTGCAGGTTTTGGGATTAAAGTATAACAATACATTGCATTCACATTTGTATTGTGGATAAAAGGGACACGCAATTCATGGAGGGAATTACAATAGCTAGTTGCAATTCATGGAGGGAATTACAATAGCTAGGTCATGAGCTATAGAAATATGCCAGACATGTTTTTTGTAAACTGTAACCCATCCCGCACACCTACTTTTTGCTTCACCCCATTGTCTAAAACCAATCCAGCTGTGTTCTACTGACCTTTGCTGCTCTTGGTGTGATGTGATTCATGTAGGCAGATTTTAGGCAAGTAGGTTGATCATATAAAAATAAGCCACATACTGCACCTCGATAGAGAGCCCTGTAGCCATCCATTTACAGTGTTATGTTGTATCCCTTTTATGACAATATCCAGGAACTGCTCTTGATGAAATCTCAGCCAATTCTATGGTTACTAAAGATCGCTGCACTATAGAGCCTGGCTGAACAACCAGAGCAGTGATAAAGGACCAGTGCAAACTAAGTGGCTAGGGAATTAATCTTAAAGCTGGAGATAATTACTAGCATTTTTTTTTTACACTGATTTTCCTGATCTTGACTTTCTGGAAGGTTTAACATCCTCCCTGTAATACTGTATATACAATGTTGCAGCACTCACCAAGAACACATATGGAGCTATCCAAAATGCCACTGTTGCAAATAGCACCAAAAAAATCATCCGTTTGGAAGCCCTGACATTTATCGAATCTAAAATCCAAACTGCGAAGCTTCTCTTGTTACTCTTTGGACATACCCGTGATATCCGTCGGTATTTGTAACATTGGCTCTATGAATAACCCCTACTGTGTACCATCTGTAACAGGGGTAGGCAATGTATTCAAAACACATTTCCCACAAGGCTTGGCCAACCTGACGAGTGGCTGAGCGTCATGGGGAATGTAGTTTCAAAACCATCTGTAGAACCTAGAATGCAGGCTCCTGATCTTTGAGAACATCCACCACACACACACTTTAGGTTGACACTTAATGGCTGAAACACTTAAGTATTTCACGTTTATTTTGGTCCTTCTGCGATAGCCAGTGAATCTGAAGAGGCTATGGTGCCTTGAGTATGTATTTAAATTCAAAGTGAATAATTATTTGTAGGGATGCACCGATACCACTTTTAAGACCGAGTACCGATACTTTTATTTAATGTCATGTGACGCTTTCCAATAAGAACAGACCTCATAAAAATGCCCCCAGCTCACATGTATATATCCCCGAGATGAGAAATTATATATATTAATATACACACAAATACCCCCAGCTCACATGTAGCTTGCCCCCCAGCTCACATGGATTTGCTCCCAGCTCGAACGCTGGGGAAGCTGGCCGCGTGCATGAAAAGCACACGGCCAGCATTCCCCTCCGGCGCGCCGCATACTCACCCATCCTGAAGGTCCGGTCGTGTGGCCGCCGGGTGCATTTGTGATGCGGCTTCCAGCCGAAAGGCAGAGTCACAGGAGCGTCCAGTGGCCGCTGGAATGCATCACTGCCAAGCGACCGGACCTTCAGGATGGGTGAGTATGTGGCGCGCCGGAGGGGAACGCTGGCCGCGTGCTTTTCATGTACGCGGCCAGCTTCCTCAGCCCTGCGGATACCAGCAAGCCGGCCCAGCACCGGCTTCCGGTATCTGAGGGATGTATCGGGCAGTTTGCACGAGTACTTGTTACTCGTGCAAACGGCAATATCGGCCCCGATACTAGTATCGGTGCATCCCTAATTATTTGAAAAAAGCTCAAATGTACACATCCTTCTAAGCACTTTGAAATGTGTAAAGCACCGGGACAGATCTCCATTTCAGTTATTTATATATTGACAAATTAATAATTGGCTGGGACATCAGGTGACGCAGCACAGGAGGGCCCTTCCTAATTCCTACCTTTTATGAAACCAGATTTGGGTGACATTTCTCCTGGACTGGATTTATTTCAAAGTATAAAATGTATGCAGCAGAGAAGTGACACATTAACTATAACGGTGGCATGTTATAGCACATTCGAATACAGGCAAACAAACTGTACAGGGATAGAATAGACTTTAAAAAGAACTATTTTATTGAAAATAAGTAAAAACACAATACACAGAAGTGCAACTATTTTCTGCCTGGGTCAAGGCGTTATACCTACACACAGTAAACAAAGACTACTATTATATCAAATTAATTTGAATCTTGTTTGCCACAGAAAATACGTATAGCCTCAGAGGCAACTAATGTTTAATAAACAACACCTCCAATTTCACAATTAAGCTTTTGGGAGAAATAAAATTATATTTAAATGCATGTGTTGGCAATGGGAGGATCTTGCTGGCCTTAAATCCATGCTCCAAATACAATTTATGTGGACAATATGAAACAGGTCATTGACCATGAAATCCAATTCTTCTCAGTCCTAGCGTTTTAACTTCACAAAAGGTTTATAGCCTTTTCTTTCTACTACTAAACTGGTCTCTTGTGCCCATCTTGTATGGTTTGCCCATGGCCACAATAACTGCATTCACACTGCGCGGGTCTCATTCTGGCCAGCCCGATAGATAATCCAGACAACTGATGGCAAGTCATAAAATAAACATTTTATAATACAAATATCCATCAATTAAAGCCGCATCTCCAGTTTCCAAACACAAAATGGGCGTTACAAGTATAGAGAAAGGAGCTGGCCTCTACGGATGATGGTATTTTGCACAAAGTCATTTTTTCTTCTTTGGCTGTTTTTTCCCTACTTTGGAAGAAGTAGTGCAGTATTTTGCTTCCATGTGGGCCAAGAAATCATCCATGTTACTTGCACGTTCTTGTTGTTTTCTCTGCAGAGAAAACAGCGAAATGTAAATGGTTTTATACAAAGTAACATTCACTACCAAAACATTAAAGAGCAACAACCATTCACTTGACAAGAACTACCATGCCCCACTGGATATCCCTGCATAATCCATGCTCCCTTCCACTGCCAAGAATGGCTTTGAGATCCTTGTCAGATTTCCCTTGCATAGTCAGCAGCTAGCAAGGTTTGAATACGGAGGGACTACATGCAGTCACCTCTGTTATGAACTCAACCCCCTTTCTTTCTATTGGCAGCATGGTGTAGACCAGTTGAGCACACTAGTCTAGCTCTCCTGGGACCGGCTTCAAAAGCAAGGGATATGCAGATCCAGGGAATTATAAGAACACTGTCCCTCCAGGAGCCTCTGGGGATTCAGGGTTGAAGACACTAAGCTTCAGCCTCTAAAACCCAACACACTCATTGCCTTTTTTCTTAAGGGATAAACAAAACTGAAACAGTGTGTAGGCTCACAAACAAGGTCTGTTACACACATGCAATGCAGCCACAAGTGGGATCTTCCCAGGGTTTTATAAGAACTACTGCCAAAAATGAAAGGCAACCACTTTGATTATGCAGGAATAATAATAGCCAAACCAGACACACTAATCACTTATGATGAAAGTTCATGGAGTGGCTGACAATGGACTGCCCAGTGAAGAAGCTAAAGAGTAAAATTCATATTTTTTGTCAAAGTGAAATTAAATACTTGACAATTTAGTATCTTAGAATGGATATTATGGTCTTATTGATCTTACTAGTATCAATCCTTTCAAGTCGTCGGCACCTTCCCCAAGATTGAGCTCCTTTGCCATAATTTCAGCTTCTTTGGCCTCTTCATGGCCCTGGAACGAGTCAAAAACAATTGTTACATACATGAATAAAGTAACGAATCATTTAGAGGGTTATTCAGAAAGCACTGAAATTTCAGTGCTTTTTCATGTGGCACGCTTCAGCGATTCCAGTTCACCGACCCTGTGGTTAATTCACCATTAGTTGCAGGGTACCTGAAGTGCACCGAACGTGGACCCACCAAACAATCTTTTGGAATTCGCCAGTTAAGGCCAGTGTCAGACGAGCGCACTGATGACGTCCTTGTTGCCGCACATTTGTACGTCCGTTATAGCATATAATTATGACCCATAGAGCCCCATACACGAAGTACATCCGCACGGAACTGCGGACATGGCAAACGGACGCAGGTTAGGCAAGAACGTAAATCCGCTAGGACGCACAGAGTGCGCTGCGTCTGCAACGTCCACATAGCTTTGTGTGTGAGTGACGGAACGAAGTCAGACTGCATTTTTGACGGACAAAATGTTTTTTCATATTAATTTTCCCTTCTACATCAGTCACAAAAACGGACTGTGTGGCCACTACCTTGTAGTCAGTCAGAAAGTATGTATGTTGTGCACGGACGCACAGAATACGCTCGTCTGACCCTAGCCTCAAACCTGTCGAACGTTGTCACAAAAAAAAATGAATATCAGGGCATTTCCCTGACACTTTGGCGTTCTCTGAAAAGATTAACCATTACTTCTTGAATCAAATATGCAGCCAGATAAGGGGAAAAGCCCTGTTGCATAAATTACACAGCAGTAAAGCTACACAAAACCCACATTTACCTACAGGAATAAGTATATTTAAAACTAAAGTTACGCCATTTTACACTAAACTAATGTAAACTAAAAAGATGTAAAATATATTTAAAAACCACACAATACAACTGAACATAAAGTCTCTTAGGGTTTGAAGCATGGAGCGTTATATCAGCTCCATGACACTTCCAACATAGGAATTTAACCCCGAGCTACACTCGAGAATACCGCTGGGGGGGGGGCGCACGACTGCTTTTAGACGTGTTTTTTTACCAAAAATTAGACCGCCAGGGAGGTTAATTCAGTATCAGTTCAGTTGACCTGTAGATTTATTGCGGTAGGGTGTAAATGATCACAGAAAAAAAAAAAAGGGGGCATTTTTTCCCACCTCCGTCTTAAAATGAACCGGATCAAACTGGTAAGGAATTAGACACATGTCGTTAAAAGGAATACTCTACATTTTTTATATAAAGTGCTGTTGTGCACGTACTACGGAGCGTGTGTACGCAAAGTTAGCAAGCTCCGTCCTGGTGCATAATTTGTGGTTCCTATGCTACACAATTCACATACGGGAACAAACTGCGCAGAAAAAGTTCAGGGTTCAGGAGTCCCTGTAGGAGTAGCTACGTGCAGCCAGGGACAAATGTTGAGTAAAAATCACTCAACTTGTCAGCAGTCTCTGACCAATTTAAGGGGAAAAAACAGCACTCTACGGTTTAGTAGCGTTCCTTTAACCCCTTAAGGACCCCTGACGTACCCTGTACGTCCTGTCCACAGGTCTCCCTTAGACCCGCGGACGTACAGGGTACGTCAGCAGCGCCTAATCCCCCTCCCGCCCGATACTCACCTCCCTCGCTGTATCCCACGGCGATCTGGCAGGGAGGAAGCCTGCCCATGTGATTTACATGGGCAGGCGAGGCTGATGACGTCGCCACGCTGCATGGTGACGTCATCAGCAGGCGTCCCCATGCAATTCAATGGAGGGGAGGGGGGGCTCCTTCGGAGCCCTCTATCTCCCCAACCATTGAAGCTAGGGAGATGCCGTTTGCACTGCTGGAGAGGGGAGAGTCTCCCCTTTTCAGTGGTGTATGGCATTAACCTTTTCGCTGCCGAATCGCGTTTCGGCACTAATTGGCGCCAAAACGCGATTCGAACCTGGAGGGGGGCTGACATCTTGGATGTCAGCCAAGCCTCCAGGTCCCCCCCCCACCCACTGACAACCTCATCATATGTGTGAGGATGTCAGTGGGCCAGTTAAGGGGATCCTAAGGATTATGGCCTTTCCAATGATACCAAACATGACCAGGTTTGGTTTTAAAAAAAATATATATATTTTTATTAATTTAAGGTTTTTTTTGTCGGGGGGGGGAGGGGTGTTTAATTAAATAGGACCTAGGCTTTCATCTAAAAATAATTAGCACAAAATGGTCAGAATGAGCGCAGCGCACATAGGTGAACGGTCTCAGCAGTGAAGGGGTTAAAAAGCAAACGCATGTAAATATTGGGTATTTCTAGTCTCGGGACAAAATTTTGAACCTATTTAGCAGGGGGTCTTTTTGGTTGGTTGTAGATTTTGGGGATTTTAAATTACGAAAAAGTGTATTTTTTACTATTTTTTCATCATATTTTTTTATAGTAAATTATTGGATATGATGGAAATAATGGTATTTCTAGAAAGTCCATTTAATGGCGGGAAAAAGGGTGTATAATATGTGTGGGTTGAATAAACGAGTAAGAGGAAAATTTGACCTAAACACTAACAGCGCAGAAACGTAAAAACAGCATCGGTCACTAAAAGACGGATTTGTGTAAAACCGCCCGGTCACTAAGGGGTTAAATAAAGAGAATGGCCCAACTAACAACTTCATTTCTAAGTTGAAAGAAATAAATGCACCAAAGTCAATAACTAGAAGACTATACTATAAAACAGGGTTCAGCAGCCTTGGCCCTCCAGATATTTTGAAACTACATGCTTTTTCTTTATTAATGCAGCAATATTGTTCCCATTTCAATTATAAAGTGAACAATGATGCTGCACCAACAATTTTTATTTTGGGGGTTTTTTAAGCTAAAAATCACGTAATTCCCCAGAATAAAAAAAGTAACACGCTCCCATTTCTAATTTTTTTAACAAGTGTACCCCATAGAATATATAACTGCAAAGGCTCGGATGCTAAAATGTGAAATACATATAGTTTTACACGCTGTAGAGGATTGGAAATTAAATTTTATTCCAGCTTTTGTTATATTATTCAGGCAGGGCATGATGTATACATATAATGATACGTATATTATGAATCTGCAAAAGAAAAAAATATGTCTGTGTCGTAGAATATAAACGCGACTTGCTCATCATGTTTAAACGCGATTTGAAAAGCGGTAAAAATGAGCTCAGCACACAGGTTAAATGGCTCAGTGAAGGGGTTAAAATTAAGTTTAACAAATTCATAAATTTTAGATTTCATCCTTCCTTAAATGTTAAACTTTTATTATCCCCTTAAATATATTATTCTTTTTCCACCAAAACCAAGGCAGATTAACCACCCGATGGTGTTTGAGTGTGTCTCAGGGTTAAATTTCACTGCTGAGAGAGGTAACCCAAAGACACGTTCGGGCTGTATACATCACCTGTCCCTGTGCTCACTCGCTGATCCACAGTCTCCTCCGGCGATCGCAGCGTTTTACTTCCTGGATCCCTTCTCGCGAGGTGGGAACCAGGAAGTATAAGGGTCGCGATCACTGGACGAGGCTCGGGGGACATCGAGGGAGCGGTGATGTATCCAGCGACATCCCGTGTGTTGCTAATGTTGATAATAAAATGTAACGCTTTTTGACAAGAAAGTCGGGAAAAATTAGACCACCAGGGCGGTTAACTAAAATGGTATAATGTATTTTACACATGGGATACAAAGCAATTAACACTGTTATAGTGACGCAACCTACATTATTTTACCAGGGTATTCGATGCAATTTTAGACAAAGTGCATTTTTTGGTCTACAAATATTTTTCATGTACGGTTTTATCCACATAACAGAATCTTGCTCCTACCCTCTTCTGACGCTGTGCACGCTTTTTTTTCGATTCTTTAACAAAGGCTTCAAATGATGGAGCTTGTTTCCCTTTAATTGCTGTCTCTATGATCTCTCGTATTCTTTGTTCGTCTGAATACTCTGCACATGGAACAGAGTTCATAATTTCACCCATGTCTCCCTGAAAATCCATGTAGGCTTGTAAGACCTCTGCCTTTTCTTCTTCAGAACCTTGGTACTTTTCTTTATAGGATGTAATATCAGCCATTGTAACCTAAGATCACAAAACACGCATAAAATACATTTTGGGGAAAACCGGTTAGTGGGAATGATCACCTTCACCATTGTTTCCTTTCCGCAGCTCAATCATTTTTCAATGAGGTCAAAAGGAGTTCAGCACAGAGGTGAAATAGTTCAGCAGTGAAGGGGTTAAAAAGTAAAAACCATGTAGACATTGGACATTTCTAAACTCAGGACAAAATTTAGAAAACTAATTTAGCTGGGGTGTTTTTTGAAGGTTGTAGATTTGGGAGTCAAGATTTGAAAAAAGTGCCCCTCCCCCTTTCATCATATTTCACAGTTGTTTTTATATTAAATTATTTGAAAATAATGGTATCTTTAGAAAGTCCATTTAATGGACGAAAAAAGTAAACTGTAGAATATGCGTGGGTACAGTAAACTAGTAAGAGGAACATTAGAGCTAAACACAAACAGTGCAGAAATGTAAAAAACAGTGGGTACTTTCAGACAATGGTAAAACATTCTGGTCACTATAGGGCAAGCAATTACGGCCCTCCAGATGTTTTGAAACTACATTTCCCTTGAGGCTCTACAAACCTAATGAGCAGCCGAGCATCACGGGAAATGTAGTTTCAAAATATCTGGACGGCTGTAATTGCCCACCCCTGCTATAGGGTTAAAGAATATTACATCACCACCACCACTAATCAGAAGAGAATATATATAAATATCTAGCTCAAGACCAGTCACAAGATACTCTTAGGCATGCATACCCTGTTCACATTCAGAACTGCCAGCTTTATTGGCAAGGAGGTGGGAGCAGAGGTCACCACTATTTGGTCTTGTAGAATTATCTTTCTATATAATATACAGAGAGTGCGTCATAGCTGAAAATCAATGCTATTTTACATGCATTTTGACAGAGCCTGACAAATTACTGTAGAATTTAAAGGGCCAGGGAAAATTGTAAACTCTGACACACACACACAGACAGCAAAATATTTATTCTCTCTTCATGCATACATAATTAGGCCACCAACATACAACTAGTCAAATCTAAAAAACTACCTCCACATACATACATACATACTGTTACAAGAATGCAAATAAAGCATTTCTCTTTCTGGATTCATCCTAGTACACTTCCTTTTCTATGCTCACCTTATGCTTCCACTCAGAATTTAAGATGCACAAATGCATAATCTATCTGCACACATACGCTGATAAGGGTGTATAGTATACGTATGCAGGGGTGAGGATAATTATATTTCTGGATGCATGTGGTTTATTATGTGCTAATGCATTACAGGCAGATGTATGTTAAGGAACTGTTGATGAATGGTCACAACTACCTGTACTTCAGGGGACACACACACCTCCCTATGAAATATCATAGTCTCTGCATATTACACATTTGAATGCAGGTTATACATTGGGGAATCCAGGTTTTTAGCTGAGCGATTTACAGTCCATAATGTCATTTATTCCAAAATAAGCAACTTCAGAAACTGAGTGGGACCATAAAGAACAAAATTCTTACCCTTTATTATATGTGATCAGCTGCTGAATGATCATGTCACATTTGGTTACAAAAGGCAGCAGGCTGGGTTTCATTATGTAAAAGTGTTAAACGTCACTTTAGGATTTATCATTTTCTTCATCTCATGATAGGAGCAGTTTATGAAACTTGTAATAGCATTCGATGAGGCATCCCAAAACAAAAAACATTGTCTAAAAGCAAAATGCAATGCTGCACCATGTGTATGGAAAAGCAAAGGCTTTAGAAGAAGAAAAAATAAAAATGTAAAAAGTTATTTTAGATCTCATACTGAAAATGGCCCAGTAAAATACCTTATTAAACAGTAATCTCCAATATTCCTCCCAGTTGCGGTCCTGGCTTACAGAGTCGGCTTCCTCATCAACAATCCCCTGTTCATCATACAAAGCTCGCTGCTCCTGATCGCTGAGAACAGCATACACTTTTCCAAGTATCTGTAGGGGGAAATAAAAAAGCAAGTTCCCAGTTTCTGCTTCTTTATGTCAATATAAATAGTGAGAAGTCAGAACACATACAGGGTTATCCAAAGAGATCCGAATTGCTTGAGAAAGGTAACCGAACGCTGAAAATCAGTGTTCGGTTACCTTTCCTGGCCATTCGGATATCCAGAGAGCAGGCAATTCGCCAAATCCTGGCGAATTGCCTGCACATACGGTGCCTGTTCGGTGCCTGTTCGAGGGCAGTGAAATCCCCATGAAAAAGCACTGCTTCGGCTATTCAGAGAACACAAACCAGCAGTGAAAGGTTCCCCTAATGCTCTGCCATTCGGTGGTTTAATTCGGCAAATTTATTCAGGAGAATCCCATAGACTTCAATGTTAAAAATATTCCCTTTTTAATTCAATATCTAATAAACCGTTCATTATAAAATTCTGCAGCAAAAAGTCTCTTTATTCATTGATTTTTTAGGATACTTTAAGCATTTTTCATTTTTTTTTTTTTTTTTTCAGTTTGCTTATTTTTTTTGTAACAGCTCTCTTTATTATCATTCCCTGGACCTCCTGTGAAAATTTCAGACATTTTCGCTCAGTAGTTTCTTTGCAAACAGCGTTTCATTTTCCCAGATTCATACAAATGGTTTTTCTAATTTATTCACTGCCTCCTCTACGTCACAGCTGCTTCGGCTCTGTGTGATTCGGCTCCTGTTCGGCTTTTTCGAAGGTTAATCCAGATGTTTTTGCTTGTTTTCAGCATGCATTCGGTTAGTTTTCGTCGGGTTTGCGGCAGCTTTTCCCTGCAATTCGGGGACCTTGTGGTGTTTGCTGAATACGCCGCAGGGTCACCGAAATGCAATCGGCAAAAGGAACCGAATTGAAGAGAACGAAAAGTAACCGAACGTGCGGTGACTTTTCGAATCTCTTTGGATAACCCTGATAGTGCTAAAAAAACAATATCATCATTTCATAAATATTTATAGAAGTTGGGGCCACATATTATAGAATCTCACGAAAGAAAAGGTTATAAAATAAACATGGAGCAGTAAAGAGAATAAAACTACACGGAGACTAAAATCCTAAAAATACTGGACACAGAAGCAATATGTACAGAGACACTAACCTAGAGACATTGTCAATAGGGATCAGCCGTCATTAACCATTTAATATACTAAACAGGGTTATTCAAAGAGATCTGAATTGTGGCCGAAAGGTAACCGAACGCTGAAATTCAGTGTACTCTTACCTTTCCTGGACATTCGGCTATTCAGAGAGCAGGCAGTTCGCCAAATGCTGGCGAATTGCCTGCACATACGGTGCCTGTTCGAGGGCAGTGAAATCCCCATAGAGAAGCAATGCTTTGTCTATTCTGAGAACAAAAACCAGCAGTGAAAAGTTGCCGAATTGCCCTGCCATTCGGTGGTTTCATTCGACAGGTTTATTCAGGCGAATCCCATAGGCTTCAATGTTAAAAATATTCCTGTTTTAATTCAATATCCAATAAACCGTTTATTATAATATTCTGCAGTAAAAAGTCATTTTTTTAGGATCTTTTAGGGATTTTTTTTTGCAAGTTATTTTTCTGGGGTTTTTTTAAAATCGTTTTTTATTTTTTTTTCCTGTAACAGCCCTTTTTATAATCACTCATTGGATCTTATGTAAATTTTAGACATTTTCCTTCTGTAGTTTCTTTGCAAACAGCGTTTCAAACATTCAAGCGTACGTTTTTTTTTCCTCACTCCATTTGTCTGCGGTGTCGGCTTTTTCCAGCAGCTGCTCTGTGCTGTGATCGGCGGCTGCTCGGGTTTTTCCGGCGTGTTCAGCGGGGTTAATCCAGATGTTTTAGTGGGTTTCGGTTTACATTTGCCAAGTTTTGCGGCGGCTTTTCCCTGCACTACGACGCCCCTGTGGTGCTTGCTGAATCCACCGCAGGGTCGCCGAAATGGGATCTCCGAATCTCACCGAATTGAAGAGAACGAAAAAAGTCACCAAACTTGAGTTTTCGATTCTCTTAATAACCCTGTATGGGCCTTAAATATACCAATATTGCTAATCCTTTCATAAAAAAAAACGCTCTAATTCGTCCATGGCCAAATTTGGACTGTTTTTTTTTTAGAAAAAATAAAAAAAAAAATAACAATATCGGTACAGTTAAAAAAGGGACACTCTAGACTTCCTGGCAACTTTAAAACAGTGGTGGTCAGGATGAGTAGAGTCTCCCCACTTCTGTAATGATCTGGAGACATTAATGAGTGAAGTGTAGAGGTTTCCTGCACCCCACACATTGTCACCAGCAGCCAAGATTTTGAATTTCATGGCTGCCGGTCACCACATCGGTCAATAATGACATCAGGATGTAGAGCGTGTGTTGACGTCACCCTTTCTGAAACTGCCTGTGATAGTGAGGGGCCTCAAATAGGCAGCCGGATGGATTGGATCTGCGCATGCATGCTCCACTCCATCGTTCTGCGCAGGTGCTACAAGACTTGCATATGTAAAGTGCGCAAGTCCAGTAGCAGTGCGCAATTTGCGGTTCATAGGCTATGTCTGTTGCGCAGGAGCGCAAATTGCACCGAAAAGCTTCAGGAGTCCCTGAAACCAAAAGGATGAGCTACGAGGTAGAAAAGGTGAAATCAGCCAAAATAAAATTAGAAAAAAGAAAAATAAACATAATTGGGCAGAGGCTGTCAGCAGGCTCCACTCAATTATTTAACCCCTTGCCTCCATGGGAGGTGCTATGACGTCCTCACAGCGGGAGGGCTTTGAAGACCAGGTTTTTACTCACTTGCGCTTTTTCTTTGTGAGACGGCTTCAGCCTTGCAAGGACTGCCCTGTCCAGCGCAGCAGTTGTAGTGAAAAGAAACCCCCTTCCCCTGCAGCCTGCCAAGTGGGAGGGCTAACCCCCGCCCCGGCACGTGTTGATTTTTTTCCCACTAAGAGCTGGCCGCACTGGATGGGGGCTGTCCTTTGATGCTGAGATGAAGTTTCAGCATCAAAGACAGTTTTATTTTCACCCCGCAGCAGGGGTGGGGTTCTCGTCTTTTTTCACCCGGTGTCCTGTCCATTGGCCGATCTGGGTCGTCCACAGATGCTTCCAGTGGACGACCCTGATCGGCCGTTGGAGTTGTCAGGCGACAGACTTGGTCACCCGCCTACAGACTATGGTGCCAGTGGACAGTCAGCCTTAGGCTGGCTGTCCACTGGGTCCATATTCCTGTGATCATTCAATATCGTCTGCCGCCTCCCAACCGATCCCACAACACGGAGGTGAATCAGCCCTCATCCACTGCCGCCGACTTCCATCGGACGACTTCAGACAATTCTTTGCGACGACTAGCATTGTTTTGCATTTCAATGGGATTTGTCAGACGATGCCGGAACAATCTGGTACAAGTTACATAAAGATTAATTATATAGTTAAACTGCAGTGTTGTGGCAGGGAAATTTCCCCATAGAGAAGTGATTCCGTTCGACAGCCCATAGGATTCAATGTAAAAAATATATTTTCTATTTTATTCAACCGCAACAAAAGCCTTTTTAGTTAGATTTATTTTTTGGTATTTTCCTGGTGACATTTTGAGTCCCCCCCTTGCCGAACACAGTGTTTTTTCCCCCCCCAGTCCTGCTGCGTTCAGCGTTGCTGTCCTTGGTGCTGAAACCTAAATCAGCACCAGGGAGTCTATTCCCCTTTGTGGAGTTTTTTTTTTTTTTCTTAAAATCTGCTTCAGATGCTCTTGACGAGGCTGTCCCCCTGTTTTCAGCAACAAGGACAGGGTTTTTTTTCTCCTCACAGCAGGGTTTTTTTCTCCCGTTCCGACAGCCTGGCGATCAACCAACCTGGGTCATCCACAGACACTTCCAGTGGGCGACCCTGATCGGCCGATGGTCGCCTGCCGGTAGACAACGCCAAGTCGGTCATCCAACTACAGACCCAGTGGACAGCCAGCCTTACAGTAAGAAGCACAAACATCCACTGCAGTGCTGTACAATGGATAGGACAACAAAACAAACAAAAATGGCAAACTTGGCACATGGAACCTAAAAGGAAGAGGACCCTGCTCTAAGCAAGTTTATAATAGTGCTAGTGATTTGTTCATATAACATTGAAGACCTTTGTCTCGATTTCCACATTTCCTTTCACCTACAGAGCTGAGATAACATGGGCAATTCCTCATATAAGCAAATATTTTTGCTTTTCCATCTGGTGCATAGATTCTGTTCCTTCTGCAACTGCAGCAAGATCTCGTTATGTGTGTTTTTGTTTCAATCTGCAGAGTCAACTTTTGATGTTTATTGTCACAACTTCTGTGCCTAGGAACAGGCATATGCAAGATTCTCTGCGTTGTGGTTCTTGTATATAATTTTATCTTTGTGCACAGTGATCCTCACATACCTTTCTTTTTTAAGGAATGTGCGCAACCTTCACAATCCAATACATAGCAATAAATCTGTAAATTAAAAAGTTCCAACCAGCAACCTTTAAAGTGCACCTGTCCTGCCCAACCAGGGTCCTCTTTATCAGGAATCACTCCCTATTCAGGATTTTCTTGATAACAAACACAGGAAAACAAAGTTAATCCTTGTCAAAGTTTTAAGATCACTCGCGTACAGTGAGGAAAGTGACAGCTATGAGCAAAAGGACCAAACAGAACAGGCCTCTGGTCGCTATTTGCACTTCATTATATACCCTCAGTAAGCAGCACCTATGGAGAATATATATATATATATATATAATCGTAACCTATTGTATCCGCTTGTTTAAACCTGTCAAATTGAAACACCAGCAGGTAATTTCGATGAAATTTGATGGTTTGCGAATAGACAATACATAGGGACAATTTCGGTGCTGTCAAATTGCACCATATTTTGCTGTCAATTTGCCAAATACAGGTGAATTGACAGCAAGATACGTTGAATACACATATTGCCCTAAATGGTGCAATTCATTGGGTTATTCACTAACCTCTAAAATTGCCAAAGATTCTCTCAACATGGCAATAGAGACGGTATTTATATTTATGACTGATCTAATAACTATCCCCAATGGGATATTGCAGAGAAGGTGCACTGCAGAAAGGATCTGGTCCACTACAGCTTTAGTTTGAGTCTGCCTGGAGCTGCAAGGCCACTAAAATGGGCTGACTGCAAGCTCTATGCCTGGGGTCAGCAACCTTGGCCCTCCAGGTGTTTTGTAACTGCATCTCCATGAGGCTCAGACAATCAAATTAGTATCTGAGCATCATGGGAGATGCAGTTTCAAAACATCTGGTGAGCCAAGGCTGCTGAGCCCAGCTCTTTGTCTGTGCCAAGCAAGCCTGGTTGTAACATATTCAGGAGTTCTCGCGCACAGAAATTAACAAGCAGTATCCACACTCAGGCTTACATACCTGGAACTTGAGGGTCGCCTGTTCCTTCTCCTCGTCCGGCACCCGATCCGGGTGCACAAGCAGGGATACTTTGTGATAGCCCCGGCGGATTTCCCCTTCCTTGGCCTCTGTCCGTATCCGCAGAACCTTGTACAGGTCCGAGGACCCGAACAAGTCCTGGCAACTCTCTAGCAGACCTGGCATCTTACACTGCTAGATCACAAGGTCGCCCTTCACGTTTAACAGAATCAAGTGCGACAGCTGTGACAGTAGGCGCGAAAGCGACCACTAGACGGGATACAGATTTCCCGCCACACGTCACTTCCTGATTCTGCGCGTCATCAAAGCCGCCCCGCGATAACTTTATTGACTAGGATGCTTGGGACACAACCTCGCTTTCCATAATACTGCTGTTTGCCCCTTTTTTTATTCCCCTGTAGAAGAATCAAACGTTTTAAATAACAGTGACTGCTGAATACCTTGCTACAATTTTTTTTAAACACAATGTTGCAGGTTGAACACAAAGGTGAAAATGGCCCAGTCAGCGGTGAAGGAGTTAATAACAGCAGTTATTTATTAAGGTCATTTTTGTGTAATGGATAGATGAAAAAAACAAATATGTAAAATGCATGTCTATAGCAGTGAATTTGCGGTGTTAGCAAAACTTGGCATGGGATGGGAGTGTTCAACTCAAAGCTTTCTTGCAACATTGTATAAATATAGTGTGTTAACACTACAGTAGCAGCACTGAGAATAAAAAACACTAAAATACTAAATTGTCTTGACGGTCTTCATAAAATACGATAAAATAAGAGATTACCAAGGTAGGGAGGAGAGGAAAAATAAGGGTAGGTGGAGGAGAGGATTTAAAGAATAATGGCCACATACAACAATCCCTCTAGTTTTTAGTTTGGTGAACGCAGAAGTAGTATGTTTTTTCCTGTTTTGCAAATATAAACCTGAATTTATTTCAAGATAATTGTTAATATGAATTACTTGGCATATAGGTTTATGTAGTTGGTTATATTGTTATATATATAATTAGGCAGATATGTATGGACAGGTGGGAAGATATATATATATATATATATATATATATATAATTTTTTTATTATTATTCAAAAAAAAATTTGTAACAATGTCAGCAGTACTAAAAACAGAGAATTGCCATGCTGGGCCACGGCAGGCTATTCATCACAAAGACACATAAGGGGAGGGGAAAAAAAAAAGGAAATAAGGGCAATAACCTCAGCGAGTGTATAGTCACAGACAAATCTGCTGCAATTTTGTAGAAAAACCAGCATGAAGTCCTCAAAAGTGTCTCTAAGAGTCAAAAACTTCCCTAGCCGGGGAACAACAATATATAGACAGCAGAAAGAGCCCAAAAAAAATATTCCCAGCTTGGGATGGGGGAGGGGAACAAAAATCAAAAAGTCTCAGCATGAAGATAAAGAGAAAAAGGCAAAGGAAAAAAGAAAAGGAGGGGGAGCATATACCGAAAAGAACACCGGGACCCAAAAAAAAGGAAAGAAAAACTATAAAAAAGGGGGTGTAAAATATGGCTAAGGCCTAACATGTGACCTTCTTGGCACACTCCCGGGAAGGGGAGACCAAAGAAGAGTGCAGGTCACAAGGCCGGGGCACTCAAGGGCCAGGTATGGCGGGTAGAGCCATGGTGGCCACCACAATGGCACACCCTGAGAAAGCCCCAAGATGCCAAACAAAATAAAAAATAAAAAAAAGAGGGGAAGGGGAGGAGGTGGGCTCAGTGCACAAAACCGGCATGCCAAAAAAGAAAAAAACTAAAATGGGCAAAACAAGCAACAAAACAGAACAAAATCAAACAAAAATGGACACACAGTCAGACAGTGGTGTGGGGGGGGGGGTGTCGTCACGGTGGGGGTCAACAAAGATGGGGAATAGAGGGGCAACAGCAAAGGATCAGCGGCCGGAAAGGTGAGGTGGTCTGGCAAGGGAGAGTCAGCCAGTGTCCAAAAAGAGAGCGGTGCAGGCAGCCCCCTCAAGGACAACATCCAGCAGGGACACCTCACATTCCACGCTGGGGATGTGTTCCATATCAGCCGTGCACCCATCCACCGGCTTTCCCATCCGCTGCTGTCCATCCAGTCGGTACAGCTCATTTGGTTCCAGCTGCTTCTCCATTGGCCGAACATCTGATAGCACTAGTGCACCGCCCGGAAAACCATTTGCAATTCTCTGGTCTCCCACGTCTGTCGAGGCATCAAGGATTTCTTCTGTCGACTCCAAAGGAGACCGCCCAGCCTCCAAAGGGACGGTCGCCACCCGTAAGACTATGCCGCCGGTCTCGGGCCGATGTTCCGGAACTCCCACCACCGGATCCTCCAGAAGTCGCCCATCCGCTACTTCACCCTCTGCATGCGGCATCTGCCATGGGGCATCATCCGTAGCACCCTGCAGGACATCGAGGAAGCGGCGCACCCCGTCAGGGATTGCAGGTAGTTATCCGGTCTCTGCAGCACGGCACACAGAGTCCCTTGAGGAGGCAGAAAGGCCACATCCAGGGAGGCATACTCTTCCTGCCGGTGGGGTCCCTCCGCCGGTCAAGGTATCACCCCCATCTTCACCTCCAGGGACAGAGGGGAAGGCAGCAAACAAGACGCGGAGAGCTGCACCACACTCCGGGCTGTGCGCCAAAAATGGCCGCCGACAACACGCCTCAAAAGTAGGCCCAAAGCCACACAAATGCCCCAAACGGTCTTCAAACGAAGCGGGAGGGCTCAGGGTCAGGTCAGCAGGTTATCAGGTACATACCCCACCAGAATATATTCAGCAGGTAACAGTGGGTCGCACAGGTCATCTTAAAATCGGCAAAAACTCTGGAGCTCATCCAAAGTGCGACCTCGCTCGTCAACAGTCAGCTCCGCCCTCTATATATATAATATAACTCCTGAACTTCCCCCTTTTTATGGAACTCCCTCCCCTGCAACATTAGACTCTCCACATCTCTCCAGTCCTTCAAGAAGTGTCTGAAAACACATTACTTTAAAGAAGCCTATCAGCTCACTCCAAGATCCCCCCCATTGTCATTTCTTGCGCCATAATCCCACTCAGCTCCCTACACACCCGTTACTTCACATGCCCAGCTTTTTGCCCTCACCTTAGTGTGCCACCCCTCTCCTCTTAGATTGTAAACTCTCGAGCAGGGTCCACTCCTCACTTCTACAGTTCTGTGTGTTTTACATGCATGTATATTTGTTATTCTGTCTCACCCTTTATTGGCGCTTTATAAATAGGGATGAGCTGTTCGGTTCGGATGGTTCGGAGTTCGACCCGAACTTAGCCTGTTCGATTAGATCGCGAACCCCGAACATTTCCGGGTGTTCGCCGCATGTTCGACCACAATGCATCACAATGGACCACAATGCATTTTCCCACTGGCCTGAAGCTCGTAATTGGCTACAACCTTGCACCTGACCACAGGTCTGGTGCAAGACAGGTTCAACAGTATGCCAATCACCGCTCAGAGTCCTGATTGGTCAAATTTTGCCCAATCACGGGCTCACAGAGCTAAGTCCCGCAGCACACTATATAACGTTTCCACGCATAGCAACAGCACGCATTTTGAGAGGAGATTTCAGAGGAGATAGTTGTGTGTTGTTACTGCCGGTCTGCCACGCCACTGGGGGGGTCTGGGGGGGCTCTCATTTCTACCAAATATCAGGGAATTTAGGTGATGTGTGTCTTGTCACTGTGCCAGCAAGTTTTTTTGGGGTTTACAAATTTCTTTAAAACATTTGTGAATTGAGGTGATCTTCTGTGTCTTGTCACACAGCCAGCAAGTATTTTGGGGGTTAAAAATTTCTATAAAACATTTGTGAATCGAGGTGATCTTCTGTGTCTTGTCACTGTGCCAGCAAGTCTTTTTGGGGGTTACAAATTTCTTTAAAACATTTGTGAATTGAGGTGATCTTCTTCGGTGTCTTGTCTCTGTGCCAGCAAGTCTTTTTGGGGGTTAAAAATTTCTTTAAAACATTTGCGAATTGAGGTGATCTTCTGTGTCTTGTCGCACAGCCAGCAAGTTTTTTTGGGGTTTACAAATTTCTTTAAAACATTTGTGAATTGAGGTGATCTTCTGTGTCTTGTCACACAGCCAGCAAGTATTTTGGGGGTTAAAAATTTCTTTAAAACATTTGTGAATCGAGGTGATCTTCTGTGTCTTGTCACTGTGCCAGCAAGTCTTTTTGGGGGTTACAAATTTCTTTAAAACATTTGTGAATTGAGGTTATCTTCTTCGGTGTCTTGTCTCTGTGCCAGCAAGTCTTTTTGGGGGTTAAAAATTTCTTTAAAACATTTGCGAATTGAGGTGATCTTCTGTGTCTTGTCACACAGCCAGCAAGTATTTTGGGGGTTAAAAATTTCTTTAAAACATTTGTGAATTGAGGTGATCTTCTGTGTCTTGTCACACAGCCAGCAAGTATTTTGGGGGTTAAAAATTTCTTTAAAACATTTGTGAATCGAGGTGATCTTCTGTGTCTTGTCACTGTGCCAGCAAGTCTTTTTGGGGGTTACAAATTTCTTTAAAACATTTGTGAATTGAGGTGATCTGTCTCTTGTCACACAGCCAGTACCACGCAGTATTTTGGGTGTCACTAAGTTCTACAAAACATTTGTGAATTGAGGTGATCTGTGTCTTGTCACACAGCCAGTACCACACAGTATTTTGGGGCTCACTAATTTCTTTAAAACATTTGTGAATTGAGGTGATCTGTCTCTTGTCACACAGCCAGTACCACGCAGTATTTTGGGTGTCACTAACTTCTACAAAACATTTGTGAATTGAGGTGATCTGTGTCTTGTCACACAGCCAGTACCACGCAGTATTTTGGGGCTCACTAATTTCTTTAAAACATTTGTGAATTGAGGTGATCTGTGTCTTGTCACACAGCCAGTACAACGCAGTATTTTGGGGCTCACTATTTTCTTTAAAACATTTGTGAATTGAGGTGATCTGTGTCTTGTCACACAGCCAGTACCACGCAGTATTTTGGGGCTCACTAATTTCTTTAAAACATTTGTGAATTGAGGTGATCTGTCTCTTGTCACACAGCCAGTACCAGGCAGTATTTTGGGTGTCATTAATTTCTACAAAACATTTGTGAATTGAGGTGATCTGTCTCTTGTCACACAGCCAGTACCAGGCAGTATTTTGGGGCTCACTAATTTCTACAAAACATTTGGGAATTGTTATAATCCGTGTGTTCTCACTGGCTGCCACCCATGAAGGGGTCTCACTGATTTATAGGAGGTTTCACTGCCACCCATCAAGGGGTCTCACTGATTTATAGGAGGTGTCTGAGACTTGTAATTTGTGTCTTGTCACTGGCTGCCAGCTATCAGGGTGTCTCACTGAGTTATACCAGAGTTCTTTAAATCTTTATACCAGAGTTGAATCAGAGTTCTGTATATATTTATCTATATATCACTCACCATGTCTGAAAGAACAAAAAGGACAGGCAGACACTCCCAGACACAGATAAGAGGGCAAGCAGCCCCTGTGTCGGGAGGCTGTGCCTCTGGTCGTGGTGGACGTGGTGCATCCTCTGCAGGGGCACGCTTGTCCTTTCTAACTGGTGCTGGCCGTCTTAAGCAGCAGCAACATACAGAGGACTTGGTGGATTGGCTAACCAGGCCATCCTCATCCTCCGAGTCCTTTGCCAGCCAGGCTTCTAGTGCTTTACAGTCCACCTCAGCTGCCAAAGCATCTAATGCAGCCTCCATGTCCACAGCTACTCCTGTCATAGCCTCGCTATCACACACGGAGGAGTCAGCTGAATTGTTTGACTACAATGAGAGTGACATGCTGCTTGAGGATGCGCAGCAAGTACAGTGCTCTGATTCAATCTCTGAGGTTGAGGAAGGGAGTATAATCAACCTAGAGGAAGGGGGTGCCAGTGATGACACACAAATAACTGGCACTCATGTTGCCCCAGCAGCTGCAGCATACTGCCAAGTTGGCTCCAGTGACGAGGAGATAGGGGGTGATGATGACAATGATGATGAGGTCACTGACTCCACCTGGGTGCCTGATCGAACAGAGGAATTAAGTGAGGAAGAGGGGGAGGAGGAGGCAAAGCAAACACGAGGCACAACATTGTCTGTGACCAACCGTAGCACTAGCCAGTCCAAGGCATCAGATGTCAGAGCTGCTCCGGTGCAGAGCGCTGTTGTCTCAAAGAACACATGCAGGGACTCTGTTGTCTGGGAGTTCTTTAAGAAATGTGCAGTAGAGCGCAGCATTGCTATTTGTAATCTATGTCAGATGAGGCTTAAGCGTGGGAAAGATACCGGATACTTGGGTACCACGTGCTTGAGGCGACATATGAACAACTGCCACACATCCCGTTGGCGCAAAACTTTGCGTAGGTCCTCCTCCTCCTCATCTGTCTCTACCCCCACTGTATGTCCTGCCATGTCATTGCCTACAACCTCCACCGACAGGGATGATGCTACAGTAATGGATGTACCAGGTCCTTCCTCACAATGTGACATCATCCCAGCAGCTGAAGATTTACGCAGTCAGATTACGTTGCCGCAGCTGCTGCAGCAAAAGAAAAATATTGTACCAACCATCCCCAGCACAGCGTCTAAATGCCAGCTTAGCAAAATAACTCGCATTGCAGCTGCTGCCTTTCCAGCTGGTGGACTCTGCTCCCTTCCGTGAATTTGCTGAATGTGCTGTGGCAGGTTCCAAAACGCCATTACTTTTCACGCAAGGCCATTCCAGCACTATACCAGCACGTGGAAGACAATGTTATCCAGTCATTGGGAAAAGCAGTCAGCAACAAGGTGCATGTGACTTTAGACACGTGGTCCAGCAAGCATTGACAGGGTCGTTACATTTCCTTCACGGCACACTGGGTAACTCTGATTGCAGCTGGGAGAGATCCAAGATGGGGCTCTGTGCTGGAGCTTGTTCATCCACCACGCCTCCAGAAAGCTGCTTGTATGAGGTCTGTCTGCTCCACCACCTCTCCCTCTTCCTCCTCCTCCTCCTTCTCTGTCTCTGGCGAAGTGGCAGTTAAACCGACGCCTGACAGGGTCTACGCAATGGCTCAACCAAAAAGATGCCATACTGTGCTTGAGCTGGTTTGTTTAGGGGACAGGAGCCACACTGGGTCAGAAATTCTGTCAGCTCTGCAGGGGCAGGTGCAGAGATGGTTAACACCACGCCAGCTTCAGCTGGGAATGATCGTCCGCGATAATGGCAGCAACCTTCTCTCCGCCCTACGCAAGGGTAAATTGACGCATGTACCATGCCTAGCACACGTCCTATATCTAGTGGTACAGCGTTTCCTAACCAAGTACCCAGGGCTGCCAGAGCTTCTCATCCAGGCCAGAAAAGTCTGCAGCCACTTCAGACGGTCATTCCCAGCAAGCGTTCGCCTGGCAGAAATTCAAAGAGAATTCCACCTTCCCACAAACCGTCTGATCTGTCACATGCCCACCAGGTGGAACTCGACATTAGCAATGCTGCAGCGTCTGCACAAGCAGCAGAGGGCCATCAACGAGTACCTGTGTGACTGATGATCAAGGATGCATGCACTGTACTGTCACCATTTGAGGAGGCAACGAGGATGGTGAGCAGGGACAGTGCATGCATCAGTGACACAATTCCTTTAGTGTTCCTGCTGGAGCACACTCTGCGGGGAATTATAGATGTGGCTCTAGAGGCGGAGCGGCGGGAGGAAGAGGAGGCCTTCCCTAGCTCTCAAGGCCCCAGTCTTTCCGCAGACAGCATTCCAGCGGGTCCTACTCAGATCAGACAGGAGGAGGATGAGGAGGAGGAGGAGGCGGCAGAATATTTAAGTAGTGGGGGCATTGAAGGTGGGGATTCCTCAAGGGAGGGTTTTGTGTGCCCAGAAACACAAGGGCTAGTGCGTGGCTGGGAGGAGGAAGTGCACGATACGATCATCCTCATTGACCAGGAAGACTCGGAAGCTAATGCCACCTCCAACCTATGCTGCATGGGCTCCCTAATGATGCAAAGCCTGCTAAAGGACCCCAGGATTCGTGCTATCAAGGAGAGGGATCATTACTGGTTGGCAACCCTTCTTGATTCACGATACAAGGGTAAAGTTGCAGAGCTCATCCTGCCCGCACAGAGGGAGCACAGGATGAAAAAACTTGAGGACGCTCTAAAGCGACACTTGTGTAACACCTTTCCAGGCACTGGTAGATTACCAAGTGCTGACACACGTGCTTCTGAGGCTGCGGATGATCAGAGGAATAGTGGTGAAGGCCAGGGCCGCTTGACTGATGCATTTTTAAATTTTTTTAGTCCTCGACGCACAGGGACGTCAAATGTAGGCACCCATTGCCAGCGTCTTCACCATATGGTGCAGGACTACCTAGGGGCTAGGGCAGACCTGGATACCTTTCCAGCAGATGATCAGATGATCCACTGGCTTACTGGGTGTTGAGATTGGATCACTGGCCAGAACTTAGCCAATATGCTATGCAGCTACTAGGTTGCCCTTCATCTAGCGTGCTTTCCGAAAGGACGTTCAGTGTCACTGGAGGTTTTGTCACAGACAAAAGAGTGCGTCTGTCCACCGACTCTGTAGACCGGCTGACATTTATATAAATGAATCAGTACTGGATCAGCAGCTATCAATCCCCTGATGCTGAAGTAATGGAATAGATCGGGGATGTCCTCTTCTGCATTCACAAAACCTCCAGCACTGAACTCTTCCACAATACCACAAAAGGGTTACGTGTGAAGGCACTTGCTGCCATGAAAGGCACAATTTTTGGCTGCACTGACGCCTGTGCCAGATTTATATCATTTTAATTTTTTGAACCGCAGGGTCCAACCCTGCACTCTTCCACAATACCACAGAGGGGTTACTGTATGATAGTACATGCTGGCCTGGCAGTCTTGCACCAAAGGCAGAATATCTGGGTGCACTGGCGCCTTGACCAGAATCATATCTTTTCAATATAGGACCACATGGTCCACCCCTGCATTCTTCCACAATACCACAGAGGGGTTACTGTATGATGATACTTGCTGGCCTTGCACCAAAGGCACAATATCTGGGTGCACTGATGCCCATTACCAGATAAAAAACTTTTCAATATAGGACCGCAAGGTTCACCCCTGCATTCTTCCACAATACTACAGAGGGGTTACTGTATGATGATACTTGGTGGCCTGGCAGTCTTGCACCAAAGGCAGAATATCTGGGTGCACTGATGCCGTAACCAGATGCATATTTTTTTAATATAGGACCGCAAGGTTCACCCCTGCATTCTTCCACAATACCACAGAGGGGTTACTGTATGATAGTACTTGCAGGCCTGGCACCAAAAGCACAATATTTGGGTGCACTGCCACTGACGCCTGTATCAGATTCATATCCTCAGAGGGGTTACAGTGTGACGGCACTGTTGGGGACGCTAAAGGACCAATTTTGAAGCACCTATTGTTACTTTCATCCAAAGCCTGCATAAGTTTCACAATAATTTAGCCAAAAAAATCAGTAAACTTTTTCTGCGTGTACGAAAAAATGTCTCCTCTTTTCATACAGACTGCCACCCCAAGCAGTTGTTTATGGATAGATTAAAGGAAAATCATTTACCGTCATTTGAAACGTCATTTTTTTGTTTTTAAGTGTTTCTATACATCCTAGAAATCCGCCACTTCACGGGCAGGTTATGGGGACCTCCTAGGCATGACATTTGAAGGAATTTTTTTTTTTTTTTTTTACCCGTTGAAGTGTTTTTTTTATTTTGTAAACGAAAGGTCACAGATCGACCAATAATGTAGCATACATTCAAACCAAACACTGAACACAGAAAAAAGGGGAGGTCTTCACAAGAAAACGACAAAATAGCATAAAGCGAGGGGGGCAATAATAAAGAAAAATCGCAGAGTATAAACAAAAAGTCACTGCTAGGATGCGTAAAGAAGGCAAAAAATAAATAAATGATAATAATAACAAAAAAAATTAAAAATTAAAAAGCCGTAAAGTACTCATATAAGGAACGTAAAAAACAAAGATATATAGAAATGAAGGGGAAACATCAAAAAGGCGGAACGGCTCCTGGAGTAGTACCCTCAGCCAGTGTCTCTAAGTGGCATCTGACATAGGACAGGCAGGGCTACGCTTTGCAGGCCAGGCCGGGCAGCAAAAGCACTATTGAGGATGCGTAGTGGGGTCTGCAAAGGCCAGGAGCCCATGCGGCGGACATCATGGGCGTCTAGGCCCCAGGCCGACCCAACAGAAACGCCAGCCAGGCCGCGGGACCATGGCCCGCATTGCCTCCCATCAGCGCAAAGTCCGACAGTCCCGGCCGGTGCATCCAGCGAAATCCCTGAAGCAGACCTCGCCGCATCCATCGGTGCAGAATTAGCCACACACACATGCCTCATGGCCACTCTCCCCTTCCAACACATCAACGGCAGGCGCAGTCCATGATCCGGGTCTCCTGGCCTACTACTCCGCAGAACAGCATCTCTATCCAGGCAGCCGTCAAATACAGCATGATCTCCCAAGATCTCTTCTGTCAGGTCCTCAGGCTCCCGGTCAGCTCTCAGCAGCGCCATCAGCCGCCGCCATGAACCGCAGGTGAGTGGATTCTCTTCGTCCCCCAGAATATGATCGAGACAGGCCTCAAACCAAGCTTCCATTTTACTAGCGGGCGGGGGATGGTCCAAGTATCGCTGCTCTGGTCGCTTCTCCAGAACCCACGACGAGGAGACAGTAGGTGCAGCAGGAGGATGGGGGCCCTCCATCCCCGCAGTCCGACACCAACAAGTCCTCAGCAAGGGTGCCAACAAGGAGTGAGATGTGCAGGCAGCAAAGGATAGGCCTCAAAATGGCTGACGGCCGATCAGCAGCACCGGGGGATATTCACATAAAACTCGGCTGTGCTCCGGCGAGGAGAGCAATAACAGGCCCCGAAGCAATCCCTGTAATGGTCAGCCGTGCAGGGTCTCCACGGGTGCACTGTAGTATCCACAAAAGAAAATCACGCTAAAAAACACCCATAACAGGAGAGTCCTTCAGAGCTCCACCTTGGTTTTTATTTTTAACCCTTATTTCATGGAAAACTCACTGTCCCTTTAAAAACGTTTTTTTTAAAACTTTTTGTCCTTGTTTCCTGTCCCCCAGGGCACTACCCGGACCCCCATACACCTTTTATGGCAAATTTCTAGCATATATGCCCTCTTGGAGGGCACTCTAAAAACCAAATTTTCAGCCCCATTGACTTGTATTGAGTTCGAGTTCGGGTTCGGGTTCGGACCCAACATATGGGAAGTTCGGGTTCGGGCCCGAACCGAACTCGGGGGGTGTTCGGCTCATCCCTATTTATAAATACTTATAACTGTAACAAAGGAACACGCAGCAATACCATAACTCTGTGTGATAAATCACCGCATGTAATAAGTAACACTCTCAAGATTAAATTATAAAAGAAACTCACCTGCTCCACGCTCCCCCGCCGTCGGCTCCATCCTCTGCCTCTTCCTCTGCCCCTAGTGTATGCATTCTTTTCACAGCCGATGCAATTTGCGTAGTGGTGGTATGCTACCCTGCTACGTTAATTGTGTAGGCTGTTCAGGAAGTCTGGAGCATAGGAACACACATGCACTGCCTAGTTCCTGAATACTGCTCGTCAGAGCAATAGAATAGCTTGGACCAATGGGAAAGCACCACTGGTTCCAGCCATTCAAACAACCGCCTGCATTGGAGGCTGGCCTCTGATACATAGGAAGGGACTCAGGCAGCTCCCCCTGCTTCTTCTAGTGGCGGATACAGAGTAGGACAGGCTCAGGCAGCTCCCCCTGCTCCCTCTAATGGTGGATACAGAGTATGACATGCACAGGTAGCTCCCCCTGCTCCCTTTAGTGGCGGATACTGAGTATGACAGACACAGGCAGCTCCCTCTGCTCTCTCTAGTGGCGGATATGGAGTATGACAGGCCCAGGCATCCCTCTAGCGGCAGATACAGAGTATGACAGGCCCAGGCAGCTTCCTCTGCTCCCTCTAGTGGAAAATACAAAGGATAACAGGCTCAGAAAAACAGTTTTTCTATCATATATATTTTTTTAATAGTAAAGTATATGATATGATGAAAATAATGGTATCTTTAGAAAGTCCATTTAATGGCAAGAAAAAAATATATAATATGTGTGGGTACAGTAAATGAGTAAAAGGTAATTTACAGCTAAACACAAACCACAGAAAGTTAGTTCATATCTGTGTATATCTGGCTTTCTGGCTCAGATACTAGCCACTGTAGCCAGTGCCTCACCAGCCAGGGAGGAAGGGAAGCTCTTGCAGCTGTTCTGGAGACTATATAGAGTCTAAATACTAGGCAGGTTCAGGTGCCTCCTCCTATTCTGGGAGGAGGAAAAGCCCCCTGTAACTGCTGCTACTGACTTTCAATGTTCTGGGAGATGGAAGGGGGGGCTACTTGCAGGGCTGATGGTTCTTTGTTTGGAGAGTGGAGAGGAAACCCCTGCAGCTCCTGCTAGTGGGCCGCCTGTATTAATACCCTCACTGGCTCTCTATAAAATTATAGATTTCACGTAATAAATTAACCATTTAAAATCTTTGGTCTAGGTTATCAAGGTTAGGAACCAGGAAGAGGGCTACAGTTTGCTTACCCGAATTTTGCCCTGCTCTGCTATTCTTCAATGAGATCTGTCACTCCCACTCCTTCCTCCAATCTGTCAGCCTGCCCTCCCTACGGCTATCAGCAATGAGCGAGGCAGGCACGGTGAATGGACGTATTGCCCAAATGTCCTTTTGTCAGTTAAATGGCCTGGGGGCAGATCCTTCCTACATAGACACACAGAGCATGTGTCAAATGCCCCCGGGCAGGACAGAGAGCAAAACACCCATATCTGACACATTTAATTGTTCCGGTTACTCTGCTAACATTACCTAGATGTTTAAAACATAATGTTCAGGCACACCCTAATGTTGGGAAAAGAGTTCTTTCACCTCCTACCTTGACATTTTGTATGTCCCTTAACTGGTTCATGATGAATTGCATAAAAACTGACCATATCTCTGATTACAGGTTTGTTATTTCTAATAAAAAAAGATGCATGATGTGCAAAATCCTTTAAACATAAGTTTTCAATTAATAAAGGTTCCATGGGTGCACACCCTAATGCAAAGGTCTGTGGATGCTAGTGGCCATGTGTGTTACATACATGTGAATACTTTCTCAAGAGTGTTCCCTATTGCTCTGTCCAGTTATCAAAAAATCCAACTCAGTACCACCAGAAAATGTTCGTTTTAGCATCAGTATCCAGAAATTCAGCTGCTGAGAAACGTTTCATTGCTGAAGGTCCAAGGATGGATGCTCAACCTCAGTAGATCTATATAGTAAAGACAGGTAGGTGCTATGCCATGATGGAATGGTAAAGCAGCATTCATGCTAGTCAACCTCTTTGGGGGACATATATAAAATAATATTCTAAATTATTGTTGTCATGAATGAGTTGGTATACTGCTATAGCTTAGCAGTAAAATGGTAACTTGGAAACCAATAGGCAGGGAGGAGAATAAGGTAATTATATAAGTAGACAACACAGACAAAATAGAGAAAAATAAGAGTTTTTATTAAGTATCAGTATGAATAATACAGATGAGAATGCAATCAATACTATCATTAAATTTATTTGAAACATTAGATGCTTGACATTTAAATGCGAATTAAAATAGCAATTTTACATACATTTTTCATACATTCATTTATCATTTAAAGAAATATTGGTGGGTTAAAATGTTGTGAATTCTAGATGGTGTCCCTTGTCTTGCACAATTTCAAATGGGGTCTGCATCATTGACATGCAGGCAGAAATGGCGTTAATGTCAAGTGAATGTGATAATAAACAGCTTCACAAAACAACAATAATATATATAAATAATATCTGTATATGGATATAATATTTCCATATGAAAATTAACGAACGCCTTGCCTTTGTATTCAACAAGGATTCTGCCCTTTCCCTGGCTGTTGTAGTGCAGCAGTGAAGTTTGTTGATTTTTTTGCTAGAATGAGTGGGGGAGCTGCACCTTCTAGCTTCTTTATAGTAATACAAGGTGTCAGTAATGAGATCACACAGAATTTTGCTCTACCCAGGGAGCGCACTAACCTTGCTTCCAAAAGGTATCAAATGAGGTTTTGTATGCTAATTTTCTATTATCACTGAGTCGCTTGTGCGTCTTGTATGTAATATGGTAGTTTTCTTGTTTTATTTTGTTGACAATAGTTGTAATTTTATAAGACCAGCACGCGATAAACATCTCTCTCTCACACACACTATATATATATATATATATACTGTATATATCGTCAGTCAAAGATTCGCCAGCACTCCAGGTTTCCATAAATTGATGAAGTTTATTAATCCATATTTCTTAAAACCGTCAACGTTTCAGTTCCTATCTAGAACTTTCCTCAGGACAAAAACCTATATATTATATATATATATATATATATATAGCACCTAAATTAAATCTATCCATTAGTGGTTGGTGTGTTCCAAGCCTCCTCTTTAGTGGTTGGTGTGTTGGTGGATATCACTGAAGAGGAGGCTTGGAACACACCAACCGCTAACGGATGGACTCGATTTAAGTGCAGTTAGGGGAAAATAAAAGGGCAGGCTGAGAGAAGAGTTTTTTTATTCACTTTTGCCAGCTGAGGAAGCCAGATCACTGGCGAAACGTGTCCTGGTAATTTATGTTTTTAATAAAAGCACATTATATATACTCTGCTTCCCGTATATATCGATTGGAGTGGTTTAGTGGATTTTCGTCCATGAAAAAATCCAAATGCCACCATTCTAGAGTCTGGGAAGGCTCTTCCAAGAGTAAGTAGGCATTTGATCTTTTTTGTATTGCCTGATTGCTGCTACAGTATTACGCTGGGTTTTATTCCCTGGCTTGCCCATTTTGTTTTATATTTGAGGAAAATCATCAGAAACTTGCAGTTGGATGGGTACCTGATATGTCAGAAGTCAACACCCACAGGCACTTCTACCTAGAGCCGGTCAAGGCTCAGAGTTGTGTGAGTGTACATCTATTAAAATACATTTACTTTCATGGTGTAAAAACGTATTGCACTAGATATTCCTTATTTGTTCTGTTTTTTCCTTGAGAGAAAGCAGGGTTCGTTGGAGATACTATACTTTCATAATTGTGTACGTAATATCTTGTTGTCCCCTTATATCACCCTTTCAATGTGGTTAGTGCTATACCTGGTTTTATTTATTTTCAAAGTATTAAAACACTCTAGGGGTGAAACGGAAGGGAGGGGTTAATGTGTAACCCCCACCATCTGTTCCTCTCCTTCGATGTAATCGTAGAGCGTTCCTTTATGTCTATAATTATCCAATCTTTCTTACATCACTCACAATTTAATTAGGTGTTATTTATGTATGAGTCAGCGTTGCCATTGATGACATTTTTGCACATTAGCATTAATCATTGATTGCAATAAAAATGTGAATATAGTCTTTCAGATTTTTTATTTGTATTTAGAAACTACACAATAAGGCCAGCTTCAAAGACTGGGCAACCACTACACATAATAATCTATTATTTTGCTACCAACATATATTTTTGTTACACGAATACATGTTTCACATTAATACTGCCAGGAGAATAAGTGCTAAATTAAACACATTCCTTCAATTCCACAATACTTTCCACTGTTCACATGTAAAACCTATTACCACATTCCTTATCACTGTTATCTATTCTCTTCATAGTGTAGGTACAAGTGGTTTTATCAAAAATCGCTTCACAGCCTTCAGAATGGGGTGCCGTGCTGTTAAAAAAAAATGAACATTTATATTATAAAGAGAGGACTTTAAATCACAGAAATATACATATATAGATTCTAATAGTAGTTTATTATTTGATTAACCCCTTGACTGCTGAGCAATTTCACCCCTGTGGGCTGAGCTCATTTTGACCGTTTTGTGCTCATCACATTTAAACGTGATTTGATGTCATGTTTTATTGTAGGACCCAGACAAACTATGTACCCAATTTTTAGTGAGCAAAAAGGGGTTTGTGAGGGTCCTGAGAATGAGCAACAGCCCTAGTGGCCTGCTCTAAAGGGGGGCGCTCCGGTCTCACAAGGCTTTAGGTCGATTGTGCCATAACCGGGACAACTGATCCATATGCAAATCAGACTGCAATCACCCAGAAAGTGTGGTCAGTACGGATTGCCAAGGATGTCATCCCTGCACAAGAGATGTAGCAACCCGATACAATCGTTTCGTTCTTATTAGGCCTCGTCAGGAGGGTATAGCTGTTACCCCTCTAGGCACCCCGAGCAAGGGGTCCCCCTCTGGATTACCCTGTAAACTTATAGTGAGCAAAGAGGGGTTTGTGAGGGTCCTGAGAACAAGCAACGGCACTAGTGGTCTGCTCTACGATGGGGCCCGTTCAGGTCTCACAATCCTTTAGCTCGATTGTGCCATTACAGGGACAACTGCTCCATATGCAAATCAGACGCTATCACCCGGAAAAGGGGGCCAGTACTGAATGCCAAGGATCTCATCCCTTGCCCTATGTCTGCAATGATTGGGTAGGAAACACTAGAAATACAGTCAGGTCCAGAAATATTGGGACATCGAAACAATTCTAACATCTTTGGCTCTATACACCACCACAATGGAGTTGGAATGAAACAAACACAATGCGCTTTAACTGCAGACTGTCAGCTTTAATTTGAGGGTATGTACATCCAACTCAGGTGAACGGTGTAGTTTATTAAACTGGTCTTGCAGCTCGAATGTAGCGATTTTCTGTGCAAGGGTATTTTAAATTAATGTCTCCTATACTTAGTATAGGAGATGTTAATTTGCACCTCAGCATGGAACCCCAGGCTATTCCAATGTAGCTTGCGCTTCCACTTTTGAGAAATACCATCTACTCAAAGCTACTGTTTAAGTGATGTTGTATTTGCAAAATCACTTAACACACTATAGAAACCCCCCAAAAATCCCATACTCACCTCTCATCCTGTGATGGAGGTGGTGGCTCGATCTGCTGCTTCCTCTCATTGTGAGCAGACTCAAGAGTGAGACAGGGAACAAATAGCTCCAGTTCTCCCTCTGCGGCACTGCACTATCTTGCGAGAGCGAGCTCACAGCGGGGACGCACTCCAGGGGTCTTATGGACTCCTTGAGCCGATACTCATGGTTGAGCGCCGCTGCCAGTATCGGGCAGCCTTGCACTTTGTTCCGGGACTAGGTGCTAACAAAGCTCCTACCCTGGAATACGTGTGGTAAAATGGAGACGGTAAAGACTGAGGCAGGCACAGATTGTTTTGCTTACCATCTCCATTTTACCAACAACAAAGGAATAGGGCCCTACAATTCTTTCTGTTTAGGTTTTGACTAACTTGAGATACAAATATATATGGGGGTTCAAATTCATTGCAATTCTTCGATTGATTTTATTATATTTTTGTTTAGTGTTGGTGAGTCTGGCCATTGAGGCCACGTTTTTTAGATAATAAGTATCAAACTTGTGTATAATTCAATAAAGGTTAAGTTTTATCGCCACCTAGTAGGAACTGGAGCTGTCTGTTGATAGCTCAGTTATTCCATGTTCCATTTTCAGGGTTGAGTCTCTGGTTTTCTCACTCCACAGTGAGCTATGACTAAGGAAAAACTCTAAAATGTACCATATTTGTTTCTAGTCTCATATTACGTAGTTAAAAAAACTGTTAGCGCTCGTTAATTTCTGATTCGTACCGCAAGTTTACTGTACTTTGTGCTCCAGTCCTTATACCTAACATGGGGAGCGCAAATTGCAAGCACAGATTAACTAGCGTTAGGATCACTTGGTCCTAACGCTAGTTACTAAGAGCTGGCGCTAACGAAAAAGTTGCCACCAGCTCAGAGGTGCAGATAATGGATTGCGCTGCTACAGTATCCATTACCTGCAGCTCAAACCCCCCCAAAAATCACATACTCACCTCCTATCCTGCGGCGAGAATGGCGGCCTGATCGCTTCTACTGGCCGCCCAGAGCAGAGGGAGACTGGGGGAAGAAAGTCCCCTGTCTCCTTCCCGATGACTCCGCCGCCCAGCGGGATCTCACAAGTCAAGATCCTGCCAGTCATGTTACCTGGCAGCAAGATCCTACATGGAGTCCTATGGATGGGGATGCTGGGGATGGCACTATAGCGCTGCCCCAGCATCTGCGAGCTTACCGATCGCTAAGGGGCAGGCTGCCGGACTTGGCACCTGCCCCGCGATCTGCTGGGGAAACCGGAAGGCTAAAGGGAGATTAGCGAATGCTTATTTTTCCCCTTAGAGTCCCGGTTTTAGCTCTGGGCATATAGCCCATTGTTTGCTAAGGGGTACATGAATCACAACAGTGGCAAAATAAAAATGTAATGCTTACGGTGTACAGCAGTTTGTTCCAGATACTGAGCAAGTACAGTTCATGCAATCGCGTCCTGTCCATGATGAATCCAGCTGGTGTTTAACTCCGTTGTCAATGCAGACTGCAATAAATAGGACAGTGAGAAAGAAGTCCAGGTATACATATATACATAGAGGAAAGTCTTAAGAGAAGATCAACACTTATTAAAAGGATTGCTGTGACTTAAAGAACCTAAATAAGTGATTGTTTGGAACCAAAAATGTCTTGCTTAAATATATCATTGAATTGTATTTCACCTAATATGGCTCAACTAATATTAAATTATACATAATATAATATATCTCTATGTGTATGCATTGCATTTTGAAGCATTTTGTGATGAATTTGGCTTTTTTCCAAAAAAAAATTATCTGTATTTTATATTAACACTAGATCACATCTCTAGTAAAGGTGTTTTCTGACCTCTTCACATTTACCCTTTCTTTTCCCTCGCTGTTTGTTTAACCTGTTAATATTCATTTTGCATTATAAAACGTAAAGGGCGACTAACACCAAAAATTGAAATTATTTATTTTGTTTATTTTATGTTTCTGGTATCTTACATGTGCTTTGTTTTTCTCTTTAGTTAAGAAAATATTTTACTCCATATGTGTCACCGGGAGCATCCATTGTGTGATCTTTTGTGTTGTAAACTGCCCCTCACAATATCTGTACAGAACATGCTCCTCACTGGGTGAATAGAAAGGAGTCTATGGGTCAAGCAGCCGACTCACATCATTGTATTGTGTGGGATGTATTCAAGGGACATAGTCAGGGGTAGATTAGAAGTCTTAAAAGCTCCCTGTTTTATCTCATTCAGCAGCCATCTCTTATCTCAGATAGCAGGGAGACCAAAATAGTCCCCCTGCAGCCTTATCTAAGCATTCACTCTTCCACTCCATTTACTGTTAAATAATGTAGAAGCTAATCCACAGTTGTAAAGCAAAACGTTTGCACAGATTTTGGTAAATGTTGCATCATGGGAAAAATCCACAAAATGGAGACAAGAGATTAAAAAAAAACCTAAAGCCCTATTCCAAAGTTGAAGCTAACATGGAGACGGTAAGAGGGATAATGTGCGCTTGCAGATCTTCCCTTACCATCTCCATGTTAACTTCGTATTCCAGGGAAGGCGCTATCTAAGCACCTCGCCCCGGAACGCAGTGCCATCCCCCCAAATACCCGCAGTATTGCTTCTACGCCACCGCGAGTGTCAGCTCCTGTAGTCCATAGAACTTCATGGAGGCTTGTGCTTTCAGGTCACGAGCTCTGCGCACCCCCGCTCTTGCAAGATCGTGCAGTGCCTCGGCGTGATCGTGAAGGGAGACTAGGAACTATTTGTTCCCAGTCTCAGTCTGCTCCCAGGAAGAAGAAGCATCAGATCAGGCTACACTTTTCACCACGGTATGAGAGTTGAGTATGGGATTCGTTGGGGAGGTTCAACGTGTTAAATGATTTTTCATTCGCAGCATCCTTTAACACCAGCTTTTAGAAGGTGCTAAAATTTTGGCTTGCGCGTCTCGACGGTAAATTGCACCAGCACTTAGTAATACCTCACTTGTCGAGACGCTAAGAAAATATTGCACTCCCCATGTTAAGTATAGGAGACGCTTAAGTGCAGTAAGCTTGCACAAGCTGCGAAGTGCAAAATGTTTTCACTCCAGTGTAGCGTCAGGATTGGAATTTCGATGCCAGACATTAAATTTAGCGCTAACAATTACTTATCAAGACGCTAGACTAGCACCAACTATGCAATAGATCCCTAAATTTATTTCCCTTTTTACATGCAATTACTTCAGATAAAGAGAAACAAACAGCGGCATGTGTTTTATAAACTGGTTTTGATTGTAATGCACAAGTAATCTAATTACATATTATGTAAGTGGTAGTGTCCATTTAAAAAAACCCATAGCTATTGCACCATGGTTTGCAATGCAACATCAATGAGCTCAGCGCTTCCTTCCAGGTTTGTAATCACAGTGTGCAATGTAAAAACTACACCAGGATGCACTCAGTTTAGCAGGAGGAGGCAGAGCCTCACCTGCCTCAAAACCCAAATACATAAAACCTCGGATTAAGAGTAACTTGGTTTGAGAGCGTTTGCAAGAAGAGCAACAATTTTTTATAAATTTTCATTTGATATACCAGCGATGTCTTGAAATACAAGCGAAGACAAAGTACGTGCGCTATGTCTGCCGAGCGTCACGTCACAATTAAGGCCATGGTCACCTTTCCTCCCTGCGTCCATCGCAGCATTCTGGCAGCTTGATGGGGAGGGCCACAAGGTGTAACATGCGTAATAGTATCGCACATTACACCGGATGTGCTGAAACCCTCCCCAACAGATAGCAGTGATCCCGTTAGTGTTAAACCTCCTGCGCAATAGCCCTCCTCCTCCTCTCTCCCTCCCTCCCACCAGCCACGATTCTTCTCAAAGGTAGTGCAGGTTAATTTGTTTCATTTTTACTTTATACTTTACAGTATTTTGTATTAATGTAATCATTTTCATATGAATAAATGGTTGTGGAATGAATCATCAGAGTTTCCATTATTTCTTATGGGTAAATTCGCTTCGATATAAGAGCGCTTTGGCTTACAAACACATTTCTGAACTAAATTATGCTCGCAATCCAAGGTATTACGCAGTGTGAAATGAGGTGGAGGTCATGAAATGAAATGGGGGGGGGGGTCTTCAGCTGTGTTTCCAAAAATCATGGCATAAGTGCCACTGCCCACCCAACAGCCATTGCCTCCCCAGCCATTGAGCTCAGTGCATGTCACTGTATAACAGTAAAATGTATACCCAATACAGACTCAGACGTTTTATATATTGTCTTGACATCATTTAACACAAATCCAATGCAGTAAACTTACATTCTCTTGGCTGATTTCTAAGCCGAGTCATCCTGTCTTGGATACATGCTGCATTGCTTAATATCACCAACGAACCACAAATCAGCAGAACAGTCACCAGGCAATTCTATGAAGAGCAAAAATTTAATTAAAACAACTCAAATTAGTACCTAAAGACAGTTAATCCATCTGTTTTATGAAGACACAGCTAAACATCATTTAATACAAAGCAAGGTAACAAAACTGTTGTGTTCAATATGGAATAATTTATTAAATTAGCCGTACAAATTATTTTAGTGGGCACATAAAATCTATAAATACATAGGTAGCTATATATGTAAACATATATATTTAGCACCATTCCTTCACACAGGTACCTCTGCATGTCTAGATCGTATTTAATCCTTGAAATGCAAAGAGCTTCAATAGGATGTGTGTCACAAGGTCCTTAATCTCATAAGAGCAGTCATTAAGTTGTTTTACTAAACTGATATTGACTTTGTGGTGGCTCATGCAGTGTAGGATCATAACATGCAACCAAATCCACACCATTATCCAATCCAAGAGTTTTTAAAAACTTTATAGCTAATAAAAATGGGATGCACAAATATGCAGTGAGAATCTGTGGACTTCATTTGCATATCCTACCCAGAGTTCTTTGCTGCATATGGGGAATGTAGCATAAGAGCTCTGTAAGCGGTTCTCTGAATTGCTAGGATGTGTAAATGTCCTCTGCAGCTATAAGCTATCATATTTGCAGTGTGGATGCTTTTAAATCTCACTTTTTTGCCCTCCACTACAATTGTAATATTATATATATATATATATATATATATATTGCTGGTGTCTGCACTCACGGTTCACCCTGGTTCCACACACCTGGTGCTTGGCAGAGGCCTCGTTTGAATGTAGTCAGTAAACTGGGAAAGACCTCTATCCCTGCTTATGGAGTTAAAGGGACACTACCACTAACATAAACAGTTTTCTATTTCTTTTTTTTTTTATATGTGTTCATTACAGCTGGAAAACTGAGAACACTGGATTGCATTTTAATAACACATGCTTTGGAGTGAGTAATATCATTTAATTACAGGATTGCAGATCATTCAATATGAAACAAGTAGAGACTAGTAGGTTGAGATGTTCTTTCCTTCTCGGCTCTTGAGCAACTACAACTACTTTGCAAATTACATATCTAACTTGCCAATTTGAGAAAAAAGGAATCCAGTGTGTTTATTTCTAGTTAAGATATTTTGCCCTAAAATATGCAATTTCAATATTATGAATATTTAAAATTCTCCCTAAAACATGCAATAGAAATTTTTATTTTCTTTTTTTTTTATTCACAAATTTTTAGAGTTTTGCAAAACAAGATACACAATAAAATAAAGGCAGTTTCAATATGATACAGAGTCAAACCACAAAAAGGAGTAGCCTTTTCTGCTTGTAACTTTGTCTTAAAAAACTTGATGGATCTCAAAAGAGTAGATCAATATACACTATATTGCCAAAAGTATTCGCTCACCCATCCAAATCAGGAGCTGGGCAGGTGAGCGAATACTTTTGGCAATATAGTGTATATCAACTCAACTTTTTATGTCCAATTCTTCAAAAAAAAATCATATAAATAAATCTTTTTATCTGCCAATCAATCTAATGATATTTTGGTTTCTCTCTACAGACAGACATTTATTTATGAAGTATTTTACCAGGAAGGATACATTGAGATTTCTCTCATTTTCAAGTATGTCCTGGGTTCAAGAACATTGAATTGTTACAGTTGTTACAGAAATATAAAGTACTAAAATGCAAGATATTAAAAAACACAAATATACAGATTAATAGAAAATAAATATGTAGGAATAGAGTCACTATTACATGTTTACAGGTGCATTCCTTATTGAGGTATGGTTAATAGGGAGCTCTTGAGTGACTTTAGACTGGGGAAAGATTTGATGGCGTCTTGGAGGTTATTCCATAACTGCGGTGCTCTGTAGGAAAATGAGGATCGAGCCACTTTCTTTTTGCATTGTGGTATTGCAAGTAAGGTGCTGGTCCTGGATCGGAGGTTATTGGATGAGGGAAATGCTAGAGGAAGTAGTCTATTCAGGTAGGGTGGTAGTTTCCCAGAAATACATTTATATGTCCATTGATTATTTATCTATCACATCTTTATCTGTATGTCTCTGATAGAGATGTTTGTTTATCATATTTACATACGTACATGTTGCAGAGATTTCAATCTATAGGCATAAAGCATTTTTAGTTCCCTTACCTTTGTAAACATGCTTGAGCTGGCCATTGTATTCTCTCTGCTATAGTAAATTCCTGGTTTCTGAGGAAGCAGTTTTCTGAGAGCCAGATCACTCAAGGCAAATGTTCATACTGCATGTAATAGTAGGCGATGCGCACATATTATAAGGCTTCGGCAACAACAAAGCAAAGGTGTTACCTGGATGAATCATGTGAACTATTATAATTCCCACAGGCATCTAAAATAAAAAAGAACTGGAATATTTTATAGGGCATTGTGAGAAAAAGGTGTGTAGTAATATATGTACATCACGCTATTGTTAACTATCGCCAAAACCCATGTGACATGTGTCTTAACTCATAACAATTAATAATTATTTTAAGAAACATTTTCAAAGGTATTAAAAATAGGTGTTGCAAGCAATCTATTAAAGCATGCAAGAATATCACATTCTAGTTAAATTTTCATTTATTTTTCATAATAACTCATTATTATTTTCAGTATTTTTACAACACCGTAAATTTAAAACATATTTTATTGTTATTATAGCAGCATTACTGCCACCTCACGTAATAAAAAAATTGTAAAATACAACTTTTCGCTTCCTTTTTTAATTAGTTTGACAATAAAGAGTTTAATAATCTAAACATAATGTAATTATTTAATAATAATAAATCAAAAATAAATAATGCACAGTAATGGTTTCTAAGCATATAGCCTGCTTATACTTTTTTTTATTATTTAGGTACTACTAATATATACATATATCAAAATGCATACCAAATATTAAATCTTAACATTATTATCATTTTTTTTTTACATATGGTATATATCCTATATTACATACAAAGGTAGGATTCCTTTTGTTTGTTTAACATTGTTTACAGTGGCGACTCTAGGAACAATATTTAGGGGGGGCACAGAAGATACCGCAGTCAAAACTGGGGGGGCACTAATAATTTTCACCACTAAATCATACCACTGAATAAATGTAAGGGCCCAATCACCTGGTGTGAGCTAAAACACCATCACTAAAGGAAAAATTTAGTGCGAGTCGCTAAAACTTACAGGGTTATTCAGAGAGAGGTGAAAAGCAGGAGAATGACTGGAGAATGGAAAATTCTTGGTCAAAGAATCGGCTATTTTGACCTAGAATTTTCCATTCTCCAGTCATTCTCCTGCTTTTCACCGCTTTCTGAATAACCCTGTTAGTGCCTGACGACCTACTAACAGATCACCTTGTCTGCAGTAGTCCATGAACAAGGTCGTTTGGCGCACGCTAGGGAAACTCTAAGACCCAAGTTGAGACCCAGCGCTAATGCGGTTGTGTACAGGATAGAACGTTTTTTCTTTTCCATACCTATACCCCGCCCTCACAAGCTTGAATATGAACACATCCAGTGAATAACCTCTCACCCCTGCATTATTAAAATCCTCCACGGTGGCCGTATCATCCATGTTTTGATGCACACATATATTAAGGCTGATGGGCATTGCATGATAAATGCCTCCCAGCAGCATGTAGAATCATTACACTGCATTTAATAGATCCAAAAGGAAGGCCAGGTGAGCGACAAAAATTTCCCTGCTACAGCATATAAACAATACATGTTTCAGGGCAAGACTTATCCATGTGTTCCTTTAAACATGGTCCACACAGTCACCCTAATAATCAACTGCTTACATACTATGAATAGCCCCCAGCATAAAATGTTTAAAATTAGGCAATATATTAGAATTAGGATATATGTGGATAAAGGATACATTTATAATAGAGCCGACTGCAACAGCAGCGACATTGCTGACCATATCCATTACTATGGTGTATGGGGCCAAGAGAACACCTGTGTTGCATTCCTTTCAATTGCCTGTTAATTTTGGACGAGGACCTGTTTTTTCTGTTTTTTTGGAGTTAGCACCAGGGCTGAGCAGTAGGTAAAATGTTGCAATTAGTGCACCTCAAAAAATTTAGTGCTGGCACCAAGTGATCTGTAAAGATATCTAGCACTCCCCGTGTTAAGTATAGGACGCGGAAAGTACAGTAAGCTAGCGGTACAAATCGCTAATAGCACCGCGCTAAGTAATTTTTCCCATTTGTAGCGGGAGGCAAACGATCTGTTGGTCAGGCGCTAGACTGAATTAACCTGGCGCTAACGCAAAATCACGCCGACGCAAGGGTTAGCTCACACCAGGTAATAGTGCCCTAAATAAGTATATATATGAATAAGATTCCAAAACCCCAGAGTAATGTGATGCAATGATGCCTTTTTGTTGTACTAACCTGATACTTAAATTCAATATTTTATTTGATGCAATTTGGCAGTTTCCGCTGAATGTCTGATAACTGCTTCAGCGACTCCACTTTTAGCAAATTACAGTGACCATTCGCTAAATAGGGAATTCACCTTATTTTCTGCAAAATAAATTCCCCGAAATGTGACGGAAAGCAGAGGACCTAAAGATCATTAGACCCTTTAGATTCTAACTTCCATAATAACCCCTAAAATGCCTTAAACCCAGAGAAATGCAATAAAAATAATAAACAATGTGGCATTTAGCTACCCCTTAACCCCTAAAATGCCATTAATCAAGGGAAAACATGAAATGAATACACTGAGGCATGTAGCCAACCCATTAACCCCTAAAATGCCATTAATCAAGGAAAAAACAAATGTATACTGTGAGGGATGAAGCCTGCCCATTAACCCTTAATATACAACTAAACCAAGGCATAAACTAATGTAATACACAATGTAATGTATAGTCTGAACATTAACCATTTCACTGCTGAGCCATTTCAACCCTGTGAAAATGTTTACGTTTAAGTGCACGTTTTTATTTGATGTTTTATGACTTTTACATCACACTGAATATGGTCATGTGGGGTATCATTGGAAAGGCCAGAATCTGCCCTTTCAAATGACACCTAGTTCATCCATATAGCTACGGAGATACGTTGGTCCTAAGACGTGTGGGAAGCTGGATGATGATTTTTGGTGGGGGGGGGGCACATGGGGGGGGCAAGGAATAACCTAGGGGGGGCAATTGCCCCCCCTTGCCCCCCTGTAGAGTCGCCTATGATTGTTTATAAAGAGAACAGGTTGAAATGGTGTCCTGGGTTACAGTGATTTTAGCAGTAAAACTTCAACCATGTTATATAACATTTCAATGATGGGTATATTGTGGTACCCAATGGTGTACTTAATTGGGTTAACACAATTTAAGTTGGCATTCAGGGTTGTTCAGAGAGCACCGACATTTCGGTGCCCTCTCGTTCCCCGCGCATCCCTGCACTTCGGGGAATCAAAGTTCCACCCCCTGCGGTGTATTCAGCAAGCACCGCAGGGCCCCCGTAGTGCAGGGAAAACCCGCCGCAAACCCAACAAACACTTGCCGAACACTCACCGAAAACCCGCAGAAACTGCTGCAAAAACCACACCGAACATGCCTGAAAAAGTCGACTAGCCGCCGATCACAGCACAGAACAGCTGCTGGAAAAAGCCGACAAACTGGGTAAAAAAACCATAATAAAAACAGTTTCAAATCTGAAATGCTGGTTGCAAAAAACTACTGAACGAAAACGTCTGAAATTTACATATAAGGTCCTATATCCTAATGATAATAAAAGGGTCTGTTACAGGAAAAAGAAAAAAACAATATAAAAAAACGGAAAAAAATTTTGTCGAACAAATCCCAAAAAATGCGTAAAAGATCCTATAAAATCTATAAATAAAGAGACTTTTTACTGCAGAATAAAATAATAAACGGTTTATTAGATATTGAATTAAAATGGGAATATATTTAACATTGAAGCCTATAGGATTCGCCTGAATAAACCTGTTGCATGAAAACACCGAACAGCAGGGAATTTCGGCAACTTTTCACTGCTGTTCGGTGTTCTCTGAATAGATGAACCATGGCTTCTCTATGGGGGATTTCACTGCCGTCGAACAGCACCGTACGTGCAGGCAATTCGCCAAAATTTGGCGAACTGCCTGCTCTCTGAATAGCCGAATGGCTCTGAAATGTCACCGTATGCTTAATTTCAGTGTCCGGTTACATTTTGGCAACATTTCAGATCTCTCTGAATAACCCCCATTGACTTCGGTAATATTTGGGAACCTCAGGGTTATGATATGTTCTTTCTATATTAGTAATATATAAAATATTTGAAGGCTGAAATATTATTTAGTATTTGGTACAGGCAGCATAGGGTTGGTTTACTATCAGCATGCCACCACCTCATGGATGACGATAGTAATGCTGCATCAAAAATGCAACAGATTTAAAAAAGCAGTGAAAATTTAGAAGTAATTTTTAAATTGAAAAAACTATGCACTTGCCAGATTTTTTTCAATGTTCTTTGATGCATCTTAGCAGTTAGCACCATACATGTGTCACTTGTCAGATGCTATTAAGGTTTAAAATGAAGCTCATTTTAGGGTTACTTACTGCCACGATGTGGGGATTGGGGCTAACGGTGCAGTACATTGATTAGGGGCTGAGGATGACAGGCTGAAAGTCCTGAGCAGATAATCCAAATCAGAGAGCGAGAGCGGAGTCCAAATAACAAGCAAGTGGTCGTTGCGGAACTTGCGGGCATCAGACAATCAAGGTCAAGAGATAAGACAAAGGTCATACATTGATAGAAGCAGTTGGAAAACCGGGATATATTCTCAGGGAGAAACAACTATTGATCACTTCACCCCTGTGAAGGGGGTTTAAATAGGATGCAATGTCTGAGGACACAACCTAGCCCTGTCCCTCTCTTCACCTTCACATGCCTTTGTATGGCAGAAAGGGAGTGGCGGCCCCGTCTGGCATGGCTACCGCTCCTCGCGCAACCCTGTCACTCCCCCTTGCCAGAGACCCCGTCTGACGCCATCGTGGGCCATCCTCTGGCACGCCCTTTGGCCTGCAGGACACCAGTCACACTCAGGAAACCCACGGTGGAGGCAAACCCTGACATGGGCCACGTGGTGGGAGAGAACTGCGGCCCCTCGCTGCACTGGCAAACAGCACGACCGCCCAGGATTGGTTTTAGTGAAACATCACATACATTGCATTTTGCAGGTTAGGCAAAACAGATCTGCATTCCCAGATTTGGAGAATATGCTCATTTTTTGTTTTACTGAATGTCTTAAACTTAAAAAAAAATCAAAACAGAGAAACCTAAGAGGTATAAAATGTAATTCATTTGCATTTATGCAAATGAGCACGCAGGTAATCATTTATGTCAGGGCTCAAAATTTCCACTCGTCTACTAGCATTTGGCGAGTGGAAATTGAGTGAGGGCGAGTAGAAATGTACAAGCAGGCATCACAATAAATTACTTTGTGCTGCGTATTCTGGCAGTGCCACTGTGCAGTCCCCCCCCCCTTCTCCAGGCTGCACTGTGGCAGGGATTAGCTCTCTAACCTGACCCAGCTTGTCTCTGTCACTGGAAGGGGGTGGAGAGGAACTTCCCCGCCTCCTCGCTTTGCTCACACTTGGGTCTGATGTCTGGGTATACATGTATCTGGGGTCTGATGTCCGGGGATTAATGTTGTTATTTTTGCAACTTTATTCTAAATAAAATCTTTAACAGTGTAATTTCATAAGATAATTTAAGGGTGTGTTTGTGGTGGCGAGTAATTCTTATGGCCTGGTTAGTAGCTTGGGACTTGAAATTTTGAGCTCTGCCTTATGTCACTTCCTCAGATGATGACAGCAACAGATTTTATAGGGCAGCAGTTGTACACCAGGCTCATGCTTATGTGATGACATTCAGTATTTCTTTCCTGCAGTCCTAATTAATTCAAATGTGAAATGGTATTCATAGACATATCACTGACTACAAAGGATAGATTGAATATGTGCTCTCCCTGTGACCTCTTTATGGTGCAAGACTGTAAAAGAATCTGCTCTTGGCTGCTGTCAAATAAAAGAAGAAACGTATGGAATCATAAGGATGCATGTCTTACATAATATACTGCAAAGTCCTAACTGTAAAACTCCTCCATAAAAATGCATGACAGGTGCATCAAAGACTGGTCCACACATGGATCTATAGGAACGTTGATAGCGGGTATGACAAAACGTGTCTTTATGTGAAAATGAGTTGGAGTTGTAAAGGAAATCTAGATGATTACATTTTAGGCTGGCTAGAGGTAGAAAAACAGCTGGAGAAATTTCCAGGTGAATAATTTTGACCGAAATAAGTCTTTTCCTTTATTTCTGCATGGATGACTGAACATTCTATAGTCCCCCCTCCATATAAATCTATTTCTGTATGGAAGGTAAAACCTCTCAATTGAACAATTTTAAATTCAATTAATATGTCACATCTTAGTTCCATACTATTTTATTAAAATGTTAGCCTATTGTCTGGTGATTACATATTATGTTATACTCTTTTTCTTTACTTTTGAAGACCCCAGTTTTCTAGATGTTCACTAATTTAAATTTTTCTTCAGATGAATAAATGGGTGTTACTTGAGTATTTTATCCCTTTTATACTTAAAATATGTATACACCTTTTTGTATTGAAAAACCTTAAAAAACAAAGTTGTAAAACCACACTTACAAACCTTTTTTTTTTTTTTGAGAGACACTTTCAGGGTTATTCAAAGAGAATCGAAAAGTCTCCGCACGTTCGGTTACTTTTCGTTCTCTTCATTTCGGTGCGATTTGGAGATCCCATATCGGCGACCCTGCAGTGTATTCAGCAGGCACCACAGGGCCGTCGTAGTGCGGGGAAAAATCGCCACAAACCCACCGAAAACTCACCGCAAAACGAGGGCGAACGCACACCGAAACCCGTAAAAACATCTGGATTAACCCGCCGGAGAAACCCGAGCAGGAGCTGATCAGCCGCAGGAAAACCCGACACCGCAGACGAATGGAGTGAAAAAAAACCAAAACAGTACGCTTGAATGTTTGAAAAGTGAAACGCTGTTTGCAAACCAACTACTAAGCGAAGATTTCTGAAATTTACAAATGAGGTCCAATGAATGATAATAAAAAGGGCTGTTACAGAAAAAAGAAAAAACGATTTTAAAATAACTTGAAAAAAATGTTTGCAAACAAATCCCCAAAAAAATGCCTAAAAGGTCCTAAAAAATCTAAAAATAAAGAGACTTTTTACTGCAGAATATTATAATGAACGGTTTATTAGATATTGAATTAAAACGGGAATATTTTTACCATTGAAGCCTATGGGATTCGCCTGAATAAACCTGCCAAATTAAACTACCGAATGGCAGGGCATTTCGGCAACTTTTCACTGCTGGGTTTTGCTCTCTGAATAGCCAAAGCATTGCTTCTATATGGGGATTCACTGCCCTCGAACAGGCACCATATGTGCAGGCAATTCGCCAGGATTTGGCGAATCGCCTGCTCTCTGGATAGCCGAATGGCCAGGAAAGGTAACAGAACGCTGAATTTCAGCGTTCGGTTACCTTTCTCCAGCAATTTGGAGCTCTTTGAATAACCCTGTTTGTCTTTCCCAGTTTATTGATTCATGAATCTGGTTGACCAGTGAAATTGCAATATGAGCATTGATCACTTCAATGCCGCCCCCTTCCCCTCCCCCAAAAAGGAAACCAGTAAAGCCCTGATATTGTGGTGTTACAGCCCCCCGTCTATCTTACTGGAGAACAGAAAATGCTAGAAAACATCCTCTGCAAACATCACTTGCATTTTTCAAATTGGAAATTTGAACTGGGAATGGGGTATAAGATGCTGAGCGTTGCTACATATGAATCTAAGGCCCCGTTCACACCTATACGTTTTAAAGCGCGTTCCTGTGCGCTTTAAAACGCATAGACGGGGAAATCCCATGCTTTTCAATGGGACCCGTTCACACCTAGGCGTTTTAAAGCACGCAGGATCGCGCATTAAAACGTCCTGTGCCAAAATAAGTCTGGAAGCTTCTTTTGGTGCGCATAACAGCGCGTTCGCGGCCATAGACATAGCCGCGAACGCGCTGAAATGTGCGTTCGTGCATTTTTTTCGTATGCGCAAACGCGCGTAAAAAACGCTCGTTTTTGCGCACGTTTGAAGAACGTGCAGGTGTGAACCCGGCCTTATGGCTTCCATACTCACCAGATAAGCTCTCTCTTCTTCTCCAGGAACTTGGACACACTGGTCGGGCTGCTGAAGCTGGAATTTTGCTGCTGTTCCACGGTCCAATCCTTTGTCCTTTCCCTCACTCTCTCCACCTAAAAGAACGAGAGGAAGGCATTAGTTAGTCGAGGTCTATATCCTCCTGTCACTGACACCCTTCTTTAAGCTTGGAGGAAGACTACCACTACTGTACATTATTGTGTCTGGCCAGTCTTCTGTGTCTGGGCCTCATTTAGAGCCTATTCACCCTCGCTTCCATCTACAGATGATAGTTGTATTTTCTCCAGTCCCAGCCATAAGGGTCAGTCAAAATACCCTGAGGGTGCATGTATCCACTTTATAAGTTCTTGGAGGATGTTAATGGACTTTGGATGCCCTAGTAATTTTCTTTCTCAAGGCAAGAATTTGTCTTTCATTGTAAAGCTTTTCTTGTGCCTTTAATTAGTCTACAGACCTTCAATGCAACGGTAGCTATATCGCTTCCACAGGAATAACGAGGTTGAGATCTTTAAGGGCAAAAGTATCTGCTTGATTAATACAGAAGGTTCATAAAATATAGACTGTAACTCAAAAGCCAAGGAGTTCCAAAGACTGACTGAATTGCCTCTAAGCTCTGAAGGTTTCGAGACCGACAGACAACCTAGGACACGCTCAGAAACACAAGACGTAGTTCGACAGTCTTTATAGTATTCAAGGTGCAGGGCAGTCAGAAGAAAAGCAGAAACAGTTTGTACTGTTATGTACTTGCGGATAGTAGATACCTGGCGAATACCAGAAGGTACTAACTGGCATACACAGTTGTTCTCTCGAGTATATTCAGAGATGCTATCAGGAATAACATATGGCAGAAATAGACAATCTTTCTGAATCGCGATTTTCACATTAACATCAACATGAGCTGTAAGTTGGGTATAGGTACCTTGAAAGGTCACAAGCGATACCCCTAAATGAGATGGGCCAAAACCCAGATAACGAGCAATAAACCCAGTGGCAAGCATGGGGTTAAATCTCCAATGCTCACAAGCAGCGATATACAAACGATTAGAGAGAATAGTCAAAGTCCAAGCCGGGTCAAATAACAGGAGCAGGAATCGCATACAGAAATGGGTTGTCAACAGAGAAGCTCACTCAGTATCAGGATAATGGTGCGGGAAGTAAACTCCACGTCAGGGCGACGAGGAAACTCCTCGCGCCCTGTTTTAAAGCCGGTGGCTCCTTGTGACCACACCTGGCCCCGCCCCCTCAGACACCATTCTGCCAGCAGGAAGTGCTGGCACCCTGACAACCAACGGTACCCCACCATGCCCAGACCCCCCAGGGAGCACAGCAGGGGCTGAGGATGTAACATTCAAGCACTCATGGGTCCTCCATTTGAACAATTGGAAGAGGTCAATTATTTTGTGCACCCTTTAAAAACAGTCCTGCTAGTTGCCTTAACTTCTGTGTTGGGTGTCAAAGCTCAGAGTCTTCTAGGCAGATGCTCCCTTTACAGTTTTTATATGTTTTTATAGTGTTTATTTTATATGGAAAAATGAATTTGTCCAGTGTTTTCAATTCCTTTTTGAGGTGGTGTCCTTGCATTTGAGTCAGGAAGTGATTCTCCCCTTTTGTTTAGATTCATCTTCTCCCAGTGGCTTTCAAAGACATGCTCTGGATCCTCTCAGTTGCCTTAAAGTTTATGTGACTCACACCAAACCTTGGAGAAAAAATGTTTCAGTTGTTTACGGACCCTTTGAATACCCAGTAAAGGTTGTCCAGCCTCTACTTCCACTATTTGCCATTGGATTGTGGTGGAGTTCCCTTTCCTCTGACACACTGAAAAGCTTAACTTTTTTAGGTTTTGGTTAAATCTTTTAAGATACAATAAATATTTGATATTTGTGATAATTATCATAAAGATTTCCTAAAATCTACCCTGGTTATGGTTTTATTGTCAACGTCAAATTTCATTATGGGCTAAGGATAATGCAATTCTCATAATTCTTTATAGTATTATTCTGTTCAAAAGCATTTTTACTAGCTACCATAAAGTTAGCTAGACAATAGTTTCCCTAATAGAAATACCTTGGTCATTCTCATCTAACCGGCTGGGTGGAGTAGAGATAACATCACTGCTCTGCATGGAGAGAGCCTGTGGAGTCATGGGTTCGATCCCAGCGAGCAACCTCTCCAGTAAGCAGGGCAACCATCAGAAATGATGGGGCCCCTTACTAAACCTCACGATGGGGCACTCCCTCAACCTCTAACAACTTTTCTCCCCCTTCAAAAAAAAAAAGGACATAACATAGCACCACAGCAAAAAAACTCCCAGTAATGTGCAGTGTGTATGAGCGTATCACAGAATCCACAGCAATAAAACTCACAGTAATGTGCGGTGTGTATGAATGTATCACAGAATCCACAGCAATAAATCTCACAGTAACGGGCTGTATGTGATGGCCTCTGGGTCTGGGTCTGGTCCCTGGGTCTGGTTTGGGCCTTGGGGTCTGGGCTGGGCCTTGGGGTCTGGTCTATGCCCTGGGTTTGGTCCCTGGGACTGGGCCTTGGGGTCTGGGCCCTGAGTCTGGTCTGGTCTGGTACCTGGGGTCTGGGCCTTGGGGTCTGGGCCCTGGCCCTGGGGTCTGGGCCCTGGGTTTGGGCTTTGGGGTCTGGGCCCTGGGTCTGGGCCTTGGGGTCTGGGCCTTGGGGTTTGGGCCTTGGGCCCTAGGTCTGGACCCTGGGCTCTGGGCCTTGGGGTCTGGGCCTTGGAGTCTGGGCCCTGGGTCTGGGCCTTGGGGTCTTGGGGTCTGGGCCCTGGGTCTGGGTCTGGCCCTTGGGTCTAGGCTGAGCCCTGGCTCACCACTCCACTGTCTTCCTTCCTTCAGCTCTCCTTTTCTTCTCCTTTTCTTCAATCTTCTTTTCTTCTATCTTCTTCTCTTCTTTTCTTCTGTCTTCTTGTCTTCAGCCCGGCCCCTCCATCTCAGGTGCGCAGCTTCATTTGGAGCCCCGCCTAGCCAGCCAGTGAAGCTGCCAGGAGCCGGAGGAGACACGGTGTCTCCTCCGGCTCCTGCAGCAGAGACACAGCTCCGGATTCGGACTCATCGAGTCCGATACCGGAGCTGTAAAAGGCCCCTTACGGCAGCATGGGGCGTAATGCCCTGATGGCGGCCCTGCCAGTAAGTGTCCTTGGCAAGACACCTAATGGTACATAATTGCCACCCAGGACATACTTGAAAAAGAGAGGAATCTCAATGTATCCTACCTGGTAAAATACTTTCTCAAAAAAAAATAAAAAAAAATGTTTTGTTATCTCTATTTCTTTATTTTCCTCTATTTTCTTTGATATGTTTTTCTTTCTTCCCCCATGTTTTATTCACGTTTCACTTTCCCCTTTGGATTCTTTTTCCACCTAATATCACCAATATATATCAGCCATGATATGGCTCAGGCAGGCCAATGAGCGATGAAAAGTCACCAAAAAAGGTATATAAGTCAGTATGAAATAATAATAACAGTAATAAAAATAAATATATAGAATAATTATTAACATTTTTCAAAAATAATTAATATATATTAATCGTTTCTCAAGTAATGCAATAAGGGATACAAACAAAAGGGTAGATGGGGAAACGTTGCAAAAATAAAAGAACATCGCAACATGAGCACTATTTGTGGAATACAGCAACAGCAATCACATACAGGATAATTCAAAGCGATCCGAATTGCTCAAGAAAGGTAACCGAACGCTAAAAAGCAGCATTCGGTTACCTTTCTTGGCCATTCGGCTATCCAGAGAACAGGCAATTCGCCAAATCCTGGCGAATTGCCTGCACATACGGTGCCTGTTCGGTGCCTGTTCGAGGGCAGTGAAATCCCCATAAAAAAGCACTGCTTCGGCTATTCAGAGAGCACAAACCAGCAGTGAAAGGCTCCCGAAATGCCCTGCCATTCGGTGGTTTCATGCGGCAGATTTATTCAGGAGAATCCCATAGGCTTCAATGTTAAAAATATTCCCGTTTTAATTCAAAATCTTATAAACCATTCATTGTAAAATTCTGCAGTAAAAAGTCTCTTTATTTATAGATTTTTTTAGAATATTTTAAGCATTTTTAATTATTATTTTTTTAAAAAAGTCCAATTTGTTTTTCTTTTTTTTAAGTTTACTTATTTTTTCTGTAACAGCCCTTTTTATTATCATTCCCTGGACCTCATATGTAAATTTCAGACATTTTCGCTCAGTAGTTTATTTGCAAACAGCGTTTCACTTTTCACACATTCAAGCAAACTGTTTTCCTAATTTATTCAACTCCCTCTGTCTGCAGTGTCAGCTTTTCCGGTGGCTGCACTGCTTGTGATCAGCTCCTGCTTGGGTTTTTACGGCGTTTTCGGCGGGTTAGTCCAGATGTTTTCGCGGGTTTTCAGCGTGCATTCGCCAGGTTTTGCGGTTAGTTTTCGTCAGGTTTGCCGCGGCCTTTCCCTGCAATTCGGGGGACCCTGTGGTGCTTGCTGAATACACTGCAAGGTCGCCAAAATGGGATCGGCAAAACAAACCAAATGCAGTGAAGTGCGGTGACTTTTCGATTCTCTTTGAATACCCTATATGTCCTCTTGTTTTGCTACTTTGTTTCCCTTTAAATATACTCCCTTCCACTACCTTGTGGATTCCCTTTACGTATTTAAATGTTTCTATCATATCTCCTCTGTCTCGTCTTTTTTCCAAGCTATACATGTTAAGATCATTAAGCCTTTCCTGGTAACTTTTCTCCTTCAAGCCGTACACCATTTTAGTAGCCCTTCTCTGAACTCTCTCTAAGATGTCTATATCCTTCTGGAGATACGGTCTCCAGTACAAAATGTGTTTTGGAGTGCTGTCAACTCATCAGAAGGAATACTAATCGCTCATGTGCCGTAAACGTATAGAAACGGGCAGTTGCTGTAATGCCTACCTGCAGGCGAGCATGCCCCCACTTCAGCATACCACAAAAAACAACTTTGGTGATGCCTCCATCATTAAACGTACCGTCCGCACAGACTAGAAAGGCACATAGGAAGGAGATTAGATATAACTGTTCTTAACACATTAAGGAACATGTCCAAGAAACTAAAAATAAAAACAAATCAGGAAGAAACTATTTACAAAGGAACTATTACGTATCTCCTACACGGCAACATGCCCGCTGTTGCCCACTACTCTCGAGGTGAATGGGAGGAACTGGAGGATCGTTGGTGAGAAAAATGCCAAGAGATATATCAGTTAAGTTCAGAGCTGCAAGACCTATACAGTGCAATGATTCACGGGGTCCAAGAATAGGGTCAAATGACTGGTGGCTGAGACGTAGCTGCGTCAAGTCATAGGGCCATTTGAGGTGCAGAGATATGGGTTTGGCAAACAGGTAAGGCTAACCGTACAAGGTAACTGGGTATCTCTAGATTCGTGAGAAGCACCATGTCAAGTAGTACCTGGCAAGGTTTCTTTAAACCGCCTTTCTCTTCCACATTTGTTTCCAGTCCTTGGACACTTTCTTAATCAAAGGGGTATAGGACGATCTTGGCAAGGATGGTGCTAATCCCAGCTCTATTAAAACTGAGAGCCCCTGATCCAATATTGTCACAATGCATGACCCCTGGTGTGATATTAGCAGGCTTTGTGGAAAGCCCCAACTATATGGTATTGCATGGTGTCTCAGGGAAGCGGTGACCCACTGTAGAGACGTGAGAAAGTCTAGGGTACATTACACAAAGTCCGGGAACGCCTGGATATGATCGTATTCAGGAGACCGACCTTATGCTTTACACAGGGCTCGAAAAATAAGCTCTCGAGTTCAGAAGTAATGTAAGTGTAGTATGACATCACACACAGTGTCGGCTGGCATCAAAGGAGGACGAGGGATTCGGTGAATTCTATCCATCAGCAATGAGTCAGGCCTGCGGGATCTGTTTTCCAGCACTTTTTGTTAATCATTGCTCCAAAGATTCTTCCAATTCATGCACTTTGTCTGCCATTAAATTTTGTGCATCTGCTTAATCCCCACTTTATCCTCTATGTGAGATGTACGATCTCCCAATGCCTGCATGTCTGCCTCAATCTCCTTAGCCACATCTCTGAGCTGGGATTTAAGGTCTGAGGACATGGTAGCCTGGATACCTTCCAGGGAGGCCGAGAGTACTCTGAGTTCCGACCCTGTAGCTGGGCCATCTGCCATCGGCGCTGCATGGGTGTTCGGACTTGGAGGGACAAAGACATCTTGGATTTCGGCCGGCGCTGTCTTAGGCTAGGGTCAGATGAGCGCATTTTCTACGGACTGTGCGTCCGTGCAGTACGGACGTACTTTCTGACTGACTACAAGGTAGTGGCCACACAGTCCGTTTTTTTCACTGACGTATTTTTTGACTGATGTAGCAGGGAAAATAAATTACAATGAAAAAACATTCTGTCCGTCAAAAATGCTGGACGTATAAATGCAGTCTGTCTGACCACGTTCCATCACTCACACACAAAGCTATGCGGACGTTGTGGACGTGGCGCACTCCGCACGTCCGTTCTAGCAGTATTACGTTCTTGCCTAACCTGCGTCCGTTTGCAGCGTCCGTCAGCCTCCGCACTTCTGTGCGGACGTACTTCGTGTGTGGGGCTCCATTTAACACAATTGTATGCTATCACGGACGTACTTATGTGCAGCAACACGGACATTAACACTGTGCTCGTCTGACCCCAGCCTTAATCAATGATGGAGCACAGAATGAAAAACTCTGACTTGGATCCCAGGTGTTTATTCCACCCATGTGACATCTCCACCAGTCATGGAAACTGCTGGGGAGGTGATTGAGCTGCTGCTGCCCACTCCTGGTCACGTTTGACGAGGTCTGTATGCAGAGCTCTTCTATCACACCACCATCACGATCGGTGGTTACCCACGCCCCTGTAATTAACAATTTTTTTTAAAGACTATTTAGGGTAAAACAAGCAAACCTAAAAAAAAAAATAATAGGCATCGTTCACATACATTTTAAAGCCAATCCCTATTAACCTTCTACATTATGAATTGACCTGAAAAAGGTATAATTTATATAATGAAAAGTGTTCATCAAAAAGAAACTGCACTCCCCATGAAGCTCTCCATATTTACTATCAGACTCGTAAATACCAATTAGCTATCCAATGATAGGCATTTCTTTGTTCTCTTTGCACCAGATTTTTCTAAATATCTTTATAGGTTTTCAGGTTATAGTTGTGAGTCATTCACTGAGACACAAGCTTACAGCATGAGCTATCTTGAACAATACATATATGGAATTTACTAGCCTGCATAAAATTTTGAGCTCAAAACAAATGTCATGCAACATGCCTGTAATTAACATTTTTAATGCATCATGTAGCAGGATTAGAGACAAAACATTGGGGATTATTAAGAGAGCAGTGAAATTTCGCTGACATTTCGGTGCTCGCTCGTTCCCCACGCTTCCATGCACTTTGGGGAATTAAAGTTCCCGAACCCAGGGCCCTCGGAGTGCAGGGAAAGCCCACCACAAACTCGACGAACACTCACCGTAAACCTGCAGAAACTGCTGCAAAAACCACGCCGAACACGCTGGAAAAAGCCACCGATCACAGCGCAGAGCAGCTGCCGTAAAAAGCAGGAAAAAAACAGTATGCTTGAAAGTTTCAAAATTGAAACGCTGTTTGCAAAAAAACTACTGAACAAAAATGCCTGGAATTTACACATAAGGCCCAATGAATGATAATAAAAAGTCTGTTAAAGAAAAATGAAGAAACTAAAAAAAAAAAAATGGGAAAAAAAATTTGCCTTAAAAATCCCCAAAAATGCCTAAAAGATCCTAAATAAAATCTATAAATAAAGAGACTTTTTACTGAAGATTAAAATAATAAACGGTTTATTAGATATTGAATTAAAATGAGAATATTTTTAACATTGAAGCCTATGGCATTCGCCTGAATAAACCTGCCGAATGAAAACACCGAACAGCAGGGTATTTCGCCAACTTTTCACTGCTGTTCAGTGTTCTCTGAATAGATTAACCATTGCTTCTCTATGGAGGATTTCACTGCCCTCGAACAGCACCGTACGTGCTTGCAATTCGCCAAAATTTGGCCAACTGCTTGCTCTCTGAATAGCCGAATGGCCCCGAAATGTCACCGTACGCTGAATTTCAGTGTCTGGTTACATTTCGGCGACATTTCAGACCTCTCTGAATAACCCCTATTGTTAAAAAAACAAAATGGATACAATAACAGAAATCCTTGGAAAATGAGAAACAACGCAAACCCAGAGCCACCAAGTGAATAACCTCTACAGCCAGTGATTGATGAAATTGACTAAAACAGGAATTTCTGTATGCTCTCACTTTATTCAGTATGTTGCCCTTTATTATAAACCAAAACACTACCATCTGGTAGTACAGATGCCATTGTCCCAGATTTTCTAATATTTAAAAAGTCACTTTTATTAGATAAACATCATAAAAATATATGAAAGAATGAAAATGAGGAAAAAATATACACAGGGTTATTCAGAGAGAGGTGAAAACCAGGAGCAGGACTGGGGAAAAGTGGAAATTCTTCAGGGTTATTCAAAAAGAATCGAAAAGTCACCGCACGTTCGGTGACTTTTCTTTCTCTTCAATTTGGCACGATTTGGCGATCCCATTTCGGCGACCCTGCGGTGTATTCAGCAAGCACCACAGGGTCCCTGAATTGCAGGGAAAAGTCGCCGCAAACCCGCCAAAAACTCAACGCAAAACCCGGTGAAGGCACACCGAAAACCCGCAAAAACATCTGGATTAACCCCGCCGAAAACATCGGAAAAACCCGAGCAGGAGCCGATCACACGCAACGCAGCCGCCGGAAAAACCCCACACTGCAGACGAATGGAGTGAAAAAAAAAACAGTTTGCTTGAATGTTTGAAAAGTGAAACGCTGTTTGCAAAGAAACTACTGAGCGAAAATGTCTGAAATTTACATATGAGGTCCAAGGAATGATAATCAAAAAGTCTGTTACAGAAAAAAGACCAAACGTTTAAAAAATTATTTTTAAAAAAAAATGTTTGGCAAAAAAATCCCGAAAAATGCTTAAAATATCTGAAAAAATCTATGAATAAAGAGACTTTTTACTGCAGAATATTATAATCAACGGTTTATTAGATATTGAATTAAAATGGGAATATATAACATTGAAGCCTATGGGATTCGCCTGAATAAATCTGCCGCATGAAGCCACCAGGCAGGGCAAAAATAGCCGATTTGGAAAGTTGGATAATGGGAGAATTTTTCTGGTTTGGCTATTTTGACCTCAAATTTTCACTTCTCCAGTCATTCTCTTGGTTTTCACCTCTCTCTGAATAACCCTGATAGAGTGAAAGATATAAAAATAAACAATGATAATTGGAAACAAAATAATATTACCATAATAATCAATATTTGTGACCTTATAAACGCCATATATTTGATGCAGTCAAGTGACGAACAATGTCCCCCCTTTTTTTATAAACTATTAATATTCCGATATTGCATATAATTGCAGCGCACCCCCACACTGTGCCGTGTGTATAAAAATTCACATCAGAAGGACAAATAATTATATCTGTATAGTAGGTTATAGTTATTGCTGGCTAGTGATCACTCTTATTGGTAAGGAAACGTATAAAGGAATAAATAAATAGAAATAGAACCTCAAAGAATTTATGGCCTAATAGCCAAAAAGAATTCAAAATATTTTAACCAAATGTACATGCTTGGCTGAGGAGCCAATAAGGCGAAGCTACCATCTGTGGGATTATGACTGAACGCCTCTAAGTCAGAATCCCCCCTAAAGATGGCGATACCACAGCGTATGGTACAGATATGGCTGTCACTGTTCAGGCAGGCCCATGGCCCTAAGGAATTCCGCCATGACTTGCCTCTGAAGCACCCTGATCCGAGGCTGACGTGCTTCAGTTCCTACCTGATGTGTCACATTGGCTTTGTGGTGAGCTCACACAACGTGGGAAAATAGCCACATATTGAGGGAGTCTGAAGATTTCCCTTACCCACTGATGGTCGATGGGTGCCAAGATCCATCTGTTCTTCCCTATATTTGTCAGTGAGTTAAGTCGCAATCTTCTTTGTGCATCAGGCCACACCCCTGTACTTTTCTGATCTTGCCTTTAAATTATCATCCAAACTGTAAAGGTTATTATTTAAAAGAAAAAACAATGTCAAACATTTCCATGCATGAGAATTTTTTTTTTTTAAAAAAAAAAAACCTGTATTTTGAGTTTTGCACAAACAGTCAAAAAGAAGGTATACGGTGTAAACAGACCACGCAGGGCCGCATCCACTTTGTCACATACAAAAACAAAGAGGTCTCAATAAAAACAACAGTCGTAAAGGAGTTTGCAAATAAGGAATTGGGCCATCGGGACGGGGAAGAAAAATAAGGGAGGCGGGAATAGCGGTGGGGACTGCCCAACATAAGGGACATTCCCAGCTCACCCTGGTTTCCAAAGAAATTGAGAGTTGAGAGCCATGAAAGAGTTCCAGGGCCAGGGGAACTGAGGCCAAGAGGATGGCCAGAGCCATGGTTGCCATGCAGGTGGCTCACTCAAAGCATCCCAGTGTCCCTCACAAAAAAAAGGGGGGATATAAGAGGATCTTGATGCACCCACCACTCACTTACAAGACAAAGCTCCAAGGCTCAGAGGCCAACACAGAGTCCGCACAGAAATGATCAGTGGTAGCAAAAACCAAACCAAAGAAAATAAAATAGGACAAATAAAAACAAGGTCCGCCAATAGAGTCCGCTAGGAAATATACCGCATTCACAAAAAAAATATAGAAAAGCAAAGTCTGCCAAAAATATTATTAGAACGTAAAACAAAGAGTCAGCACCCCAAGGGGGAAAAAAGGAAATCTACGCACATCAAAAAGGGTAAGAACGTAGGGAATACGCCTGAAGGGAAGAACGCTGGGAGAAGAAGCTCTTGTTACATCCTGGTTCCAGGGAACGGGACATCGGGGAAAACCCTAGTGCGGCCATCGGCAACTATGCTTCATCCCTTTGGTTATTGTAAAGCGCTGCGGAAACTGATGATGCTATATAAATGATGACAATAATAATAATAATCAGACATCGAAGCCACCTGCACGGTCCCATTAGTCGTTACAAGAATGGAGCCAGTAGACCCCCCCACTTATAATGAATCCCCTTAGCTCGCTGGTCGTCACCTCCTTGAGGCGGCGTCGGGCCAGCGGTGTAGCAAAGGGGAGATCCGTGAAAAAAGACGGCGACAGCTACTCTATTGGAAGATTTTCAGATTGACTTTAGAGATTACTCTGCCTCGAAAGGACACTCACTGAGGAAGCCTATATGGCGAAAACGCACTCTGGTGATCATTTTAAAGCTTTTGTATTATTTTATACCAAAAAAAAAAAAAAATACTTTTTATACATGGCTTGCTGCCTGGTCTTTTTCATCGATACACATTTTTTCCTGAGCCCACTTATTCGTCCTTCCCACCCTGGAATCTGGATTACATTGCCGGAACCAAGGAAAAGAGAAGAAATCAACTAAATATAAGTATTCCAATCTTACAGTACTTCCATCCTCTTCGTGAATTATTCAGCATATATCACATTTTCTCTTGCAAACTGCTTTTATCATATATATACATATACCGTATATGCTGTTTTAGTACATAACCACTAGGGTGCGCTAGGAACCCTTTCTCTTGCGTTAAGGTTACCAGGAAAGGCTTAATGATCTTAACATGTACAGCTTGGAAAAAAGACGAGACAGAGGAGACATGATAGAAACATTTAAATACGTAAAGGGAATCCACAAGGTAGAGGAAGGGAGTATATTTAAAAGGAAACAAAATAGCAAAACAAGAGGACATAGTTTTAGATTAGAGGGGCAAAGGTTTAAAAGTAACATCAGGAAGCATTATGAGCATTTACTTAGAGGGTGGTGGATACATCGAACAGCCTTCCAGTTGAAGTGGTAGAGGCCAAAACAGTAATTGAATTTAAGCAAGCATGGGATAGGCATAAGGCTATCCTAAACAAAAGATAAATCCAGGTAAAGTATCCATGTAATTGGGCAGACTAGATGGGCCGAAAGGTTCTTATCTGCCGACATTTTTCTATGTTTCTATGTTTCTATCTTATTGTGTCTTTTGAGGTGTGTGGACACTTTATATTCTAGTGGCAGCACCCACCCTAATACTTTATCCTGACGTACAAGATAAAACACATACATAAGCTCTGTCTCCACATTTCCATTCCCTATCTAATGGAAGAGGGTTACGTGAAACAGGGCCTCCATGAACTGAAGTTTCAGCTTGACATCCCACGCCGCTGCCAGGACGTCCCTCAGGTCCGCACTCAGGGCCATCAGCGACTTCTGAAGGCGCAGCACAGATCCAAAGAACTCTGGATCAGCGGGTTCGCGGCAGAAAAGGGAGGCTGCAAGCCTGTTCACTAGCCCCAGACTAGCCTGGAGCAGCATTGAGTCCAGAATCCCCCTGATCCGGACAATCTGCTGCTGATGGTGGGTCTACACAGCAGTTCCACCACGAACGAGAGGAGGTCCGCTTGGGCCTGTAAGGATTCCACTTGCGTCGTCATGAGGCCTTCAGCAACCTCCACCCCTGTCGTGCGATCCCAGACTGCAGACATCTGGGCTTGGACTCCAACCACCTCAGCCTGCACTCCAACATCAGTCTGCCAGGTTGCTTTGAAGTCTGCTATCATAGCGCAGATATCCCCCTTAGTAGCGGGCAGGTGGTGATCTGATTGACGTCTGTGACTGCGGGGGATGCAGCAGGAACAGCCACAAGGCAGTCAGCATCTGTTTCGCCAGGTCGAGGAGTCGGTCCCGAGGCAGTCCCCTCCACTGATAAGAGGGACCCCAAGGACGGGTCCGGCACCTCTGGCCAGGGTCCTTCATCATCACCCGGGCGTGGAACGGGTGTCACAGGGGCAGTTCGATGGCGCCCACCGTTGTCCCCAGGGAGTCTCAGATGTCACGCTGATGGCAGTCCGCAGCCGACTGTTGCTTCAGCTACTTCTTCCCCATTAAACAGAACCCGGACTCAAGGCACGAGGCAGAGTCGGGGAGAAAAGGTGAGTACAGCGTGTCACCACAAGCTGGGAAGACGGGCGCTTGGCGTAGGCTGCAGGAGTAAGGCCGAGTGTGGCGCTCAATTCGACCGTAGGTCTGCTACCTCTCCCCGCTGCAGTAATGTTGGCTCCATTTTCCTGGGGGTTAAAATCTGCAGACTCAGCCCCAAAAACAATGGGAGGGCGGTAAATTGTGGTGTATGGGCCCGGGAGCTCATCGAAATGCATCCGCTCTCCTCAAGAATCCAAGTTAAACCCTGCATGAGAAAAATTAATGATGTCAGTGAAAAATTATTTTAGTTAAAACAGAAAAGGAATGTAAATGGTAGTGTTAAGATGTATGATCCTCAAACAGGTTGTTGACTTTTTTATTTTTAACCCCTAAACAATGAAGTGATTGGAAAATTTAAAAAACAAAAAGTTTGCTTTCCCAATGTTAATTTTAGTAGGCCGATCTTAGTTATATAATATTATTGGCAAGAAACACGAAGACTGTTGTAAGTTTATGATTAATACAAGCATAATAAATGAGAATGCAATGATTGCTTCAACTAATTTAAAGAACAAGAACAATGTTCTTGTAATCCTGGAATAACTACCTTGTAGTTTTATTACATCACTAAGTAGGCAGTCATAACTGAAAGCAATTAGCCAGAAAGTGCACTTGTAGAACAGGGGAAACCGTGATGTTTTTCAATTCTATTAAAAATATAAGTAAAGATATATATATATATATATATATATACAGTTAGGTCCAGAAATATTGGGACATCAACACAATTCTAACATCTTTGGCTCTATACACCACCACAATGGAGTTGGAATGAAACAAACACAACGTGCTTTAACTGCAGACTGTCAGCTTTAATTTGAGGGTATGCACATCCAACTCAGGTGAACAGTGTAGGACTTACAGCAGTTTGCAGATGTGCCTCCCACTTGTTAAGGGACCAAAGGTAATGGGACAATTGGCTTCTCAGCTGTTCCATGGCCAGGTGTGTGATATTCCCTTATTACCCCAATTACAATGTGCAGATAAAAGGCCTAGAGTTCATTTCAAGTGCGCTATTTGCATTTGGAATCTGTTGCTGTCAACTCTCAAGATGAGATCCAAAGAGCTGTCACTATCAGTGAAGCAAGCCATCATTAGGCTGAAGAAACAAAAACAAACCCATCAGAGAGATAGCAAGAACATTAGCTGTGGCCAAAACAACTGTTTAGAACATTCTCAAAAAGAAGGAACGCACCGGTGAGCTCAGCAACACCAAAAGACCTGGGAGACCTCGGAAAACAACTGTGGTGGATGACCGAAGAATTCTTTCCCTGGTGAAGAAAACACCCTTCACAACAGTTGGCCAGATCAAAAACACTCTCCAGGAGGTAGGTGTATGTGTGTCAAAGTCAACAATCAAGAGAAGACTTCACCAGAGTGAATACAGAGGATTCACCACAAGATGTAAACCATTGGTGAGCCTCAAAAACAGGAAGGCCAGATTAGAGTTTGCCAATCAACACCTAACAAAGCCTTCACAGTTCTGGAACAAGATCCTATGGACAGATGAGACCAAGATCAACTTGTACCAGAGTGATAGGAAGAGAAGAGTATGGAGAAGGAAAGGAACTGCTCATGATCCTAAGCATACCACCTCATCAGTGAAGCATGGTGGTGGTAGTGTCATGGAGTGGGCATGTATGGCTGCCAATGGAACTGGTTCTCTTGTATTTATTGATGATGTGACTGCTGACAAAAGCAGCAGGATGAATTCTGAAGTGTTTCAGGCAATATTATCTGCTCACATTCAACCAAAGGCTGCAGAACTTATTGGACGGCGCTTCCCAGTGCAGATGGACCCAAGGCATACTGCAAAAACGACCAAAGAGTTTTTGAAGGGACAGAAGTGGAATGTTATGCAATGGCCAAGTCAATCACCTGACCTGAATCCCATTGAGCATGCATTTCACTTGCTGAAGACAGAACTGAAGGGAAAATGCCCCAAGAAGAAGCAGGAACTGAAGACAGTTGCAGTAGAGGCCTGGCAGAGCATCACCAGGGATGAAACCCAGCATCTGGTGATGTCTATGCGTTCCAGACTTTGGGCTGTGAGTGACTGCAAAGGATTTGCAAACAAGTATTAAGAAGGGAAAGTTTGATTTATGATGATTATTCTGTCCCATTACCTTTGGTCCCTTAACAAGTGGGAGGCACATCTGCAAAGTGCTGTAAGTCCTATACCGTTCACCTCAGTTGGATGTACATACACTCAAATTAAAGCTGACAGTCTGCAGTTAAAGCACATTGTGTTTGTTTCATTCCAACTCCATTGTGGTGGTGTATAGAGCCAAAAGATGTTAGAATTGTGTCGATGTCCCAATATTTCTGGACCTGACTGTATATATATTTGTAAGTAATTCTGCATCTGGGGTATGAGTGTTACACAGTCTACTCTTGGTTATACTTTTATATTCCAACCAGCTCTCAAGGAGTATCTCTCCACTCTGTCCCATGACTACATGCATAGATGTTGTGACAGACCGCCTGGCACACCAACTATATGCCTCTGTCAAACTCTAGCTTTCTCCAAGCTGGACCCCGACATCCAGGATTATCAGCCCAAAACCTCCCTAAAATCACCAGGCACGACCAGTGTTTTACAGTGAAAAGCAAGACTGACTTTTTATTTTATTACATACAGCTATGTGCATTAAGGGACAACCCCCTTCATGAATAAATCACAGATACTATCAACAGATCCAGTTACGTGACAATGGGAAGGTATATTCAAAATAATGGACCGATCACACAGGCAACCTTATCTTAAACTGCTTGCTAGTTCCAGGGAGAAAGGGGAGTTGAGGTGGAAGCAGAGCATGTGAAAACAAAGGAATCAATTACTTACAGGGGGTGTATGCTATACAGAGAGAGGATAGCTAATACAGAAGTTTATACTATACTGTAAATACAACAGGAGACTCTACAATAAATGCAAATGGGGTTAATACACAGACACAGTTCAACATAAATCCTGGATTCCCTGGGCAATCCATTTGGCAAACCCCAGGTAGCACCTTGGTCGATAGTCCGTAGGAAGGAGGCTAGCCCCCAGGCTCCTCCAACTGCCTCAGAGACAGCTGAGTCTGTAACAGAAGTCACCCGCAGGATCCCTTCATCAAATGTTACCTTTGCAAATAGAATGAAGAATAGAATTTTCAGTAGCACCAACCAGTGAGATGCTAACCATGCTTTTCCTTTTTGAATTAAGACACTCAGTGTGGGAACTTGCCTTGTGGTTTGTTTCTTCCTTTGGATTCAGCCAGCTTTGCTTGTTCTTCATAATTCTACTGGTAATTCTAATAAAGGAGTTATTTCTCACCTCCAAATTTAAATGTAATATCTTTTTTTTAAAATTTTAAAGACCGTTTATTTTTTTTATTTTGGAAAAAACCTTTTTATTACATTTATTTTTTAAAATATTTTTTTTTACTTTTTAACAGACCTCTTTATTATTTTTGAAAGGATTCAGAGACGTGGAATAAATGAAGCGTGGTTGAGATTATATAAATAAAATGAGCAGATTGTTTGTGATGGAGTAAGGTTCAAGAGGTAGAGGGGCAAGAAACAGACAATATTTCCATGGATAGGGATGGGGCAAATATTATTTGCCCACAGTTCCTATAAATCCTTTTACCGGTTCTGAAGATATATATACATATTCATAAAATGTAAAATGTGTAATGAATGTATCAGAAGGTCTATTCCAGAGGTCAACAGCCTTGATCCTTGAGATGTGTTTAAACTACAGGTCCTATTATGCTCAGGTGCTCATTATATTGGCTGAGCCTTATGGCAAATATAGTTCCAAAACATCTGGAGGTCAAAGGGTGCTGGCCCCTGCTCTACTCTCTGGTTTCCATAAACCCAACTAGAAATCTGAGGTTTGCCTCATGCTGAATATAGGCCAATGCAATATAATAATAGGGAAGTCAATGTGTTTCATTTTTACTATAAAAGGCGCTACTATAGTTAGTAGTTGTGATGGTTTGCACTACGCAATAAGTGTTACCTAATGGTCTGAGTTATCATCTATCTGTGTCAGTTTGCATCATAAGCTTTTTAATAAGTATTCAGACTGATTGACATTTTTAGGAAACACCTACAAACAACATAGTGTCTTGACAAAAACGATTTAATTGCCCATTGCTGTGGATGTATCCAACTAATTGGTTTGGGATTGTCACCCACACCCATTTTTGTTCCATTCAATTTTGTTATAATATTAGAATGTGTCGATACCTATAAACGTCTGTTCTAGCATCAACATCTTACCCATTGAGGTCTTCTCTTTGTGTCACAGGTTACGTCAGGTGAAGATATGTCTTGGAATTGTAATAACTAAATAAATCAGGCTGTGGTATTGGTTACAAAACCAGTAGGAACTTAATAGTGGTGAAAAAATTTTTTTTTGCCAAATTCTTTGTACTCTTAGCAATATTATAATAATCCGTACGTAACTTGAAATTTCGATAGGACGACTTAACATGTCTTTTTCATTTGTTATTGTGTACTTTTTTTTTTTCTGTTTTTAATTTTACTTAAGAATAAATGATCTACAATGGTCATATTCAAAATGGTCATATTGAAAAAAAAAATCACTGCCTTGCTGCAATGTTGTACTTCTATGCAACACAATCGTGCTTTAAATAAAACATTAGCTTAAATTCACAATTCATTACTTGGTTATCTAAAATTGATTTGGAAGTTCTCCTTAACCCCTTAGTGACCGAACGGTTTTACAAAAGTCTGTCCGAAAGTGCCCACTGCTGTTTTTACGGTTCTGCGCTGTTTGTGTTTAGGTCAAATTTTCTTCTTACCCGTTTATGCAACCCACACATATTATATACCGTTTTTCCTACCATTAAATGGACTTTCTAAAGATACCATTATTTCCATCATATCGTATACTGTACTATAAAAAAAACATGAGATACAATGAAAAAATGAAAAAGAGAAGAGGTGAGTATAGGGAGGGAGGGATGTTAGGAGACCTAAATGTTTTCTGAATAAGCAGACGTCGGTGACTCCGGAATCTTCACCCCTCCCCCCTTCTCGTTTCTGGCTGTAACCCCGTCGCCGGAGGGATCTGTAAAGGTTCTCCTGGACCCCGGACAGCTTCCCGCCATTTTTCTGACGTCTTTTACCCGCGACGTTTGAAAGCGCCGCCTGTGTGTGAGGAGACCCGATTCCCAGCGCTGAGGGAGCCGGGCGCCTCTCCTGAACCCCAACCTAGGCCGAGGTGAAGACAGAGAGTTCTTCTTTTTTAGAATAACCTTCCTATTGTTGAATCATGAGGCCCATTGGGACGATTGTTTCCTCCGAGTGAAAAAGCACAAACAGAAGCTGAGTTACGCTATGGGAGTGCCGTCTCCCGATTCTCTCTGCTTTACCTAGTAACCATCACAGACGAAAGGAGGGACGTGCCACTCTATATTTGGCCGCAAGCTATTTTCCTTGAGCCTGGATTTTCCTTAGGCTCCTACAAATGTGAGTGGTACATACATTGGCTTTACTGATTTGTTCCACTCCAGTACGACCATCTGCACTATTATCGCCTTTTATGTTTTACTTCTCTCTGAGGGATATCTTCAAAGAGAAGATCTGATACCCACATCACAGAGAAGATTGATACACTTGTCTTCAATCAACAACACTTCCCTGAGTATTGAACTGCTGCACTTTTTGAGCACCTATTTGCACAAATAGACTTTATTGACTATATTTTTTGCACTTTTTGCCCTTTTCCTATGCACTTTTAACGATTCTATAATTGACATTTTAAGGACATCCTCATTCATATATCCTATTCATATTTTATTCAATATTAACCAGTTGTCTATTAATCAGCTGTTCACTGTTTTATGTACTGTTTTATGCGCCGTATGGTCCTTTTATCCCTTTATCTTAGTCTTGACACATATTTTGGTTGTTTTTTATGTGTTTTTACCATACTATTGGCTGCAATTGATTATTTAATAGTAATCCACTTAGCACTTTAATTAATTCATTTAAATAAGCTAGCGCCCACACTGTATAGTGTATATTCGTATACACATTTCCCAATCAAATTTTCTTCTTACCCGTTTATGCAACCCACACATATTATATACCGTTTTTCCTACCATTAAATGGACTTTCTAAAGATACCATTATTTCCATCATATCGTATACTGTACTATAAAAAAAACATGAGATACAATGAAAAAATGAAAAAGAGAAGAGGTGAGTATAGGGAGGGAGGGATGTTAGGAGACCGTGATGTACTATGTACATCCACGGTCGTTAAGGGGACTTTACCAACCGGATGTACTATGTACGTCACCGGTCGGGAAGGGGTTAAGTGATCATAAATTGAAAAATGCAATATTCACTTTGATCCACTGTGTAAAATTCAAGCCGCGATCACAGGCTTGCACAAAGGGTGTGCCTTGTGTGGCCAGGCACATCATAGGGGTCTATTCACGAAGCACCAAAATTTAAGGCAATTTCGGTGCTTTGCAATTCAGCCCATTTAGCTCACTTTAGCGATTCCATTTCCCTGAAAATTTGGGGAATACACTATTTATTGAATGGTCACCATATTTTACTGAAATTGTAGTTGCTGAAGCAGTTATCGGACATTGGTGAAAACAGCTGAAATGCACCGATCACCGCCGAATTGTACCTAATTGGTATCGGCGAATTCCACTGACCTAAAAAAAAAAGGAAGTCTCATATTCTCCTAACAGGATCTTGAATCAACAAAAATGTGTCTTCATAATAAAAAAAGGTCCTTTCAAAAATATTTTTAAAAATTCTTATATGGATACTTGCTCGAGACCATGCATTTCTTTCTTGACCACAGATTTTCTATGGGATTCAAGTCAGGGCTATTTCCAGGCCAGGAAAGCAGAGGAATTTTCTTGTCAACCAAAACTGACAAAATCAGAAGGTGTATCCACAATTTTGGCCATTAGTGTAGGTGGCCACTCGCAGGGATCAATGTTGCACGCATTGTCCTGTGTGAAAGTTACATAAGTTTTGTAATTTGCATAAGTAGGTCCAGGGACGTCCACATTTTGGGAACATTGGCGCATAAGAGGAGGCTCTAAAATCAGGGAGTAGGATACCTTCACATATATCCAATTGCAGATTATTTTTTAAACTGGTTTCTGGTTTGATGCCCTATCATCCGTTTTCTTTGTTCTCTTTCCCCATCTTTTTTGAGGTATGGATAGCACCAAGATGTTACGTGAAAGACTTCTGTACATTGCCGGGATCTGGCTTTTATCTATCTGATGTACTGTATTCCATTTTTTATTATATGCACATATTTATACCGGTATATATATCTATATATTATACACTATTGGTTTTGAAAATCAATTTTTCACCTATTGAGTACTGTATTCCATTTGATATACAGTCAGGTCCAGAAATATTGGGACATCGACACAATTCTAACATCTTTGGCTCTATACATCACCACAATGGAGTTGGAATGAAACAAACACAATGTGCTTTAACTGCAGACTGTCAGCTTTAATTTGAGGGTATGTACATCCAACTCAGGTGAACGGTGTAGAACTTACAACAGTTTGCAGATGTGCCTCCCACTTGTTAAGGGACCAAAGGTAATGGGACAATTGGCTTCTCAGTTGTTCCATGGCCAGGTGTGTGATATTCCCTCATTACCCCAATTACAATGTGCAGATAAAAGGCCCAGGGTTCATTTCAAGTGCGCTATTTGCATTTGGAATCTGTTGCTGTCAACTTTCAAGATGAGATCCAATCCAAAGAGCTGTCACTATCAGTGAAGCAAGCCATCATTAGGCTGAAGAAACAAAACAAACCCATCAGAGAGATTTCAAGAACATTAGGCGTGGCCAAAACAACTGTTTGGAACATTCTCAAAAAGAAGGAACGCACCGGTGAGCTCAGCAACACCAAAAGACCTGGGAGACCACGGAAAGCAACTGTGGTGGATGACCGAAGAATTCTTTCCCTGGTGAAGAAAACACCCTTCACAACAGTTGGCCAGATCAAGAACACTCTCCAGGAGGTAGGTGTATGTGTGTCAAAGTCAACAATCAAGAGAAGACTTCACCAGAGTGAATACAGAGGGTTTACCACAAGATGTAAACCATTGGTGAGCCTCAAAAACAGGAAGGCCAAATTAGAGTTTGCCAAACAGCACCTAACAAAGCCTTCACAGTTCTGGAACAAAATCCTATGGACAGATGAGACCAAGATCAACTTGTACCAGAGTAATGGGAAGAGAAGAGTATGGAGAAGGAAAGGAACTGCTCATGATCTTAAGCATACCACCTCATCAGTGAAGCATGGTGGTGGTAGTGTCATGGTGTGGGCATGTAAGGCTGCCAATGGAACTGGTTCTCTTGTATTTATTGATGATGTGACTGCTGACAAAAGCAGCAGGATGAATTCTGAAGTGTTTCGGGCAATATTATCTGCTCACATTCAGCCAAATGCTGCAGAACTCATTGGACGGCGCTTCACAGTGCAGATGGACAATGACCCAAAGCATACTGCAAAAGCAACCAAAGAGTTTTTGAAGGGACAGAAGTGGAATGTTATGCAATGGCCAAGTCAATCACCTGACCTGAATCCCATTGAGCATGCATTTCACTTGCTGAAGACAAAACTGAAGGGAAAATGCCCCAAGAAGAAGCAGGAACTGAAGGCAGTTGCAGTAGAGGCCTGGCAGAGCATCACCAGGGTTGAAACCCAGCGTCTGGTGATGTCTATGCGTTCCAGACTTCAGGCTGTGATTGACTGTAAAGGATTTGCAACCAAGTATTAAGAAGGGAAAGTTTGATTTATGATTATTATTCTGTCCCATTACCTTTGGTCCCTTAACAAGTGGGAGGCACATCTGCAAACTGCTGTAAGTCCTACACCGTTCACCTGAGTTGGATGTACATACCCTCAAATTAAAGCTGACAGTCTGCAGTTAAAGCACATTGTGTTTGTTTCATTCCAACTCCATTGTGGTGGTGTATAGAGCCAAAGATGTTAGAATTGTGTCGATGTCCCAATATTTCTGGACCTGACTGTACAAACCAACTCTGTTTTATTATACGCACAGATTTCCAGCACCAATTTCGTTGTAATATAAGTGCATATTTGAGATATTATTTCACATCTGTATTTTGTATTTTACTTGTTACCATTATCCAGTTTTTATCTGCTACATCTGTATCTTTTATTCTGTGACATTTTGCACACTTTGTTATTACACTTTGTTATTATTGCCCTGATTTTATCTACCACTGAAGTATTTTTTAAATTTTTATATATTATATTCATGTTTTAGGTCATCTTTTTATGCATTGGTTTTATATCCATTTACGGAAGTATATTGCAACAAGGGACATACCAAATAATACACACTTATTATACAATTACACACTTACAATATATAATATACAATATATTACATATCATAACATTTATTGGATTACTAGTTCACTTTTTTATTACATTTATTGCACGTTCATACATTACTCTATTCATTACTTTACATATAAATCACCTGTATCTAGTCATCACTTGACTACATTATAATCTCATACATCGGTAGTAAATTTAATCTGACTTGCATTTGATGTGTGTTAACTTAATTAAACTTACTTGAAAATAGTCCTCTAATTTGTTTTTATTCCATAATTTTAAATACGTTGATACAGTTTATGCACAATGTATTTTTGTAATGTAACATACATATCAAGCTGTTCACGTTACGTAATCCGTCGTTATGTCACTTCTGGATACGGTGAGCGTTCCACGCTTAGACGTTCAGCACAGGTGGTGAGTTAATTACCTTGTTTGTTAGTACGTATAAATGTTGCTTGATTCGTTTTGTATATTGACCTTGATAAAGGCTCAGCTTGAGCCGAAACGTCGGACCCATGTACTTTATATTTTAATATTTTGTTGAGAGTCCCTGAGTGCATCTCCTTTTTCCTTTATGTGTATATGTATATATATGAGTTTAATTTATTTTTTGTGGATCTCACTTTAATTCATCTCACATATGCCTCCCAAACATTTTTTTGCAGCCGTTGATAAGAATTCTAAATGATAAAGTTTACAGGTTGGGTTTAAATGTTAATACAGATACATGGCTTAGATATGTGTTTATATCTCTTGTGTTTGGAACTTTCATGGTCTTTTCTGCTACCATATGTCACAGATCCCCTTGGTCTCTGATACTGGTGTCTGTACACAGTATACTGTCTACCCCTCTGATCCTTGAAATGTCGGAAACGCTAACTATCTTCAGGGAACAGAACGTGGAGCAGCCAGTAAGAGTTAAGAGATACCAGAATAAGAGGGCACACTTATACAAGGTAACAGAGGTCTTATTGTAGAGAAGGTCAGCTTTATGCCAAGTTTGACACTCAGAGCAGGATTTTCAGGATTGGCCGGGTCAGTACACAAAGCAGGGTTGTCAGGAATAGCCTTGTCAGTACACAAAGCAGGGTTGTCAGGGAGATCTGGGTCGGTACACAGAGCAGTTTGTCAGCAATAGCCGAGGTCATACACAGAGGGGGTTCTTTAACGATAGCCAGAGTCATACACATGAATAGAATAATAAAAAAAATGTCATCTGCACTCATTTCTATATATTTCCATGTGCAACAAAACACTGTCAGAGGTTTTAGTTTGCTTAAATGGCCATTGAAGCGTAAGCTCACTCGCCCCATCAAGGCACCTCTCGGTAGAGTGAGTCCTAACCAATGTACCTAAAGCTGCTCCTCCTAGCAACTGCATGCCCTCCAGCTGCTTTTCAGAATCAACAGTTCTTTATGTGTTGTTCCCTAATTATCACCTACGACAGTACTGCTTTATGAATCATTTTTAATTAACATGCTACAAGGAGATTTCAAAATATGTCATATATTTCCTTAGGTACAAATATCCCTTATAACATTCCTAAAGTGTCAGTACTGTGTCGGTTTAAGGAAACGTTGGAAGTAATTTCCTGCCTATCATAATTAACCTTTTAACAATAATGTGAGGAGGAATGTAACAATGGTTACGCAGAACACAAGACAATGGGCTGAATTCATTAACATTTTCCAGAAAAGAGAGGCACTTCTCCAGGGAGGAGAGAGAAGCATGCACTTGTTTAAAGGAGCTCTTAATTGCGGGTTACCTACAGTTGTGTTCAAAATTATTCAACCCCCACTGAAATTGAGTGTTTTGGCCAGTTTGACATTGATTTTGATCATTCAGTCATCTTGCTTACAATTAAATCAAAGAGCCACGTGTAGGTCAGACAAATATAACATAACATTTATAATGAAATAACCACAAATGTCTTTTCTGTGCTCACATCATTATCAGTTTTATTCAACCCTCAAGTGACATTCAATCTTAGTACTTAGTACAACATCCTTTTACAGTTATAAACGCTTTTAAACGTGAAGCATAGCTTGACACAGTGTCTTGCAGCGATCTACGGGTATCTTCGCCCATTCGTCATGGGCAAAAGCCTCCAGTTCAGTCACATTCTTAGGCTTGCGCACTGCAACTGCTTTCTTTAAGTCCCACCAGAGGTTCTCAATCAGATTTAAGTCAGGTGACTGTGATGGCCACTCCAAAATGTTCCAGCCTTTAATCTGCAACCATGCTCTAGTGGACTTGGAGGTATGCTTGGGATCATTGTCCTGTTGAAAGGTCCAACGTCTCCCAAGCCTCAGGTTTGTGACGGACTGCATCACATTGTCATCCAATATCTCCTGGTACTGAAGAGAATTCCTGGTACCTTGCACACGCTGAAGCTTCCCTGTACCTGCAGAAGCAAAACAGCCCCAAAGCATGATTGACCCCCCGCCATGCTTCACAGTAGGCAAGGTGTTCTTTTCTTCATAGGCCTTGTTCTTCCTCCTCCAAACATAGCGTTGATCCATGGGCCCAAACAGTTCTAATTTTGTTTCATCAGTCCACAGAACACTATCCCAAAACTTCTGTGGTTTGTCCACATGACCTTTGGCATACTGCAGTCGACTCTTCTTATTCTTTGGAGACAGAAAGGGGGTGCGCCTGGGAGTTCTGGCATGGAGGCCTTCATTACGCAGTGTGCGCCGTATTGTCTGAGCTGAAACTTCAGTACCCACATCTGACAAATCTTTTCTCAGTTCCTCAGCAGTCACATGGGGACTTTTCTCCACTCTACGCTTCAGGTAGCGCACAGCAGTCAAAGTCAGCATCTTCTTTCTGCCACGACCAGGTAGCGTTTCAACAGTGCCCTTTGCCTTGAATTTGTGAATGATGCTTCCTATGGTCTCTCTTGGTATGTTTAACATCTTTGCAATCTTCTTATAGCCATTACCCTTCCTGTGAAGAGTAATCACCTCTTCTCTTGTCTTCCTGGACCATTCTCTTGACTTCACCATGTTTGTAACCACACCAGTAAATGTCTAGAAGGAGCTGAGTATCACAGTCATTTTAAAGCTGCCTAATTGGTGCTTATTATGCTTTATTGCTGCTCCGTGACATCCACAGGTGTTTTCAATACCTGATTGAAAACACTTGAATGAACCTCTGGTCTTCAGAGTAGTAGTCTTTAAGGGGTTGAATAATTGTGTCAATGAAGAATTCACAAAAGAAACATTTACTACTGTATTACAAAACCAATTGATGTCATTTTAGTTGCATATGGTTCTTTAAAAAGTCCTTGTAGGATTTCATTTTGAATACAATTACAAATGTACACTAAATTCCCTAAAACCCTTTACAGCATTGGGGGTTGAATAATTTTGAACACAACTGTATAATCTTACTGCTAGTGACCAAATTTTTCATACAAAGATGCGCAATAGTCAGTGACCGGACCAATGTAAAATTTGACTTTTAATAATGGCTTAACAAAAATCAAAGAAAAAAACATTGAGCCATAGGTTTAGGGGGTTAGGGTTAGGGCTAGGTTTAGGGGTTAGGGAGTAGGGTTAGTGTTAGCAGGTGGGGTTTTGGATGTCTGGAAGTTGGCCGTCAGGGAGTTGTCTGTGTAGGGAAGTTGGCCATCTGGATTTTGGCATTAGGGAACCTGGTTGTAGGGATTTCGACCCAAACCCTAAAAAATTAGTTATTTTTCTTGTAGTAAATAATTCACTCACTTAGTAATGAGCCTAAACTGGCATATTCTTAATGGTTCCTCAAAAAGAGAAAAACGTGCAGAAAACAAACACCCAAGCAGTGCTCTTCTAGCGTAGTTCTGTATAGTAGCAAAAAGAAAGATACAACAAAATAGAATTGCTTACATTCTGAATAATGTAGCCTTCCCTGGCTCCATATATAGCATTTAGGGATTGTCTGGGACAAATCCCCAAAACCTCCTTCTTGTATGTTTGTAAAGTGGTGAGTGACGGGTGGATTTAGTCATTATGTTATGTTTTGGCGCCACACTTCATACATATACTAGCACCCAGATCTTGATGGCCTACAATACCCAGAAATCTTTGATTGCAATAGATGGCCAAAGAAGGATTTGAGCTTTAGTTCATTACAGTGAGGTTTTTTTTTGCTGTGGAGCTCTGTGATACACACCGCACATTACAGTGAGATTTATTGCTGTGGAGCTCTATGACACACTCATGCACACCGCATGTTACTATGAAACTCTATGATGCTCTCATATACTGATCCCTTTCACCTCCCTCCTGTCACTTTTTTTCTCATCCCCTTCACATGTTTCATTGAAGGAGAGTTTCTTGACACGGTGCTCTTGCTCACTCTCTCACTCCCTGTGTGCTCATACATGTTCAGGCATGATGTGTAGAGACAGAAACATGAAACAAGTTGTTTCCTCTCCAAAGAGTACAGAGAGAGGCCTCCAGCAATGCACACCACCCAACATCTAATACATGGTAAGTCTAACGTAACCTGATTTTTGTTACCTAACGTAAATTCCTCTTCTTAATTACATTATTGTAAATCAATCCATTTTCAAGAAAGTAAATCATTGATAGATAAAAATTATTCATGGAATCAAAACAAAGGTGAAATTTAAAATGCAGCATTTACAGTAAAACATACAATAATTAAAAACGCTTTATTATCCTTCAATAAAACCATGCACATAATAAGTAGAACAAAATACACAGACAAACAAGCCAACAAATGTCAAATCAGCCATAAAATAACCAGAGGCCTGGTCAGCTATACAACGGCTGAGAGTGCTAAGTTCGCAAATCACTACTAAACGCTACGCTGCAATTCATCGCTCAGCAAAGGCTAACATGGCACGCGCAGAGCAAATGATTATGACTGCAAAGTAGCCGGAATGTTAAGCTGGAAGCTGATTGGCTCCTGATCATGAGCATGCAAGAAGACAAACAGGTCTATTCACTAAAGGTGAAACTCAGGAGAATGACTGGAGAAGTGAAAAATCTAGGTCAAATTAGCCAAACCAGAAAAATTCTCCCATTTATCTCACTTTCCAAATCAACTATTTGGTCTAGATTGTTCTCTTCTGCCAATTCTCCTGAGTTTCACCTTTTTAGTGAATAGACCTGCAAGTCCATGCAGCTTTTTGTCCAAGTTGCTGCAGCTACAATCAGCTTTGTTTCAAAGCATCAGTTCAGCATCGGCAGCTGTTGACTAATTGGGATGGGCTGGCGGTTCGATGCGAACATGAGTTCGCATCGAACTTTGGCCGTTCGGCCGTGTGTCGAACAGCGAACATTTCAGCTTGTTCAACGCGTGTTCGCCCACAATGCACCACGATGGACCACAATGCACTTTTCCACTGGCCTGAAGCTTGTAATTGGCTACAGCACCACAGGTCAGGTACAAGACAGGTGCAAGACTATGCCATTCAGGGCTCAGAGTCCTGATTGGGAAAATTTTGCCCAATCATGGGCTCACAGAGCTAAGTCCCGCAGCACACTATATAAGGCTTCCCCGCAGCCCCAACGTGTGTTTGTTGCAGGAGTGAATCAGAGAGGAGATTGTTGCATATCAGGGTGCTATCAGGGTGTATCACTGAGTTATAAGAGAGTTCTGGGAATTTGAATCTGTGTGTTGGCACTGCCAGCTACTGCCAGCTATCAGGGTGTATCACTGACTTATACCAGAGTTCTGGGAATTTGAATCTGTGTGTTGGCACTGCCAGGCTATCAGGGTGTATCACTGACTTATACCAGAGTTTTGGGAATTTGAATCTGTGTGTTGGCACTGCCAGGCTATCAGGGTGTAACACTGAGTTATAGAAACATAGAAAATGTCGGCAGATAAGAACCTTTCGGCCCATCTAGTCTGCCCAATTACAAGGATACTTTACCTGTATTTATCTTTTATTTAGGATAGCCTTATGCCTATCCCATGCCTGCTTAAATTTAATCACTGTTTTGGCCTCTACCACTTCTACTTGAAGGCTGTTCCATGTATCCACCACCCTCTCAGTAAAATAATGCTTCCTGATGTTACTTTTAAACCTTTGCCCCTCTAATCTAAGACTATGTCCTCTTGTTTTGCTACTTTGTTTCCTTTTAAATATACTCCCTTCCTCTACCTTGTGGATTCCCTTTACGTATTTAAATGTTTCTATCATATCTCCTCTGTCTCGTCTTTTTTCCAAGCTGTACATGTTAAGATCATTAAGCCTTTCCTGGTAACTTTTCTCCTTCAAGCCATACACCATTTTAGTAGCCCTTCTCTGAACTCTCTCTAAGATGTCTATATCCTTCTGGAGATACGGTCTCCAGTACTGCACACAGTACTCCAAGTGAGGTCTCACCAGTGCTCTGTACAGTGGCATGAGCACTTCCCTTTTCCTACTGCTAATACCTCTCCCTACACAACCAAGCATTCTGCTAGCATTTCCTGCTGCTCTATTACATTGACTACTTACCCTTAGATCCTCTGAAATAATAACCCCTAAATCCCTTTCCTCAGATGTTGAGGTTAGGACTGTATCAAATATTCTATATTCAGCCCTTGGGTTTTTACGTCCCAGGTGCAATATCTTGCACTTATCCACATTAAAACTCAATTGCCACAGCTCCGACCATTTTTTTAGTTTACCTAAATCATTTTTCATTTGGCTGATCCCTCCAGGAACGTCAACCCTGTTGCAAATCTTTGTGTCATCAGCAAAAATACATACTTTTCCATTAATACCTTCTGCAAAACAAATTAAGCCTTTTTAGCTATGACTTGATCTTTCATAGTTGGTTCCAATTCCATCATGAGTAGACAAAGAACAAAGCCAAAATCATGTTGACTGCAACAACTCATGCTGTTTGTCTACTAACAAGCTCCAGTGAGAAAACTCACTGTTCCTTTAAAAACGTTTTTTTTTAAACTTTTTGTCCTCGTTTCCTGTCCCCCAGGGCACTACCCGGACCCCCATACACATTTTATGGCAAATATCTTGCATATATGCCCTCTTGGAGTGCACTCTAAAATTTGAACTTTTGAGTCCCATTGAGTTGCATTGAGTTTGGTTCGTGTTCGCGTTCGAACTCGAACTTTTGAAATTGTTTGAGTTCGAATGCAAACCAAACACGGGGGTGTTCGGCTCATCACTAACCCTCTGTTGCCTGTCACTCAGCCACTGCCTAATCCATTCAACAATATTGTAATCCAAGCTCGAAGATTGCAATTTATTGATAAGCCTTCTATGCGGAACAGTATTAAAAAGCCTTACTGAAATCTAAATAAGCAATGTCTACTGCACCACCTTTGTCTATTATTTTTGTTACCAATCAAAAAAATCAATAAGATTAGTTTGGCATGATCTCCCTGAAGTAAACCCATGTTGTTTCTGATCTTGTAATTATGTGTTTTGAGATGTTCAACAATCCTTTCCTTTAACATGGTTTCCATTAATTCCCCCACTACTGACGTAAGACTAACTGGCCTATAGTTCGCCTATTCCTCCCTACTACCCTTCTTGTAAATGGGCACAACATTTGCTAATTTCCAGTCTTCTGGGACAACTCCTGTTAACAAGGATTGGTTAAATAAATCTGTTAACGGTTTTGCTATTACATCACTGAGCTCTTTTAATAACTTAGGGTAGATCCCATCAGGCGAGCCCAATATTCCAAGGAAGTTATTGTGATTAATCACTGAGTTATACCAGAGTTCTGGGAATTTGATTCTGTTTGTTGGCATTTCCAGGCTATCAGGGTGTATCACTGACTTATACCAGAGTTCTGGGAATTTGAATCTGTTTGTTGGCATTTCCAGGCTATCAGGGTGTATCACTGATTTATACCAGAGTTCTGGGAATTTGAATTTGTGTTGGCACTGCCAGGCTATCAGGGTGTATCACTGACTTATACCAGAGTTCTGGGAATTTGAATCTGTGTGTTGGCACTGCCAGGCTATCAGGGTGTATTACTGACTTATACCAGAGTTCTGGGAATTTTAATTAGTGTGTTGGCACTGCCAGGCTATCAGGGTGTATCACTGACTTATACCAGAGTTCTGGGAATTTTAATCTGTGTGTTGGCACTGCCAGCTATCAGGGACAGGGTGTATCACTGAGTTATAGCAGAGTTCTGAATATCTCTAATCTAGATAACACAGTTGAATCAGAGTTCTGCATATCTCCAATCTTTATATCAGAGTTGAATCAGAGTTCTGTATATCTTTAATCTATATATCACTCACCATGTCAGAAAGACTAAAAAGGACAGGCAGACGCTCCCAGACCCAGATAAGAGGGCAAGCAGCCTCTGTGTCGGAAGGCTGTGCCCCTGGTCGTCGTGTACATGGTGCATCCTCTGCAGGGGCACGCTTGTCCTTTCTAACTGCTGCTGGCCGTCTTAAGCAGCAGCAACATACAGAGGATTTGCAGGATTGGCTAACCAGGTCATCCTCATTCTCCGAGTCCTCTGCCAGCCAGGCTTGTAGTGGTTTACAGTCCACCTCAGCTGCCAAAACATCAAATTCAGCCTCCATGTCCACAGCTACTCCTGCCGTAGCCTCACCATCATACACGGAGGAGTCAGCTGAATTGTTTGACTACAATGACAGTGACATGCTGCTTGAGGATGCGCAGCAGAGGTTGAGGAAGGGAGTATAATCAGCCTAGAGGGAGGGGGTGCCAGTGACACACAAAGAACTGGCACTCATGTTCCCCCAGCAGCTGCATCATACTGCCAAGTTGGCTCCAGTGACAAGGAGAAAGGGGGTGATGACGATAATGAGGTCACTGACTCCACCTGGGTGCCTGATCAAACAGAGGAGTCAAGTGAGGAGAAGGAGGAGGCACAACAAAAACGAGGCACAACTTCCTCTATGAGCAACCGTAGCCAGTCCAAGGCACCAGATGTCAGAGCTGCTCAGGTGCAGAGCGCTGTGGTCTCAAAGCACACGTCCAGAAACTCTGCTGTCTGGGAGTTCTTCACGACATGTGCAGCAGACCGTAGCTTTGCTATTTGTAAGCTATGTCTGAAGAGTATCAAGTGTGGGAGAAACATCAGCCGTTTGGGTACCACATGCTTGAAGCGACATACGTCCACCTGTCATGCATCCCATTGGCACAACACTTCCCATCGGTCCTCATCTGTCTCTACCCCCGCTATATGTCATGCCATGTCTACAGCCTCCACTGGCAGGGATGATGTTATAGTAATGGGTGTACCAGGTCCTTCCTCAGAATGTGACAGCATCCCAACAGCTGCAGATTTACGCAGTCAGATTTCATTGCACCAGCTGCTGCAGGGTAAGAAAAAATATAGTCCCAACCATCCCCAAGCACAGCGTCTAAATGCCAGCTTGGCAAAATTACTCGCATTACAGGTGCTGCCTTTCCAGCTGGTGGACTCCTTCTGTGAATTTGCCGAATGTGCTGTACCACAGTGGCAGGTTCCAAAACGCCATTTCTTTTCACGGAAGGCCATTCCAGCACTATACCAGCACATGGAAGACAATGTTATGGAGTCATTGGGAAAGGCAGTCAGCAGCAAGGTGCACATTACTTTAGACACGTGGTCCAGCAAGCATGGACAGGGCCGTTACATTTCCTTCACGGCACACTGGGTAACTCTGCTTGCAGCTGGGAGGGATCCAGGACGGGGCTCTGTGCTGGAGCTTGTTCATCCACCACGCCTCCAGAAAGCAGCTTATATGAGGTCTGTCTGCTCCACCACCTCTTCCTCCTCCTTCTCTGTCTCTGGCAAAGTGGCAGATAAACCGACGCGTGGCAGGGGCTACGCAATGGCTCAAGCAAAAAGATGCCATACTGTGCTTGAGCTGGTTTCTTTAGGGGACAGGAGCCACACCGGGCCATAAATTCTGTCAGCTCTGCAGGGGCAGGCGCAGAGCTGAGAATGGTTGTCTGTGATAATGGCAGCAACATTCTCTCCGCCCTACGCCTGGGTAAGTTGACGCATGTACAGTTGTGTTCAAAATTATTCAACCCCCAATGCTGTAAAGGGTTTTAGGGAATTTAGTGTACATTTGTAATTGTATTCAGAATGAAATCCTACAAGGACTTTTTAAAGAACCATATGCAACTAAAATGACATCAATTGGTTTTGTAATACAGTAGTAAATGTTTCTTTTGTGAATTCTTCATTGACACAATTATTCAACCCCTTAAAGACTACTACTCTGAAGACCAGAGGTTCATTCAAGTGTTTTCAATCAGGTATTGAAAACACCTGTGGATGTCACGGAGCAGCAATAAAGCATAATAAGCCCCAATTAGGTAGCTTTAAAATGACTGTGATACTCAGCTCCTTCTAGACATTTACTGGTGTGGTTACAAACATGGTGAAGTCAAGAGAATGGTCCAGGAAGACAAGAGAAGAGGTGATTACTCTTCACAGGAAGGGCAATGGCTATAAGAAGATTGCAAAGATGTTAAACATACCAAGAGAGACCATAGGAAGCATCATTCGCAAATTCAAGGCAAAGGGCACTGTTGAAACGCTACCTGGTCGTGGCAGAAAGAAGATGCTGACTTTGACTGCTGTGTGCTACCTGAAACGTAGAGTGGAGAAAAGTCCCTGTGTGACTGCTGAGGAACTGAGAAAAGATTTGTCAGATGTGGGTACTGAAGTTTCAGCTCAGACAATACGGCGCACACTGCGTAATGAAGGCCTCCATGCCAGAACTCCCAGGCGCACCCCCTTGCTGTCTCCAAAGAATAAGAAGAGTCGACTGCAGTATGCCAAAAGTCATGTGGACAAACCACAGAAGTTTTGGGATAGTGTTCTGTGGACTGATGAAACAAAATTAGAACTGTTTGGGCCCATGGATCAACGCTATGTTTGGAGGAGGAAGAACAAGGCCTATGAAGAAAAGAACACCTTGCCTACTGTGAAGCATGGCGGGGGGTCAATCATGCTTTGGGGCTGTTTTGCTTCTGCAGGTACAGGGAAGCTTCAGCGTGTGCAAGGTACCATGAATTCTCTTCAGTACCAGGAGATATTGGATGACAATGTGATGCAGTCTGTCACAAACCTGAAGCTTGGGAGACGTTGGACCTTTCAACAGGACAATGATCCCAAGCATACCTCCAAGTCCACTAGAGCATGGTTGCAGATTAAAGGCTGGAACATTTTGGAGTGGCCATCGCAGTCACCTGACTTAAATCCGATTGTGAACCTCTGGTGGGACTTAAAGAAAGCAGTTGCAGTGCGCAAGCCTAAGAATGTGACTGAACTGGAGGCTTTTGCCCATGACGAATGGGCGAAGATACCCGTAGATCGCTGCAAGACACTTGTGTCAAGCTATGTTTCACATTTAAAAGCTGTTATAACTGTAAAAGGATGTTGTACTAAGTACTAAGATTGAATGTCACTTGGGGGTTGAATAAAACTGATAATGATGTGAGCACAGAAAAGACATTTGTGGTTATTTCATTATAAATGTTATGTTATATTTGTCTGACCTACACGTGGCTCTTTGATTTAATTGTAAGCAAGATGACTGAATGATCAAAATCAATGTCAAACTGGCCAAAACACTCAATTTCAGTGGGGGTTGAATAATTTTGAACACAACTGTACCTTGCCTAGCACACGTCCTAAATCTGGTGGTACAACGTTTCCTAACCAGGTACCCAGGGCTGGCAGAGCTTCTCAGCCAGACCAGAAAAGTCTGCAGCCAATTCAGATGGCCATTCCCAGCAAGTGTTCGCCTGGCAGAAAATCAAAGAGAATTCCACCTTACCACAAACTGTCTGATCTGTGACATGCCCACCAGGTGGAACTCAACATTGGCAATGCTGCAGCATCTGCACAAGCAGCAGAGGGCCATCAATGAGTACCTGTGTGAGTATGGCACAAGGACAGGTTCAGGTCAACTTGGTGATTGACTTGATGATCAAGGATGCATGCACTGTACTGTCACCATTTGAGGAGGCAACGAGGATGGTGAGCAGGGACAGTGCATGCATCAGTGACACAATTCCTTTAGTGTTCCTGCTGGAGCGCACTCTGTGGGGAATTATAGATGTGGCACTAGAGGCAGAGCAGCGGGAGGAAGAGGAGGACTTTGCTAGCTCTCAAGACCCCAGTCTTTATGCAGACAGCATTCCTGCGGGTCCTCAGATCAGACAGGAGGAGGATGAGGAGGAGGAATATTTAAGTTGTGGGGTCATTGAAGGTGGGGATTCCTCAAGGGAGGGTTTTGTGTCCCCAGAAACCCATGGACTAGTACGTGGCTGTGAGGAGGTAGTGCACGATAGGGTCATTCTCAGCGACCAGGAAGACTCGGAAGCTAATGCCACCTCCAACCTATGCTGCATGGGCTCCCTTATCCTGCAAAGCCTGCTAAAGGACCCCATGATTCGTGCTATCTGTAACGTTGGGAGCTTCCAGCCCTACCTGTGTGCTTGAGGGCAGCATGTCTGATGCTGCTCGCTGACCAAAGCCCAGTTTAAATGGAGACAGGCAGGGAGGTGTTTGCATGAGGCGTGGCTTGAGTGGGGGGCGTGGCCTGGTGAAGGTCTTTAAAAACCCTCAGTGTATTCTCAGCAGTTGCCAGATCGTGGTTATCCATACCTGAGCTCCTTGTACCTGACTGCTATATTGAATTAACCCGTTATTGACCTCTGCTTGTTTCTGACTATTCTGCCTTCTGTTGCCCTAGACCATTTTCTTGTACTACGCTACTGCTCTGATATCGACCCGGCTATTCCATTTGACCATTCTGAACTTTGTATTCCTGATTCTGGCTCGGCTGACTACTCCCCGTGTTGTTAACCCTTTCTGTCTAGCTAGTTTACCTGGCCAATTCTAAGGACCAGACAGTTAGAGATCTTTCACGGCTACTCTGTTGGTAGCTTCTGGGCTCTGTGGAGTGTGGGGCGTTAAGTACTGCGTGGTGGGATCTGGGAACCGTGACACTATCAAGGAGAGGGATCATTACCGGTTGGCAACCCTTCTTGATCCACGATACAAGGGTAAGGTTGCAGAGCTCATCCTGCCCTGACAGAGAGAGGACAGGATGAAACAACTTGAGGACGCTTTAAAGCGACACTTGTGTAACACCTTTCCAGGCACTGGTAGGTTACCAAGTGATGACACAGGTGCTTCTGAAGCTGCAAACATTGAGCCCCCTGTTATCCTAGAGCCTTCCTATACTATTTGATCCCTGACAGAATCATTTAGGACATATCCGATTTCCTCTTGTCTGCCTAGATCATTAATTCCTTCTCAACATTTCAGACTTCAAAACTTAGATTGAACACCGGACGCCGACGGAGAGACAACCCCCAATGAAATCGTCAGGATACACATACATCATTGCGGACAATGGAATTGCACGGCGTTCGTTGAAAATCCAGGAAGACACCTAATATGCGGTTCAGCGTGACCTGCACATCAAGAATCCGGAAGACAGCATAACTAACGACCCCCAAACACAGCTGCAACGGGGCAAAGAAATCATATAAAGACACACGTCCATACGAGACACTTTATTGATACTTTCTATCAGAAACTGTTCGAGGACGCTTACTGAGGAAGCCAGTAGGCGAAAGCGCGCTTTGAGTGGCTCTCGATTTAGCTGTTACTCTTTTAATTTTTTTTACCATATGGTTTATTCATGTTGATTTTATTTATTTTTACCAGAATAAATTTTGAAAATCATTATTAGCACCTTGTCCAATTGCTTAAACTATTTTTTCATCAGTACTTGAAGGCATCAGGTTTACCGCTTCCCCTTCCTGGAATGCATACAGCATCTCGTTCCATTTCCAAGAAAGTTACACCTTTTAAGCTATACTAAGGAGAAGAAGAAGAAACAACATCATCATCAAAATATAAGTATTCCATTCTTATTTTGAATTTCATTTCTGGAGTGTTTGCTTTAGCGTCAGATAAAAAACAAAAAAAACCACAAAAAAAACCACAACCCCCCCCAAAAAAAACAAAAGCCCAAAAAACATTTATATACATACACGTCTGAAAAATTCAGCTGTGTTCATATTTGTTTTAATGTAGAATGTACACTGGTGTCACATTTATTGTATTTCAATAATTTTTGTTTCACACAAAGGTGCGCCAGGAATTTATTTCATATTCTTTCTTACATTATTGTGTCCTTGGAAGCGTGTGGACACTTTCTTTTCCGTTACGGCAGCACCGACCCTAACAATTTACTCAACATAGAAGCACTGCCTTCACACACACACCTTCACCATAATTTAGCCAAAAAATCACTAAACTTGTTCAGCGTATCCTAAAAAGTCTCCTCTTTTCATACAGGCTGCCGCCCCAAGCAGTTGTTTATGAATAGATTAAAGGAAAACCATTTACCGTCTTTTGAAATGTCATTTTTTTTCTTTTTAAATGTTTCTATACTTCCTACAAATCCGCCACTTCACGGGCAGGTTATGGGACCTCCTAGGCTCGATATTTGAAGGAATTTTTTGTTTTTATTATTAACCTTTATGTCACGTAAAAATCACTGTTCCTTTAAAAACGGGGGGTTTTTAAACTTTTTTTCCTTGTTTCCTGTCCCCCAGGGCACTACCCGGACCCCTATACTACACCTTTTATGGCAAATATCTTGCATATATGCCATCTTGGAGGGCACTCTAAAATTTGAAAGTTCGAGTCCCATTGACTTGCATTGAGTTCGAATCGTGTTCGCGTTCGAATCCGAATTTTTTCAAATGTTCGTGTTCGAATGCGAACCGAACACGGGGGTGTTCGGCCCATCACTATTGCCTAACTTAACGAGCCTCCGATTGTAGTCTCCCTTGTATTCACTGGCTATATCACAAGTAGGATAAAGATGATTGTACTAAATTATCCAATTCTATAAGGGCTCTATCAACTCGTTTACGCTAGCGCTCATATAAATGAGCATTAGCGCTAGCTTAAAAGAGGTGATAGCGATTCAAAGATGATTCACGAACAGCGCAAACGGGTTAAAAACCCATTAGCGAATCGTATTAGCGCTTTTTAGCGCAAGCTTACTGTACTTTGCGCTCCCTATGCTTAACATGGGGAGTGCAAAGTATAAGCACAGACTGACTAGCGTTAGGATCACAAGGTCCTAACACTAATTACAAAGAGCTGTCACTAACTAAGGGTAATTAGCGAATGCTAATTTTTCCCCTTACCGTCCCCGTTTTAGTGAGGGCCAGGTGATAGGGCCCTAAGTGTACAGCTCAGGCTTAAACAAATAAATACATTTTCAGTTGTAGAATTCTGGAATCTTTACAACAAACATATAAAAAAGCTGATTTAATAATGGGAACAACCTCATGTATGACACTTTCAAAAAGGCCACTTCATTATAGGGAATATGCATGAACAGGACCTCACATATATTGTACTCGGGAGTCTGATTTCACAGATCTACTTGCAATATAAAATAAAAAAATGTTTGTTTCATTTAATCTCCAAATAGTTTCTAGAAGGCAACTGATGTACATGAGGTCCTAAGTGACCAAATTAAACGCTGCAAAGAAACCCACGAAACAATAACCAATATCTACCCAGACAAAAGATACAATGCACTTTTGACTCTGTGTTACATTGCATACAAAGTAACGGTGACCTACATATTAGACTGGGTGCACGCGAGCGCACCTAGTCTGCCCGTGCGCACGCACTTACCGGCGCCCGGTGCAGCCATGTGACGCTGCGATGGGGCCGATCAGACGCTTGTGCTCGCGCAAGCGTCCGCCTAGAAAGCCTCCCTGTCGATGCGCTAGGATGAGCGTCGACGGGGCTGCAAAGCCTGATCCTCAAAAAAGGAGGATCACGCTTTGCAGCACTGAGGGGGGGGGAGGTGGGCATTGAGTGGAAGAAACGTCCACTCTTGCGGACGTTCCTTCCACTCTGAGGGCCCTATTACATTCTTCGCGCACAATGGTGCGTGCGCGCAAAAACGCATTAACGCGAGGGGCAAAACCCTTTGCGCTGAACGTCGTATTCCGATGTTCGCGCACAAAATGCACGTTAACGTCTAACGCGAGTGACCCTTTGTGAGCGCAATTTAGTGCGCGCATCCTATACTTAACATTGTGAGCGCAAATGCGTTTGTGCGCTGCTACGTGCATGGTATTACAATCTTAGCGCAAAATTTAACAGACAATGTTTGCACGCATAATTTTAACGTCTTTGAAAAGCCGGTGGTAACGGCAAATTGTAACAACCTGACCGTACCAAACTGTGGATTCACAACGGAGAACGTGGATGTGCACATTTTTTTACTACATCTGTCAAAAATGATTGCCAGTACCTTGTCTTCCGTCCAGTGGCGTCACTAGGGTTGGTGTCACCCGGTGCGATAACTCATGCTGTCACCCCCCCCCCCCGAGTTTTACGTTTATTTTCTTTTTTTTAAACTACTCTTACTCATAAAGCAGTACTCCCATATAACACTGAATGTTCATAATACACGGCGCACATTACTGTGAGGTTTATTGCTGTGCAGCTCTCTCATATACTCACACGCAAATTTTGGTGAACTGCCAGCAAGTACGGTGCCTGTTCGACGGCAGTGAAAGTCCCCATAGAGAAGTAATGGTAAATCTGTTCAGAGACACCGAACAGCAGAGAAATGCCCTGATGTTCAGTGGTTTCATTAGACAGGTTTATTCAGGCGAACACCATCAGGGCTATTCAGAGAGAGGTGAAAACCTTTAGAATTCCCAGGAGAATGAACAATCTAGACCAAATAGCCAATTTGGAAAGTGAGATAAATGGGAGAATTTTTCTCGTTTGACTATTTTGCCCTAGAATTTTCAATTCTACAGTCATTCTCAAGGTTTTCACCCTTCTCTGAATAATCCTGCATAGGTTTCAATGTTAAAAATATTCCCGTTTTTACCCAATATCTAATAAAACGTTTATTCCATTAATCTGTAGTAAAAAGTCTCTTTTAGGGATGTGCGTTTTGTTTCAGACCGATTCGTTTTTTTCACGAATCGGCCCGATTCGGTGATTCGGATTCGTCCAATTTTCCGAATCGGATCGGATCCGAAAATGTCTGAAACGAAACGATTTCCGATCCGAAACGAAAAAATTTCGGTATCGGAAACCATTTTCGTTCATTTCATAATTTCGGTTCCACTTCGGTAATTTTCAAAAAATGCTTAAAATATCCTAAAAAATCTAGAAATAAAGAGACTCTTTACTACAGAATATAATAATAAAAAGGTTTTTTAGATATTGGATTAAAACGGGAATATTTTAACATTGAAGTCAATGGGGCAAAACATTTCCCACACCAAATACACGAAAATGTCCGAAATCACGAAAAAAGTCGAAACGAAACTAACCGAAACGATCTGAAATGAAAATTGTTGAATTGCGAACGAAACGAGCTGAAACAAAAAAAATTGGTGCACATCCCTAGTCTCTTTATTTGTTGATTTTTTTTTCTTAGCATCTATTAGGCATTTTTCAAAAAAAATCTATATTTTTTCTTTCTAATAGCGTTTTTTTCTGTAACAGCCCTTTTTATTATCATTCATAGGATCTAATATGTTAATTCCAGACATTTTCGTTCAGTAGTTTTTTTTAAAACAGTGGGGGATGGGTTCATGGTGGCATTCGGTGGCTGATTCCCTGCACTTCAGGGACCCTGCGGTGAATTCACCAGGGAAAATTAATTCCCTGAAGTGCAGGGAACAATAGAACACTGAAATGTCTGTGTCATTTCGGTGCTCTGTGAATATCTCCTTTAGTGGTGTTTTTTTTGCTGCCCTCTGGAAAGTGCCAGCCTAGGCCTTGCTTACCCAGGACATACTTGAAAATGAGAGAATTCTCAATGTATCCTTCCAGGTAAAATAGTTTTGTGTAAAAAATATTTTTTTTTCTTAGGGTGTTTTTTAGGCCGCACCCCCGCCCCCACCTAGCAATATATATCCATGATGTGAGCTGGGGCAATATATATCCATGATGTAAGCTGGGGCAATATATATCAATGATGTGAGCTGGTCTGGGCAATATATATCAATGATGTGAGCTGGTCTGGGCAATATATATCAATGATGTGAGCTGGCCTGGGCAATATATATCCATGATGTGAGCTGGCCTGGGCAATATATATCCATGATGTGAGCTGGCCTGGGCAATATATATCCATGATGTGAGATGGGGCCTATATATATCCATGCTGTGAACTGGGGCAATATATACCCATGATGTGAGCTGGCCTGGGCTGGGCAATATATATCAATGATGTGAGCTGGCCTGGGCAATATATATGCATGATGTGAGCTGGCCTGAGCAATATATATCCATGATGTGAGCTGGCCTGGGCAATATATACCCATGATGTGAGTTGGCCTGGGCAATATATATCCATGATGTGAGCTGGCCTGGGCAATATATATCCATGATGTGAGCTGGCCTGGGCAATATATATCCATGATGTGAGCTGGCCTAGGCAATATATATCCATGATGTGAGCTGGCCTGGGCAATATATATCCATGATGTGAGCTCGCCTGGGCAATACATTACCCACCCATGATGTGAGCTCGCCTGGGCAATATAAAATTGTTTAATACAGTTAACCCTTTCGCTGCTGAGGCTTTTCCCGCCCCTGTGCTGAGGTCATTTTTACCTGTTTTGCGCATCATGTTTAAACGTGTTTTGAAGGCTTATTTTAGTATATGACCCAGACATATTATATATCGTTCTTTCCGTCAGACTCGGTAGATTCATAATATGTCATTATTATATGTATACGTTATGTCATGTCTGTATATTATAACAAAAAATGCAATAAAATATGTATTTTCAATAATTTACAATGTGTAAAGTGTTTTTTTTCACATTTTAACATGCGAGCAATTGCGGTTATATTTTGTATGGGGTGCGCTTGTTAAAAAAATTAGAGATGGGGTCTCGTTACATTTTTTTTTGGGGAAAATTACACTATTTTTAACAAACGCACCGCATACAAAAATCGTTAGTGCAGCATCATTGTTCACATTATAATTGAAATGGGAACAATATTGCTACACTAACAAACCCAAAAAAAAAAAAAAAAAGTGTTTATTTTTTTTTATAATTTTTTTTTATTTTTCTTTTTCTTTTTTTTTTTTTTACAACTTTTTTCACTGTAGTGTTTGGTATCGTTGGAACGGCCATGCTCTGGCCGATCCAACCATACCAAAATTTAACCCCTAACTGCCACGGATCGGGAGATAGGGAGTTCATTGGAACTCCCTATCTCCACCGTTGGTGGCAGTTAAGGGTTAACTCTAGGACTGGCGTCATCGTGCTACGCACGATGACGCCAGTCCTCAGGGGGAGTTCCCGGAGGCTTGGCCGACATCCATGATGTCGACCAGCTCCGGGAAAGGATCGCGAACCGGTGCTTTTCAGCGCCGATTCGCGATCCAGCTCCCCAGGGGTTAATGCCAGGCATCATTTGGAAGGGCAGGCTGTGCCCTTCCAAATGATGCCTGGGTTAACCCCCGCAGAGTCGCCGATCGGGAGGGAGAGAGGTCCGAAGGACCTCCCCCCCTCCCTTTCAGGCGCCTCCTCCGCACATGCGGGGGGGCGCCTGAATTTGGTGTCATCGCGCTGCCGCGATGACACCAAATTCCGGCGGCTGCTGTTCCGGATGCCGGGCTGACATCCAGGATGTCAGCCCGCACCGGAGGGGCCAGCGATCGGCCGGAACCCGGCCGAACGCTGACCCCAATGGGAGGACGCGCTCAGCGCGTCCTCAGCACACCAGCGGGAATGCTGAGGACGCGCTGAGCGCGTCCTCAGCAGCGAAGTGGTTAATTTATATTTATTTTACCTTTACTATTGGTGCTTTTCAAACTTTATTCTTGAACATAAAAAGAAATTTAGCAGTTTCATGTTGTGTCACTGTCCTTTTTTTGGGGGGGGTGCAAGTAGTTGGTCTTGCCTAGGGCGCAAAATAGTCTAGCACCGGCCCTGCACGGAGCTCCGTTCTTGCTTAGGCACATGAGGTGTTTTTGTGGACTTTCTATAGCTGATTTCTGTACCTGTGGTCCCTGAACGGTTGGCCATCGGGGGAGAGTACTCCGTAGCCCATGCTGCCCTCCCTCCGGAGCAGAGACGTTAGTTTTGGCCGTCTATTTTCAACTGGAGCACGCTGCCGGTGGCCATTTTGAGGCCTACTCCTCGGCCCCTGTTAAGGCCCTGCCTTGCTGCCCCTTTTCTTCCTTGTGGAGACTTGAAGACGCGTACTGGGGAGATGGAGGGCCCCCATCTCCCGGTCGCTACAGCGGATGCTGCAGTGGAGGGGGTCGGTAGAGGTGAGACCGGGTGTTGGGACGTCTCTCCTCCCTTCACAGGAATAAAGATGGGCAGGCTTGGATGCCTGCCTGGAATTGCTGAGGGGAGATGATTCGCGCCCGCTCACGAGGGGGATCTGGAAGCAGATGATCGCCGCCCTGCGGAGCTGCAGGGGAGAGGACATTTCGCATCAGGTAGAGCCCATGACGACCTTACCTACACTTTGAGTCTCGAACGACGACAACAGCAGAAGCTTCAGGTGGCAGATTGGCGCACACAGATGTGCAGTCTTGGAAGAGACTGCTGATCTGCGAGGATGGAGCAGCACCCTGGAGACTGGACTATGACCGGTTATCCAGCCGGTAGCTGAGCTGTCCCCCGCTGTATGGTCCTGAGTCGCCCATTGGCCATGGATCCCGACTCGGTCTGCGTTGGCGGTAGCACTATGGAGGCCTGAGAATCCTGGCGGGTACTTAGTGGCAGAGGGGTGCCCTCTCGTGTCGACTGGGGGGGCGTCACGACCTGGGTTTATCGCCCCTTCTCCTTCCATGCTGCTGCCTGCGGCTCCTACCCAGAGGGCCGATGATGCAAACCGCGATGCGGTCCGAGAACACCAGTGGCTGTGTACCTGGTTCATAGTGGATGGGCCTACACGGGCTACATACTCTGGCCTCTTTGGCGGTGCCCTGCCTGCTATACGAGCCATCACATTCCGGGATGCTGGCTGAAGAGACCTCTCTGTGCTCTTTTTGTTTTCAGTTTTTGCCTTTTTCACCTAGAGGACATTTATTTATTTATTTATTTTACCCGCTGAGTTGTTTTCTTTTCTTTTCTTTTTCATTTTGAGAACGCTGCCTATCTACCATCGTAAGATGAGTTTCATTTTTCCTATTTTATGATGTCTTGCCGCTGATATGTTCTGGCTCAGTGTTCGAGGACGTTTTTTGACTTTTCGATTTGTTGTCCTGCCTCTTGGCCTTCTTATTTTTCTTAGTTATATTTTTTACGCTGAGTTCTTATGGATGTCTGTGTGCGGCGCTGCAAGGCCCTCATTTTCTTTTATGCTTATTTGTATGATGACATCTTCAAAAAATAAAAATTTAAAATACAAAAAAAAATTACATTGCGCTCACTGATTCCTGCATGCAACGGTACTTTGCGTGCATTTTTGCACGTCGGTTTTACGAGCACAATTTCCCAACGGATGAAAAAATGCACGAGGAATGTAATTCCAGCGGTTATTTTCGTGCGTTAACGTTTAACGCTTCGCGCAAAAAAACACGCGTTTAGCGTGCGTTTTTGCATTAAGAATGTAATAGGGCCCTGAGTGTGCTCGTGTGCCCCCGGCCTTACTGGAACTACAAGAATTTGAAAAAGAATACTTAGATACCATTCATCCATTCAGGTAGCTATGGTTTGTTTATTTACTCATTGGATTGCTTGATCTTTGTATGTGCTTCTTTTTCAAATCACATGATGTGCTAGCGGACGTGTATGAGACATCCAAACTCCATAGCAAACTGATTTGCGCTTACCAGATACGTTACATTTTGCTCATATTCCATGGAGTGGGGGAAACCACTATTTGCTGGTGTAGCATTGGAGTTGGGGTGGTCATGGCGTGTTGTGTGGCGCTTACCATTTGTTTCACAATACTTAGATACCATTCATCCATTCAGGTAGCTATGGTTTGTTTATTTAGTCATTGGATTGCTTGTTCAAATTGTGACAGCAAATGTCCTTTATTGGACATTCACTGCCAGCCTTTAGGTTTACGAGGCTGGACCACTTATCTGTCTGCTACTGGACATTTACTAATACACACATCCACTATTTCTGCTTGTCACTAGGCATTTGCACAGTCACACAATTTTATGTTGCATTAGCTCCGAGTCCAGGTAGAAAGTTGCAACAGAGACTGAGTAGAAGCAAATGGTATAATTTTGCAAGGTGTTTTCTTGCCCCCCTCTTCTACAGCATCCACCCAGGAGAGTGGTTCCCAAACCTGGTCCTCAAGTACCCCTAACGGACTGACACGGTTCACACCGCCGGCGCAAGAGGAGGGGCAAATCTGGCACTGCTCTGCCATAATCAGCAGTGTCCTTCATGGCTCAAGTTTCCCTTGCTTGCACTGACCAGGTGCTCTTAGTTTACTTCAGGACTTTTCCCCAATTAAGCAGGGCACCCCCCTTCCTCCAGTGCTGTTTCATTGCATTTGTCATTTGTCCTTTACCTGCCTGAAGCTTACAGCTACCTCGGTTGTCTCCTGTGTACCAGACCCTCAGCTTTCCATAGACCTGCTTGCTTTTTTCCTGCCCATTGACCAACGGCTTGCCATAGACAACACTACTGGATACTCCTCTGGATACCTCTGCCTTACCATAGACTCTTGCTATACCAAGTCTCCTGTGGTGTCAAGTCTCCTGCAGTGCCAGGTCTCCTGCGGTGCCAAGACCCCAGCCGTGCCAAGATTCCTGCTGTGCCAAGACTTACCTTTCTGTCCCATCTGTCTGTTGTCTCGTGTAAATGTTTTCCTCTTGTATCAGTGTCCAGTATTTCCCCTGTGTTCTGTATTAAGTATCCAGCCAACAGTATCAGCCAGTCCTGTTTCTTGCATCACCCCTCGTTAATCCTGCTGTGTGTGTACATTTGCAATAAACCGCTGTTTATGCACCATAACTTGGCATCCTCATATATATCACCGCATCCTGGGCTCGTACCCTTGCCTCCCTGTGACATGGACAGATTTTACGGATTACCTTGGGAAACCGCAGACTGAATCCTGCAATCACTGATCAGCAAATCATATCACCTGTGCTGTGTATCAGATATCTGGAAAACCTGTTCTGTTAGAGTGCCCTGAGTATGAGGTTTTGGAACCACTGACCTAGGAGATAACCAAGGAGACCTAGTTAAGTACCAATACAAGTAGTCAATGATTGACTGTTCTTATCAGGTAGTTTAATGCCAACTGAATGGGACTGTGCTAGAATATTCAATTCTGAAGCCGAGTAGACAGCGTTCATGTCTGGACATCATCTATAGTGATTGCGGATGTTACTTAATACTACTTACCTGAATCAACTGTCCCGTGATGTGAGCCCAGTATCCTAACGACTGAGGCAGACCTAACGACTTAGTTCTGAGGCAGACCACTAGAGCTTTTTTTCATTTTCTAACAACTGGGGTGCCTTTCTTTATTTCTGATGACCCAAAGTCTTTCCTCCAGTTCCATCTACCACCTCATAAACATGTCTGGTATTGTCCACTATAAATTCCAGCGTGTTGAGTTTCACTTTGCCCTGTTGTGGTTTCCTACCCACTTTTTGCATTCCTATAATTATTCTTGTTATTTGCATTGACCCAACTTGATTTTCAATACTCTCTGATTTTTTTTTGAGAAAGGATTTTTCCAGGAGATTTCTCTCGTTTTCAAGTATGTCCTGGGTGGTGAGTATGTACCGTTAGGTGTCTTGACTAAGGACACTCACTGGAGAGGTGCTCGTCGGGATCGAACCCATGACTCCACAGGCTCTCTCCACGCAGAGCAGTGATGTTACCTCTACGCCACCCAGCCGGTATTTTGATTAGGAGATTCCTGATCATCACTAGTATTTTTTGATTTTACTGGTTTTCACATATCAAACTTTATAGTTTTTGTTTTTTTCACAGTTTTTTTTCTGTCCTATTTCCACCATATGCATTTATATCTTGTACTAGGATGTGGTTATTAAAATTACCTTACTGACAGGTAAAGTGCCATATTGGTTGGAAAATTATGATTGTAATTATTAGGGATGCACCGATACCACTTTTTTAAGACCGAGTACGAGTACCGATACTTTTTAAAAGTACTCACTGAGTACTGATACTTTTATTTAATGTCATGTGACGCTTTCCAATAAGAACAGACCTCATATAAAATTGCCCCCAGCTCACATGTAGCTTGCCACCAGCTCTCATGGATTTGCCCCCAGCTCTCATGGATTTGCCCAAGCTCACATGGATTTGGCCCCCAGCTCTCATGGATTTGGCCCCAGCTCACATGGATTTTCCCCCAGCTCGAACGCTGGGGAAGCTGGCCGCGTGCATGATAAGCACGCAGCCAGCATTCCCCTCCGGCGCGCCGCATACTCACCCATCCTAAAGGTCCGGTCGCTTGGCAGTGATGTGATCACGTGGCTGCCGGGCGCATCTGTGACGCTGCCTCTAGCCAAGAGGCAGCGTCACAGGAGCGCCCAGTGGCCGCGGGAACGCATCACTGCCAGCGACCGGACCTTCAGGATGGGTGAGTATGCGGATGCGCTGGAGGGGAACGCTGGCCGCGTGCTTTTCATGCACGCAGCCAGCTTCCCCAGCCCCGCGGATACTGGCAAGCCGGCCCAGCGCCGACTTCCGGTATCGGCGGGATGTATCTGGCCATCAACGGCAATATCGGCCCCGATACCGATACTAGTATCGGTATCGGTGCATCCCTAGTAATTATCTCAGTACAATATGTTCCACACACCTGTATATAATTTAGGTCTCTCTACGATGACATTAATAACATGTAATCACATTATTGACAGCATTTTCCTTTTTTAATTTTTCCTTTTCCATTTTCAGCAGGCATGAGTATTTGCTTTACCTCTATATTAACGTGATAAAATGCTCAGTTGACTAGTGATGCAAGATTGAAATTTCACTTGCAAAACATGTCAAACAGTCTAAGATGATGCATGTTAGTTACTAGGAAAAGGAAAAGAAGAGTTTGGAGAAACAAAGAATAATAAAAAAGATTGCTTATGAATATTGAAATTTGTTTAGACTGAGAGACTACAAGAAAGTCAGTGCTACCTGTTTGAATTATCAACATTATTTTTTAAGTCTGATCTATGAGCAATAACGTTTATTCATTCCATGCTTACGTACATGACATAACATCTCGTTTTAGTTACGTTTTCAATCGATAAATCATAATTGAACATTTGTCTTGTAAGAATGTTTGCCTCTTAACCAATAGCTGTTAGGGAAATCCAAGATCTACATGTTTGGTAATCATCAAATCTACTATAAAATAAATTTTAAATGATTTTATTTTCCAATGTAATAACTGAGTATTATTTCTCTGGAGCCCTTTGTTGTATTGCCTGACGGTTACATGGTGATGAGGTGCGACTAATTAAGAAACCCAAGCAGTGACTGGACACGGTTCTTGGTAGTCATCCTTCTTCACAACTTTGTATTTGCAAATATCAAGGTCAGGTATGGCTATGCAGTTCTCACGATCATATTCAGCTGGTTTTGAGAGGCTACAATTGGAAGGTAACAACATGCATTAACATACTCATCAGATCGGATAGTGTTTCACAAAGAAAATTAAAAAGTTGAATTTAAAAAGGCAACCTAAGTACCATAACCACTTGTTCATAAATTTGGGTCTAGAAAAATCCTATGATCCTATCTCATTCCTCAAAATAATTGCTACAGCCATACAGGGTTATTCAAAGAGATCCCAATGGCTGCCGAAAGGGAACCGAACGCTGAAAATCAACATTCGGTGTTACCTTTCCTGGCCATTCGGCTATCCAGAGAGCAGGCAATTCGCTAATTCTGGCGAATTGCCTGCACATACGGTGCCTGTTCGGTGCCTGTTCGAGGGCAGTGAATCCCCATAGAGAAGTAATGCTTCGTCTATTCAGAGAGCAAAACCCAGCAGTGAAAAGTTGCCGAATTACCCTGCCATTCGGTGGCTTCATGCGACAGATTTATTCAGGCAAATCCCATAGGCTTCAATGTTAAAAATATTCCTGTTTTAACTCAATCTAATAAACCATTGATTATAATATTCTGCAGTAAAAAGTCTCTTTATTTATAGATTTTTTTGGGATATTTTAAGCATTTTTCAGGATTTATTTGCCAAACATTGTTTGCTGATTTTTTTTTTTTTTTAAACATTTGTTATTTTTTCTGTAACAGCCCTTTTTATTATCATTCATTGGATCTCATATGTAAATTTCAGACATTTTCGCTCAGTAGTTTCTTTGCAAACTGCGTTTCACTTTTCAAGCATTCAAGCGAACTGTTTTTTATTTTTGCTCACTCCATTCGTCTGCGGTGTCGACTTTTTCCAGCGGCTGCTCTGCGCTGTGGTCGGCTCCTGCTCGGGTTTTTCCGGCATTTTCGGCCGGGTTAATCCAGATGTTTTTGCGTGTTTTCGGTGTGCCTTCGCAGAGTTTTGCGGTGAGTTTTTGGCGGGTTTGCATCGACTTTTCCCTGCAATTCGGGGACCCTGTGGTACTTGCTGAATACACCGCAGGGTTGCCCAAATGGGATCGCCAAATCGAACCGAATTGAGGAGAACGAAAAATCACCGAACGTGCGGTGACTTTTCGATTCTCTTTGAATAACCCTGATAGTGTTACCCATATACTTTTAGCATCCATGGTAGACATAGCACCTAAATTTACAATAGAACAGCAAATCTTGGCTGTTCATTGATCCCTAGTAATATATCTATTTGAACGTTTGCATCTCTTTTATTTTTATTTTATTTATTTGTTCCTGCAATGTTCTTTGAAATCATATTGAAGATGTATGTTGAGATGATGTAATATGGCTTTTGTAGAAAAGCAAAATCTCATAAGTAATATAATATAAGTACTGTGCACCGTGATGTACAGTCAGGTCCAAAAATATTGGGACATCGACACCTACCTCCTGGAGAGTGTTCTTGATCTGGCCAACTGTTGTAAAGGGTGTTTTCTTCACCAGGGAAAGAATTCTTCGGTCATCCACCACAGTTGTTTTCCGTGGTCTCCCGGGTCTTTTGGTGTTGCTGAGCTCACCGATGCGTTCCTTCTTTTTGAGAATGTTCCAAACAGTTGTTTTGGCCATGCCTAATGTTCTTGCTATCTCTCTGATGGGTTTGTTTTGTTTCTTCAGCCTAATGATGGCTTGCTTCACTGATAGTGACAGCTCTTTGGATCTCATCTTGAGAGTTGACAGCAACAGATTCCAAATGCAAATAGCACATTTGAAATGAACCCTGGGCCTTTTATCTGCACATTGTAATTGGGGTAATGAGGGAATATCACACACCTGGCTATGGAACAGCCGAGAAGCCAATTGTCCCATTACCTTTGGTCCCTTAACAAGTGGGAGGTACATCTGCAAACTGCTGTAAGTCCTACACCGTTCACCTGAGTTGGATGTACATACCCTCAAATTAAAGCTGACAGTCTGCAGTTAAAGCACATTGTGTTTGTTTCATTCCAACTCCATTGTGGTGGTGTATAGAGCCAAAGATGTTAGAATTGTGTCGATGTCCCAATATTTCTGGACCTGACTGTATGTAACCCAATGTAATTGATATTTTGGGAAATGATGATTCTTGCGAATTGAAACTAAAAATTAAGTTTTATATTTACTGGCACGGTGTCCACATACTCAATAAAAATTAGACCATGGGGTCAGGTGTCTGTAACACCCAAAGAAAGATGCACAAATATTTTGCTATTACCACGGTGGAGTATACCTCTTGTGCACCTCTAACAGGAGGCAAAGACTTGGAAATGTCAAAAAATAACTCATTTACAGTAGCTGCAATATGCTGGCCCACTAGATATCGAGAGGCCACTTTACTAGATATGGAGAGGCGAACACGCCGGAGAAACCCGAGCAGCCTCCGATCACAGCACAGAGCAGCCGCCGGAAAAACCCGACACTGCAGACAAATGGAGTGGAAAAAAAACTGTACGCTTGAATGTTTGAAAAGTGAAACGCTGTTTGCAAAGAAACTACAGAACGAAAATGTCTGGAATTTACATATAAGATCCAATGAATGATAATAAAAAGGGCTGTTACAGAAAAAAGAAAAAATGATTTTTAAAAAGAAACGGAGAAAACTATTTCGCCAAAAAATCCCTAAAAATGCCTAAAAGATCTAAAAATAAACTTTTTACTGCAGAATAAAATAATAAACGGTTTATTAGATATTGGATTAAAATGGGAATATTTTTAACATTGAAGCCTATGGGATTCTCCTGAATAAACCTGCCGAATCAAACCACCGAATGGCAGGGCATTTCGGCAACTTTTCTCAGTTGTTTTCTGTGTGTTGTCTGAATAGACGAAGCATTGCTTCTCTATGGGGGATTTCACTGCCCTCGAACAGGCAACGAACAGGCACCGTATGTGCAGGCAATTCGCCAACATTTGGTGAACTGCCTGCTCTCTGGATAGCCGAATGGCCAGGAAAGGTAACCGTACGCTGAATTTCACTGGTCGCTTACCTTTCGCCAGCAATTCAGAGCTCTTTGAATAACCCTGTATAAGTACTAATGTCTGGAGTAAAATTGGATTTCATAGAGTATAGACAGCTTCTATTGCATTGTACATTGGTGTTGAAGTATAGCAATTCCTCCCTCGCTTTCTATCCATCTGTGTGCACTGTCTTGCTGACGGACTAAAAAACACTTAGAAACAGTACCTTTGCCCAAAGCAAACTGTCTTTCTGGAGTACCAGAACATGCCTCCATCAAGCTGCAGCTTTGGGGTGATGTAATTACCCTAATTTAGTATTGTATTTCAATAGAATGCAAAACGGAAACACATCGTGTACCTGCAGTGTATGTATATTTTTGCTTGTTGATGGTGGGGTTGACTGACCTTTATTGTAATTAAACAAAGCAAAATGCAGTGAACCAATGGTATACTTACACAGAACAGCATTCGATTAGGCCTTGTTTACATGTGCACGACATACACTGTTTTGTTATCCATTGGTCTCCCACGTTGTATAACTTTCCATCTTTTTCACAACCTATTTATAATAATAATGGTAAATTTTAATAAACAATGCGGTAATGTTCAGAGTTGGAAATCGCCAATTAATCATAAAGAAATGGACTACATAAAATTTATATAAATTTTTGTCTCATAGTTCTTACGGGTGCTTTGAATTTTGATCTGCAACAGACACCTACAGCTCACTGTGCTCTCACTATGATAGGGTATGATAGACTATACATGACATTAAATCTGGAATGCTCAACCTTGGCACTCCAGATGTTTTGGAATTACTTCTCCCATGATACTCAACCACTCATTAGGTGAGCAGAGCCTTGTGGGTGTCAAGGCCCTCGCCGCTGGTGACGCAAGAAAGACAAATCCGGTGCTGCCCCGCTTTGATCCACACAAGCAGCACTTTTCTAGCCCTGCCCTGCTAGACTTTGCCTTTGCAGTGATCTCCAGCAGAGTCAGCAGGTGCACCCAATTTTGCCCTGCATCTCCTATTTAATGCAGACTCGCCTATCGCATGATGCTTCTGCATTTTGTTGTTGCCTCAGTGTGAGTGTTGCTACTGGCCTGTAAAGAAGCTTGAAGCTAGCTCTGTCTGAATATCGTGTACCGGACCCCTGGCTTCCATCCTGGACTGTCCTCACGGATTATTCCCTTCTGATACCCCACCCTGAGAACCTCATCTTGCTTTACTGTTACCAAAGATCCCTGCCGGTGTCCTTCAGACCCTCTGCTGCCGTTCCTGTTTTCAAGACCTCCTTCTGCATTTCCCATTCTCAAGATCCCTGCTGTTTTACAGACTATTGCTGCACCAAGACCCTGCCTAATAGAGACTTTCCTCCTGCATCACAATAAAATTAATTCAGCCCTATTCCTGTCCTGTCCTCCTGTTTATAATCCAACCCTTTTCCTGTCTTGTCTATCTAATATCTGTGAGTCCTCTTTTGTCCTGTTTGTCTAGGTGTATTCTATGTGCTTTCTAGTCCTGGATCTCTGTGTCTTACCTCTGTCTCCTTAGTCATCCCTATTCCTGTCTCTCCCCTCACTCTATGTGCCTGTTTATTTATAATAAATACCCCTGATTATTTACCATATCCTCTTTCTCAAATGTTTCACTGCATCCTGGACTCGTAACCTCACCCCCATGGTGGCTACACGTGACAGTGGGAAATTTAATTCCGAAACATCCAGGGGCAAAGATTAAGCACCTCTGTGTTAAATAATACAGACTATTCGGCGTGGCCATGGGTCAGCATTGAAAGTACTTTGTTGTGTTCATGGCCAGTTCATCATTGATAAACTGGACAAGATTAAGAGTGAGAATAGAAGAGGATGAGAAGTGGTTGTGGAATTAGAAGTGTATAGACTATTATATTATATTCTGGTGGCTAGGTTGAACCCACTTCTCCACTATTGTACTGGAGGACTTTGCTGAACAGGATTTGACTTGCTTCTCCATGGTCAAAGAGCCGTACCGTTAGGTGTCTTGCCCAAGGACACTTACTGGAGAGGTGCTCTAGCCAGGATTCTAACTTGCGTCTCCACAGTTATAGAGAAGTGATGTTACCTCTACTCCATCCATCCAGTATAATTGTGGATTATTCCAGCCTTGGTGTTAGAATAATCTTAATTTTAATAAAGACAGGAGGCGAATATTTTGCATTCTCTTTTCTTTACTAAAACATCAGCAGCAAGGAAAGTTTACATAGCAACAGCAGTAACCAATCAACAACAAGAGTGTAGTAAGTCCTTAGCCACGCCCTCTTTTCTTGTATGCCGAACGAGCAGGAGAGACGTGACGTAGAAATCCAAGAAGTAGGAAGAACCCGGAAACTGAAGAGGTGAAAGCCAAGACTAGGTAGGAGTCAACGAGATGGTCAGTCGCAGAACTGGAAGCCAACGGGCGTCCGAAACGATGGGAGACCAACAGGGCCGCAGAAGCAAATCAAGCTACGGAGAAAGCAGAGGATACGTGAAAGTACCATGTGATGGAGGCTTGCCAATCAACAGTTAACTAACTGACCAGTCAAAGAATTATCAATAGTTAAATCAATTATGAGACAGTAGCCGTAGGCTAGGCCAATGAGACATGCAAACCCTACTAAGGGGAATGAAAAATAGTTAGACAATAATGGACAAAAGTCGAAGAAGTGTAGATACGTAAATTACATCGTTTATTCAAAATTTATTTATTTATTATTATTATAATTTTTTTTTTTTAATTTTTTTTATCGAATATAGCAGTAAATCCGGCACAATGTGAGCAATCCCGGGTATGGGCGGGCGGGAAAAATATTCGCCTCCTGTCTTTATTAAAATTAAGATTATTCTAACACCAAGGCTGGAATAATCCACAATTTTATATCAAGTCAGGAGGCTTCATATTTTGCAGTTTTAAAGCTGCACCAGAGCCCCAGATGCATGAGGACGAGGGCGAAAATAAAAGGTACGAAAGGTGACCGCCCTAGAACAATCAGCAGCCGCTAGTATGTCGGACAGGGAGCCGCCGGCGACCGCAACAGAAGAAGCCACTGCACCCCGCACGGAGTGAGCGCCGAAGTGAGGAGCAACACCTGCTAGGGAGAGCAGCCAGGGGACCCCTCTAGAAAGTGTAGGCGAGGAAACAGGATTGTAAGTGGAAACATAGGAGACCAAGAGCTGGCCAACCGGAGGGGAGCGCAAAGAGCCTAAGTGGGAGAGGTAGTTCGTAACGCACCTAGCGACACATAGGGTAGAAAACCTTAGAAAAAAGGGGGTTTTTGTACATCTAGTAAGCGTGAAAAACGACTCCCTTAGGAGAGAAAACCATAGCGTGCGCATCGAAGGCTCTAGCATCCAAAACACGTCTAAAGGACCCCAACACAAAATGATGGTTAGAGTACATCAAGAGCTGATGCAGGGACAGCGAGTAGTATCTGGCCAGTTACGCAGGAACTCCAAAACAAGCACCACATCCCAAAAGTGAGTATATTATTTGGGGCCGGCGGGCGAGCGAGCCTAACGCTCTTGAGGAGACAACACACAGAAACGCTACCCAGGGGAGCGTGAGCCACCGAGATGGTCGAGCGGGACCAGGTGATGATAGGACTTGCCGGCCGTGGAAAGGCTCGCCAACAAATTAGAGGGGCTGTAGCAGGATCAGGCACACACCAACCACACCAAATTTCCCCAGGCGTAACATTTTTGCGTGCCAGAAGTCCAGGATTCCCATAATAGGGAGCGAGCCGCAGCTGATAAGCCTGGTAGCATGCAGGGTCCCCGGAAATTGTCCAAGCCACCAGTGGAAGATTGCCCTCCAATACCACTGGATTAGGGTTGCCTTGAGGGTCCAGAAGAATGGATGGAAAAGGACGGCAGCAGCGGGCAGGAGTAGACAAGGGAGTTGTAGCGTCAGTGGCAACCAGCTCTGTGCATCCCATAGAGGCATGAGTAGAAGTCGAAACCATCCATCTGCGGACTTCTTGAAGCGTGCACGTGAGCATCGTGAACGGGGAAACAGTGTAGGCTCCTCGATGGGGCCATGGTGGGAGGAAAGCATCCACCGCTGCCGCCTGCAGGTCCGTAAGCCAACTGAAGCCGGTCTGCATCTGGTGGGTCAAGCGGGAAGTAAACAGGTTGACCCAAAGGAGTAGAGGGCAGATGATGTGAAGCGGCTGTTCCTCTGGCGTCCATGCCCCACCCGTGGATACAGGTCCGCAAGTCGCTCCCCAACCCGACTGGCTGGCGTCCGATTCCGATACGAAGTCGGGTAGAGAGCCAAAAATGGCCCACCCATTCCAGGCTTCCATGAGGCGCAGCCACCACAGGAGTTCCACTCGAGCCTCAGGAGTGATAGGGACCAGCTGGTCGTAGGAGGGATTGAGACTGAGGCACGTGGTTTTCTGACGTTGCATCGCCCGATAATGCAGTGGGCCAGGGAGAAGGGTGATGACTTGGGCTGGGCGACAAGCTGACTTGTCCATGTTGGTAATGAACCAGAGGTCTTACAGGAGAGTAAGCACTAGGGCCGTGTGATGGGAAAACAGGACCGGATCTTGAGCCAGTACGAAGATATTGTCCAGGTATATGAGAGACCTGATGCCCTGTGAATATATGGAGGCCATGGCCAGTAAGAGGAGCTTCATTGAAGCACCATGGTGTGGAGCTGAGGCCGAAAGGTAGGCAGGTGAACTGTCGGTGGTGCAGGATGGATAGGAGACCCCTGAGTAGATGTGTGCTCTCCATTGTGAAGTGTCGATAGGACAAGAAGGGATTGAAGACTATCCAGTTTAAGACCGGGCGAAGGTCCGCAGACTTCTTGTGTACCAGAACACATTGTATGGGGAAAACAGACTGGAAGGGAACCTGGGAAAAGTCTATCAAGAAACCAGATACGATTCGTAGGACCCAAGAGTCGGAAGGTTGGTATAGATGTTAACCTTATGATTCGATTCTTTTAAGAAGAGGTCCCCATAAAAACAACAGCTTGGCCGCAGGACCCAATTCTTTGGAGCACATACTTGTTAAATTAGCGTCAAAGCGAAAAAGCGCCTCATTGCGGCGTGCAGAATAGATGCTGACATTGGTGTTACCTAAAGACAGAGGGCACGCTGTGCCCATTCACGGACCATTGCAGGGCCGAGCAGGGTAGGCATAAGGCTATCCTAAACAAAAGATAAATCCAGGTAAAGTATCCATGTAATTGGGCAGACTAGATGGGCCGAAAGGTTCTTATCTGCCGACAGTTTCTATGTTTCCAGAAGGTAGTGCTTCGTCCACCGTGACGAGCGATGCGGATGCGGAAGCCCTGTTCGACTTCAACAAGGATCCCTGCCAACCTTGCCCAGAAAGGAGACGAAATCCACGTCAAACTCTGGCGTAAGAGATACCTTGTCAGGCAGCGTCGGGCAAGGGCATCCTGCCCACAGATGCGCCCTGGAAATTTTAACTAAGAGACCGCGTAGCCAGAAGAGCAGAAACTCCGCTGTGTGGTCAGGCGGGAGCCAGGCCGAAGACCTGGGGTGGGTGGTAGTGCATGGATCGAAAAAGGAGGGGGGCTCCTCTTGCGTCGAGGAGTGGCGCCGGGGTATCCGAGGACACCAAGGAGCGAGGCGGTGTTGGAGCGGTAAAGAAGGGCACGATCGCTAAGCTATCAGAACGGGGCTCACCCGTCGAGCTTGCAGTAGTCGGTGGATCACCGGTGGTATTGGCTCCGTCCTCCTCGGGTAGTGAGCCTGGTAAATATCCATGTCATAATCATCGTCCCCTTCTTTGGGGACAGAAGTGCGGGAGGAGTTTGTAGCAGGGCCCTTACCCTAGCCAGCGGACTCAGATTAACCCTTCCAGAGTATTTTACGAGATGGCACGGCAGCCTCAGAATGAACCGAATGGGAGCCCTCAGAAAGGGCCGGTGACTGGGCCCTAGAAAGGACCGGACGTTCTGGCTGGGGAAGCGGGGCATGGCTGCCAAAGCTATGGGCAGTGTTTCTGAAATGGCAGCTAAAAGCCAGGCCGAAAGCTCCTCTGGATTGGTGGGGAGCTGAGGAGGATCCATGGAAAACAGAATAACGGGACTCACCTGTTGAGGTAATTTATATATATTAAAATTTATAGGGATATATATCAGGGCTCACCCGATGTTTAGTGTGGCCAAACAGAAAAATCCTGTACTAGCCGTCAGGAAGGTAATAATATATTCATTATAAATTAATGTGTTGTGGCTCACCCGATGCCTTTGTGGGACAGACAGATCCCGCCAGAATAATAATATACTTATATATATATATAAGCTTATCAGGGCTCACCCGATGTCTTCGTGGGACAGATATCCCGTTAGATAAATAATATATTTGTTTTATACATAAGCTTATCAGGGCTCACCTGATGCCTTCGTGGGACAGATATCCCGCCTGATAAATAATATATTTGTTTATATATATAAGCTTAGCAGGGCTCACCCGATGCCGTCGTGGGACAGATATCCCGTCAGAAAATTTTATATTTTTATATATATATATATATACTTACTTACTTACTTATCGGGGCTCACCCGATGCATTCGTGGGACAGATATCCTGTCAGAAAATTTATTTTTATATATATATATATATATACATACTTACTTACTTACTTATCGGGGCTCACCGATGCATTCGTGGGACAGATATCCTGTCAGAAAATTTTATTTTTATATATATATATATACATACTTACTTACTTATCGGGGCTCACCCGATGCATTCGTGGGACAGATATCCTGTCAGAAAATTTTATTTTTATATATATATATATCTATATCTATCTATCGGGGCTCACCCGATGCCTTCATGGGACAGATCCCACCAGAAGAAATAATATTTATTTGTATATATATAGTATAAGCGTATCGGGGCTTACCCGATGTTTACGTTGGGCAGACAGAAATCCCACCAAAAATAATAATTTATTTATATAAATAGAACCTGAGGCCGTTTAACATGTAAGAGCTGACCTGCTAGTTTGCATCGGGACACGAAGACGCGATGTCCCGAATGGCGGCAATTGCTGGTTAGAACTAAGATGGCCGCCGGAGTGCGCACGGACGAAAAGCCATACTATCCTGAGGAGAAAGTTTAGTCGCGCACTCGCGGGAAGGCGGCGGGCGCCGCGCAAAACACAAAGAAAGGGGGGAAAAAAACCTCAAGGAGAAAACAGAGCTGTTAAAACAAAGTAAATTACGATGGGGCGCCGCAAGTCGCGCAACGCGAGCAAAGCGCACCTGCAGGCGGGAGAGTGCCCACACAGCAGGGAGGAAACCTAGGAAAAAAACAATCAGGTGCACAGTACATATAATAAATCTGAGTATAAAATTACATAATAAACCTAACAGTGACAAATTACACCTAAATTAAAGCCTGGCAACCAGGAGCTGTTTTGAAAACGTCTCACCTGGTCGCCAGCAGCAAGAAAAGAGGGCGTGGCTAAGGACTTACTACACTCTTGTTGTTGATTGGTTACTGCTGTTGCTATGTAAACTTTCCTTGCTGCTGATGTTTTAGTAAAGAAAAGAGAATGCAAAATATGAAGCCTCCTGACTTGATATAAAATTGTGTTGTGTTAATGGCATATAGAAATGCTAAAACTGGCTTGTATTTCAACTTCAAATAATAATAAAAAAAACGTTAGACTTGTTTGGGCAGAGTTTAAAATACTTTTCTTGTCAACTTACATTACCAAACCAGAAATTGTCAATGGGCCAACAATTAGAGTGGTGGTCATTATTATTTGGAGTTGAAATTTGAGCCAGTTTTAACATTTCTATATGCCAGTAACACAACACAATTATAATGGCTGGATGGAGTAGAGGTAACATCACTTCTCTATAATCATGGCGACCCAGGTTCAAATCCTGGCCAGAGCACCTCTCCAGTAACAGGTCTATTCAATAGAGGTGAAACTCAGGAGAATTGTCAGGACAAGAGGACAATCTAGACCAGGGTCAGCAACCTTGGCTCACTGATGTTTTGGGAACTACATTTCCCACGTGGCTCAGCTAGCCTATTGGGTGACTGAGCCACATGAGAAATGTAGTTCCCAAAACATCAGGGAGCCAAGGTTGCTGACCCCTGATCTAGACCAAATAGCTGATTTAAAAAGTAAGATAAATGGCAGACTTTTTCTGGTTTGCTTTTTTGACCTAGAATTTTCACTTCTCCTGCCAATTCTCCTGAGTTTCACCTTTAGTGAATAGACCTTTTAGTGTCCTTGGGCAAAACAGTACATCTCTGCTCTTTAACCATGGAGAAGGAAGTGAAATCCCGTCCAGCACATTTTTCCAGTACACTGCGGAGAAGCAAGTGTCGACTTTACAAGAAGAATCGAGTTCAACTTAGCCACCAGAATATAATAGTAGTGTATTTTTTATTTAATTATCCGCCACAAGTACACTTAACATACAGTGTATTCCAGAATATATTCACAGCATATTTCACAATGCATTCCAAAATACACATATATTTCAGCATGCATTCTGAACACATATGTTCAATAATATATTCACAGATATATTTTTGAAATATATTGAATATGACCAAAATTGTAGTATTTCAAATAAATGTCAATATTTTTGGAAAAAATGTATTTTAACCACTTCGCTGCTGAGGACGCGCTCAGCGCGTCCTCAGCATTCCCGCTGGTGTGCTGAGGACGCGCTGAGCGCGTCCTCTCATTGGGGTCAGCGTTCGGCCGAGTTCCGGCCGATCGCTGGCCCCTCCGGTGCGGGCTGACATCCTGGATGTCAGCCCGGCATCCGGAACAGCAGCCGCCAGAATTAGGTGTCATCGCGGGGGCGCGATGACACCTAATTCAGGCGCCCCCCCGCATGTGCGGAGGAGGCGCCTGAAAGGGAGGGGGGGAGGTCCTTCGGACCTCTCTCCCTCCCGATCGGCGGCTCTGCGGGGGTTAACCCAGGCATCATTTGGAAGGGCACAGCCTGCCCTTCCAAATGATGCCTGGCATTAACCCCTGGGGAGCTGGATCGCGAATCGGCGCTGAAAAGCGCCGGTTCGCGATCCTTTCCCGGAGCTGGCCGACATCTTGGATGTCGGCCAAGCCTCCGGGAACTCCCCCTGAGGACTGGCGTCATCGTGCGTAGCACGAGGACGCCAGTCCTGGACTTAACCCTTGACTGCCACCAACGGTGGAGATAGGAGTTCCAATGAACTCCCTATCTCCCGATCCGTGGCAGCTAGGGGTTAAATTTTGGTATGGTTGGATCGGCCAGAGCATGGCCGTTCCAACGATACCAAACATGAAAGTGAAAAATTTTGTAAAAAAAAAAAAAAAAAAAAATTTAAAAAAAAAAAAAAAACTTTTTTTTTTTTTTTTTGGTTTGTTAATGCAGCAATATTGTTCCCATTTCAATTATAATGTGAACAATGATGCTGCACTAACGATTTTTGTATGCGGTGCGTTTGTTAAAAATAGTGTCATTTTCCCCAAAAAAAAATGTAACGAGACCCCATCTCTAATTTTTTTAACAAGCGCACCCCATACAAAATATAACCGCAATTGCTCGCATGTTAAAATGTGGAAAAAAACACTTTACACGTTGTAAATTATTGAAAATACATATTTTATTGCATTTTTTGTTATAATATACAGACATGACATAACGTATACATATAATAATGACATATTATGAATCTACCGAGTCTGACGGAAAGAACGATATATAATATGTCTGGGTCATATACTAAAATAAGCCTTCAAAACACGTTTAAACATGATGCGCAAAACAGGTAAAAATGACCTCAGCACAGGGGCGGGAAAAGCCTCAGCAGCGAAAGGGTTAAAAATATATTTCAAATATATTTCTTTTCCATGTGGGCTGTCCGCCCAAAAAAGTCATCAATTGCCATTCAAACCTGTTTTGATCTGAGGTTGTTGTAAGTGGTCAGGTCTAGGTTCAGCAATGTTATGTGCCCAAAAACTGAGGGACCCTATTCTAAGGTTGTTGTAAACTTTACCAGAGCTGCTGGAAACGTAAAGGGACACTCTAGGCAACATGACCACCTAAGCTATTTTAGGTGGTCATGATGCCCAGAGTATGCCGCCCTCTGTCCCCCCTCCCTCCGCTCAGCGGTTCAGCTGTAAATGCTGAAAACAGCTGAGAGAGGCGGAGAACTTTACTCCGCCCTCCCAGCTGTCTGTCAGCAGAGCGGGAATCATATTTTCCGCTTCTGCCGACTTTTTCCGAGCGCTTTCAGTGCGATGACGTCTCTAACTCACCGCAGAAGCTGGCGGCTCCCTCTGAGGGTTAGTGTAGCGCATCCTCTTGCGCGCAACACTAATCCTCAGCAGATGGAGCCGGTAGGAAGCCTGCCGATTGGCTGGCTTACGTGAGAGGCGCGCATGCACGCTTCTCACGTAAACCAGAAGGCAACTTCAATGCAAGAAGGACGGGAGCGGAAGAGGAGGGAGGTGAGTATAAAAAAAAAAAAAGCACCGCTGGAAACAAGAGGATTTTAGGGTAAGTATTACAGTTACAAGTAAAAAAATAAAAAATAAAGATTTATTAAGGGAATAGGGATAGGTTAGGATAAAAAAACGGGGGGGGGGGGGGATTTTTGAGTAGAGTGTTCCTTTAACAACCCCATAGACTATAATGGTAAATTTACAGCAGCTCCAACCTTGGAATAGGGCCCGAAGTCAGTTGACTACCTTAATTTACCGAATCACCTGCTTTTTCCATCAGTGGATTTTTTTCTTCCCTGTTGGCGCTGGCATATTCCAAGATGACAATGCCAAGATTCTTCGGGCTCAAATTGTGCAAGGGTGGTTCAGGGAGCATGAGACATCATTTTCAGACATGGATTGGCCACCACAGAGTCCAGACCTTAACCCCATTGAGAATCTTTGGGATGTGCTGGAGAAGACTTTACGCAGTGCTCCGACTCTCCCATTTAATACAAGATCTTTGTAACAAACAATTGCAACTCTGGGCTGATATAAATGTTTAGTAATATGTGTATTGAAACACTGGCACAGTGGAGTTGCGGGACTGGAGGAAGGAACTGCAAGGCCCACTTTTTACTCTGGGTAAACGCACATCTATATCATGCTTTCTCTCACGCTTCTACTCTTCACTTCTACCTTTCTCCTTAAATGGAACTCCTGCCCCTCTACCACCAACCCCTACACTATCTGCATCTCTCCCTCCCTCCTCTCGTCCTACATGATGGCCTCACATGAGCTCCTTTGTTTCCTCAGAACATGGTCTCCCTCTAACTCTCGTGCTGCCAATCACTCCCACAAATCCCATTCCCACCTTCTCTTTCTCACCCTCCTGCTGTTACTCTATGCAGGTGACATATCCCCTAACCCTGGCCCCACAACACATCCAATACTTCCCTCTCATCCTATCTCCATCGCACATAAATCACCTCCCTGCAATGCCAGCAACGTCATTCCCATAATCCCTCAGCGCCTGTCCTCTTTCTCCTGCGCCCTCTGGAACGCTCGCTCTGTGTGCAACAAACTCACAGCAATCCATGACCTCTTCCTTTCAAACTCCTTCAACCTCCTAGCTTTAACTGAAACCTGGCTAACTCCCTCTGACACGGCCTCCGTTGCTGCTCTCTCACATGGCGGTCTACACTTGAGCCATACCCCCAGAGCGGGCAAGAGAAATGGTGGCGGGGTCGGAATCCTGCTCTCTCCCACCTGCACCTACCAGCATCTCCCTCCACCCCCATCCCTCTCCTTCTCCTCCTTCGAGACACACTGCATCCGCCTGTTCTCTCCTCTGGCTCTCAGGGTGGCAGTCATCTACCGCCCACCGGGACCAACCTCCCAGTTCTTTGACCACTTTGCTACCTGGCTTTCTCACTTCCTGTCTTCTAATCTTCCATGCCTAATTCTCGGGGACTTCAACATTCCCATTGATGATCCTTCCGCCCCTGCTGCCTCCAAACTTCTTTCACTCACGTCCTCCCTTGGACTCACACAATCCTCCCTCCAGTGGCGTAACTAGAAACCTGAGGGCAAGAATCCATGAAGGGCCCCCCACCCCCCCAAAAAAAATCCATATTTTTACATTTTATTTTTTTCTGCAATATAAAAAATATAGTATTGCCCCCAGCTCACATGGATATATATATTGCCCCCAGCTCACATGGACATATATATTGCCCCAGCTCACATGGACATATATTGCCCCAGCTCACATGGACATATATTGCCCCCAGACCACACATGGATATATTGCCCCCAGGCCACACATGGATATTTTTGCCCCCAGCTCATGGAAATACTGCCCCAACACATGGATATACTGCCCCAGCACATGGATATACTGCCCCAGCTCATGGATATACTGCCCCAGCACATGGATATACTGCCCCAGCTCATGGATATACTGCCCCAGCTCATGGATATACTGCCCCAGCACATGGATATACTGCCCCAGCACATGGATATGCCCCAGCTCATGGATATGCCCCAGCTCATGGATATACTGCCCCAGCTCATGGATATACTGCCCCAGCACATGGATATACTGCCCCAGCTCTGCCCCCCAGCTCATGGATATACTGCCCCAGCTCTGCCCCCCAGCTCATGGATATACTGCCCCAGCTCTGCCCCCCCAGCTCCTCATGGATATACTGCCCCAGCTCTGCCCCCCAGCTCATGGATATACTGATCCAGCTCTGCCCCCCAGCTCATGGATATACTGCCCCAGCTCTGCCCCCCAGCTCATGGATATACTGCCCCAGCTCTGCATATACTGCCCCAGCTCTGCGCCAGCTCATGGATATACTGCCCAAGCTCTGCCCCCCAGCTCATGGATATACTGCCCCAGCTCTGCCCCCCAGCTCATGGATATACTGCCCCAGCTCTGCATATACTGCCCCAGCTCTGCCCCCCAGCTCATGGATATACTGCCCCAGCTCTGGCCCCCATATCATGGATATACTGCCCCAGCTCTGCCCCCCAGCTCATGGATATACTGCCCCAGCTCTGCCCCCCAGCTCATGGATATACTGCCCCAGCTCTGCCCCCCAGCTCATGGATATACTGCCCCAGCTCTGCATATACTGCCCCAGCTCTGCATATACTGCCCCAGCTCTGCCCCCCAGCTCATGGATATACTGCCCCAGCTCTGCCCCCAGATCATGGATATACTGCCCCAGCTCTGCCCCCACAGCTCCTCATGGATATACTGCCCCAGCTCTGCCCCCCCAGCTCCTCATGGATATACTGCCCCAGCTCTGCCCCCCAGCTCATGGATATACTGCCCCCAGCCCAGCTCTTACCTGCTCTGCTGGCCCCAGGGCAGGCTCCGTCCTCCGGCGTCTTCTCCTCCTTGGCGAGCGGCCGCTGGAAACATGCAGCTTGGCCGCTCGCCGGAAACCACCTGATCAGCGCGAGGTCTCGTGCGCTGGTCAGGTGGTTTCTCTCCCACGTTGAGCGGCCAAGCTGCATGTCAGCGGCCGCTCGCGTAGGGAGAGAGACGGCCAGCGCGCGGCTCCCAGATTCCGGCGCTGATTGCCGGAATCTGGCGGCGGCGCTGGGCCCCCCTCCAGTGGTGGAATGCCACGGCCCGGTCGCAACTGCGACCGCTGCGACCCTGGTACTTCCGCCACTGCCTCCCTCCTCCCTACCCACCGCGATGGTCACGCTATTGACCTTGTCTTTTCCAACCTCTGCTCCATTTCTGAGTTCAACTGTCGCCCTTTCCCCATCTCTGACCACCACCTTCTCTCTTTCAACCTATCTGGACTTCCTAAACACCCTGCTCCCCCACCCTGCACACACACTCGCAGAAATCTACATGCTGTGGATCCCCATCAATTCTCCAATCTACTTCACCACCTCCCTCACACCTCATCCTTCACCTGCCCTGATGCTGCCACTAATTACTACAACACTACTCTTATCTCTGCTCTAGACACTCTTGGTCCTCTTCGACTCTGTAAGGCCCCACGCCGCCAGCTTCAGCCCTGGCACACCCTCCAAACTCGCTACCTGCAAAGATGCTCCCGCACTGCAGAGCGTGCCTGGAGGAAATCCCGCTCTGAAGCTGATTTTGTTCACTACAAGTTTATTCTCCGGTCATACACCTCTGCCCTCCACTTGGCCAAACAATCCTTCTTCTCATCTCTTATATCTACGCTGTCCTCCAACCCTAAACGGCTCTGGTCCACCTTCAACACCCTCCTCTACCCACCTGCACCTCCCCCCTCAGCTGCCTTCAGCGCTCAAGACCTGGCAGACTACTTCCTCAGTAAAACTCTAACTATCAGAAGCAACATCCCAACACAAGATAGTTATCTGCCACCTCCACTCCCAGAGGTCCCCTCTGTCACCCTCTGCCGCTTCCTCCCAGCCACAGGAGGAAGTCAATTCCTTATTGTCCTCCTCACATCTCACCACGTGCCCGCTCGACCCCATTCCCTCACATCTAATTCCTCCCTTCTCCTCCTCCCTCACCCCTGCTCTCACACACATCTTCAACCTATCTCTCTCCACTGGCTCCTTTCCATCCGCCTTCAAACACGCGCTAGTTACCCCTTTACTAAAGAAACCATCCCTCGATCCCAACTCTCCATCCAACTATCGCCCTGTATCCCTGCTTCCGTTTACCTCTAAGCTCTTAGAAAAACTAGTCTTCAACCGCCTCTCCCTCTTCCTGTCCTCCAATTCCCTACTTGACCCCCTGCAATCTGGCTTCCGTCCCCTACACTCAACTGAAACTGCCCTCACCAAAGTCACCAACGACCTCCTAACTGCTAAAAAACATGGCCACTATTCTATTCTCATCCTGCTTGACCTCTCGGCTGCTTTTGACACTGTTGACCACCCCCTCCTTCTACAGACCCTCAACTCTCTGGGTCTCGGTGACACTGCACTTGCTTGGGTTGACTCCTATTTATCCAACAGGTCCTTCTGTGTGTCCTTTGCTGGTAACTCCTCCTCTTCATTGCCTCTATCTGTTGGTGTACCTCAAGGCTCTGTCCTTGGTCCTCTGCTCTTTTCCATCTACACCTCCTCCCTGGGCAAAATCATCAACAGCTTTGGCTTTAATTACCACCCCTACGCTGATGACACTCAGATCTACCTCTCTACCCCTGATCTCTCTCCCCCTGTCCTTTCAAATGTCAGTGACTGTTTATCTGGCATCTCCTCCTGGATGGCCTCCCACCACCTAAAGATCAACATGTCAAAGACTGAGCTCCTACTTATTCCTCCCTCCAATGCCTCCCCACCTCCTGACTTCTCTATCACGGTGGAGGGTATCACCATCTCCCCATCAAACCAAGTTCGCTGTCTTGGAGTTACACTTGACTCTGCTCTTTCCTTCATCCCCCACATCAAGTCTCTTTCCTCCTCCTGCCGATACCAACTGCATAATATTTCCAGAATTCGGCCATTTCTTACCGCTGTCACCACAAAACAACTCATATACGCCCTGGTAATCTCCCGACTCGACTATTGCAATAATCTCTTATCTGGCCTCCCTCTGTCCCGCCTCTCCCCCCTACAATCCATTCTGAACGCCTCCGCCAGGCTAATTCACCTCACCCGCCGCTCTGTCTCTGCCGCTCCCCTCTGCGAGTCCCTTCACTGGCTCCCCATCCACTGCAGAATTAAGTTCAAAATCCTTATCCTTACCTACAAAACCCTCACTAACTCAGCTCCCCACTACCTGTCCTCACTAATCACCAAATACACCCCAGCCCGCTCCCTAAGGTCAAACAGTGACCTGCGCCTAGCTTCTCCCCGCATCACCTCTTCCAATGATAGACTGCAGGACTTCTCACGCGCAGCCCCCACTCTCTGGCACGCTCTCCCTCGTACTGTCAGACTTTCCCCTAACTTCTCTTCCTTCAAACGCTCCCTTAAAACGTTCCTATTTAGGGAAGCCTACCACCCAACTCACTGACGCAATCATCAATCACTCTCACCTTACAGTCCTCTCCTCCTGTTTCCAACCCCAACCCTCCTAGATTGTGAGTTCCTACGGGAATAGGGCCCTCATCTCCTCCTGTACTGTTTGTCAAATGTTGTTCAATGTATTGTAACCCTGTCTATACTGTGCCTATTGTACAGCGCTGCGGAATATGCTGGCGCTTTATAAATAAAGAATAATAATAATAATAATAATACCTGGACTTGTTTTGGCCATACTGTGTATATAAGTTGTATAGTGGGCTTTTGCATGCAATCCACCCTATGTACAAGTCATTAAGTCAAGGATGGAAGAGGCAATCTTAGGGCACTATTACACTCTTCGCGCAAAAATGTGCGCGTGCGCAAAAATGCATTAACGCGAGGGGCAAAACCCTTCCGCTGAACGTCGTATTACGACGTTCACGCATACGATGCGCGTTAACGTCTAACGCGAGTGACCCTGCGCGAACGCAAGTTCGTGCGCACATCCCATACTTAACATTGTGAGCGCAAATGCGTTTGTGCGCTGCTACGCGGATGGTATTACAATCGATGCGCAACTTTTTACGAACTACGTTTGCGCGCATAATTTTAACGTCTTTTAAAAGCTGGTGGTAACGGCAAAGCTGAACGTTCTGGCGGAAACGAAATGCACCAGCACGAAAAAAAAATTACAGCAAAGTATAGTTACATATTCCCAAACAATAATATAGAGAGGCTGTGCATGTTTTTATTATTGCTGCAGCATATATACTCAGATTGACTTTGGCAGGCGCAAAAACCGAACGGGAGACAATTCTGATTGGCTGAATCGCGTGAAAAAACAGTCTGCCCACCAATTTCTGCGCGCAACGTTAATGCGCGCACGTTTTAGCACGTCTTTTGTACGCGCAATATTTTTGACGGATGAAAAAGTGTGGTCGGATCGTAATACCAGCGTTAATTTACGCACGTTAACGTTTAATGTTGCGCGCAAAACAAATGCGCTGCGCGTACGAATTTGCGCGGAGAATGTAATAGAGCCCTTAATGTTTTAATTATAGCTGACTGCAGTCTGTTACCGTTGCATTGTATTATTACCAAATAAATGCTTATATTGTAGAAGTCTTCACTTTAGTTACCAATGACTCATTACTGCAGCAGTGATTACTTTGGACATGCAAATAAGTATCCTGTGATTTCCTCATGTCTTTTGACAAGCTAGTGATAGCTAGACTTACAATAGGGGCTCTAGACAGTCCTTAAAGTAGCATGGAATTTGCCCATGTTCGGAATTTATCTTTAATATGATTTTGCACAAAAAGAACCCTTTTTTCATAAATATACTCATCAAAACCCTATCCATTCATTAACCTTAATTGTAATTACCCAAATTCTATTTGTAACACCTAAAATACTGCTTAAAATAGTGATGTATAAGGCTGGGGTCAGACCAGCGCACTTTTAACGTGCGTTCTGGCGCACATAATTACGGCCGCACTAGCAGCAGATGACGGGCAATGACGGCCAATATATGATGTACGGCCGCACAAAAGTCCGGCCGTGCAACGCAAGTGGAATTTGAACGCATTTTTCTGAGAACGCTGAACCGCTAGTACTGACGTACTGAGTGCGCAGCTGTGGCATAGCGGCGTGTTTGCGTGATTAGGAGATGTCAGACGCTGCTAATGTCCAGCCTACATAACGTCCAGACGCAAAAAGAGTTTTATTGACGATCCGTACAAAATCACGCCCGAAAATGCGCGTCGTCTGACCGTTTTTGCGCATTCCGTGAAAAAATACGTCAATGCGTTCGGACGCACTTTTTCACGTTCGCGGGGAAAAATGCTACGTCTGACCCTAGCCTTAATGTTACGCTATTATGGATACAACACCAAGTACTAAAAACTTTTTTCATTTTGATGGAAAACTTGAAAAGACATTATTGTGCTGAAGCTTACTTCCAAATGTATGATAATTTTGTCACACTCTTCCTTTTAGCATCAAATAAATCAATGTGTACATATAAAATTGTGTAAAGGTTTTATCTTGACAAGTAGCATTTTACCTTTTGATTGGCTTATGAGCGCTCCATTTTTATATTCAATATACCCAGAGGGATCTTGCATACACTGGGAGTTACACAGTGTGATCAAGCACATAACAAGTAGAACAGCTAGCCCATGATCCTGTGAATTGAGAAAAAAAATTAAATGGGGGAAATGGTTAATTATAAAACATCTGATATAATTTAATTTGTAGTACCGAAACGTAGGAGTGTGTTGCCACATTCATAAGAATTTATTGACATGATCATTACAGAAGAATTACATGATAGTTACAGTTAGAGGTACTGATAGAGCGCCAACAGATTCCGTAGTGCTTTACAGTGGCAAGAACAGCAGGTGACGTAATAAATAATAAAACATAAGGAATAGGTGGCCCTGCCCATAGGATAATTGTCCTGCTAAAACAGCACTTCATACAAGTGCTCAGCCAGACATCCCGTGAGCTTACACTCTAAGGCAGTGGTTCCCAACCGCGGTCCTCAAGTACCCCCAACAGGTCAGGTTTTACAGAAATCTGAAGCACAGCACAGGTGATATGATTTGCTGCTCAGTGATTGCAGGATTCAGTCTGCATTTCCCCAAGGTAATCCTTAAAACCTGGCCTGTTAGGGGTTCTTGAGGACCGCGGTTGGGAACCATTGATCTAAGGGACTGAAGTAAGTGAAACAAAAGGAAGCAGAGGGAGTGTAGAGGTAATTACCAGAGAGAATATAGCAGACACTGCATAATGATAGACCAAGAGCTTGGGCCTGATAAGGTTAAACCGAGAGAGAAGTGAAGCCACTGGAAAAGGAGCTTATATAAATGGGATAGGGGCTGGGTGGGTGGGTAGATGGGGCAGGCAGGTGGGACAGCAGAGGTGAGGATGGAGGTGAATGGGACTATGGGTAAGAAAATACAGAGGTTACAGAGAAGGCCATTGCATGAAGAAAAATGGAGGGAAAGGGAAAAAATACATAAACTAGCTGTCAGGATAAAATGCACAGTAACAATGTGGCAAAAATTGTGTTGATTGAAGAATACCTTGCTTGTTACAGAAGGGAAGATTGGGGTGGATTCTGGCTCTGTTGGTTGCTTTCAGAAGTGAGGATGGAGGATAATGGGACTTGCATGTTATAGAAGGGAAGATTGGGGTGGATTCTGGCTTTGCTGGTTGCTTTCAGAGGTGAGGATGGAGGATAAAGATGAATGTTGTAATGATGTTAGGTATGATTCCACTTAGTATGCGTTTGAATGTTGGCAGCCCTTATTGATAGGAGAATGTTGGGTTTGTCTTTGGGGTTCAGAGGCTACTCATGGTTAGGAGAAACATTTTAATTCCCTAATTTGTCATAGGGCTGCCGTGGCCAATTGGGGAGATCGAAGGAACTCGATCTCATGTAGGACTAGTATAATGGCTGTAAAGGCTAATGGGACGATTTCAAGATATCTTTCACTGGCCCAGTGGCCATCATGCTGCAAAATCATTGTCCATGACTTATGTCCAACCCCTCTATTGGTTTACCATCATAATATCATAAAGACACCACAATGCAGCGTAAAACCCGCCATTTAAAAATATATATTTTCTAATATTAGGATACAATGGAAAAAAGTTTTGTTTTACTCCAAGTTTTTTATGTGATACCACCGTACTAGAGTCGTTGTACTGACACCAGCAAGGTGCAAACGTGATGCTTGTTTTTTGTTTTATAGTCAACCCTAATTTCTAACCATCATATTCTGCTCCACTTTCACTTTGCTTTTCAGCAACAGATTTTGCTCCTTCTTTAGATGGTAATGTAGAACAGAATAAATGCTTCTCCATATAAGACTTTAGCGAGAATGAGAAATAGATAGTGTTGCACTTCTTTCTAGTATTTAAGATACAAGGTTTTCAGAGCAAGCAGGGGAGACCATCTCACGAGATATCAACGGGGTCAGGTCTATATTCTGCCTGCGGCCAAGGTGTGTTGTCTCAGCTGTTACCATCATTCTGTCTTGAAACGCTGTCTGAGAAGTCATTGTGAACAATACCATCTATACTTTTATACTCCTTCTTTGTAAGTATTTTTATTATGGCAAGCCTAAAACCACAAATCTGAAAACCTTTTGTACAAAAGACACACAAAGATATTGCAGTATAATTATTTTTCAGTAGTGCCAAAACCCTAACCCTAAAACAAGCACAAACAGAAACCCTAACCATTATTACTACCCCTAACCCTAGCCCTAATGTTGATTTTTGCACCTTACTACGCTGTTAAAACGACACAAGTATGTGTTAAGTCTCACTAAAACAAATGCAAATACGTCTTTTTTTGTTTGGGAAAAATACCTTTTTGTAGCTAGAATCCTAATATTACGAAACATTTTTAAATAGCGTCCTTGTCTCCGTGTCATATCCTGTAATGGCCACGAGGTGGATAGTTAGCTGCAAGATACCAATTTATTGAGGCACTGCCCTCAACAATTCCATTCCTGACCAGAAATCTTGTCTGTGCCCATTAAATGCCTGACCCTTGTCCTGACTGATTAACAGGTTTAAGATTTTGTGTAGTGTCTAGTCCTTCTGTAACTGTATAGAGCAGTTTTGTCAGTTTATTAATATATGTCTGGTATGGATTTTTTATGATTTCTAGCTATCAAAATCTTAGTTTCCACCCATCCTATGAGCTCAAGATGTGCAGGTTATGGTGGCTGTACAGGAAAGGAATTCACCAGTGGGTCTGACCCAGCATATCCATCTACTGTGTGGATTCCTTTAGCTCGCTCTAAAAATAACTATATCTGTGCTTAGTAAAGGTTGAGTGGTGCCCTCCTGGTGTAATATTATAGTGGGGAGGCTTTTTATCTCTCTTTTTGTCCTCCACCACAACCCTTGTAAGTATATATACTGTATATAGCAGCAGGGGTCACGCTGTGTGGGAATGCAGTTCAACCATTATTTTTACAGAGGGAATTCAGTTTCCATTGGTTCCATACCCTATAAAGCAGTGTTTCCCAAACCTGTCCTCAGGACCCACTGGAAGGCCAGGTTTTCCAGGTATCTGAAGCTCAGCACAGGTGATATGATTTGCTGCTCAGTGATTGCAGGATTCAGTCTGCATTTCCCCAAGGTGATCTGTAAAATCTGGCCTGGTTGAGGGTCCTGAGGACAGGTTTGGGAGACACTGCTATAGAGCTTAATTCAGGTATTCAGCTATATGTTTTTTCCCTTTTAAGTCACAATAAATATATAATTTATCATTTTCACTGAACTAAAATTTCACTTTTTCCCAGTCTCACTCTGTTTCCAGCGTCCAGAAGCGGTGGATCGGGCCGTCGTTCTTACTGCAGGATGAGAGGTGAGTATCTGACTTTTGGGAGATTTTAAGCTGGTGCTGACTCATTCCGCAGTAGCGGAATCAGTTAGCACCGGCTTCTAGCTGTGGTTAAGTTTTCAGTTGACCGCAGTGGTGCAGTAAATAGCCTTAGGGCTTGTAGTATTATCGCTAATTACTCTTTGAGCTCCCCATGTTAAGCATAGGGAGCGCAAAGTACAGTAAGATCGTTGAATCGAGTGCAATCTCCGACGTGCTAACTGGCTTTGTAACCCATTAGAGTTCAGATTGTAATATGGGCGGCCTGCGCTCGGGCCACTTAACCTAGCGTTAACGCAAACATAGCTGAGCGCTAACGTTTTTGGTGTACAGCGACACTTATTTTCCTCACATTGTGCTTCCAACTCTGCTCTATATTGTGTGTTTTTTTTCTGCTCATACTATATCTGTATTCTTTGCAAACTGTACTACTTCCTTGCTGTCATTCTACAGGTAGAGTGTTTGCCAAGGTATGTACGTTACAGTATACTGTGAAATTCTACCTGTTGCCATCGATTCTGATGACACTTATATCAATCACTATCACGCCATGGCAAATCTGTGGGTATCCACATCAGACATCATCTATATCCATCATCTACAGAACCTTTTTATTCACATGTTTATTTAATGTCTTTGAGAAAATTTTAAAAATCATAGACGGTATAAAAATGCATACCATGAAAGCCGACAAATTAAGAAGGAAATGCTGCCCATTCACAAATTAGAACCCCGGATTTCTTTATGTACCTTAGACATATTTGCGTCATTTGTGTGTACACGTTTGGAAAACCCCAAATTTTTTTCCCTTCTCCCTTTTTTTTCTGTATCCCTGATTTGTTTTCAAAAAAATGAATTCAGATTTTGCAATTAAAAAAAAGTTAAATGCTGATATACGTTTTATCAAATACTTTTTTATTTTTTTCCAAACTTTATAAACATTGCCATCCTAACAATATGTTATGCTTTTTTCGACATTTAAAGAAATTGTCATAAAGGTTCTGAAAAATGTATGTATATTTATATATATATCAACCATCAGGGAGCTTCCCTCTATTAGAGTTAGATGGCGTAACTCTCATTACTGAGAAGACTCTGATCCTACAGCGGTGGGCTGAACACTTCCAATTTGTACTGAACCGGTCATCTTCTATTAACAACGAGGCGATCGACAGAATGCCTCAGGTGGATATCAACCACAGCCTGGACGCCCCACCAACAAATACTGAAACCCAACAGGCCATCAGCCAGCTGTCCAGTGGCAAGGCCCCAGGATCTGATGCGATTCCAGCGGAAGTCTACAAGGATGGTGGTACAGTGCTTGTCGGCAAACTCACTCTGCTGTTCCAGTCTTTCTGGAATCAAGGATCTCTTCCTCAGGAATTTAAAGATTCGTCCATCGTACATCTCTATAAGAGGAAAGGGAATCGACAAGTCTACGATAATCACAGAGGAATATTCCTCTGTGATTATCGCAGACTTGTCGATTCCCTTTCCTCTTATAGAGATGTACGATGGACGAATCTTTAAATTCCTGAGGAAGAGATCCTTGATTCCAGAAAGACTGGAACAGCAGAGTGAGTTTGTCGACAAGCACTGTACCACTGCTTTCCATCGCAGGCAAGATCCTTGCACGAGTATTGCTGAACCGCCTGACTGACCACCTGGAACAGGGTTTATTACCAGAGACACAGTGCGGCTTCCGCAAAGAGCGCGGCACTGTGGACATGATCTTCGCAGCCCGACAGTTCCAAGAGAAGTGTCAAGACAAGAGCAGAATCGTGAATTGTATACCACCTTTGTAGATCTCACCAAGGCTTTTGACACCGTCAGTCGCGAAGGTCTGTGGCGCATCATGTCGAAGTTTGGGTGCCCTGATAGATTCATCTTAATGGTCAGTTCCACGTCGGCATGACAGCTTGTGTACTGGACGATGGAGAAGCTTCAGAGGTCTTTCCCGTTACAAACGGTGTCAAGCAAGGCTGTGTGTTGGCACCGACCCTGTTTAGCATAATGTTTTCAGCTATGCTGTCAGAAGCCTTCCAGAACACTTCCTTGGGAGTTAGCCTGAGATACAGGACCGATGGGAAGCTGTTCAACCTGTGTAGACTCCAGGCTGTCACCAAGGTAAAGGAGACTGTGCTACGAGACTTCCTTTTTGCTGATGACTGTGCCCTGAATGCTGTATCAGAGCAGGAAATGCAAGCCAGTGTGGACAAATTCTCAGCAGCATGCGACAACTTCGGCCTCCTTATTAACACAAAGAATACCGAGGTGATGCATCAGCCAGCTCCGAAAGCCCAACATCAAGAGCCCACCATCACAGTGAAGGGACAAAAGCTGCAAGCAGTGGACATATTTACATACCTAGGCAGCACCCTTTCCCATGCAGTGACAATTGACATTGAGGTCAACTGCAGAGTAGCCAAGGCAAGCTTTGCATTTGGCAGACTATTGACCAACGTATGGGACCGCCGTGGAATAAGCCTTGATACAAAGCTCAAAGTCTACCGAGCAGTAGTGTTAACTACCCTGATGTATGCCAGTGAGACTTGGACTGTATACAGGAGGCATGCTAGGCAACTGAATCGCTTCCACATGACATGCCTCCGCAGACTTCTTAGTATCCGGTGGCAGGATAAGGTGCCAGACACAGAAGTCCTTTCCAGAGTAGGCCTGCCATCAGTTTACACTCTGCTGATGAAAGCCCAGACACGCTGGGCAGGTCATGTTGCAAGGATGCCCGATCATCGCATCCCTAAACAGCTCCTCTACGGTGAGCTGTCTCAAGGAAAGCTGTCGCACGGGGGACAAAGGAAGCGATACAAAGATACACTGAAAGCCTCCTTCAAGTCCATGGATATTAATATCACCTCCTGGGAAATCTTGGCACAAGATCGATCACCATGGCGCACGCTGATCCTCCAAGGTTGCCAGATATTTGAGGACAGAAGAGCAACTATAGCACAAGAGAAGCGAGCACTTCGCAAAGCCAGAACTGCAAATGTTGCAACAGGGGTACCCACACATGTCTGCTCGACGTGTGGCAGAACATTTCGTGCTCGAATAGGCCTTATCAGCCATCTGCGGACACACCGTGGACAACCCACAACCTGTTAGATGTCAAGGTCCTCATTGAATACGATGGACGGACGAACATCATATATATATATATAATTGTATGTTATTCCAAAATAGCTAATCATATAGGTTGCTTGTTTGCTTAACTGATTAATTAATATGATGAATTAATTATATTAATTGATTTTATATTATAACTAAATATAAAAGTATTTATCAACTATTGGATTGACTCTACAACACTGGAAACCATCAACTGTTTTCCACAGTTCTAATCTTTTTTTATAATTCATTTACTATGAATTTCGAGCAGATAAATAACTTTTCCGAGTATTGTAATAGATCTAATGGCCATCTGAATTATATTTCTTAATGTTATCAAGATTCTTGAATGGTAGTGGAAGTCCTAAATTCAAATATTTTATATTTCCAGTAAAAAACAACTAAATGAATTGGGAAAGTGAAAATAGCCAATTTTACTTACCATAGCTGTTATGTTCACTAGCCTTAAGCTCACTGCACTTCTCATGCACCTTTCCTTGTTTTTATATAGTGGTGCATTAGGCACTATACATCATAATGTAAATACAATCTAGAACATTGTCTGACTTTTTTGATGTGTTAATGTCTCAGAATTAATGAATATGTACAAAACGTTTTAACTTAAGGCATAATAGGCAAAGTAATACCTTTTAAATAAGCTCTACATGGTTGGCTGCAGCCAGTTCTGAGTGTACATGTTAATCCGGGGTCATATTGTAAAAGTTAAGCGTAAAATAAAATGTTTGCAAAGAAGGATGGGACTAGACAGATGAGTCTTGTTCTGAGGATTATTATCATTCAGTTAAGCTTTATCCAAATAATTAAATCCTTTATTTTTTTTGATAATCATGGCAGTGAGTGATTATTTTCCATTTTGGAGACTGTCTTTAGAAATAATAAATATGATTAAGGTATATGTTTCATGTTTGTAGAAATTTTTCTAAAGGGGTTATTCAGAGAGCACAAAAATTTCACCGAACTTCAGCAAGTTTAATTCGCCGACCCTGCAGTGAGTTCAGCATTCACTGCAGGGTCCCCACAGTGGGCTGAAGGGATCTGTTAAACGCTGCCAATCAACCCACCCAACACAGTCGACGATCCACCGAATGTCGCCGAACAGACTGCCGAATGCAGTCGCAAAACGCCGAGCGCAGCCAACAATTCCCCATACAGACCACCAAATGCAGCCACAAACTGCAAAACGCCGCCAAACAGGCCGCCGAACGCAGCTGACGATCTGACAATCAGCTGTCGAATACTGCCGAAAAAAGCCGATCAGCCGCTGAACTGGGGCAAAAAAAAATACCCGCAAATTTTAAAAGGCGTTTAAAACAATAAAAATGCATGAAAATGCAAGGAAATAAAAAAAAAAGGTCCTATAAAAATAAAAAAGAAAACCTGCCAAGTTTATCTACGGGGCTAGTGATTTAAAGGGGCAAAGGTGAAACCCGGCAGCTGCCGAGCTCTCTAGCGGACTTGCCCTGCAGGCTTTTCTTACTGTGTCCCCTGCCAGCTCTGCGACCCCTGATCGCAGCCTATCCCTCCTGGGTGTGTGGAATTCAGAGCAGTTAGACGAGGGGGACCTTCCCGGCCATGTTTTTACCTGATTCAGGACACGAGCCTACTCCTACGGCCTACATTTGGCAGCCATCTTTGTAGCTTTCCAGGATGTTCTGTGATCCCGTGGTTTGGGGAGTCCGACTCTAAGCCTTTCCTATGGGCAAGAAGTCTGTTCGAAGGATCCTTCTTGTGGCGGGTCTTGGTCAGCGCGACACCCGCAAATCACTGTGGGAAGATGGGAGATGCCGTCCATTTCCCCTGGCCCTAGGCACTCTGCACCATTTGGCTTCTTCCGGTGAGGAAGAGGGTTCTGGGCCCAATTTGGAGGATGCCAAATCTCTTGCTGTTAAGGGGGGGTCAAACCCCAGGTGAGACTTACCAGAGGTGCAGCCCCTGCATGTCCTGTGGCGCCCCCCCCAGGGTCCATGACTGTCGCAATCTCTCTGGGGAACAGGAAGCCAGATGCCCACTAGCCAATTACGAGGGGTGTTCTCTGACTGATGATTGCTGACATGAAGGCCACTTGGCAAGCTGACATCGATGGTTTGCGGTGCAGAGTTGGGTGGGATCTGGACCCAGGTAACTGCGGTGCATGATAAGGCGGCTAGCCTGGAGGCTGACAGCGACCATCTTGCAACCCATGTGGACTCTCATTGTGGCCAAGTGGAACACCTTCCGAGGGCAATGGAGCTGTTAGAGTCACGACAGAGGCATCGAAATATCAGGGTGCCCTGGAATCGTCCCCTCTTAGGATCTCATGGGGCTCAAAAACAGGATGGCGACTCACCTGCTCAAGGGTGGACCGGACTAGCCTGACATCTTCGGGTCAGCAACGCCCCTTTGGAAGTCCCCGATGGCCACGAGTGAGAGACATTGTGATATCTTAGCAGTGGCCAGGGACGCTCCGCTGAAGCTTATGCTCATGGCTGTGATTGAGTCACGTGGATTGCTGACTTTTGAGTCGATGTCACTATATCTCTTCCACAACCTTCCTTTCACTACCTTGGTAGCACGACGGCGCTTTAAAGAAGTAACGGCTCGCCTGAGGATGACACCGATTCCTTATTGATGGGGAGCTGCTGGTTCCCTGGTGATCACCCACAATGGTGCTCAGCATGTGGTCACTGCTCTGGAGGATGATTGGTCCCCCCTGTCTACAATAGGGGTGCCACAAATGCCAGAACTCCCTGCCCCAGACTGACCTCTCAGTTTTGTGGTCAGAGCTGCTGCTAGGCTGGCTCCCTGCTTTGTGAGACAGTGGGACTTACCTCTGTTGCAGGGTTGACCCCTCTTTTCCAGCCCACTCCTTAGGCTGTGTTATTGCCTGCTCTCCCCATACCTTCCTTTGTATATGTATTTCCCTGTGCGAGCCCTCTTCCTGGATCGACGTGTGACTGTTTGCGGCTGCTGGACTCTTCCACCGCTTGTTTATGTCTATTTTCCCTGTGGATTTTTGATGCCGTGTCCTGAGAAGCCCCCTCCTATGTCTGCAGGAGCGTCGGGACTCCACCCCTTTTTATTTTGGTACGAGACACTGGGTAGTAGCCTGAGTGAGCCATGGCTCTGGCTGTCCCAATGGCCCCAGACCTCCAGGCCTTGTGGCCTCTTCCATGGTCCCCGGCTCCCTCTCTGGTTGCTGGGACACGGCTGGAATGCCATGGATTTTTGGGCAGTCCCTTGCCTTTTCCCTAACCCCCCATTTTTGTAATTTAAGGTTTTTATTTTGCAAGCAAAAGGTCACAAACTGACCAGCACAATTGGCCTCGCAGAGCCAAATAGACATAAGAAACACATATGTAGCGCTGCTTTAAAAACACTGTATTCTGGTGCATTGAACTATTGCTGCCACCAGAGGGAGACAGAGACATTGTGGACTATGCTGGACAAAACCGAACTACATGTACCATCACCCTTTGCTTGAGGACAGGAAGGAGGTGGTACAAGGAAGAGGAAATGGATCAGCAGCCTCGTGCAAGGGATGGGCAGAGTGAGCAGAGCAGTGAAAGGTGGAGGACGCACGTTGGAGCTGTCAGGGATCGCAACCAGGCCGGAGTACAGACGTTGTCTTACTGGTGCTGGAGATCGGGACAGTGACCGTATTGAGACCTACCTACGCAGCGCTGAGAAGTCTGGAGGACAATCTGGTTCTGGCAGGACCCCGAGTTAGGAGACTGTGCCGATCGATTGGGAGTGCAGGCGGCGGATCGTTGTTCCAGTTGCGGAGATTTGGCAAGCGGGGAGCAGATTCAGTGGCACGAAGTCCCAGTACATAGCGGAGAAGATCTTTTGGTCGAGGCATCGAGTGCTGGACAGTTTCGTTCATCGGATGGATGAGAGGCCTCCAGGCCACAGTTCCAAAACAGAAACGCACACTGCAATATTGTTTAAATCCACAGGGCCCCAACGGTGACTAGTTGAAGATTGCTCTTTTTATTCACTGGCCAGTTGAACATAGTACCCGGGTACCCTAGACCAGGCCTCAAAATTTCCACTCGCCTACTCGCATTTGGCGAGTGGAAATTACATGAGGGCGAGTGGAAATGCAGATGCAGGCAGGGCAGGATAAGGATTAGGTGGGGCAACTCGTGGCGAAAACTCTTAAGGCCCGGCTAGTAGCTTGGGACTTGAAATTTTTAACCCTGCCCTAGACAGTACACATATATTATATTATATATATATATATATACAACTGTAACACTTCAATGTTGTTGAACCCAGGACATACTTGAAAACGAGAGAAATCTCAATGTATCCTTCCTGGTAAAATCCTTTATAAATAAATAAAATAAATAAATATATATATTTTGAGCTATTTTTCACGGGACTTAAACTCCAGAACTGAGGGGGTTAACGGGTTTCTTTTACTGCCCCGTGTTTTTCCCGCATTACGAATTCTTGTTACTCAAATACCGTATATGCGTATTATATGCTGCTTTATTGGGATCAGTAAAGAATATAATATAGGAAAATCCACAACAGTGCTGGTGTATAGTTATTTCCTAGTGCGGTGAGACTATCCCGAGGTTTATTCAGCGGCTCCTTCGGGGGTGAGCGCTACACATATAATAAGGGGGGGGGTGTCTCCAAGAAAGTTTCAATCTCAACGCAATAATAACAAAGTAGTCAGCGAGCAGCACATAAAATAACAGGGGAAGGTGAAGGGATTATGCCCGAATGGGGGGCATAGAAAAGAAAAAAGACATCAAAAAGAGAACAAAAATCAAAGTCCTCAGAAAGCGCTACAAAAACAAAAAAACAGAAAAACAAGCAACAGTCGTCAAATGGGTCACAACAGCAAGAAAAGACAAAAAATTCTCAGATAAAACATAGAAATAAATGTCCTCGGAGCGAAGAGGTGTCGCATAAAATAGTGTGGAGAGAAAGGGAAGGGGAGAAAAACAGCCCGTTGCGGTTCACAGCAGCCCAAAGCAGACCGGAGAGAGAAACACAGTAGGGTAGGCCACCTGAGCCTGTGTCAAGCCAGAAGCCAGCGCGACAGACATCTGCAGTCCCGTCTCCGTGGGAATCCGGCCGCCCCTGTAAGGTTTTGACGCACACCTTCTCAGGCCGCAGGCCAGAGGCCTCCACCAGCGGCAATCCAGACAGGGTCATCTTCTCCAAGCCGGCAACTCCCACAGCAGCACCGACTCCGTGGGCATCTGGAACAACACCACTGCACGGAGCCCAAAACTCCCCCATAGGTAAGGGATCCACATATGGCTTCCTATCCAGGCCTCCAGCGCCAGCCGCACAGTCCACATCATCCTCGGGGGGGCAGCTCATCTTCTATCTCTGAGCGTTCCCGGGGGTCAGCAACAGGCAGCTCCGCAATCTCCATCCCATCTCCTGGTGCCACATACATCGCATCATTACCTGCGCATGGGTCGTCAGTTCTCTCTCCATAAGCAGCAGGGACATTAACCTCCGTTACCTCCTTATTCAAATCTGTGGTCGCCCGGCCAGTCCTCACCGCAGCCATCAGGTGCCACCATGAGCCTTGAGTGATAGGGCTCTCTTCCTCCTCCCACTGCTGCGCCAAGCAGGCCTCGAGGGTCGCAAACGCAGCCTCCATGCCACTGGTGGGGGGGGGTCCGCTCCAGACTGCGCCACTCTGCCCGCTCCCTCGACCTCATCTCCAGGGGTACCGCAGCTGCGGCCAGAAGATGGGGGCCCTCCATCCCCTCAGTCCGTAGCCACTAAGCACCCGGTCCGACTCTCCTCAGGGGAAGCGAGCGGGGAAAAGCGTGTCCGGAGACAGATGAATAGGCCTCAAGATGGCCGACAGGCAACAGGTCTGCCGGGCTAAAACTCAGCTGCGCTCCGGTTGGGGAGGGACAAAAACGGCCCCGGAGCAATCCCGTTATGGCCAGTCACGCAGGGACCTCAATAATGGGTGATTCAACGAGGGTCTCCAGCCGAAAACTCCCGGTATCAGGTGAATCCGGCAGAGCTCCCTCCAGACACGTCTTCTCCCTTGCAGAGCCAGCCAAGCCCCGCCCCCCCTTTTAAGGTTTCCCAGATGCCTCATGTTGGACTTTTTTTTTGTTGAATGGGACCGCCTGGCTGGCTCTGCTCATCAGTTGAATAAAAAATAATAGAAATGGTAATTCATTTTTACTTTGAAACCTATGGGATTCGCTTGTTTAAACCTGTTGAACTAAAGGACGGAAAATCTGGGTATTTTGCCAGAATTTCGGTGCCGTTCGGTGTTCTCTGAACAGATTAACGATTATTTCTCTATGGGGAATTTCACTGACGTTGAAGGTCGCTGATTTACAGCGATCAGAGGCGAAGTGCACCATATTTGGCAAATATTTGGCGAATTGCCAGCTCCCTGAAGAGCCAAGCTGCCACGAAATTGCACCGCATGGTGAAATTTTTCGTTCGGTACAATTTGGTGCCACTTTTGCTTTTATCGAATAACCCCTATAGTATGTGATCTAATGTCATAAAGGGACAATATGCTAACGTGCATATTGCCAAATATTATTTGGTAGAAATATAGAACGTTCTTCAAAGCACAGAATCCAGGCAATTTCTAAATCTTATACGTACAGCGATATATACATGATGGATAGATACCAGTATCTTTAAAATATTACTTTACACATTTCAGTTCTCCATTACCGTTATATAGCTTCTATCAGTCTTCTGAAAATGACATAAAAAGAGCATATTTGATATTTTATACCTGGCAGAAAAAACAGGATGGATTGAGGATAGACACAATATTTAATTTGCTAAATCCCTTTCATCAAGCGCTTTCATAGCAAAATCAGATGTAGACAAGAGGAAATTTTTTGGCACAACCATTCTTTAACAATCAACAGAATTAGGTCAACAAATTAAAGGTCAAAGAACAAAATCAGTTGTTTCTCAGATTATACATTTGACAGAATTGCTCAACTATATAAACTGATGTCTGGCAGAACTGATTTGCTTAATCTGAACCTCTGAATCTTGAGTCCTGGGGTTACAGCCAGAGCAGCACCGAGGGACTGTAAATCTGCTTGCTTGAATTTCCGGGCATCAGCCAGCAAGGTCCGTATCTCCCGTTTACAGGGCCAAATTTATAACTAGGCAGAGTTGGCATGTGTCTACAGGCGCCTGCCACAAGGAGGCACCTTGCTGTGTAAAAAAAGAAAACGTTCAGTGTTTTTTAAATCTACAATCATTTAGACCACTACGTGTCTGGATCCCTAAGGGCTAGAGGGACATATGAGGTATCATTGGAAAGGCCAGATTATGGTCATTCCAGTGATACCAAACATAATCAGGTTAGATTTCTTATGCAGCACTATTATTCAGTTTACAGTTATCAAGTAAACAGTTATGCTCAAGTGAACTCACCTTCTGATTTCCCACAGTGCCAGCAAGTGTGGAGCTGATGATGCAACGTATTGTTCATCGACAACCTAGACTGTGGCACTGCAGTGAGAAGAGACAGGGGGATTTTGGAAAACTGCATCTCTGAATTGTACACCGCACAAGGTTAAGTGAGGTGTCATTGGAAAGGTCAGAGTGTGGTCTTTACAATGATACCAAACATGACCATGTAGTATGTAAAAATAAAAAATTGTAAAAAGTAAATGCAAAAATATTTTTTTCTCTCTTCTACAGCAATATAGGCAATATTTGCTTTTCCATATAAAACAAACAATGCCACTGCAACTCAACTAAGGCAACAGATTCTGCCCCTTCTTTTTATTTGAGCATAGAGAGAAACTGCTTTTCAGGTTATTTTTAAATTTTAAATTTTTTTTAGTTTGCCCAAAACGAAAATTTAAAAAGTCATTTTGGCATGTTTCTTTTTTTTGTTTGGGGGGGTATGGGCGCTCCACATTTCTGTGCCTATGTGTTCTTCAGATACAAATCTGGCCCTGCCCATTTAGTAGCAGGGAGACTATCATCCGCCGTGTCCAGTGGCACTGCTTGCGAAACAGGTGGGAAGTCTTCAACCTCCGCCATCGGCGAGTCAGCTGGTCCGGTGCAAGTCAAGTCGGGGTGTGACAGCCACCGGCCCTGTCCCCCACCAATAAAAGACCAATATCAGGGGTGCGAGGGCCCTCTGCCACCCAGCCACCCCTAGTCTTCTTGTCCATCAGGGATCTACGTGTTGTGGTGCGGGGTGCATGGATCTCGGATACGATAGTATCGAAGATGGCCGCTGGCTGACAGTTATAGCAGCACTAATGCGGCCTCTACCCCAATCGTGGGTCCAGAGGGGGAACTATACAGGCTCTGGAGTACTTCACCTGATGGCTGAGGGATAGTAGGAAGAAACTCCCTGGTCCAGAATACTATAATACTCGTGGTCAGCAGGAGAATAAGCAGAGCTACGCTCAAACACGTCCGTTCTTAACCACCGCAGGCCACGCCCCATTAACTAATGTTTAATATAGAAGTATGATGATTAAGAAAAATAGTATTAAGCAACTGAAGTGGTAATGTTCATAAAATGAATATAGTAGCACATTAAACACATATAGCTACACAGAAACATTGACAGAAACATTGGTAAAGACACATACACTGAACTGAAGAGATACTGAAAGACCCCAAAACACACTAAGAGAATGACGAACACTAACAGGGTAATTCAAAGAGATTCTAATTGCTTGAGAAAGGTAACAGAACGCTGAAAATTAGCGTTCGGTTACCTTTCTTGGCCATTCGGCTTTCCAGAGAGCAGGCAATTCGCCAAATCCTGGCGAAGTGCCTGCACATACGGTGCCTGTTCGGTGCCTGTTCGAGGGCAGTGAAATCCCCATGAAAAAGCACTGCTTCGGCTATTCAGAGAACACAAACCAGCAGTGAAAGGTTGCCCTAATGCCCTGCCATTCGGTGGTTTCATGCGCCAGATTTATTCAGGCGAATCCCATAGGCTTCAATGTTAAAAATATTCCTGTTTTAATTCAATATCTAATAAACCATTCATTATAAAATTCTGCAGTAAAGAGTATCTTTATATATAGATTTTTTAGGATATTTTAAGCATTTTTCTGGATTTTTTTTTTTTTTAAGTTTACTTATTTTTTCTGTAACAGCCCTTTTTATTATCATTCCCTGGACCTCATATGTAAATTTCAGACACTTTTCGCTCAGTAGTTTCTTTGCAAACAGCATTTCACTTTTCACACATTCAAGCATACTGTTTTCCTAATTTATTCACTTCACTCGTCTGCGGTGTCGACTTTTTCCGGCGGCTTCGCTGCGTGTGATCGGCTCCTGATAGGGTTTTTCTGTGGTTTTCGGCAGGTTAATCCAGATGTTTTTGCGGGTTTTCAGCGTGCATTCGTCGGGTTTTGCGGTTAGTTTTCGTCGGGTTTGCGGCGACCTTTCCCTGCAATTCGGGGCCCCTGTGGTGCTTGCTGAATACACAGCAGGGTCGCCGAAATGGGATCGACAAAACGAACCGAATTGAAGAGAACGAAAAGTCACCAAACGTGCGGTGACTTTTCGAATCTCTTTGAATTACCCTCTAAAAAACACAAAGGCACTGAGAGGCAAAGGAAGACACTAACAGAGTCAATGGCAAAGATAAATACACTGACAAAAACACAGACACGCAAAGACACTATATGAATCCAATAAGTGTTGCACTCGGAGTTTGCATTTTACAGAGAAGCCATTAGCCAATGCAAAAGACAACATATACACTGTAGATACAATGACATTGAAAAGCACAGAGTCAATGACAGACACAAAAAATGACGAAGACATCAACACTAGCAAAGGCTCTTTCAGAGGAGCACACAGATACTGATAGATATACAGACACAGAAACAGAAAAAAATACTGGCAGAAGCAAACAAATCCTGAAGGATACACATAGACTGAAAGAAACTGATAGAGGCCCACAAAATAATACAAAGACACTGACAGAGATTCAGCCACAGCCACTGGCAAAGACACTGACAAGACAAAAAGACACTGACAGTGACACACAGAGATTGTGTGAGATCAGAGATTGTCATCATGCCGGGCCAAGCTGCCGAACCAGTCATATGATCGCTCTGAGCCGGCATATCACTCGGCACCCGGCCACCGAGCAGCGAGGACAGTGCTGCCAGGTGCTGAGGGGCCCCAGGGAGCGTGGACGTGACAGAAACCCCCCTCTAGTGGCGGCCACTGGATGACCACCAGGTGCCGATGGATGGGAGGCATGGAAGGCTCTAACCAGGTGAGGCACATGGACCTCTGAAGCAGGCAGCCATGACCTGTCCTCAGCCTATAGCCCTCCCAATCAACCAGGTACTGTAAGATACCCCTGGATTTCAGTATGGCACGGACCTCGTACTCCTCGCCACCCTCCAACTGCACCGTAGGAGGAGGGGTATGAACCCTAGAAAACCGGTTGCACAGTAGTGGTTTTAACTGACTGACGATTTATGACATAACCAACCTTAGCTTTCTCAGGTGGACAGAACCCAGGGTTTAGCTCAAACAAGATATCCAGCTGAATGAAGAAGCACTAGGGGTTCCATCATAATGTAAAGGTGCTTTCATGCTTACGTGAGCACCATCAGGTGCAGCAGGAGAAGTTTTTGCTTTTAGTGGAGGTGATGATGGCACTCTGCCTGGCTGAGACAAAAGCGTATGCAGAGCCTGGGCGATCTGATCCATTCTGTGATCCTGCTCCTCCTGTTTAGCCACGATCTTAGAAAACTGAGTAGACAGGTCTGTGGGATCCATTGACCCTGTCGTAATGTCACTGATTCCCCCCAACAGCCAGATGTCAGTCCCTGTACACAGAGACCCGCCTACCCGTCTGATCCTTGAATGGTCAGCAATTCTTGTCCTAAGAGGAGCTAACTTCAGGGACTAGATAGTAATGCTCAAGGCAAGGAATAACAGAGCATACAGAGTGATCCTCATATACACCAAGTCAGTAACAGGAGCAGATTTCAAACAAGTCGAATCAGTAACCAGAATGGTTCTCATACAAACCGAGTTGGTAACAGGAGTGGTTCTCATAGAGATCGAGTCAGTAACAGGAGCGGTTCTCATACAGACTGAGTCAGTAACCAGAGCGGTTCTCATACAGGCCGGATCAGCAACAAGAGTGGTTCTCATACAAGCCGAGTCAGTAACAATAGCGGCTCTCATACAGGCCAGGTCAGCAACAGGAGCGGTTCTCATACTGACTGAGTCAGTAACCAGAGCGGTTCTCAAACAGGCCGGATCAGCAACAAGAGTGGTTCTCATACAAGCCGAGTCAGTAACAATAGCGGTTCTCATAAGCCGAGTTAGAACTGAGCACAGTAAGCACTGGGGAAGTAACTCCACGATAGGGCAATGAGACAATGTGGAAAACTGGTTTTCAAACCCGGCGGCTCCGCTTCATCATGCCGCGGGGCGCTCCTGGACCAGTCACGTGATCGATCCGAGCCGGCATATCACTTGGCACCCGGCCAGCGAGCGAGGACGGCGCTGCCAGGTGCTGAGGGGCCCCAGAGTTCGCGGGCGTGACAGTCACGCACAGTGTAGACTGTACACTGTAGAGCATAACATCTTTGCGCCAAGCGTCAAACTTTTGCGCGCGCAAATCACCACTGGAATTACAATCCTCGCGCGTCTTTTCATCTGCCGATCAATACAGCGCGCAAACAGGAAGCAGCCAAATGCAGTACCGTCTCTCGCAAAAACCAGTGTGCGAAGAGTTTTTTTCTCACGATTCAGCCAATCAGAATTAAGAACCACAATTAACACGTTAAGAAATTGCGCCTGCCACAGTCAATCTGAGCATATATGCTGTAGCAATAATACATGCACACACAACTTCTCCATTTTGTTGGTTTTGTATGTGTTGAAGGGGCAACTATACTTTGATGCATTTTTTTACTGGGCTGGTATATTTGGGTTTGGCAGATCAGTCAGATTTGATATTAACACCAGCTTTTTGCAGTTGCTAAAATTATGCGCGCAAAGGCTATGCAGTAATTACCGCAAATAGATTGTAATACCATCCTCGTACCAGCGCACATTCGCATTTGCACTCACAATGTTAAGTATAGGACGCGTGAAGTACAGTAAGTTCGCGCAGGTTCACCCACGGTAGGCGATTGTGCGAAGTTGTTGCGCTGACTATGTAATACAGGATTTGGCGCAAATGGTTTTACCCCTCGTGTTAATGTTTTTTTGCGCCAGTGCAAACGTTTGCGTGAAGAATGTAATATAGCCCTATGAGTTTTGTGATGGTGTAGTTTGTGTAATGCAGTGCTCTTCCCTTGGTGTATAGTGTCTATTTGTCATGAGAAGCCCCTACCCATGATGCTTAGCAAAGGTTGTGTGCTGGCCTCCTTGTGGGGGACCCGCAACCTGTGGTTGTCCTCTGTCTGGTGCTTAGAAGCCACCCAAATAACTAGTTCACTAGAAAGGCATGCATTCCAGGAGTCTTGTATAATATTTTTTTTTTTTGGAAATTCTGTGTTTAATTGAAATTTTGTAACACAATACACAATAGGAATTAATGTGAGCATGCACATGCCAGGATTACATAACGAAGGTACACATGGAAAGGGATTCAAGCGACAAGGGATAAGTACCATCGACAATAGTCATGTAAATTGAGAGTACCAGGATGCAACAGCTTAATTGCATCCAATAAACGGAAGACATATAGAAGTCAGGGAGAAAGAGCTGATAGCAGAGAACAGGGGTGGATTGACACACTAATGGGGACCCCGGGCATTAGGAGATAGTGGGGCCCCTTGTGCCATGCCCGCAGAAGGTCAACCCCCCCCCCCAAAAAAAAACACAGCAAGGAACCGTTAATGACAGTTTTAGTAAGTTTTTATTAAAATAAAGTTTTTACTAATCTTTTTGTAATTGTGAGTGATACATTACCCAGATACTCTATAGGACCTCAGTACCATGACACCTTTACGGTTAACCCCTAAACGTTTACACACACTCACATAAATATGGAAAACATCACACATTCCCAAAGACGAATGACTAATATTATATATATTCGGAATAAGGATAATCTCCACCATACGTTTGAGCAATAATAATCCCCCATGACACATCTCATAAGAACTATGTATTATATAATGAGATACTATATTTAAACCCAGATTCCCAATCATGACCATACGAACTATAAAATATATGCCACACTATCACATATCCTCAAATTTGTAAATCATCCTTGGAGCATCTAATAGTCCAATATACAGAAACAGTTACAGGCATTTATACAGCACCAGCATATTCCGCAGCACTTTACAATGGGGGAGCACAAACATGAGATGTACATAATAAATGAGGAAAAGACAACCCTGCCCATAGGATACCTGTCCAGGTAATACAGCACCAAGTGCTCAGGAAGACATCCCGTGAGCTTACAGTCTAAGGGACGGGGGTAAGTGAAACAAATGGGAGCAGAGGGAAGGTGAAGCTGGTGGCCAGAAGAATATAGAAGGGATTGCATGGGAAGGACCAGCAGTTTATCATTTATAGGCACCACGTATATTTTGCGTGTAATATATATATATATATATTTTTTAATATATGGAATTTACCCTTGCAACATCTAATACTCTAAAACACAGGATCTAGCACTTTCTCATCTATAGGCTGATATATTTTTTACTATTTTATAGGATGTCAGACAGTTATTGACCCCCCTCCAGTCTTTTCTGCATCCTGACAGAGACATGGTTATTTAAAGTTTATGGTATTACACAGAAATCATACAGGACTAAGCAGGCATTGCATTAAATATAGGTTCCTATTTTCCACAATTTGGGCTCCAGCAGACCATAGATATGGAAATATCTGTTATGATTATCTTCATATAGCTATACCAACATAAACATGCATAGCAGAAATGATGCATAATACTTTTTATTGTGTAGTTCTACACAGTACCAAGAAATAAATAACCCCACTTTATAGTCAAGTAGAAATGAGGTACAATAATGCTCTTTATTGTGTAACTATGCACAGTGCCAAGCAGAAAAAAAAATCACTCTTTACAGCTTGACAGAAATGTAAAACGTTAAAATCACCCCTCGGGTTATATATGGACACCATAGGCATGCGCAGCCTATTGCATTAGGGTGTGCGCCTAAAATCTCAAACACACGTGTGAGGGATACATATATATATTTATATATATTTATATATTTATTTATTTATTTTATTTATAAAGGATTTTACCAGGAAGGATACATTGCGATTTTTCTCGTTGGGAGGTTATTCCATAATTGTGGTGCTCTGTAGGAAAATGAGGATCGCGCACAGAGCCGTAGCTTGCTCCTTTTGCACCCGAGGCAAGAATAGAAAATTGTCCCCCCCCCGAAACACGATATTTTTAGAGGTTATTTAGAGGAAAATAGGTAATAAATAAAAAAATTAATACTACTAAATAACGTTATTCTCCCCTGTGTTAGTAAGCAGAGGCGGCTCCAGATTTGGGTGAGGCCTTAGTTGAAGCTCAGTTATGAGGCCCCACAGGGCTAGAGACCAAGCTATTCCCAGATATTTTAGAGGACCGTGTGTGTTATAGTGTATCAGAGCACCACAGCAATAAAACTCACATTAATGTGCAGTGTGTATGAGCGTATCACAGAGCTCCACAGCAATAAACCTCACAGTAATGTGCAGTGTGTATGAGCGTATCACAGAGCTCCACAGCAATAAAACTCACAGTAATGTGTTATCGATTGCGTATTGAACATGAGAGCATTGTGGATTGGGTAGTGAACATGAGAGTGTTGTGGATTGGGTAGTGAACATGAGAGCGTTGTGGATTTCGTATTGAACATGAGAATGTTGTGGATTGTGTAGTGAACATGAGAGCGTTGTGGATTGGGTATTGAACTTGAGAGCGTTGTGGATTGCGTATTGAACATGAGAGCGTTGTGGATTGCGTGTTGAACATGGGAGCGTTGTGGATTGGGTATTGAACATGAGAGCGTTGTGGATTGCGTATTGAACATGAGAAGGTTGTGAATTGCGTATTGAACATGAGAGCGTTGTGGATTGGGTATTGAACTTGAGAGCGTTGTGGATTGCGTATTGAACATGAGAGCGTTGTGGATTGCGTGTTGAACATGGGAGCGTTGTGGATTGGGTATTGAACATGAGAGCGTTGTGGATTGCGTATTGAACATGAGAGCGTTGTGGATTGGGTATTGAACATGAGAGTGTTGTGGATTGCGTATTGAACATGAGAGCGTTGTGGATTGGGTAGTGAACATGAGAGCGTTGTGGATTGGGTAGTGAACATGAGAGCATTGTGGATTTCGTATTGAACATGAGAGCGCTGTGGATTGCATATTGAACATGAGAGCGTTGTGGATTTCGTATTGAACATGAGAATGTTGTGGATTGTGTATTGAACATGAGAGCGTTGTGGATTGGGTATTGAACATGAGAGCGTTGTGGATTGGGTAGTGAACATGAGAGCGTTGTGGATTGCGTATTGAACATGAGAGCGTTGTGGATTGGGTAGTGAACATGAGAGCGTTGTGGATTGGGTATTGAACATGAGAGCGTTGTGGATTGGGTAGTGAACATGAGAGCGTTGTGGATTTTGTATTGAACATGAGAGCGTTGTGGATTGGGTAGTGAACATGAGAGCGTTGTGGATTGCGTATTGAACATGAGAGCGTTGTGGATTGGGTAGTGAACATGAGAGCGTTGTGGATTGGGTATTGAACATGAGAGCGTTGTGGATTGGGTAGTGAACATGAGAGCGTTGTGGATTGGGTATTGAACATGAGAGCGTTGTGGATTGGGTATTGAACATGAGAGTGTTGTGGATTGGGTAGTGAACATTAGAGTGTTTGTTTGTTTTATTCAATGAGAGGAGCATTATTATATGTATATTAACCTCCCTGGCAGTAACCACGAGTGTGGCTCGGGGTTAATTTTCAGTACCAAAAGCAGTAACCCAGAGCCACACTCGGGATTGTTCATACCTTGTCCCTGCGTTCCCTCGATGTTCTCCCTCTGTGTCCCCCAGCCGATTGCAGCACACTGCCTCCGGGGCCCCTTCCTTGCGTGCCTCGTGATGCTGGGGGGGGGGAGAATGGCAGGGGGTGCAGAAAAAATCCTATTTAAAATAAATTACTGATTTGACATAAAATTGGAGAGGGGAGAAGCGCTTATAGGGGGAGCTGGTGGGTAGAGATGTGGGGGAAAGAGAGCTGGGAGGCTGGGGTAGAGATGTGGGGATAGAGAGCTGGGGTAGAGATGTGGTGATAGAGAGCTGGGGGCAGAGCTGTGGGGGTAGAGTGCTGAGGGGTTGGGGGTAGATATGTGGAAGTAGAGATTTGGGGGGCTGGGGGTTAGAGGGCTGAGGGGTAGAGAGCTGGGGGCAGATATGTGGAAGTAGAGATCTGGGGGCTGGGGTAGAGAGCTGGGGGCTGGGGTAGAGATGGGGTAGAGGGCTGGGGGGTAGAGATGGGGGGGTAAAGAGCTGGGAGGGCTGGGGTAGAGATGGGGTAGAGGGCTGGGGGGTAGAGATGTGGGGTAAAGAGCTGGGGTAGAGATGTGGGGGTAGAGAGCTGGGGGCTGGGGGTAGATATGTGGAAGTAGAGATTTGTGGGGGCTGGGGGGTAGAAGGCTGAGGGATAGAGAGCTGGGGGCTGGGGGTAAAGATGTGGGACACCTCTTAGGTAAGATCACCCCCACCCCCAGCTGCTCTCCCCTTAAACAGCCCCCTCTCCTGCAGCTCCCCCTCCCAGCTCCCCCACCCCAGCTCTCTACCCCATATAAGATCTCTACCCCCTCTTTAGCATCTTTCCCCAGCTCTCTATGCCCCAGCCTCCCAAGCTCTAACCCCACATCTCTACCCCCAACTCTCTGCCCCCAGCCCCCCAGCTCTGTAGCCCCAGCACCCCATCTCTCTAATTCTATTTTTGAGCACTGTACAGCGTGGTATATAGCCTTTGTGTTGCTGCAATAAATGTACTACCGTTTGAAGGAAAGTCACTGGTCTGGTCTCTGAACCTTTCAAGAATGCTCACCTCAGAGAGCAATTGCACCCGCTACCTGTTTCCCAGCTCACATATGGTGGAGAATGCGGGCAAGTGCTAGCAAGAACCTGCTATTTAAAGGGCCAGTACCTGAAGAGAAAAATAAAAAAAAAATGGAGGACGTTAAAACAGTTGTAATGCTACACAGCGGGACATGTTAAATGCTCTGCAGAAGCAGACTCAGGTGCTGCACACACACACACAGCAGTAGATCAGTGCTGAACAGGAACAGACACAAATGTTGTTTGAAAAGCTTGCAGTTGCTGCTGAAGGTGATCGCAAGACTCTGACGGAGGTGGTGCAGACGCTGGCACAGAGGTCTCCCCTGCAAGCTGAAGTTCTTCTGACAACTCCTCACCCATCCATGTCAGTCGCTTCCTTTCCAAGATGACAGCAGAGGATGATCCAGAGGCCTTCCTGTTAACATTTGAAGGAACTGCTGAGTGGGAAGCATGGCCTAAGACACGGTGGGCAGGACTGGTGGTGCCCTTGCTAACTGGTGAATCACAGAACGCATATTATGATTTGGAGTCTGTGGATGCCATGGATTATGACAAGGTCAAGCTGGAGATACTAGCATGGTGTGGTGTTACTTTGGCAGTGCGAGCACAGCGTGTTAACAACTGGTCCTACCAAGCTGGGAAGTCGCCACGGTCACAGATGTTTGACCTCATCCACCTGGTCTGAAAATGGCTGCAACCGGAGTCCCTATCGGGGCCACAGATCATTGAGCGGGTAGTCATGGATCGCTTCCTAAGATCCTTACTGATCATCTTGCAAAAGTGGGTAACCCAAGGGGACCCCAAGTCGATGGATCAGCTTGTGGAGATTGTTGAGAGGTACTTTGCAGCTGAGGACTTGAACGCCTCCCCGGTGAGCCCATGGACTTTCCGGGGAAAAAACCAAGGCCTCCCTCGGCAATCGGTAAGACTGTTCCAGGGAAAGTGGGTGGTGAGCGTGGCAAGGAAGCAGAGGGAAAAACTGCTGATTTAAACCGGGGAGGTTGGCATTCCAAAGCGGGAACACCAGTGCCCGTCAGCAGACCTAACCTGAGGAATGTTAGATGTTTTTGGTGCCAGGAACTTGGGCATTTAGCTGCAAACTGTCCATTAACTGGTCAGCCTATGCAGTGTGACTTGTCTTTCAAGGAAAGACGGCAGTCTTTGTTTGCCACTGTTTCATGCACCGCAGTGCCAGTGAAGGGAAAACACATGTGTGCAATAACTGTAAATTATAAGCATGTTACTGCTTTGCTGGACTCTGGATGTTTAGTAACTCTTATTAAGGCTGAATTGATAGGCTCTGTGAACTTCCAGGCTAAAAAGGTTGCTGTAGTGTGTGTGCATGGTGATACTCGGGAGTATCCTATAGTAGCTGTGAAGTTTGGAACCGCATGGGGTGATCTGAGGCACTTGGTTGGGGTTGTACCTCACTTGGTGAATGATGTAATTATAGGGAGAGACTTCCCTGAATTTTGGGAACTCTGGGAACACCCAGACTGCGCCACAGTTTCTAAACCAGAGACTGAATCAGAATACATGGATGCTGCAGAGCAGTTGTATTCAGAGGATTCCTCTTGGGGGTCCCCAGACTTTCCCTTCTCTGTTTTGGCAGGAGAATTGGAGGAGTCTGAAGGCCCTATAGCCAATGAGGATAGACCGCCCTCTGCTGAAACTGAGGCTACTCTAGAGTTTGCAGATCTTAACACTCATAGAGAGAACTTTGGTAGTGAGCAGAGGGAAGATCCTACTCTTGTGAGGGCCTGGGAAAATGTTATGATGATCAATGGAGAACCTGTTGAACCAGGGAATAGGCTCTCTTTTCCTTATTTCATTAGTAATGATGACATGCTATATCGTGTGTATAAAAAGAACAATGAAATCATTGAGCAATTAGTGGTCCCCAAACCACACAAAAAGGTGGTATTGGAGCTTGCCCATGGACACTTATTGGGGGGTCATTTAGGTACTGAGAAAACCACTGAAAGGGTTTTACAGAAGTTTTACTGGCCTGGGGTACAAAAAGATATTGAAAACTATTGCAAATCTTGTCCGGTTTGTCAAATCTCTGCACCCCTACCTCATTTTCGGAGTCCCTTAGTACCCTTGCCAATAATCGAGGTGCCATTTGAGAGAATTGCTATGGACCTTGTGGGCCCACTTCCGAAGACTGCCCGAGTGCATCAGTATATCCTGGTCATTATGGATTATGCTACACGTTACCCTGAAGCAATTCCCCTACGCCAGACATCAGCCAAGAATATAGATAAGGAGTTATTACCGGTGTTTAGCCAGGTCGGGATCCCTAAGGACCTTCTGACGGACCAAGGTACCCCATTTATGTCACGAGTGACAAAAGAATTGTGCAAGCTGTTTAAGGTGACGCATTTGCGAACCTCGGTATACCATCCTCAAACCGATGGCCTAGTAGAGCGATTTAATAAAACCTTAAAAAGCTTGCTAAAAAAGGTTGTTGACAAGGATGGGAAAAACTGGGACTATTTGCTTCCATACCTGATGTTTGCCATCAGAGAAGTTCCTCAGTCCTCTACAGGGTACTCTCCATTTGAATTGCTCTATGGGAGACACCATCGGGGACTTCTGGACATAGCCAAAGAGACCTGGGAGGGGGAGAAGACACCCCACAAAAGCATTATTGAGCATATTTCACAGATGCAGGACAGAATTACGGTAGTAATGCCAATTGTAAAAGAGCATTTAGCTCAATCGCAGGCAGCTCAGCAGAGAATATATAACAGGGATGCTCGAGTCCGCATTTTCTCACCTGGCGACAGGGTGCTGGTATTAGTTCCCACGGTTGAGAGCAAGTTCCTTGCTAAGTGGCAGGGTCCCTTTGAAGTAATAGAAAGAGTCGGGGAAGTAAATTTTAAAATTCACCAACCTGGGAAAAGAAAACCAGAGCAAATATACCATGTGAACTTGCTAAAGCCCTGGAAAGATAGAGTATCGCTAGCTGCTGGGTCCATCCCAATAACCCACCAGCTGGATACTGAACACCCTCAGGTCCCTGAAGTAAAAATTGCTGAGTCGCTGTCTAAATTGCAAAAGCAGGAAGTCAGAGAATTTTTTATAAAAAACCGAGAAAAATTTTCAGAGCTGCCTGGTCAGACGTCGGTAACACAACATGACATTGTTACTGAATCAGGGGCCTGGGTTAAACTTAAGCCTTACCGTATTCCTTAGGCAAGGAGGAAAGACATCAGTGGGGAGGTGAAGAAAATGCTTGAGCTAGACATCATTGAAGAGTCCAGTAGTGACTGGTCCAGTCCCATTGTCCAAGCCCCAAAGCCAGATGGGAGTTGGAGGTTTTGCAATGATTTTAGAAAACTCAATTCAGTGACCAAATTTGACACTTATCCTATGCCCCGGGTAGACGAACTTATAGACCGACTGGGCACAGCTCGTTATTTGACAACTTTGGACTTGACCAAAGGATATGGCAGATTCCACTGATAGAAGGTGCCAAGGAGAAGACCTACTTCGTAACCCCTGAGGGTTCGTTTCAATATAAAAAGATGCATTTTGGGTTACAAAATGCACCTGCTACATTTCAGAGAGCTATGGACAAAATTTTGAGACCCCACCAACAGTATGCTGCAGCATACTTGGATGACATAGTAGTACATAGCACTGACTGGGAATCTCATTTGCCTCGAGTCCAAGCTGTCTTGGAAACTCTCCATAGAGCAGGTATCACTGCTAATCCAAAAAAATGTTACCCTAGGGTTAGAGGAAGCCAAATATTTAGGTTACACGATTGGGCGTGGAGTCATAAAACCCCAGCTAAACAAAGTAGAAGCCATTCAGGAGTGGCCACGTCCCACCAGCAAAAAACAAGTCAGAGCTTTCCTTGGGATAACAGGATACTACAGGAGGTTTATCCAAAACTTTGCAACTCTTGCAGCCCCGTTGACAGACCTTACCAAAGGGAAGAATTTAATGGTCAAATGGTCCCCAGAAGCAGAGGAATCTTTCCAGGTCCTGAAGAGGGCTCTTTGTGCACAGCCAATCCTCTACTCCCCTGATTTTTCCAAGGACTTTGTAGTCCAAACTGATGCATCTGATGTTGGTCTAGGGGCAGTTTTGTCACAGGTACATAATGGTGAGGAACACCCTGTAGTGTACTTAAGCAGAAAACTAAACGATCACGAACAGAAATATGCAGTGATTGAGAAGGAAGGTTTGGCTATTATATGGGCATTGGACGCATTAAGATATTATTTATTAGGGTGCCATTTTGATCTGGTGACTGACCATGCTCCCCTCAAATGGATGGCACTAAAAAGGAGACAAATAGACTTGTGAACCATTGGTTTCTGGCCTTGCAGGACTACTGCTTCAATGTGAAGCATCGACCGGGTAAAAAAATGGCCAATGTAGATGCTCTGTCCAGAGTCTACACTTGTGTAGCTGTCAGTGTTACACCCAGGGGGTTGAAACAAGGGGGGAGGGTATGTAACAGGGTGTCATGTAGAGAGCAAGGAAAGGTCCTGTCCGGGGTTTATGTGTCACCCAGATTTCTCTCTTACACCTTCCGGAACCTCTAAGCCCCTGGTTTTGCACTTGGCCTCAGTGGCAATTTAGTGAGGCAAACAGACATCGCTCTGGAGCCTGGGGCTGGGGAGCAGACAGTCTCTATCTGCTGGAGCACAAGGTTGTTCATGCTGGTTTGCTGAAGCCTGACAAACACTCGGTTTGCACAGGTTGTTAGACAAGACTATTGTATGTTTAGTTAGCGCCGGGACACGGCTAGAAATTTTCTTTGTTTTTGAAATGTTTATTTTTGAGCACTGTACAGCGTGGTATATAGCCCGTGTGTTGCTGCAATAAATGTACCACCGTTTGAAGGAAAGTCACTGGTCTGGTCTCTGAACCTTTCAAGAGTGCTCACTCCAGAGAGCAATTGCACCCGCTACCTGTTTCCCAGCTCACAATATATATATCTATCAGAGCGGCCAAACTGATATTAAAAGCAACGGTCTACACTTCTAGGCTCAAAAAAGTAGCCACAAGATCACATGCACAAAAAATACCTAACAGCAAAAAGCACCAGGTAACAAAGTGATAAATGAATAGAAGTAGCTAAATCATAATTTGGGTCAGTACAAACCAACTCCCAGATGCAGAGGCAAGGTTCCCAACGTTTCGGCGAGGATTCGCCTTTATCAAGGTATACCTTGATAAAGGCGAATCCTCGCCAGAACGTTGGCTCCTAACTTTTGTAGCTGGCTCCTAGATTCAAACCAAATTTGTCAAGCCCTGTACTAAGATACCCAGGGAGGGGAGTTATGACATTCTTTTAAACCTGGATGTAGGAATTATGCCACGTGAAATAAGATTGGAATGGAAAATCTCTAAAAAACATTACATTAACAACATTAATCCGTAAACATTTGTGTGAGTTTGGAAATGTCAAGGCCAGTGTAAGGCAAATTAACTATGATGATGGATGACAAATATTTTCTCTTCTTATAATACTGATAGTTTAAAATGTAAATCTGACTGTAGTTCTGCTATATTATGGTTGACTGCAAGAATAAGTATACACCTGAATGAGTACTGATGATTAATAACCTTTTTAAATAAATAATATATTTAATGCAAAGAGAAATGTTGACCTAAAACAATTAAATAAGCAGTTACTGCTTCTAATGATGATATTCAACTCTGTTAATAATTCTCCAATGTTAACTAATGGGCAATTCCTTGAAAACATGGACATGGGGTCTAAAATTAAAAAATGAACACAGATACCAGATTTTGCCTTTGTTTGTCAGGTGAAGTGATATATATTTTGAATAGTGCAAAACAATTATGATTTATTTATTTATAAAGTATTTTACCAGCAAGGACACATTGAAATTTCTCTCCTCTTCAAGTATGTCCCGGGTGGGTTCAAGAACATTGAAATGTTACAGCAGGTACAGAAATACAAACAGGGTTATTCAAAGAGAATCGAAAAGTCACCGCACGTTCAGTGACTTTTCGTTCTCTTCAATTCGGTGCGATTTGGCGATCCCATTTCGGCGATCCTGCGGTGTATTCAGCAAGCACCATAGGGCCGTCGCAGTGCAGGGAAAAGCCACTGCAAACCCGACAAACACTCACCGTAAAACCCGGCTAATGCTCACCGAAACCCACAAAAACACATCTGGATTAACACCGCCGAACATGCCGGAGAAACCCGAGCAGCCGCCAATCACAGCGCGGAGCAGTTGCTGGAAAAACCCGACACCGCAGACGAATGGAGTGAAAAAAAACAAACAGTCCACTTGAATGTTTGAAAAGTGAAACGCTGCAAAAGAGACTACAGAACGAAAATGTCTGAAATTTACATATGAAGTCCAATGAATGATAATAAAAAGGGCTGTTACAGAAAAAGAAAAAAACGATAAAAAAAATGGAAAAAAAATTTCGCAAAAAAATCCCGAAAAATGCCTAAAAGTACTAAAAAAATCTAAAAATAATCAAAGGTTTATTAGATATAGGATTAAAACGGGAATATTTTTAACATTGAAGCCTATGGGATTCGCCTGAATAAACCTGTCGAATGAAACCACCGAACAGCAGGGCAATTCGTCAACTTTTCACTGCTGGTTTGTGTTCTCTGAATAGACAAAGCATTGCTTCTCTATGGGGATTTCACTGCCCTTGAACAGGCACCGAACAAGCACCGTATGTGCAGGAAATTCGCCAACATTTCGGCGAACTGCCTTCTCTCTGAATAGCCGAATGGCCAGGAAAGGTAACCGTACACTGAATTTCACTGTTCGGTTACCTTTCGGCCACAATTGGGATCTTTTTGAATAATCCTGATAGTAATAAAATGCAAGATATTGAAAAAAATAACACAAATATACAGATTAACAGAACATAAATATGTAGGAAATATAGTCACTATGTTACATGTTTACAGGTGCATTCTGTATCAAGGTATTTCTTTATAGTTCATCACATCTTGGGACTTTAAACTATTATTTTTCAATCAGATAAAAAAAGATAAATGAGCAGGCCGTTACTTATTTGCATATAATGCAAAGAAATATATATATCTTTGACAAAATTAATACTTGATACTTCCAAATAAGGGTTCGCTTAATAATAATAAGGTGAGATTTCACACATAAGTTATTTCTTTAGATGATTGTGGCTAAATAAAAACATACAATAATGAGGGTGATTCATACCAAAAAAGATACAAACAATTTATTACATCTTCAAAATTTTAATTTTGTACCATGACATTCAGGTTTATATTTAGGTTCCTCAATGTGAGCATAATTCAGAAATGAGGTAGGTCTAAGATATTTCTCCACCTCATAATTTGTGGTAACGGAATCGCCATTTGCTGGTAACGGAATCACAAGGTTGTGTTCAGTTCCCTTTCCTGACCACTATTCTTGCCCACCTGTAAAAAGAAAATTCAGACCTCAAAGCGGTAATGTGTTTCAGTGATGATGCAGCATCACAGTTTAAACAGAGTTTCTTATTTTATAATCTTATTCTTACAAGAAGAGATTGGTGTCAAAATTTCTTTGCCACAAGTCACGGAGATGGTGTGCGAAGAATATTTCATATTTTCCCTAGCTATACATACATATCTGGTATGAACAGTGTGGTTGAAGGAATTGGCGCTACAGTCAAAAGAACTGAAGAGCTTGTCTAGGAGGAACTGTAATCAATAATGCCAAAGAGTTTTATCAAGTTAGCACCAAAATGTACCGAATTTTTTAAATCATGGTGCTCAGTAAGGAGCAGATTGATGAAAACAACAGGGGTATCTTCTTTGCCACAAACACAATATGTTAAGCTGGTAGGAAGAGGTATTTGTGACGATCCCGGAGCACCCTGGCTGGGTACTCAGCGTCAGGGCCCGAAAGTAGCACTTACAAGTACTGGGTAGAGTGTCTATTATAGCCGTAGGTTTCCCCCAAAAATGAACAAGACACATTTTAGATTGAACTGCAAACAAGAACTCTTTATTACACAAAACACAGGTCATATTTATAGAGAACTGTCCCCATTGTTCACCCTCCTGCCCACACTCAGACATCCCAGCGCTGGAACACCAATGGCTCCAGCTTTTTCCCAGTCTTTGAATACGCTGGCTGCCACTGCCACCAGCCATTGCCCAGTTTATGGAATGTCATCACTACCTCCAGCCATTGTCCAGTCTTTGTGATGTTGAAGCTGGGCCGGGATGTTCATAGCCGTGCACAACCTGCTAGGGGGGTAGGGCAGATGTAGGCACTCTGGAGAGGGATGATGAGTGGACACAGGTGTCCAGACAAGGGCCAAGGATACCGGGGGGGGGAACAGTCTACAGATCGGCAAATGTGAAAAGAGGGTGTACAACAAGTGGCCAACAGGGTGAAAAAGGTGCAGGGGAAACAAAGATTAATTTTTTTAAAAATCTGGTGAGATCTTGCAGTCCATACATCACAGTATTGTAGAATACAAGCCATGTTCCTCATCACTGGATGCGAAAATACACTCATTTATGGACATGCAAAATTACCCATTTGTTATAACAATAGAAAGAAAGAAAAACTAATAAGAATCCTGGTGATTTTATTTTGAGTATGTAGGGATGCATTCTGTAAAGATGTTTGTAGCTCATGTACTTACAGTCAATGAATTAGAACTTGAAGTTGCATTCTTTAGGAAGCAAGATACTGCAGGAAGTACATTCATTTTTCACGAAACAGAGGACAGATGTTGGGTAGATGAAACACAAGTGTAGCTGTTGCAGCACCTCAATATTGATAACAGGAAGCATTATTATCATAGTTGTCCATTTCCAGAAGTGGAGTAGTTATACATATCTAATTTGTTTGTAATTTGTATTGATTTAGAGTTCTTTTTATCTTAATTCATATTATATTTTATTAATTTACTTATAAAGGATTTTTACCAGGAAGGATACATTGAGATTTCTCTCGTTTTCAAGTATGTCCTGGGTTCAAGAACATGGTTACAGAAATACAAAGTAGTAAACTGCAAGAAATTAACCCAAAACAAATATATAGATTAACAGAAAATAAAGATGTAGGAAATATAGTGACTATGTTACATGTTTACAGGTGCATTCCTTATTGAGGTATGTTAATAGGGAGCTCTTAAGGGACTTTAGACTGGGGGAAGATTTGATGGCGTCTGGGAGGTTATTCCATAATTGTGGTGCTCTGTAGGAAAATGAGTATCGAGCCACTTTCTTTTTGTATTGTGGTATTGCAAGTAAGGTGCCGGTCCTGGATTGGAGGATATAGGATGAGGGAACTGCTGAAGGAAGCAGCCTATTCAGATAGGGTGGCAGCTTCCCAGAAAAGCTCTTAAACACCAGGTTGGAAAGATGAAGGTTGCGTCTAGATTCCAGCGACGGCCAGTTTAGTTCTTTTAACATGTCACAATGGTGGGTCATGTAGTTACATTGTAGCACAAACAACAGAATGAGTTATACAATGTAGTACATTTCTGGAGGTGCGTTTGCGGGGCGGCTGCATACACTTCATCTCCGTATTCAATAGCTGGCATAAGCATTTGTTGTACAATCTGCTTTCTTACCGCGGGGCTCAGGCAGGATTTGTTTCTGTACAGGGCCCCTAGTTTGGGGTAGAGTTTAGATGAAAGTTTTTCGATTTGGGGGCCAAAGGATAGATTTGGGTCTAACCACATACCTAGATATTTGAGAGAAGTGATTGTGGTTAGCGTGCCATTTGATTTTGACCTGACACATAGATGGGGTGTTTGCAATTTATGTAGTTTAGGTGCTGTTCCAAGGAGCATTGTAACAGTTTTGTCAGCATTTAGAAAACTTTTGTTATCTTTGATCCACTTTTCTACCTTTGTGAATTGGTCTTGCAGCACGGCCTCCAGCTGTGGGAGATCTGGTTTGCTGGTATAGATTACAGTGTCATCTGCGTACATGTGTACAGTTGAGGCTTTGCAGACATTGGGCAGATCATTTATGAATATCGTGAATAGCAGGGGGCCGAGTATCGAGCCTTGGGGTACACCGCACGTGACTGGGAGGGGCAGGAAGTGCTGTCAGAAATGGACACATATTGTGACCGATCAGACACAGCGTGCGATCACCAATACCAGAGTTTTTAAGTTTTTGTGATAAGATGCCATGGTCTACTGCGTCAAAGGCCTTGGCAAAATCAAGGAAGATGGCTCCAGTTAGGTTTCCTTGATCCATGCCAGCCTGGATATCATTGGAAACTTTTAAAAGGGCATGTTAAAGGTTTTCTTTTCCAAACGTTCCAAGTCCAGCTCCAGGTAAGTACTGTTTATAAATGTGTTCTTAAATACACTGTAAAACAGAAGTAAATAAATTCTAAACTACCAATTTAGAATAATTACAATTCTTTCCTCAACAGATATTGACTGAGTGATACCGTTACCGCAGTATGGTGATTCCGTTACTTTATTAAAAACTACGTACAGGGTTAAAGATGTTGTCAACCTTTACCAAACTTATGTATAAGAATCTCATAAATGTCACCATCATATAATAAAAGTATTTAAATCTAGAAGTAATGTCGGAAGCTGAATTTATTGATTATGTATGAACACTTGTAATACTATCAGGGTTATTCAAAGAGAATCGAAAAGTCACTGCTCATTCAGTGACTTTTCATTTTCTTCAATTCGGTGCGATTTTGGCGATCCCATTTCAGCGACCCTGCGGTGTATTCAGCAAGCACCACAGGGTGCAGGGAAAAGCCACCGCAAACCCGCCGAACACTCACCGAAACCCGCAAAAATATCTGGATTAACCCCACCAAACACACTGGAGAAACCTGAGCAGCCGCCGATCACAGCGCAGAGCAGCCGCCAGAAAAAGCCGACACCACAGACGAATGGAGTGAAAAAAAACAAAACAGTACGCTTGAATGTTTGAAAAGTGAAACGTTGTTTGCAAAGAAACTACAGAATGAAAATGTCTGAAATTTACATATAAGGTCCAGTGAATGATAATAAAAAGGGCTGTTACAGAAAAAAGAATAAAAAAAAACGAAAAGAAATTGGAGAAAAAATACCGAAAAATGCCTGAAAGATCCTAAAAAATCTATACATAAAGAGACTTTTTACTGCAGAATATTATAATCGACGGTTTATTAGATATGGCATTAAAACAGGAATATTTTTAACACTGACGCCTATGGGATTCGCCTGAATAAATCTGCCGCATGAAAGCACCGAACAGCAGGGCAATTCGGCAACTTTTCACTGCTGGTTTTTGTTCTCTGAATAGATGAAGCATTGCTTCTCTATGGGGATTTCATTGCCCTCGAACAGGCACCGAACAGGCACACACAAGAGCTGGTGTTTCTTTTGAAGTGACAGGCAGAGAGTCACAAATCACGGATTGAGCTCTCACTCTCTCAAGAACAATGCAGGACTGTAAAACCAAAGGTCACTTCTCCCTGCTTATACTACTTGACCTTTTCTCTGCATTTGACACTGCTGACCACTCACATCTGCTCTGCCTACTGAGTCAAATTGGCCTGGCACCTCTCTCTTCTGGTTCTCTTCCTACCTCTCTTCACTCCATAGCTGGTGCCTCTTCACCCCAAGTTCCTCTCTCATTTGGGGCACCTCAAGGCTCTGGTCTACACACACACAAAGGTTTGGACATACAGGATACATGCTATAGAGGTGTATAGTTTTTGAGTTTATCCAGGAAATAGACTTGCCAGTTTGCCTCCAAAGGTTAGATACATAAAAGTTAACCCCCTCACCTCTGAGCCATTTCACTCCCATGTGCTAATGACATTTAAACAATATTTGAAGTCATGCTTTATTGTAGGATCCAGACAAATCATACTTTTTTTTCCAAAAAGGGCTATGACATCCGCGGCCCGTGATTGATATTCGATGCTCTCCAGGACAACCTCTACTTCGGCAGGACAGCAGAGTTGAGATGGGAGGAAATACGAGATTTTCGACGGATGAATTCCTCGAGGACCCTGGATGGAGCGGTGACCTGGACTGGTTAGTTACCCAAGAAAGGGAGTTGGAGCAAAGATACAGAAGACTGTTTGAGGACGCTTTCCCGTTTGCATTCACCCCTATGGACACGGCAGAAGAAGAGATGCCAACAGAACCCAGGGGTGCCAAACTGCAACCAGCATCTGCAGCCATTCCCAAGCACCAGGGTCATTTAGCACTGCCCCGAGCATCCAGGACTCTAGCGGCCGCTATGGGGCAGGCTGGTGGACTCAGCGCCTGCCCTGTGATCTACTGGTAAAATGGGGGCACTAGGGGGAGATTAGCGGACATTGTAGGCATCTAAGTCTATGCCCCTCGGGTTTTGGACATTTTCCTCTTATTTTACATGTGGTATATGCAACGTTTGCTTGTGATGAAGGAGACTCCCTGTTTGTTGAATAGGAATACAATACTTCTCAAACTAGAAACTCTGCACACAGCCATATGAAAAAGCCACAATATATAGATCTCATATATCCAGGTGAAGCTGGAATCCAGGGGGACCAACCCCAAAATACTCAGTAATTGAGAACATACAGAAGTCCAGGCACTCTGATTTTGGTTTCTTTGGGCTTTAATGGAGCATCACAGCAACGTTTCACTGGTACCTAGTTTGGCATGACAAAGGCTGGGTACAGCTGAAACGTTGCAGTGTGTGATGCTCCATTAGAGCCTAAAGAAACCATAACCAGAGTGCCTGGACACCTATTTATTCTATATTATTCTGAATAGGAATAGACTGACTATTACTGTGATGTAGAAAATTATAAGGGATTTAGAATAAACCCACTGCAGAACCGGCGTTTTGGGAAAAACAGGATGGAGAGCCTAGAGGGGCTTGCACTGTGAATCTTTCTCAGGCTTGTCCAAAAATATTTCTCAACACCATACCTTGACTACTTATTATTTGTTAATATACTGTAGAGTGTGTGTCATATAACTGAATTGAATCAGAAATCTGGAAGAATTTCTGAAGACTTCCATAAATAGATAGAAGGGGTCAACTTCACACTTTTAGGGCAGTATTACAATCTTCGCGCAAACGTTAGCGCCTGCGCAAAAATGTATTAACGCGAGGGGCAAAACCCTTTGCGCAGAGCGTCGTATTACAATGTCATCGCAACAAACGCGCGTATACGTCTTCCGTGGGTGAACCTGCGCGAACGCTGCACGAGCTTACTGTACTTCGCGCTTCCTATACTTAACATTGTGAGCGCAAATGTGTTTGTGCGCTGGTACGCAGATGGTATTACAATCTATGCACAGTTTGTAATGCACAGCCTTTGCGCGCATAATTTTAGCAACTCCTAAGGCTAGGGTCAGACGAACGCATTTTTCGCGTCATCTGTGAAAAGGTGCGGTCGAACGAATGGACGTATTTTTTCACGGAATGCGCGAAAGCGGTCATACGATGCGCATTTTGGTACGTGATTTTGTACGGATCATCAATAAAACCCTTTCTGCGTCTGGACGTTATGTTGGCCGGACGTGTGCAGCGTCTGACGTCTCCCAATCACGCAAACACGCCGCTATGCGGCCGCAGCGCACTCTGTACGTCAGTAGTAGCGGTTTGACGTTCTCGAAAAAATGCGTTCGTTTGCCACTTGCGTTGCATGGACGAACGTTCGTGCGGCCGTTCGTCGTATGTTCCCCGGCATTGGATGTCATTTGCTGCTAGCACGGCCGTGATTTCGTGCTGCTAAACGCACGTTAAAACTGCGTTCGTCTGACCCTAGCCTAAAAGCTGGTGTTAATGGCAAATTCTATCAACCTGGCCGAAACCAAATACACCAGCCCAAAATAAACAAATACAGCAAAGTATAGTTACACATTCTACACATACCAAACCAATAAAATGGAGAAGTTGTGAGTGTTTTTTTATTGATGCAGCAGATATGCGCAGATTGACTTTGACAGGCGCAAAAACTTAAAGTGAGACAATTGTGGTTCTTAATTCTGATTGGCTGAATTGTGTGAAAAAAACAGTCCGCACACTGATTTCTGTGCGCAACATTGCTGCGCGCGCGTTTGTGCGCATCCATTTTACGTGCGTTATTTGTTGACGGATGAAAAAATGCACGAGGATTGTAATACCAGCGTTGTTTTAAGCGCGTTAACGTTTAACGCTTCGCGCAAAAATTCACACGTTGCGCTTGCGTTTTTGCTTGAAGAATGTAATAGGGCCCTTTATCTTTCACTGATTACTTACACACACACACACACATCATTTTTCATACAATGGTATTCAGCAATATGGTTTGTCACGATTCGAAGTTGAATGGTGGGCAGAAATAAAGACAAATTTCAGGCCACAAGATAAGTGTCAAGTTTATATTCTGTTTAATCATCAAATTTTTTCCATATGATTAACAAATGGTGGAAATGTCAATGCACATAAGAAATTCTTGTCACATGATCGTGTTTTTAAAATAATCAATCAATGCTGTACTGAGTGGACTAAGTAAAATGATCCTTTCCCTTCAAACTAATGCACATCATTTGACAATTAATCTTTTAAATTAAGTGCTGCTTTTAATCATCATAGTCGTGAGGTTTTTTCTCTTCCTCACTTTTAGACTCTGTACTGTGACTGCTTGATATATATTGAACATAATGAGAGTAATCTTCACGATCCCATTTCTGCCACTCTTCAGAATTAGAGTTATATGTGTGGTCGCCTTCTTCACTATCAAATTCAACTGTTTCATGGGAGCAAACTACGCGATGGTCTTCCTTCAAAACCACTTTGAAAGTGCAGGTGTCTTCCATGAAGAAAGCTGCACACTTTTTAGGGTTGAATCCCGTTACAACTTTGTCACTGCAGATTTAGAGAAATAAATGTCATAGAATGCAAGAATTATATACATTCTAAGAGTCAGATTTCATATGTAATGCTTTAGGTTTGCTGAGGTGTCCAATTACATGTTTGTCATAGAATAGAAGCGTGAACATGCACAGTTATAATCTGTTGTGTATGTTTTTGAACCCTTCAACTCATATGCTCTTCAACTCAGATATTTTTTAACCTCCCTGGCGGTGATCCCGAGTATGTCTCGGGATTAAATTTCACCGCTGGGAGCGGTAACCCCGAGACACACTCGGGCTGTATACATCACCTCTCCGTGCGCTCCCTCGATGATCTCTGCAGTCTCCTCCGGCGATCGTAGCGTTTTACTTCCTGGATTCCTTCTCGCAAGGAGGAAACCAGGAAGTAATGAGGTCGCGGTCGCCGGAGGAGGCAGCTGGGGACATCGAGGGAGCGCAGGGAGAGGTGATGTATCCAGCAGCATCCCAAGTGTTGCTCGGGGTTACCGCTTCCAACATAGGAATTTAACCCCGAGCCACAATTGGGAATACCGCTAGGGGGGGAAAAACCAAAAAAAATAGACCACTTTTAGATGCGTTTTTTCCCAAAAATTAGACCGCCAGGGAGGTTAAAGGTGGTCTCCAAATTGCCAGCCCTCTAGATGCAGTTTGGGGTCAAATTCAAATATGATCCCTGAACCAGAATTATAAGTAAAAGAAATCCAGTGGGCCATATTACGATCATCGCGCTAAAATGGGGACGTTAGGAGGAAATCCTGTGCATGCAGGTGTCTCCTTAGCATCCCCATTTCAGCATGATATTACAGTGCAGGCGCTGGTCCAGCAGCCTGCACCGTAACGCAGCACTAAGCCTCGAGATGCTTGCGACAGCACTAAGCGCCGTCGTGAACATCTCCTCCATGGAGTGCATGGGACTCCATTGAGGCTTCTGCTGCTGGTCACATGACCTGTAGCTATGATCTCACCAAAATTTACATGCTTAATCCTCTGCTTATATCCCCAATATCAACAAAGGGGCATGAAGTGGTTGGAATTGGGAATATGACATTGCTGTCTGGAAGATTAATGCAATATAATTACAAGATAATGGACACAAATACAAAAAACAAACACATAAACAGATAAACACACATATATATATATATAAACCTCAGGAGTAGTCAAGAAAAGTAAATGGTCTGAATTGTAGATTTTGTGTAGTGTTATTTATTGAAGAATTTTATTCCTAAATTAAAGAAAATAATAAAATAAATCCTGCCTCGCAACTCGCAAGATCCAACAGGTCGGCGGAATGATTCGCAGAGGGAGACTGGGGGACTTTTCTGCTCCCAGCGGCAAGAAGCAGCGGATCGAGCTGCCGGTCTGGCTGCGGGATGAGAGGTGAGTATGTGTTTTTTGGGTTTGCCTCCTATGTCCCCATATGCATCCATTATTATTAAACCATTTGGTGCTCATCCAATCAATATGTATGTGTACTTGGATTTTGGGACTTGAACTTAAAGGGCTCGATTTAATTTTATTGGCGGATATTTTGAAAAAGAAATAACAGCAGGTTTTGGCTGACAGTTTTTCAAAATATTAGCTGATTCAATTGAAAAAAGAAAAATGGCTCATTGTTGATAAAATGGTGAATAAGTAAAAAAAAGTATTTTTTTACATGAAGGCATAATAAATGAATCACTGCTAATAACCCTAAGAGTAAAAATAACTCTAACCCTAAAAGGCTTTTGGATTAAGGTTAGGTTTCTATTTATTTATCAACGCTTGAATTAAAATTGAGGGTATTCACTGTAATTTTCCATATTTTCCTGCCTGAAAATCAATTTTTTTAACAACTTTCAGCACTTGATATTTTTTGGGATTTTGGCTTACCGATAAATTTGAATTGATTTGCTAAAGATTATGGGCTAAATTACATTCCTCCCGCTAAAACAGGGGAGCTAGGGAGAAAAAACTGTGCCCGCAGTTTTCTCCCTAGCGCCCCTGTTTTAGGCTGGGGTCAGACGAGCGTAGTGTTCACGTCCGTGATTGCGCCTAAAAGTACGTCCGTGATAGCATGAAAGTAAGTCCATTGGAGCCTGACACATGAAGTACGTCCGCACTGAACTGCGGAAGCACAACGGCCGCGGCAAACGGACGCAGGTTAGGCAAGAACGTAATACTGCTAGAACGGACGTGCGGAGTGCGCTGCGTCCACAACGTCTGCATAGCTTTGTGTGTGAGTGATGGAGCGAGGTCAGACGGACTGCATTTATACGTCCAGCATTTTTGACGGACAGAATGTTTTTTCATTGTAATTTATTTTCCCCTCCTACATCCGTCAAAAAATAACTTCAGTGAAAAAACGGACTGTGTGACCACTACTGCGTCATCCGTACTGACGATGTCCGTACTGCACGGACGTACAGTCCGTAGAAATCACGCTCGTCTGACCCCAGCCTTAATGGGAGATAACAATGCAGGCGCTTAAAAAGCTGCCTGTATTGTTACTGGGAGCTAAGCCCTGGGTTGCGCGTGGCACCACTATGCACCGCCGCGAGCATCCACTCGATGGAGTCCATAGAACTGCACCAGCGGAATCCGTTAGCACTAAGTCCTGGCTGTGGTTAACATTTTGCTAACCGCAGCCGGACGTTAATCAGCGTTAGGACTTTGTAATCCGAATGCTGATTAACACTTTGCACTCCCCTTGTTAACTATAGGGAGCACAAAGTGCAGTAACCTCGCGCAGAGAAGCGCAAGGTACCAAACGCTAAGGGGTTTTTTTTTTGGTTTTTTTTTTGAATAAAAGTTTTATTGAGTTTTAGAAATACAAAACAAATAAAAGGTAGCCATCTTAGCAATACAAGGTGCAATAATCCAATACAGTAATCATTTACAGGTGGTTCGTAAAAAAGAAAACAGCATTATAAAAATCGTAGGGAATAAACCTCGATGTCAGAGAGGTATTAAGCGATATATAGTTAATAAATCAAGAGTGACCGATGACTCTCCAATGTTAGTGTCACTGTTATGGTGCCCGTAGAGAACCCAAGCGAGTAGTAAATGGGTAACTGAAGGAGTTCTCTACATTCGTTTCATGAAGTAATAAAGTGGATGTATGAAAGTGAACTATGAAGTAAAAAGAGTAGATGAAAGAAAAGGGTACAGAGAGCAAGAGGGGGAAGAAAGTCAGAGAGAAGGTAGGGTAAACATGATACACCAGGGAGAAAAAACAATATAGGTTGTAGGCTCGTATTGCTTATTTACAAGCGGGTACAGGTGATTATAAGTCCTGTGCGGCACCGTCACCCCCCCCCCAGGGAGCCACTCCCGCCCGTGATCGTCAAACCCGTATTTAGCTAAGGGGTTTCTTAACCCATTAGCTTTTGGATTGTAATACGCGGTGGCAACCTGGGCTAACATTAACGCACACTCAGGTGAGCACTAACATTAGCACCAAGTATGTAGTGTAGCCCAATATGTCTATTAAAAAGTATTGCCACGAGTGCTGATATCCAAACCAAATTTTTATCAGGAATTGAATTGCTGGTATACCCTTATTGAATCTCTTGAATCTCTGAACCTAAAAATAGTCAAATCAAGTCTGAAAAAGGTGTCAGTTTTGCCCATCGGGCCGATTTAAATCAAGCCCTATATTTGGAAAAGACGTAGATGTGATTTCTCCAAAATTAACATGTCTAATCCTTTGCTTATATCCCCAATATCAACAAAGGGCATGCAGTGGTTGGAAGTGGGAATATGACATGGCTGTATGGAAGATTAAAGCAATATAATTACAAGATAATGGACACAGGTACAAAAAAATTTATATATATATATGAACCTCAGGAGCATCCACGAACAGTAAATTGTCAGAATTTTTAAACTTTCTAGCGAACAATTTTTTTTTTATTTTTTTTTACCTCATTCGTCTGCGTGTTGGCTTTTGTGTAGTGTTATTTATTGATGAATTTTATTCCTAAACTAGAAATATTATTTAATAAAGTACACATTGTTTTTTGAAAAAACTACAGAAAATTTAATTCTAAAAAGATTCAAAATGTCTGCCTGGGAATTATAGACCTGTGATCTTAACATCTGTGGCTGGTAAATTATTTGAGGGGTTACTAAGGGATAATATTCAGGAATTTATTGGGAGGTATAATGTAATTAGCAAAAATCAGCATGGTTTTATGAAACAAAGATCATGTCAGACTAACCTAATTGTATTCTATGAAGAAGTAAGTAGAAGTATTAATCAGGGGGACGCAGTGGATCTGATTTACTTGGATTTTGCTAAAGTTTTCAACAAGGTTCCACAGAAGAGGATATTAGGTTAATTAAGAAAAAATGGTGTAGATGAAAGTTCGTGTTTTTGGATAGAACACTGGCTGAAAGATACAGGGTTATTCAAAGAGATTCAAAAAGTCAACGCACGTTCGGTGACTTTTCGTTCCCCGCACTTCGGGGCAATTCGGCGATCCTAGTTCGCCGACCCTGCAGTGTATTCAGCAAGAACCGCAGGGCCCCCGTAGTGCAGGGAAAACTCGACGCAAACACACTGACCACTCACCACAAACCTGCCAAAAGCTCAACGAACACTCGCAGAAATCCGCAGAAACAGCTGGATTAACCACGCCGAACACGCCGGAGAAACCCGACTAGCCGGCAATCAGAGCGAAGAGCAGCCGCTGGAAAAAGCCGACACGCAGACGAACGAGGTGAAAAAAAACAGAACAGTACGCTTGAAAGTTTAAAAATGTAAACGCTGTTTGCAAAAACACTGAGCGAAAATGCCTGGAATTTACATATAAGATCCAATGAATGATATTAAAAAGGTCTGTTACGGAAAAAAGAAAAAAAAAATCGATGTAAAAAAAAAACAGAAAAAAGTTTGCCCAAAAAATCCCCAAATTAAAACTAAAAGATCCTAAAAAAAATCTATGAATAAAGAGACTTTGCTGCAGAATATTTATTTATTTATTTCTAAAGTATTTTACCAGGGAGGATACATTGAGATTTCTCTCGTTTTCAAGTATGTCCTGAGTTCAAGAACATTGAAATGTTACAGTCGTTACAGAAAAAGAAAGTAATAAAATATAATAATAAACGGTTTATTAGATATTGGATTAAAACTGGAATATTTTTAACATTGAAGCCTATGGGATTCTCCTGAATAAACCTGCCGAATGAAACCACCGAATGGCAGGGCATTTTGGCTGCTTTTCTCAGCTGTTCCATGTTCTCTGAATAGACGAAGCATTGCTTCTCTATGGGGATTTCACTGCCCTTGAACAGGCACCATATGTGCAGGCAATTCGTCACAATTTGACGAATTGCCTGCTCTCTGAATAGCCGAATGGCCCTGAAATGTCACTGTTCGCTGAATTTCAGTGTGCGGCTACATTTCGGGGCCAGATCGGCTCTCTTTGAATAACCCTGAGTGAGTATAGAGAGTGGTCATAAATGGTACATTTTCAAGATGGACACCATTGGTAAATGATGTCGTTCAGGGGTCTGTTTTTGGAACAATTCTTTTTTATAATTTAAAAGTTTTATTATAAAGGCACGACAACAGTACAATAGGACAGCACAGAATAATGTCTGTGCAGGGCCAAACAAAAGCAATCATAAAGGCTTCTATCCAAGGGTAGGGAGTGGGAACGGGGTGGCTGAGCAAAACGAAACCAGCTGGGCGAGAAAAGCTACACAGTGAAGGAAGCTGGGGTATCGAAAGCTCCGTGAGGGGGGGCTAAAAAACAAGCAGGGGGAGGGCAAGGGACCGCCCATTATGTTGCGTTATGCTCGGCTCACCCCGGTGACCAAATGGAAACCGAGGGCCATGGAAGAGGCTGCAGGGCCGGGAGACCTGGGTCCAAGAGGACGGACAAGGCCTAGGGCTAGGATGCCTTCCTAGAGGCTCGCCCAGGTGTCTACCCAGTGTCCCTCTAAACGCCAAAAAGAAAAACTCATGGAGAGCAAAAAGTAGGAAAAGTCAGCAACCGCATAAGCGCTCCCATAGCAGTCTCAACAAACATTTTGCTCAAGGGGACATGTCCAAGGGGGGGGGGGGGTAGGGGAAACAACTATAGAACAGTAATCAGGGATGGCGGACCAGGGAACTCACCCCTCAACCGGGATCAGTGTTCCCGACTGCGGTGGTTCTTTGGTTCGGGGCCTCAGAGGGTAAAGCCGAGACGCCCAGGATGGACAGCAAGGCCCAGGCCTCTTCTGGAGTAGTTGCTGAATGGAGAGTGTTATTATGAGTAATAAGAATGGAGCCGGCCATCCCCCAGCAATAGCAGATACCCTCCGCCCGCAGCAGAGCCGCAACCTCGCGGAAGCGGCGACGAGCCGTGAACGTTAGGAAGGGCAGACCGGTATCTAAGAAAAGGTGCACCGCACCAAATTTTAAGTGGGAACGAACCTCGGTTAAGGACATAAGGCGAGACTTCACAGAGGCCACCTTGGCCATCGCTATGATGTCTCTCAGTGCCTCCACTGGGGCCACAGCCGTATTGTGGATGCGGATCGCCGAGCCAAATACCAGAGGGGCGTCCGGGGGTAGTCGAAGAAGATGGTGGGCTACCTTGTTAGTGTAGTCCGAGAGAGAAATAGAGGACTCCAACTCCAGGACCCCCTGAATATGGATGTTGCGCCGACGATGGCATGCTTCGGCCATCTCCAAAGCCCTGGAGAGGAGATCCACGTGGACCTGGCATTCCATTTGAGATCAATTCTATTCAATTTATTTATAAATAACATTGAAATATCAAAAGTCAAGTGTCAGTGTTTGCAGGCAACACAAAGCTAGGAAAAGTAATACAATGTGAGCATGATGTTACTTCGCTGCAGATGAATTTAGATCGGGGACTGGGCACTTAAATGACAGATGAAATTTAATGTAGATAATATGCAAAGTTATGCACTTTGGAGTGGAGAACCCACAAACAACTTACTGTATACCCTAAATGGTACTGAGTTAAGGAAATCCAAGTAGGAGAAGGCTTTGGGAATAATCATAGACTTCAAAATAAGTAACAATGTGCAATGTCAAACAGCAACCGCCAAGGCCAGCAAGGTATTGCTATGCATTAAAAGGGAAGTTCACTCTCGGGACGAGAACAAAATTTGCCTCTTTATAAATAAATGGTAAGACCACACCTTGAGTATGCTGTACAATTTTGGGCACCTGTCTTGAGAAAGGATATTATAGCGTTAGAAAAAGTGGGAATCAAGGATTTAAATTATGAGGAAAGGCTCACAAGCATAAATCTGTTTAGGTTAGAGAAAAGGCACTTTAGAGGGGATCTGATAACTTTAAATATATATATTCAGGGCCATTATAAACCATTGTCTGGAAACCTATTCATTAACAGGACTATACACAGGACACGAGGTCACCCATTTAGACTGGACAAAGGGAAATTCAGCCTAAAGCATAGGAAGGGTTATTTTATGGTGAGAACAATAAAGCTGTGGAATTCTCTGCCTGTTGAGGTGGTTGAGTCAGAGTCTGTACAGACTTCTAAACAACAACTGGATGACTTCCTGCAAAAACAGAATATTAGGGGTTATAATATTTAATATGTGGATAAAAGCTGCATGATTCAAGGAGAAATCTGACTGACATGTGGGGTAAAAAAGGATTTTTTTCCCAGTGCGCTGCATTTGGCGAGCGCGTCAGACTGGTTCTTTTTTTACTTCTTTTAGATCACCAGCAGTAGGTGATGTGTGAAAGGCTGAACTCGATGGACGTCTTTTTTTCAGCCTATGTAACTATGTACTAAGTAACTATGCTATTTGTGTTTTGGATACTACAGTTATTTTCAAAAGGTTTCCAATATGCTTAATCTAACTTTTACCAGTATGATTCTATTTCCTTTAAATAAAACTGAAGCAAATGCTTTTGCTTCAAGATCTTGGCATCTGCAGCTTCTGCATTGTGTTTTTAAAATAAAAGGTGGCTAAATATGACAGCCAAACCTACTCCTTCGGAGGTTTGAGATTTGAATTTTTACAGGGTTATTCAAAGAAAATCGAAAAGTCATTGCACGTTCAGTGACTTTTCGTTCTCTTCAATTCGGTGCGATTTGGTGATCCTATTTCGGCGACCCTTGCGGTGTATTCAACAAGCACCACAGGACCGTCGTAGTGCAGGGAAAAGCCGCCGCAAACCCGACGAACACTCACTGCAAAACCCGGCGAACTCTCACCAAAACCCGCAAAAACATCTGGATTAACCCCACCAAACACGCCGGAGAAACCCGAGCAGCCGCCGATCACAGCGCAGAGCAGCCGCCGGAAAAACCCGACACCGCAGACAAATGGAGTGAAAAAACAAACAGTACGCTTGAATGTTTGAAAAGTGAAACGCCGTTTGCAAAGAAGCTACAGAACGAAAATGTCTGAAATTTACATATAAGATCCAATGAATGATAATAAAAAGGTCTGTTACAGAAAAAAAGAAAAAACTATTTAAAAAAACCAAAAAATTAATATTTTCGCAAACAAATCCCCAAAAATGCCTATAAATATTTTCGCAAACAAATCCCCAAAAATGCCTAAGGCTAGGGTCAGAGTGGGGCAGTCGGAACGCGCGTGCAGACGCACTAAATCACGGCGGCAGTAGCAGCACATAACGGCCAATGACGGCCAATATACGCAGTACGTGCGTACAAAAGTGCGCCGACACCACGCAACCAGCAAATGAACGCATTTTTAGTCAAACGTAAACCGCTGCTACTGACGTACAGAGTGCGCTGCGGCCGCATGGCAGCGTGTGTGCGTGATTAGGAGACGTCAGACGCTGCTAGTGTGCGGCCAACATAACGTTCAAACAGCCGGATTTCCCTAGACTTCTTTTTACCCCACCGTCATGAAATACGTCCAGAATTGCGCATCGTCTGACCACTTAAGCGTATTCCGTGAAAAAATGCGTGCGCACGCATCGACGTACATTTTGACGGTGGCTGCAGAAAATGCGCTCATCTGTCCCTAGCCTAAAAGATCCTAAAAAATCTATAACTAAAGAGTCTTTTTACTGCAGAATATTATAATCAACGGTTTATTAGATATTGCATTAAAACGGGAATATTTTAAACATTGAAGCCTATGGGATTTGCCTGAATAAACCTGTCGAATGAAACCACCGAAGAGCAGGGCAATCCGGCAACTTTTCACTGCTGTTTTTTGTTCTCTGAATAGACGAAGCATTGCTTCTCTATGGGGATTTCACTGCCCTCGAACAGGCAACAAACAGGCACCTACATTGCACCTACAGTGCAATGTGCAGGCAATTCGCCAACATTTGGCGAACTGCCTGCTCTCTGAATAGCCGAATGGCCAGGAAAGGTAAGCGTACGCTAAAATTTCACTGTTCGGTTACCTTCAGGCCACAATTCGGATCTCTTTGAATAACCCTGTTAGGTTTGCAGAGCAAAATAACAGAAATTGCAATGTAGCTTGGGTTGGCCAATATTTGCTTAATTGTCAGCTTTCTGAATAGCTGAATTCTGAATAGCCACGAAATTGCACCGTACAGTGAAATCTGGCCAATTTGGCAGTCTTTGAATAACCTCTCTAGTGGTGGCCACATCACAGACTCATTAAAAGACGTTGCTAAGGGAGTCTACTGGAGTTAGCTTCCCTACGTTCTATGTTGAATCAGGATTGAGTTTTTACAGCTGCAATAATCTCTTCACACTGGTTCCCAGACACCCTGAAAACTTTGGGCTGTTTGCCCGAGTTCTTTGCAATCTTCTTAATAAAGATGTCAACAGGGAAGGGCTTTTATTGAAAAAATTAGAAATCCACTCTCATTCACTTACTGATCACAGCAAACGACTCCGCTGCGTTTACAGGTGCAGTTATCACAGTCTTTTGATAACCAGTGTGAATTAAAACTGCGTTTCGTCCCCTGATACCAGCAACCTAGGGTAAAAAACATCATAAATACATAAAATCCTCATAAAGAGCAGTTTCTTAAGGTGCATTAATATCTGAAGTCAACTGTAGCTTTTTTCCTATGTATTATTTACACAAATGTTGCACATATTTGTGCAATCAAATAGGGCTTTTTGTTGTTACATTATATGCATACATACAGTAGCTCCACAGTATACAGAAATAGAAAGTGAAAGATGGAGGAAATGAGAATTCGGCAAATCTCTAGGATTAAATCAAGTGTTTAGCAATTGCAGGTTACATAAGGGGTTATTCAGAGAGATCCGAACTGGCCATACGGTGCAATTTTGTGGCCATTCGGCTATTCAAAAAGCAGGCAGTTCGCCAAATTTTGGCAAATTGCCAGCGAAGTACAGTGCTGTTCGGTGACAGTGAAATTCCCCATAGAGAAGCAATGGTTAATCTATTCAGAGAACGCCAAACAGCACCGAAATGACAGTGAAATGCTCTGATGTTCATTTGGCAGGTTCAATCAGGCGAATCCCATAGGTTTTAATGTTAAAAATATTTGCGATTTATTCAATATTTATTAAACTATTTATTCTGTTAATCTGCAGTAAAAAGTCCCTATATATGTTTTTTAGGCTTTTATAGGCATTTTTTGGTATTTTTTTGGCAGAATTTTTTTTCGTTTTTTTTTTTTTCCCCATAACAGACCTTTTATTATTATTCATAGGTCCTTATATGTTAATTCCAGGCATTTTCATCCAGTCACTTTTTGCAAATTTCAAAGCGTTTCAAATTTTAAAAGTTGATTGTTTTGTTGGGTTTTTTTTACCCCGTTCGTCGGCTTGTCAACTTTTTCCAGCAGCTGGTCAGCTCTGTGTTATTGCGCCGGCGTACTGTCGGCTTTTTTTTTCTGACTTGTTCAGCAGGTTTGCGGCAGATCGACCGGTGAGCCAAATTTTCCCTGCACGTTGTTCCCTGCACTTCAGGGAATCAAATTCCCTGACCCAGCGGTGAATTCAGAATTCACTGCAGAGTCGGGAAATTTGATTCCCTGAAGTGCGGGGAATGAGAAAGCACTGAAATGTTGGTGACATTTTGGTGCTTTCAGTATAACCCCTATAGTATAAGGTAAGACTAGGTTCTGAAGCTTTTAATTTTAGTGACATTTTTAGGTTCATTGATTAAGGAAGTTCTTTAAAATGTATTAGTTTCTGATTACTTGATAATTATTGTCCAATTAATTCTACATTAACATATTCTCTTTTCAAACTTTTTTTTTACCTCATAGGTTTTTGTTATAAGTTCATTGAAGAAATGAATGGCTAAATGTCAAAATATGTGTTGTGTGAACTTAGCCTGCCACTGGAGGACCTGTAGGCAGGTCAAATACCTGCATTTGTAGTGGCCACAATTAAGGGTGTTATGATAACATTACTATATATACATGCATTCCCACTTTCTATATCTTATTTGAAATACAGTATTACAATTTCCACCTACAGCTTTTTCTTAGATGTGGCTTGTACGGTAATGTCCCAATATTATTTATTATATACTTGAAAACGAGAGAAATCTCAATGTATCCTACCTGGTAAAATCCTTTATAAAATAAATACTTTTTGAAAATTGCACACAAAAATGCTATTCTAACCCACTCCATGCATGGTTAAATTTTATTTCAGTGTTTTAGTTGATAGCAACCGAATGTGGGCTGGTTATACTTTGTATCGATTGCATTACACAATCACTATTTTGAATAATTGTATGCACAGGCGAAACTCGAAAATTTAGAATATCCTTCAAAAGTTCATTTATTTCAGTAATGCAACTTAAAAGGTGAAACTAATGTATGAGACTCATTACATTCAAAGCAAGATAGTTCAAGCCGTGATTTGCCATAATTGTGATGATTATGGCTTACAGCTCATGAAAACCCCAAATCCACAATCTCAGAAAATTTGAATATTGTGAAAAGGTGCAATAGTCTAGGCTCAAAGTGTCCTACTCTAATCAGCTAATTAAGCCACAACACCTGCAAAGGGCTCCTGAGCCTTTAAATGGTCTCTCAGTCTGGTTCAGTAGGAATCACAATCATGGGAAAAACTGCTGACCTGACAGTTGTGCAGAAAACTATCATTGACACCCTCCATAAGGAGGGAAAGCCTCAAAAGGTCATTGCAAAAGAAGTTGGATGCTCCCAAAGTGCTGTATCAAAGCACATTACCAAAAAGTTATGTGGAAGGGAAAAGTGTTGAAGAAAAAGGTGCACAAGCAGCAGGGATCTTACATAAAAGCTCACCAGTCTACCTCATGACTGACAAGCATCATAAGCAAGTTATGTTTGGCTACACAGCAGCCTGTGGCTTCATTTTTTGGATAGGACTCACCCTCATTAGAGGTGCCTTGACGTGGCGGTGAGCTTACACTCTTAATTAATAGAAACCAAAGCCTCTAATTGCTTTTTGTTTACACAGTATAATTGGAATAAGCGCAGATGACATTTTTTTTCCTTGTTATGTTTTACACATGTTGCTGGGCTGGATGCATTTGGTGGTTGCAGCCGCCCCATCGGGGAATAGGCGCGACCCCACCCCTCCTGTACCAAGCAGCAGGGATGACCGCAGCCTGGAGAGGATTGTTAGGAAAAGGCCATTCAAAAGTGTTGGGGACTTTCACAAGGAGTGGATTGAAGGTGGAGTCAGTGCATCAAGAGCCACCACACAAAGATGGATACTGGACATGGGCATATTCCTCTTGTCAAGTCACTCCTGAACAACAAACAACTCCAGAAGCGTCTTACCTGGGCTAAAGAAAAACAGACCTGGTCTGTTGCTCAGTGGTCCAAAGTCCTCTTTTCTGATAAGAGCAACTTTTGCATCTCATTTGGAAACCAAGGACCCAGAGTATGGAGGAAGATTGGAGAGGCACATACTGAAAGATGCTTGAAGTCCAGTGTGAAGTTTCCATAGTCTGTGTTGATTTGTCATCTGCTGGTGTTGGTCCACTGTGCTTCATTAAGTCCATGGTCAATGCAGCTGTCTACCAGGAGATTTTGGAGCACCTCATGCTTCCTTCCGCAGACGAGCTTTATGGGGATGCTGACTTCATTTTCCAGCAGGACTTGGCACCTGCCCACACTCCCAAAAGCACCAAAACCTGGTTCAATGACCATGGGATTACTGTGCTTGATTGGCCAGCAAACTCGCCTGACCTGAACCCCACAGAGAATCTATGGGGCATTGCCAAGAGAAAGATGAGAGACATGAGACCGAACAATGCAGAAGAGCTGAAGGCCGCTATTGAAGCATCCTGTTCTTCCATAACACCTCAGCAGTGCCACAGGCTGATAGCTTCCATGTCACGCCAAATTGAAGCAGTAATTGCTGCGAAAGGGGCCCAAAGCAAGTACTGAGTACATATGCATGCTTATACTTTTCAGAGGTCCCATATTGTTCTATTTCCAATCCTTGTTTTATTGATTGCATGTAATATTCTAATTTTATGAGATTGTGGATTTTTCATGAGCTGTAACCATAATCATCACAATTATGACTAATCACGGCTTGAACTATCTTGCTTTGCATGTAATGAATCTCATATATTAGTTTCACCTTTTGAGTTGCATTACTGAAATAAATGAACTTTTGCACGATCTTCTAATTTTTCAAGTTTCACCTGTATGTTGGGAAAGCTTTACACTCAAATTAGCCTTAGCAATGATAGGACTCACCAGTGGGATGTTTTTTTGGATTTTTAAGGTCCAGTTTGTTATGCTTGCAGACAGCATTGCATGCCACAACAAAGACAGCAAATGTAATTGCAATTTTTAGATAAGTCTGTAAAGCAATAATAAATGTTAGTGATGGTCTAGAACACAGGATGAACAAGAATATACATTGATTGTATTTCATTTAGAATGTTAGCCTTTACATTGAGGCTAGGCTTAATAAAGGACTCCTGTATAGCCGAAACTTTGCCATTATTTTCCAATAAACCTGCTTTTGGAAGACTGAGTGCCCGGTCCTCATTTGTTCTTCGACTGTGTTGTGGATATTGGCCTCTTTAGGGCTTGGCACACATTCTCTTCCTTTTCCTTTAAAGGTGGTGTGCTCGTCCTACTCTGTGTCTGTACTGGAAATGACATAGACAGACATAGAGATATTGACAAGGACAGACATAAACATTGGGACAATGACACACATAAACACTGACAGAGGCACAAACACTTTTAAAGACGCTGGTGCTGACAGACACAAATACATTGAAAGAGTCAGAGAAACACTAGAAAAGACACTGGCAGACACATGCAGACACTGAAACGCTAGCAAACACCTGGCAAACAACGGCAGAGGCAAAATGAACACAGACACTGACAAAAATACACACAGATCATAGGCGTGCACAGGGGGTGTGCCTAATGTTTGGTGAAGAGGTCCTCTTTCACTTCTTAGGCTAGGGTCAGACTAATGCATTTCTCGCGTTGTCCGTGAAAAAGTGTGTTCGAACGAATGGTTTTTTTTTCACGGAATACGCGATAGCAGTCATACGATGCGCATTTCGTCCATGATTTTGTACGGATCATCAATAAAACCCTTTTTGCGTCTGGACGTTATGTTGGCCGGACATTAGCAGCGTCTGACGTCTCCTAATCACACACACTTGCCGCTAGCGGACGCAGCGCACTCTGTACGTCAGTACTAGCGGTTTGACGTTCTCAAAACAATGCGTTCGTTTCCCACTTGCGTTGCGCGGCTGCACTTTCGTGTGGCCGTTCTTCGTATACTGCCCGGCATTGGACGTCATTTGCTGCTAGCACAGCCGTGATTAAGTGCGGCTAAACGCACGCTAATACTGCTTTCGTCTGACCCTAGCCTTACATTGACATTTTAGATGTCCCTTATTTGATTCATGATGAAAAGCATAAAAACCGATGGTATCTCTAATTAAAGGCTTGTTATTGCTAATGAAAAATTGTGTGTTTTGAGCAAAATCTTCTAAATATGAGTTTTAAATTAATAAATTTCCCATTGGTGCACACCCTAATGTAATGGGCTGCGCACGCCAGTGACACAGATAGAGAGAGAATGACAAAGACACTGACAAACACCTATACTGACAGACAAAGAGAGGCCATAAAAGACAGATTTACAGACACATGGTGAAATTATGGAAAAGATACATCAAAACTAGAGATGTGCGTTTCATTCCGAATCAAAATTGGATGAAATTTTCGCAATTAGTATTTCGGAACTGCTTCCGAAATACGAAATGGTTCCATACGAAACAGATCGAAAATGGAACGAAAGCAAATCAATTCGGACCGAAATGAAAACGAAACGGTATAAAACAAATTGATTTTGTTTTTATTGATAAATTCATTATACCGTTTCACTTAAATTCGGCACCTCAGCCCTGTTCATTGCCCGTGGTGCTGAATCTGCTGTATTCAGCACCACAGGCCATGGACAGTGACATATGGATCCGTTCAGTGTGATTCGATGGCAGTGAAATTCCCCGTGGAGAAGTAATGGTTAATCTATTCAGAGAACGCCGACCAACACCAAAGTGTCAGTGACTATCCTGATTTTTGGTGGTTTGTTCAACAGCTTTAAACCGGCGAATCTTATAGTTTTCAATGTAAAAAATATTCCCCATTTTTATTAAATATTTATTAAACCGTTTATTCTTTTCACTTGCAGCAAAAAGTCTCTTTTAATTTATTTTCTCGGATTTTTTAGGCATTTTTTCAGGATTGTTTTGGTGAAATTTTTGGATTCCTAATTTATTTTATAACAACAAGGCTTTTTTTCTTTGCTGAATGCAGCGGGTTTTTCTCTTTCCTTCAGTCTGGCTGCATTTGGCAGTGACTGTCTATGGTGCTGAAACCTATTCAGTACCAAGTACAGCAGCTATTCTTGGTGCTGAAACCTATTCATATATGGATAGCAGTTCCACGGACGGGGTTGCTGTTGTTGGTACTGAATAGGTTTCAGCACATATCTGGCACTGTCTACTTCATTCTAATGATTCTTCAAAACACAATCAGGGTTCTTCAGAGAGATGTGAAAACCAGAAGAATGACTGGAGAAGCGAAAATTCTAGGTCAAAATAGCCAAACCAGAAAAATTCTCCCATTTATCTCACTTTCCAAATCGGCTATTTGTCTAGATTGTTCTCTTCTCCTGCCATTCTCCTGGTTTTCACCTCTCTCTGAATAACCCTGATTGTCTCCAAAAATGCAGTAGTGTGGAAATCATGAGAAATCAAATAATGTAGAACTAAAGACCATGCTGCAATTTGTTAAAAGTAAATGTACTTTTACATAAAGTAAAATAAAAAAAGAAGAAAAATAAAAGCATTAAACCCAATATTACTTATATTCTGACACTCATGAAAGATGTATTACAATTCCATTAATTCCAATAATGTTAATTTGCTCATTTTTAATTTTTCATGTATTTGTTTATCCATTTCAGAAATATTGCTGAAATGTAAGATTTAGAGCTTAGATGATGTCCCTTATTTTACATAATTTCTAACAGGGTCTGCATTATTATCATACAGGCAGAAAATACCTTTGTGTTACATATAGTAATTGTGATAAATAAATTGAATAAAACTTCTCAGATCTCCCGTTTATGGGGATTTTTAGTGATCATAATGAGATTATTAGCAATGCAGGTTCCAAAAATACCAGTAGAATATAAAAATAATATCTGTGACAGAATCCCTGTATATGGAAATTACAGTAACACCTTGCATCTGTACAGGGATTTTCACTCATTATAACCCCTGAATCTTATCCCTGTATAGCAAGAGTGACCCCAGAGCTCTCCCTGTATTCTGCCCTCTCACTGGTGGCTGTAATGCAGCAGTAATCTATTTGAACATTTTGTTACACAGGGTTATCCAAAGAGATCCGAATTGCTTGAGAAAGGTAACCGAACGCTGAAAATCAGAGATCGTTTTCCTTTCTTGGCCATTCGGCTATCCAAAGAGCAGGCATTTCGTCAAATCCTGGCGAATTGCCTGCACATACGGTGCCTGTTCGGTGCCTGTTCGAGGGCAGTGAAATCCCCGTGAAAAAGCACGGCTTCAGCTATTCAGAGAACACAAACCAGCAGTGAAAGGTTCCCCTAATGCCCTGCCATTCGGTGGTTTCATTCGACAGGTTTATTCAGGTGAATCCCATAGGCTTCAATGTTAAAAATATTCCCGTTTTAATTCAATATCTAATAAACCGTTCATTATAAAATTCTGCAGCAAAAAGTCTCTTTATTTATCGATTTTTTAGGATACTTTAAGCATTTTTCTTAATTTTTTTTTTTTTTTAAAGTCCGATTTTTTAAAAAAAAAATTTTAAGTTTACTTATTTTTTCTGTAACAGCCCTTTTTATTATCATTCCCTGGATCTCATATGTAAATTTCAGGCATTTTCGCTCAGTAGTTTTTTTGCAAACAGCGTTTCATTTTCACAGATTCATACAAATGGTTTTGCTAATTTATTCACCTCCCTCGTCTGCGTCTCTGCTGCTTCGGCTCTGTGTGATTCGGCTCCTGTTCGGCTGCTTCGGCTGCTTCGCTGCGTGTGATCGGCTCCTGCTCGGGTTTTTCGAAGGTTAATCCAGATGTTTTTGCTTGTTTTCAGCGTGCATTCGCTGGGTTTTACGGTTAGTTTTCATCAGGTTTGCGGCAGCCTTTCCCTGCAATTCGGGGACCCTGTGGTGTTTGCTGAATACACCGCAGGGTCACCGAAATGGGATCGGCATAAGGAACCGAATTGAAGAGAACGAAAAGTCACCGAACGTGCGGTGACTTTTCGAATCTCTTTGAATAACCCTGTAAGTGAGGAATGAGCTCTATCTGCAGATTTTTTTTGTCTCCCCAAAGTGCTCGGAGATCCATAAAACAAAGGATTTTGTTTCTCTACAGGGGACACACTAATCCTGCTCTAAAAAGGTGTGAAAGTGGTCTTTTGATAGGCTAATGAGTGCTTTTCAATGCTTTACATTGCAAAATCGAGATAACTCGATTTTGGGTGTGAAGGGGTTAAATTCTAGAATAATCAAAAAAGCAAGATAAATTATGTAGTATCAGATACTCGACTTCTGCAGTAAATGTGTTCCATTACCTATAAAAATAATATGATGAACTACTTATAAAAGTCCCCAATAAATACTTTCTACATAAATATCAGGATTTTTATTTCTTTTTTTTTAATACACTAAGAACTTGCTAACAAACCTGGGTGACAAAGATCATCCATGGAGAAATTAAGATTGACGATGCAAATGAATCATAAATTACCACTGAGCAAAAGACAGCAAATAAAGGAGTTAAATTAGACACATAAAAATCTGATGCAGTGAAAAAGAAATATTTTATGCCATTATAACTATTTTTACATTAATTATTAACTATGAAAGTTGCAATTATTTATATGTTGTAGCTAAAGAGACTTACCATTGTGGAATCAGTGTCTTCCAATTATAGGGTGTATAAGATTTAGTTTGAAGAATTTATATATGCTTTGGAAAAGGGCAACTAATCACCCCAAGCAGACCTTACTAATACTATGGTAAATATTTAATACAAAGTCGCTCAAGCTGCCGTGTAATCCGTTGCTAAATACATAAAAGTAAAATTTAAAGGTAGCTGACTCTTGACGTATGAAGAATAATGTTCAGTTAAAGAGTATAAATTTTGGATCTAGCATTCTGAATTTAATGACAATTAGGTCATGTGTTTGCATATTGTGATTCCATACTACATATGTCCAGTATAAGGTAAAAGGAACAAAAAATACATAATTCTAACCAACGAATACACTAAAGGGGTTATTCAGAGAGCACTGATATTTTGGTGCCTTCTCTGAACGCCGCCGAAAAACTGGCTGTCGAACAGGGGTAAAAAAAAACCCTGCTCCTTTTAAAAGCGTTTTAAACAGAAATAATGCATGAAACTAATAAATAAGGTCCAGTAAATAACAATAAAAAGGTGTGTTACAAAATAAAAAAATTCCCGCCATTAAAAAAAAAAATTGGAATCAAATATTTTTTTTTAAAAAATCTAGAAAAATGCCTAAAGAATTCTAAAAGATAAATTAATAAAAATACATTTTTTGCTGCAAATGAAAAGAATAAACGATTGAATAAAAAAATTATAAAAATGGGGAATTTGTTTTGCATTGAAATCTATGGGATTCACCTGTTTAAAGTTGTCGAACGAAACCACTGAAAATCTGGGCATTTCGCGAACATTTCGCCAACATAGATTAACCATTACTCCTCTACGGGGAATTTCAATGCCGCCGAATTGTAACTGTATTTCGCTGGCAATTCGCCAATATTTGGCGAATTGCCAGCTTTCTGAACAGCTGAATTGCTACAAAATTGCACCAAGTAACCCCTTACAGGTGAAACTCAGGAGAATTGGCAGAAGAGAGTAATCTAGACCAAATAGCCGATTTGGAAAGTGAGTTAAATTTGAGAATTATTCTGGTTTGGCTATTTTGGATTTTTCACTTCTCCTGACAATTCTCCTGAGTTTCACCTTTAGTGAATAGACCTGCAAGTATACAATGAATAAACTGTGATAGAGCTGCAAACATAAAAACCAATTTCAATTAAAAATGTCTGCTAGTTACAAAATAGTTAGGAATTCTACAATCAGACCATAGTTTATATCAGTCGCATGGAACTTTTAACATGGAACATGGAATTTAAAACTGGGAGAGAAGCAACATTGAATAAAAAGAAACTGGATAGTTCTGGCCTTAAGAGATCCCAGATTCTCCCTCTGCAGTCTGTTATGAATGCCTGTGCCAGACTCATCCACCTCACCTCCTGCACCTCTCACACTTCGCCTCTCTGTCAATCTCTACACTGGCTCCCTGTTTCCTTTAGAATTAAATTCCAAATACTAGTCCTCACATACAAAGCTCTCCATAACCGTGCCCCTGTCTACATCTCCCCCTTATTAGCAGGTACATCCCATCCCGACCACTTCGCTCTACCAATCATCTGATGCTATCAGTTCCTCATACCCGCACCCCCAACACTCGCCTTCAGGACTTCTCCCGAGCTGCCCCCTTTCTATGGAACTCCCTCCCCTGCAACTTCAGACTCTCCCCATCTCGCTAGTCCTTCAAGAAGTCTCCAAAAACGCATTACTTTAGTGAAGCCTATCGGCTCACTCCATGATCTCCCCACTATACATTTCATGCACCATCTTCCTATTCGGCCCTCCTGCAACCCGCCACTTCACTTACCCTATTCACCCTCACCTAATGGGTCACCCCTCTCCTCTTAGATTGTAAACTCTTGAGCAGGCTCCTACCTCCTTCTGTTCCTTTTGTGTAATGTGTATGTGTATTTGTTATTCTGTCTCTTCCATTGTATAGTTCTAAGGAATTTTTTGACGGTTTATAAATGTGTGTAACTGTATCTGTAACTGTAGAGCTTTATGTTCAGGCAAAAAGAAAACCTTGTAAAGATAAAGCAGGGAGAATGCAGACATACAGTAAAAGACAGCAGTTGGGTCGTCCTGTCTAGAGCATAAGCACACACAAAGTGGAGAAAGGCAAGAAACAGTGAAAAATAAACCTGGAATTAAAATGAAAATACTCACTAATCTGAGAACTATCCAATAAAACAAAGTGCGACCATAAGAATAAGAGAAAAGATAAATATCAGAACATTCAATATTATATGCAAATATTCCAAAATGTAAAAAAGATCTGAAAAACATTTTGGATAAGTGATACTCAATTAGTACATATATTAGACTTGTGCACCGATTTTTTTTTCGGTTCGATTCGGTTCGATTTGTTCGGATGTTTAAAATTTTCGATTCGGCTCGTTTCGACCGATTTCTGTTTCGATTCGGTTCGGCTCGGCTCGTTTTTCGTGTACATTTTTTTTCGGAATATCGACCATTTTTCGTGCTTTCGGGTCACTTTGCTCATTTTTTATATCGACTTTTCGTGATTTCGGAAATTTTTGTTTTTTTCGGAACGTCGGTTCTCCTCGTTTCAAAGTGTCTAACTCTATTCGTTTTGACGTAAACTACTATGGTTTACTTTTTTTATACTTTATATGTTTTTTTATAATAAATTTTTGGTTTGTTTTTCGGATCCGATAATTCATTCTGTTGATACGATAATTCTGGCGATTCTATCGTGTTTTTTTTTATTAAATAAAGATCTTTTTTTCTTATGAATATACATTTCACAACTTTATTTAATCATATTAAAATGTTATGAAAGCCAAGGAACAAAAAAAATTAACAAAATAATTTAAAAAACGCTAAACTGACCCAAATGGTCTGACTTTAAAAATAAAAACCAGAACAAAAGGTTTTAAAACGGAAAAATAGTTGATCAAAAATACGCATTTACAAATACAAAATTTACAGAATCAGCGATATAACCGATAATAGTTAAATATACGATGTCCAGAATTACCGAAATGGAACCGAAATCACGAATGGAACCGAAATCATGAATAGAGCGAAAATAAATTTCGATTTGACACATTTCAAGTCCATTCGAAAATTCCGAAAATATTTCGTTTCGGCTCGGAAAACTTTTCGGATCTGTCGGTTTTCGGGTCCGGTCCGATTTGGAAAATCGGCCGGATCCGAAAACACAAATCAGGAAATTTCATGAAAATTCCGAAATTCCGAAGCCCGAAACGCACATCCCTAACATATATACACACACTACCAGGATTATTCAGAGAGAGGTGAAAAGCAAGAGATTGACTGGAGAATGGAAAATTCTAGGTCAAAATAGCCGATATGGAAAGTGAGATAAATGAGAGAATTTTTCTGACTTGGCTATTTTGACCTAGAATTTTCCATTCTCCAGCCATTCTCCTGCTTTTCACCTCTCTCTCTGAATAACCCTGTATATATGTACTATATAACATAGATGGGAAGATGTACATCTTGTAATTTGAACGAAGCATTGTTTTATACACATGCACATAAAGTGACGTGGGGTAACGACACTACCACCAAAAAATTTAATATTTTATTTGGTTTATTTTATGTTGTTGATATCTTATATGTGAAAAGAAAAAAACACTTCCACTTAATATCTTATATGTACTTTGTTTTTCTCAAGAATATTTAGATAAGAAAATATTCTGCTTTATATGTGTCACTGTGTGCATCCCTTTTGTGATATATTGCATCTTTACAGCCCTTGCTCCCCACTGTGGGGCATTAAACATAGAATGGAGTCCATGGGTCAGATCTTCAAAAAACTGACCCACAGGATGCTTTGTGTGGCTTGTATGTAAAAGACATTACCAGGGGGTAGTATGAATTGTTGGAAGCTAACTATAATATCTCATTCAGCTGCAACGTCTTATCTCGTGTAGCCTAGACAACACAATATATCCCCCGCAGTCTTGTATAACCATTCCCTCCACCACCCCATCACCTCTTCACTATTTCTATTATGTCAAACTATACTAGGAGCTATAAAGTGAGACTTGCCTTAAGAATTTGGTAAATGTTGCATCATGGGACAAATCCACAAAATGGAAGCAGGAGAATATATATACAGCATCTCACAGAAGTGAGTACACCCCTCACATTTTTGTAAATATTTTATTATATCTTTTCATGTAATAACACTGAAGAAATGACACTTTGCTACATTGTAAAGTAGTGAGTGTACAGCTTGTATAACAGTGTAAATTTGGTGTCCCCTCAAAATAACTCAACACACAGCCATTAATGTCTAAACCGCTGGCAACAAAGGTGAGTATACCCATAACTGAAAGTGTCCAAATTGGGCCCAATTAGCCATTTTCCCTCCGTGGTGTCATGTGACTCATTAGTGTTACAAGATGTCGGTTGTGAATGGGGAGCAGGTGTGTTTGTTAAATCTGGTAAGCATCGATATCAGTGAGAACCCCACTGAAACAGAGGATGATCAAAACATGTTAAAATTAAACATCTTTAATAGTTCATTTAAAAACCGGTACCACCTGCTACACATCCCATTGGCGCAAAACTTTGCATAGGTCCTCCTCACTTGTCTCTACCCCCACTATATGTCCTGCCATGTCATTGACTCCAACCTCCACTGACAGGGATGATGCTACAGTAATGGATGTACCAGGTCCTTCCTCACAATGTGACAGCATCCCATCAGCTGAAGATTTACGCTTTGAGATTATGTTGCCCCAGCTGCTGCAGCGTAAGAAAAAATATAGTCCCAACCATCCCCAAGCACAGCGTCTAAATGCCAGCTTAGCAAAATTACTCGCATTGCAGCTGCTGCCTTTCCAGCTGGTGGACTCTGCTTCCTTCCGTGAATTTGCTGAATGTGCTGTACCACAGTGGCATGTTCCAAAACGCCATTACTTTTCACGGAAAGCCATTCCAGCACTATACCAGCACGTGGAAGACAATGTTATGGAGTCATTGGGAAAGGCAGTCAGCAGCAAGGTGCATGTGACTTTAGACACGTGGTCCAGCAAGCATGGACAGGGCCGTTACAATTCCTTCATGGCACACTGGGTAACTCTGATTGCAGCTGGGAGGGATCCAAGACGGGGCTCTGTGCTGGAGCTTGTTCATCCACCACGCCTCCAGAAAGCTGCTTGTATGAGGTCTGTCTGCTCCACCACCACCTCTCCCTCTTCCTCCTCCTCCTTCTCTGTCTCTGGTGAAGTGGCAGTTAAACCGAGTTTAAGTGGCAGGGGCTACGCAACGACTCAAGCAAAAAGATGCCATACTCTGCTTGAGCTGGTTTGTTTAGGGGACAGGAGCCACACCGGGCCAGAAATTCTGTCAGCTCTGCAGGTGCAGGTGCAGAGATGGTTAACACCACGCCACCTTCAGGTGGGAATGGTCGTCTGTGATAATGGCAGCAACCTTCTCTCCGCCCTATGCCTGGGTAAGTTGACGCATGTACCATGCCTAGCACACGTCCTAAATCTGGTGGTACAGCGTTTCCTAACCAGGTACCCAGGGCTGGCAGAGCTTCTCAGCCAGGCCAGAAAAGTCTGCAGCCACTTCAGACGGTCATTCCCAGCAAGTGTTCGCAGAAAATCAAAGAGAATTCCACCTTCCCATAAACCGTCTGATCTTTGACATGCCCACCATGTGGAACTCGACATTAACAATGCTGCAGTGTCTGCACAAGCAGCAGAGGGCCATCAATGAGTACCTGTGTGAGTATGACACACAGACACACAAGGACAGGTTCAGGTCAACTTGTTCCCCCCCCGCAGTGGCTGATGATCAAGGATGCATGCACTGTACTGTCACCACTTGAGGAGGCAACGAGGATGGTGAGCAGGGACAGTGCTTGCATCAGTGACACAATTCCTTTAGTGTACCTGCTGGATCACACTCTGCGGGGAATTATAGATGTGGCTCTAGAGGCAGAGCAGCGGGAGGAAGAGGAGGCCTTCCCTAGCTCTGAAGACCCCAGTCTTTCCGCAGACAGCATTCCAGCAGGTCCTCCTCAGATCAGACAGGAGGAGGATGAGGAGGAGGAGGAATATTTAAGTAGTGAAGGCATTGAAGGTGGGGATTCCTCAAGGGAGGGTTTTGTGTGCCCAGAAACCCAAGGACTAGTACATGGCTGAGAGGAGGAAGTGCACGATGTTGTCATCCTCCTCATTGACCAGGAAGACTCGGAAGCTAATGCCACCTCCAACCTACGCTGCATGGGCTCCCTTATCCTGCAAAGCCTGGTAAAGGACCCCAGGATTTGTGCTATCATGGAGAGGGACCATTACTGGTTGGCAAGCCTTCTTGATCCACAATACAAGGGTAAAGTTGCAGAGCTCATCCTGCCTGCACAGAGCGAGGACAGGATGAAAAAACTGGAGGACGCTCTAAAGCGACACTTGTGTAACACCTTTCCAGGCACTGCTAGGTTACCAAGTGATGACGCAGGTGCTTCTGAGGCTGCGGATGATCAGAGGAGTAGAGGTGAAGGCCGGGCCGCTTGACTGATGCCTTTTTAAATTTTTTTAGTCCACGACGCCCAGGGACGTCAAATGCAGGCACCCATTGCCAGCATCTTCACTGTATGGTGCAGGACTATCTAGGGGCAAGGGCAGACCTGGATACCTTTCCAGCAGATGATCGACTGGCTTACTGGGTGTTGAGATTGGATCACTGGCCAGAACTTAGCCAATATGCTATGCAGCTACTAGGTTGCCCTTCATCCAGCGTGCTCTCTGAAAGGACGTTCAGTGCAGCTGGAGGTTTTGTCACAGACAAAAGAGTGCGTCTGTCCACCAAATCTGTAGACCAGCTGACATTTATAAAAATGACAAGAAAACACAAACGTGTGATCACACAAAATAATAATACATAACTTAAAGTCTTTTTAGAGGGTCTCTCTTCCCCAGGCGTCTCTTCCCAGTGGCGCCAACAGATACAAAGAATAAAACAGAAAAAATGGGGATGGATTCTAAAGAGAGACAAGAAGGCAGATCATGGTGCAGAAAATCATCAAATTGGGTACATATAGGCCCCCTTTTTATAGATTGCACTCACAGATAGTATATAGATATTGCGCATATATCTTAGTTACCACTCCTTTGGATTAGTACAGTCATACCAAACACCCTGCCGTCACAGGAGATAAGAGCCAATAAAAAACGCTGTTTTCAATCATACAATAATAGTCCGGTGTTCAATGGAGGTGACTTCCGGACCTCCATCTTTAACATCCGCTATGGCTGCAGCTCTCACAGAAGACGCCACATCCAGACTCCATGGAAGGCCTGCGGCAACCTCCGGACCTCCACTTCCGACATCCGGTGTTGCTGCAGAAGTGGCGCTTACAAGAAACATCACATCCGGGTTCCACCTGAATCTATCAGCGGCGGTTTCACATCTCAGGAAGTAGAATAACAAGGCGGGCAGCCTCGGAAATATAGCGCTTCTGGGAATAGTAGTTCACCTAACACTGATGGAATTGAAACTGTGTCAGACAACAATAAGCGCCCATCCAAATAACTAAAAAACATACACATAAGCATAAGAAAAACAAATACAGTAATAGTAGAGAACAGAGTGATACAAGGATATTCACAGGCAGTTTTTAATATCCATATCCACATTAAGACCTCCCCTTTGCCAGGTACCTAACTTGTGTATCCACTCTGTCTCTCTCCTAGCTATTGCTATAAGATGGTCACCTCCTCTCCAATCTTTGGTAACCAAATCGATACCCATCCATTTAAAATTTAACATATTAAAATGGGGACAGTGATTACAGTGAACTGGGACACTGTGATCAGATTTATTACGTCTAATATGACCAAAATGTTCAAGTATACTAACTTTAAGCACTCTAGTAGTTCTCCCTACATACTGAGCTCCGCAAGGGCACTCCAATAAATATATAACCCCCTTACTTAGACAACTAATAAAGTACCTAATTTCATATTTTGTATTAGTAACATTACTTTTAAATCCTGTGTTTTTTCTCTGTTGATGTTCACAGGCTTTACAGGTCCCACATTTAAAAAATCCTTTTGGTCTTTCAAAATTAAAAATACCTTTATTACTTTTTTCCTTAACCGGAGGTAGAAGACTGGGAGCCAAGATATCTTTCAAGTTCTGAGCTTTTCTAAAGTTCACTAATGGAGACTTGGGGATACTATCTTTGAGAATCGGATCAGCTTTTAAGATATGCCAATGTTTCTTGAGCATCTTTTTCACTTGATTTGCATGAGGCTTATATTGAGTGATAAAAGCAAAATTGAATTTATCACGTTCGTTAATATCTCTAGCCTTTTTGACCAAAAATAGGGATCTATCCTTTTTCACAATCTCCTTATAGTCTTTACTTATCTTAGATATATTATAACCTTTTTGATGGTATTTTTTAATCAAAGTATGTGCTTGCACTTTAAAGTCTTCTAAATCAGAACAATTCCTTCTCAGTCTAATTAGTTGTCCCTTAGGGACATTGTCCAACCATTTGCCAACATGAGCACTAGTTCTTTCGATAGCCGAATTGACACTAGTTTCTTTAAAGAAAGTCTTAGTTTTAAGACTTCCTCCCTGAATAAAAATCGTTAAATCCAAAAAATCAATAGAACTTTGCTGTATATTGCATGTAAAGTTTAAATTAAAACTGTTGGTATTGAAAGATTCGATAAATAATCTCAAAGTATCCACTCCGCCCTTCCAAATAATTAAAATGTCATCTATAAAGCGCCGCCATAGGACGAGGTCACCCCCAGCCACGCCAGATGTCACATGCTGGCCCTCCCACCTATGCATGTACAAATTGGCGTAGCTGGGGGCAAATCTCGTTCCCATGGCCATCCCGCATTCCTGCAAATAAAAAGTCCTCTCAAAACAAAAATAATTATGCTTCAAGATGAACATCATCGCCTCTGATAAAAAAATCAATTTGGCTAGGAGGTAATGATCCATCCTCCCTCAAACACTCAGTAACCTCCAAAACTCCCTTATCATGGGGGATAGATGTGTATAAGGAAACCACATCTACTGTGGCCAAACAATAATCTTCCTGCCAAACTAAACCATGGAGACTCTCTAAAATATGACCAGTGTCTCTAATGTAAGACTCGGTCTTGACTACCAGTGGTTGTAAATATGTATCTATATACTGAGGCAAATTGCACGTTAAGGAATTAATTCCACTAATTATGGGTCTACCGGGAGGTGCTTCAAGATTTTTGTGGATTTTTGGCAAAAAATAAAAAATAGCTACTTTACATCTTTCATTTAGTAAAAAGTTAAATTCTGATTCCTTGAGGATGCCCTTATCTTTGCCCAAAAGGAGCAAAGTTCTCAATTCTTGGAGGAAGGGTTCGGTGGGGTTACTATCCATAACTTTGTAAGTCGTGGGATCCCCTAAAATTCTGGATGCTTCTTTTAAATAATAATCACGCGACATAATAACAGAACCTCCCCTTTGTCAGCTTGCTTAATGACCAAGTTCCTATTATTCCTTAGATTAATACAAGCTTGTCTTTCTTTAAAATTAAGATTAGGTTGGAAGGGACGGGATCCAAGCTTCTCGAAATCTTTCAGAACCAAGTCCATAAATACCTCCAAGTTATGACCCTTCTCCCATACCAGAAAAAATTCCAATGGATTCTTCAAATCGGAGTGTTTAAAGATAGACCTAAGTGGAGGGGAAGAAAGATCAACACCAGTGATAGCTACCTTCTCTTTATTGAGAAAAAAATGCTTTCTCGTCAATTGTCTGAGAAATTTATGAGCATCAAGGAAAAGGGGGAAACTCCCTGTCAGGATCGGGTAACCCCGCTTGCAGACTGTAAGCCAACAGACCCTGACCAACCGGTCCTTGGAAATGGCCGGGTTATGGTCAGTAATACTGAGAATGATGAACACAAATAAAGTGGTGGAGTGCAAAGAAAAACAACCTGCGGAATAAAGTAACCCACAATGCTCTAGCTAGCCGGTTCTTAATAATGGCCGGGTTAAGCAGGGCAAACCAACAAAACACACATAGGCAGGGGTTAAGGAAATAGAGGTCCGTTATACTATGCCAGAAATCAGGGCGCCAGAATACAGGGAAGTCGAGACAAGCCGGGATCGTATAAACCAGGAAATCAGTCAGAATAGGAATCAAGAAATAACAACAAGGCACTAGGAGTAACAGGAACCACGCTAGGGCAACTTGCTAAGAGAAAGGAAGCCCTTTAAATAGAGCCACAGCACTACCTATTGGTGCTCAGAGGAGACGCCCTGCTCTGCTATAGGATAGCTGGTCATGTGCTGCGATTGGTTGTCCTTCCTGCATGTTGCATCTGATTCGCAGGCAGCACCATTCCCAGTCCTGTAGTACACAGTACCCTGGAATAAAGCTTTCTGGATATCAACTGCTGTGACGGCCGCAACATTTCCCCGGACATGAGGCGAAGGTGCAACATTTCCCCAGACATGGGGTGAAGGTGCAACATTTCCCCAGACATGGGGCGAAGGTGCAACATTTCCCCAGACATGGGGCAAAGGTGCAACATTTCCCTGGACATGGGGCGAAGGTGCAACATTTCCCCAGACAAGGGGCGAAGGTGCAACATTTCCCCAGACATGGGCCACCGTGACACTCCCTAGCTGTCTAGTCGGGGCAAATTTCAAACCCTTCTCTAGTAACTCCAGTTCTTTACTGGTAAGTTCTACTCCTGATATGTTAAAGATGCCTTTCCCCAAATTCTTGCCTGTCGGATTCATCAATCCTCCTCCCACTCCGATTGCTCCGATAGAACTCTCTTTTTTGCTGGTGGTTGGAGAGGGGAATATGCATTCGGGTGTGCCCAAATTGGACCTGGGGGGACATCTTTGTTCATCCCAGTTCACTGTAATCACTGTCCCCATTTTAATATGTTAAATTTTAAACGGATAGGTATCGATTTGGTTACCAAAGATTGGAGAGGAGGTGACCATCTTAAAGCAATAGCTAGGAGAGAGACAGAGTGGATACACAAGTTAGGTACCTGGCAAAGGGGAGGTCTTAATGTGGATATGGATATTAAAAACTGCCTGTGAATATCCTTGTATCACTCTGTTCTCTACTATTACTGTATTTGTTTTTCTTATGCTTATGTGTATGTTTTTTAGTTATTTGGATGGGCGCTTAATGTTGTCTGACACAGTTTCAATTCCGTCAGTGTTAGGTGAACTACTATTCCCAGAAGCGCTATATTTCCGAGGCTGCCCGCCTTGTTATTCTACTTCCTGAGATGTGAAATCGCCGCTGATAGATTCAGGTGAAATCCGGATGTGACGTTTCTTGTAAGGGCCACTTCTGCAGCAACACCGGATGTCGGAAGTGGAGGTCCGGGGGTTGCCGCAGGCCTTCCATGGAGTCTGGATGTGGCGTCTTCTGTGAGAGCTGCAGCCATAGCGGATGTTAAAGATGGAGGTCCGGAAGTCACCTCCATTGAACACCGGACTATTATTGTATGATTGAAAACAGCAGTTTTTCTTAAATTGGGGAGATTATTTAAATGCATTGTGGGATTTGTATGTATTATACACTTTTGCCCTGATGAAGTCCACTGTACGTCTGGACGAAACCCGTTGGCTTTTACATTTTAATTAAATCTTTTGTACCACTATTGGAACCGGCTTCTGGCTCTTATCGCCTGTGACAGCAGGGTGTTTGGTCTGGCTGTACTAATCCAAAGGAGTGGTAACTAAGATATATGCGCAATATCTATATACTATCTGTGAGTGCAATCTATAAAAAGGGGGCCTATATGTACCCAATTTGATGATTTTCTGCACCATGATCTGCCTTCTTGTCTCTCTTTAGAATCCATCCCCATTTTTCTGTTTTATTCTTTGTATCTGTTGGCGCCACTGGGAAGAGACGCCTGGGGAAGAGAGACCCTCTAAAAAGACTTTAAGTTATGTATTATTATTTTGTGTGATCACACGTTGGTGTTTTCTTGTTGTTTTTTCCACACTGTTTTTGGTGTGTCTTCCTTAGTAGTGATCACACAATTTATTGTTTTCCAACACCTTTTTCATTTGGTCGTATATATATTAATTATGCAGGCTATCTTTTCTGATCTTAGAAATGACAGACTGAAATGTCAAAAACATCTATTTTTGGTTTCCCCAAATAAAAGGGAGACCAGTATAGATATGAACAAATTGTTTGTAGAAATGGAGCACCTAATGGTGAAGGAAACTAAAAAATGGTGGGAAATTTCCTCTTTAGAACAATATGTATCATCGGAACTAATCCCTAGAGGTTTAAGGGTTAGTCCCTCCTTGGCCTATGGCCAAGAGGATGAACAGTTGGTTAATGAGTGGCAGTTAGCATTTAATGAATGCTCTTTTAAAATGATGAATTCATTAATAAACTATCAAAAAAAAACATTGGGAAAGGTGGAAGATCAAATTAACGAGGTAGAACAACAAATCCTCAAAATTAATGAACCCATCATAGCCCAAGATAAATTTGACCTTTTGAAAACTAACATTAAAAAGGTTGATGATATAGTGTCAAAAAGAAAAGCTGATAAATTCAAGAGAGATCAAAAAGATTTCAAAGAAGGAAATGCCCACTTCTTACGGAAACAACATTTAAAAAGAGCTACTAATTCTAATAATTTCGGTAATAGAAATAAAAATTCTAATTATCTAAATAGATTTCAGGGCAGCAATGTGGAACCACTGGGACAACGTAGTAATAAACCCATTAAAAGGTCTGAGGGGGAAGGTGCTAAACCCAAAACAGGTTCATCTAAAACTCCATCTAAAGTAAAAGATAGATTGGGGGGTTGGGTTACAGCCCCCCAAAATCACTACAGGGAGCAGCATTTTTGAGGCAGAAACCCCAGGAAGAACAAAGATGTCCCCCCCAGGTCCAATTTGGGCACACCCGAATGCATATTCCCCTCTCCAACCACCAGCAAAAAAGAGAGTTCTATCGGAGCAATCGGAGTGGGAGGAGGATTGATGAATCCGACAGACAAGAATTTGGGGAAAGGCATCTTTAACATATCAGGAGTAGAACTTACCAGTAAAGTACTGGAGTTACTAGAGAAGGGTTTGAAATTTGCCCCGACTAGACAGCTAGGGAGTTTCCCCCTTTTCCTTGATGCTCATAAATTTCTCAGACAATTGACGAGAAAGCGTTTTTTTCTCAATAAAGAGAAGGTAGCTATCACTGGTGTTGATCTTTCTTCCCCTCCACTTAGGTCTATCTTTAAACACTCCGATTTGAAGAATCCATCAGATTTTTTTCCGGTATGGAAGAAGGGTCATAACTTGGAGGTATTTATGGACTTGGTTCTGAAAGATTTCGAGAAGCTTGGATCCCGTCCCTTCCAACCTAATCTTAATTTTAAAGAAAGACAAGCTTGTATTAATCTAAGGAATAATAGGAACTTGGTCATTAAGCAAGCTGACAAAGGGGGGGGGGTTCTGTTACTATGTTGCGTGATTATTATTTAAAAGAGGCATCCAGAATTTTAGGGGATCCCACGACTTACAAAGTTATGGATAGTAACCCCACCAAACCCTTCCTCCAAGAATTGAGAACTTTGCTCCTTTTGGGCAAAGATAAGGGCATCCTCAAGGAATCAGAATTTAACTTTTTACTAAATGAAAAATGTAAAGTAGCTATTTTTTATTTTTTGCCAAAAATCCACAAAAATCTTGAAGCACCTCCCGGTAGACCCATAATTAGTGGAATTAATTCCTTAACGTGCAATTTGTCTCAGTATATAGATACATATTTACAACCATTGTTAGTCAAGACCGAGTCTTACATTAGAGACACTGGTCATATTTTAGAGAGTCTCCATGGTTTAGTTTGGCAGGAAGATTATTGTTTGGCCACAGTAGATGTGGTTTCCTTATACACATCTATCCTCAGGATAAGGGAGTTTTGGAGGTTACTGAGTGTTTGAATGAGGATGGATCATTACCTCCTAGCCAAATTGATTTTTTATCAGAGGCGATGATGTTCATCTTGAAGCATAATTATTTTTGTTTTGAGAGGACTTTTTATTTGCAGGAATGCAGGAATGCCATGGGAACGAGATTTGCCCCCAGCTACGCCAATTTGTACATGCATAGGTGGGAGGGCCAGCATGTGACATCTGGCGTGGCTGGGGGTGACCTCGTCCTATGGCGGCGCTTTATAGATGACATTTTAATATTTGGAAGGGCGGAGTGGATACTTTGAGATTATTTATCGAATCTTTCAATACCAACAGTTTTAATTTAAACTTTACATGCAATATACAGCAAAGTTCTATTGATTTTTTGGATTTAACGATTTTTATTCAGGGAGGAAGTCTTAAAACTAAGACTTTCTTTAAAGAAACTAGTGTCAATTCGGCTATCGAAAGAACTAGTGCTCATGTTGGCAAATGGTTGGATAATGTCCCTAAGGGACAACTAATTAGACTGAGAAGGAATTGTTCTGATTTAGAAGACTTTAAAGTGCAAGCACATACTTTGATTAAAAAATACCATCAAAAAGGTTATAATATATCTAAGATAAGTAAAGACTATAAGGAGATTGTGAAAAAGGATAGATCCCTATTTTTGGTCAAAAAGGCTAGAGATATTAACGAATGTGATAAATTCAATTTTGCTTTTATCACTCAATATAAGCCTCATGCAAATCAAGTAAAAAAGATGCTCAAGAAACATTGGCATATCTTAAAGGCTGATCCGATTCTCAAAGATAGTATCCCCAAGTCTCCATTAGTGATCTTTAGAAAAGCTCAGAACTTGAAAGATATCTTGGCTCCCAGTCTTCTACCTCCGGTTAAGGAAAAAAGTAATAAAGGTATTTTTAATTTTGAAAGACCAAAAGGATTTTTTAAATGTGGGACCTGTAAAGCCTGTGAACATCAACAGAGAAAAAACACAGGATTTAAAAGTAATGTTACTAATAAAAAATATGAAATTAAGTACTTTATTAGTTGTCTAAGTAAGGGGGTTATATATTTATTGGAGTGCCCTTGCGGAGCTCAGTATGTAGGGAGAACTACTAGAGTGCTTAAAGTTAGAATACTTGAACATTTTGGTAATATTAGACGTAATAAATCTGATCACAGTGTCCCAGTTCACTGTAATCACTGTCCCCATTTTAATATGTTAAATTTTAAATGGATGGGTATCGATTTGGTTACCAAAGATTGGAGAGGAGGTGACCATCTTAAAGCAATAGCTAGGAGAGAGACAGAGTGGATACACAAGTTAGGTACCTGGCAAAGGGGAGGTCTTAATGTGGATATGGATATTAAAAACTGCCTGTGAATATCCTTGTATCACTCTGTTCTCTACTATTACTGTATTTGTTTTTCTTATGCTTATGTGTATGTTTTTTAGTTATTTGGATGGGCGCTTATTGTTGTCTGATACAGTTTCAATTCCGTCAGTGTTAGGTGAACTACTATTCCCAGAAGCGCTATATTTCCGAGGCTGCCCGCCTTGTTATTCTACTTCCTGAGATGTGAAACCGCCGCTGATAGATTCAGGTGGAATCCGGATGTGACGTTTCTTGTAAGCGCCACTTCTGCAGCAACACCGGATGTCGGAAGTGGAGGTCCGGAGGTTGCCACAGGCCTTCCATGGAGTCTGGATGTGGCGTCTTCTGTGAGAGCTGCAGCCATAGCGGATGTTAAAGATGGAGGTCCAGAAGTCACCTCCATTGAACACCGGACTATTATTGTATGATTGAAAACAGCGTTTTTTCTTAAATTGGGGAGATTATTTAAATACATTGTGGGATTTGTATGTATTATACACTTTTGCCCTGATGAAGTCCACTGTACGTCTGGACGAAATGCGTTGGCTTTTACATTTTAATTAAATCTTTTGTACCACTATTGGAACCGGCTTCTGGCTCTTATCTCCTGTGACGGCAGGGTGTTTGGTCTGGCTGTACTAATCCAAAGGAGTGGTAACTAAGATATATGCGCAATATCTATATACTATCTGTGAGTGCAATCTATAAAAAGGGGGCCTATAGGTACCCAATTTGATGATTTTCTGCACCATGATCTGCCTTCTTGTCTCTATTTATAAAAATGAATCAGTCTTGGGTCAGCAGCTAGCAATCCCCTGATGCTGACGTAATGGAATAGATCGGGGATGTCTTCTGCATTCACAAAACCTCCACCACTGAATTCTTCCACAATACCACAAAAGGGTTACGGTGTGAAGGCACTTGCTGCCATGAAAGGCACATTATTTGGGTGCACTGACGCCTGTACCAGATTTATATCATTTTAATTTTTTGAACCACAGGGTCCAACCCTGCACTCTTCCACAATACCACAAAAGGGTTACGGTGTGAAGGCACTTGCTGCCATGAAAGGCACATTATTTGGGTGCACTGACGCCTGTGCCAGATTTATATCATTTAAATTTTTTGAACCGCAGGGTCCAACACTGCACTCTTCCATAATACCACAAAAGGGTTATGGTGTGAAGGCACTTGCTGCCACCAAAGGCACAATATTTGGGTGTACTGCCACTGACGCCTATATTACCAGATTCATATCATTTTAATATTGGACCACAGGTTCCAACCCTGCACTCTTCCACAATACCACAAAAGGGTGACGGTGTGAAGGCACTTGCTGCCCTGAAAGGCACATTATTTGGGTGCACTGACGCCTGTACCAGATTTATATCATTTTAATTTTTTGAACCGCAGGGTCCAACCCTGCACTCTTCCACAATACCACAGAGGGGTTACGGTGTGACGGCACTGTTGCCGACATTAAAGGCCCAATTTTAAAGCACCTATTGTTACTTTCATCCAAAGCCTGCATAAGTTTCACAATAATTTAGCCAAAAAAATCACTAAACTTGTTCTGCGTGTCCTAAAAGGTCTCCTCATTTAATACAGACTGCCGCCCAAGCAGTTGTTTATGAATAGATTAAAGGAAAACCGTTTACTGTCATTTGAAACGTCATTTTTTTGTTTTTAAATGTTTCTATACATCCTACAAATCCGCCACTTCACGGGCAGGTTATGGGGACCTCCTAGGCACAATATTCGAAGGAATTTTTCGTCTTTATTTTTAACCCTTATTTCATGGAAAACTCACTGTCCCTTTAAAAATGTTTTTTTTAAAACTTTTTGACCTTGTTTCCTGCCCCCCAGGGCACTACCCGGACCCCCATACACCTTTTATGGCAAATATCTTGCATATATGCTCTCTTGGAGGGCACTCTAAAAACCGAACTTTTGAGTCCCATTGACTTGCATTGAGTTCGGTTTGTGTTCGAGTTCGAACTCGAACTTTCAAAATCGTTCGAGTTCGAATGCGAACCGAACACGGGAGTGTTCGGCTAATCCCTAGCCAAGACCATACAGCGGGTTTAACAGGACAGGTTCCATTTAGAACAGGCATCGCCATGGTCGACCAAAGAAGTTGAGTGCATGAGCATGAGCTCTCATGAGCTCTCATGAGCTCTCATGAGCTAATCCCTAGCCAAGACCATACAGCGGGTTTAACAGGACAGGTTCCATTTAGAACAGGCATCGCCATGGTCGACCAAAGAAGTTGAGTGCATGAGCTCAGCGTCCTATCCAGAGGTTGTCTTTGGGAAATAGACATATGAGTGCTGCCAGCATTGCTGGAGAGGTTAAAGGGTGGGGGAGGGGTCAGCCTGTCAGTGCTCAGACCATACGCCGCACAATGCATCAAATTGGTCTGCATGGCTGTCGTCCCAGAAGGAAGCCTCTACTAAAGATGATGCACAAGAAAGCCTGCAAACAGTTTGTTGAAGACAAGGATATTTACCTTGAGAAGGTTGTAATACTGCGACGAAAAGCAGTCCATGTGTCGAACGTGAGACTTTTTCAAAGGCTGCAGAAGTATCCTTGATGCAGGTACTGCCATTACCGGTTTCTTAAAGAGGCTATTCAGCAATTGAATCTCTGGGTTCCACGAGGACGCCAAACTTCACTTCCAGGTTGCGACGGTATATATGTTTTGCATGCTTTTGTTATTTCTCCTTATTAAAGTCCCTGTGTTGATTGAAATGTTGAAGATTTCAGAATAAATGTTGTTATTTTTCACTAAGAAGTCTCGTGTGCGCTTTCATTTTGTATTTGTTTATGGAGTATGGCAGATGCAGCACCTGAGCGTGAAATTTGCATGTGTGGGCAGCTTGGAATTGTAAATATTAAACTAAATATACATTAAAATTATTATATTAAAATAAATTTAAATGCTAAAATATTGATTAAATTATATATTATTAAAATAAATTATACATTAAAATAAATTGGATAATAAATATATTAAAATAATTATATTAAAACAGGCATGTACTGACCATCAGGACTACCGGAGAATTCTGGTAGGCTCAGTGGGCGGTTTGACCAGTCGTCTGACTGGGCCTGAGCTCAGTTGTCAATGTATTTGCCCACCACATAATTGTGAGTTGTTTGCCACCTTGTGGTAGTTTAATTTATTTGTATTTATCCTTTATTTACTTTTGATTATTTCCTGGACTTCGGAGTAAGTAGGTAGCAAAGAGATTATAACATTATTTACATAAAATAACTTTTCTTTTCTTCTGTTTTCTGCTTAATCCATTTTTTAATTACATCTACTAGATCAACCTGCATCTACATCTCTTGTTTCTGGTTTCTAAACTTGTCTGTCATTTTGTTATTTTAATATTCCACTTTATATTAAAATATTTTGCAGAGAATGATATGTATAAGTATAAATAATACTAATAAACTTGAAAACACATACCATAGATACTTGAGTATAGCGCGACCCGAATATAACGAGATTTATTATGGAAATGAGAGAATACTCAAGAATCAAATATAACGCAAGGAACAAAATTTTACTGTACCGGTAAACAATTAAAATCCTTCCAGGTTCTCTTAACACAGTCAGGCTCCCCTCAGGCCAGGGTGCTCTGCTGTAGAATGATTGCAGTTGTTGCTAAGTATGAAGCCGTCGGCAACACGTCTTCTTTACTAGCGATTAGATGGCCGGCGGAGGTGAGCGAGGTGAATGATTGGCTTACACCGAGCATGCCCTCTGGCCGTGATGGATCCCACCTCTCCCGAGTCCGGGAGTTCCTGAAGTGTTTGCAAGCATCAAGGAGCCCGCATTCACTTCAGCGAGACTACCGGAAATTCTGGGAGACATCGGATCCAGAGCAAGGCAAGTTGGGGTTTTTTTTGTTGTTTTTTTTACACGTGATACAGATGTCTCGAATATAATGCGACCCCTCCAATTTTAAGGTAAATTTTTGTCACCAAAATCTAGCGGTATACTCGAGTATCTGAGTTTAGATGAAAACGAGAGAAATCTCAATGTATCCTTCCTGGTAACATACTTTATAAATAAATAAATAAACCTTGTCACTTTAATAAAAATATGTAAACACAAATAATAGCCACACACCAGCTGCGATGTGCAATACCTAAAAACCACATCAAAATCACTCCTTACTGTATACAGTAGCAAGAAAAAGTATGGGAATTCTTAGGAATTAGTTAGTTTTCTCATTATAAAATTTTATCTCTTCTTCATTAAAGTCACAAGAATAAACAAACACAAAGTACATAAGCTAATAACACACAATAATAATATTTTGTGTCTTTTTTAACACATCCCATTAAACATTCATAATGTCATGGGAAAAGTAAGTGAACATATGGCTAGTGGCAAAATCGCTAGTTGATCCTCCTTTGGCAGCATTAACCTCTGTCAAATGTTTCTGAGAGCTGTGGATTAGTTCTGCTCAATGTTCTGGTGGAATTTTGGAGCAATCTTCTTTACAAAACTGCTTCAACTCAGCTGTGTTCCCAGTAGGGATGTGCACCGATTTATTTTTCGGTTCGATTCGATTCGATTTTTCGAATTTTTAAACTTTTCGATTCGGCTAGTTTCGATCACTTTCTGTTTCGATTCGGTTCGGTTTGATTCGTTTTTCGGGTACATTTATTTTTCGGAATATCGACCATTTTTCGTAATTTCGGGTCACTTTACTAGGTTTCTGTATTGACTTTTCGTTATATCGGAAATTTTCGTTTTTCGGAATTGTACATGGTTTTCGGCATATCGCCCATTTTTCGTTTTTCGGAACTTTTCGTTTTTCGGAATTGTACATGGTTTTCGGCATATCGCCCATTTTTCGTTTTTCGGAACTTTTCGTTTTTTCGGAACGTCTGTTCTCGTTTCAAAGCTGTCTAACTCTATTCGTTTTGATGAAAACTACTATGGTTTACTTTTTTAATACTACTTTATATATTTTTTATAATAAATTTTTGGTTTGTTTTTCGGATCCGATAATTCATTCTGTCGATACGATAATTCTGGCGATTCTATCGTGTTTTTTTAATTAACCCTTTCGCTGCTGAGGCTTTTCCCGCCTCTGTGCTGAGCTCATTTTTACCGGTTTTGCTCATCATGTTTAAACGTGTTTTGAAGCTTATTTTAGTATATGACCCAGACATATTATATATCGTTCTTTCCGTCAGATTCGGCAGATTCATAATATGTCATTATTATATGTATACGTCATGACCTGTCTGTATATTATAACAAAAAATGCAATAAAATGATTTTTCAATAATTTACAACGTGTAAAGTGTTTTTTTTTCACATTTTAACATGCGATCGTTTGCGGTTATATTTTGTATGGGGTGCGCTTGTTAAAAAAATTAGAAATGGGGTCTCGTTACTTTTTTTTTTTGGGGAAAATTACAAAATTTTTAACAAACGCACCGCATACAAAAATCGTTAGTGCAGCATCATTGTTCACATTATAACTGAAATGGGAACAATATTGCTGCATTAACAAACCAAAAAAAAGAAAAAAAATTGTTTATTTTTTTTTATAAATTTTTTAAAATATTTTTTTATTTTAAATTTTTTTACAAACGTTTTTCACATTCGTGTTTGGTATCATTGGAACGGCCATGCTCTGGCCGATCCAACAATACCAAACTTTAACCCCTAGCTGCCACGGATCGGGAGATAGGGTGTTCATTTTGGAACCCCCTATCTCCACCATTGGTGGCAGCTAGGGGTTAACTCCAGGACTGGCGTCATCGTGCTATGCACGATGACGCCAGTCCTCAGGAGGAGTTCCCGGAAGCTTGGCCGACATCTGACATCCTCATGGATATTGCCCCAGCACCTCATGGATATGCCCCAGCTCCTCGTGGACATGCCCCAGCTCCTCGTGGACATGCCCCAGCTCCTCGTGGATATGCCCCAGCTCCTCGTGGATATGCCCCAGCTCACACATGGATTTGCCCCAGCTCCTCGTGGATATGCCCCAGCTCCTCCTGGATATGCCCCAGCACATGGAATGCCCCAGCTCCTCATGGATATGCCCCAGCTCCTCATGGATTTGCCCCAGCACATGGAATGCCCCAGCACCTCATGATAATGGCCCCAGCTCACCTCCGCCGCCTTTTTCGCTCCCTCAGAGCGTCCGGCGGCGCGCAGCTTGGGCGCTCGCCAGGGGGAGCCACGTGACCAGCTGCGATTGGCTGGTGACGTGTTTCCTCCAGGCGAGCGCCGAAGCTGCATGCTTCGGACGCTCGCAGGGAGCGAAAAACGCGGCGGAGGGTGAGACACCCGCCCTTAGGGTGACGGTGTCACCCTAAAGGCGGGTGTCACCTGGTGCGGGCCGCACAACCCGCCCTTTTTTTTCGGAACGTCTGTTCTCCTCGTTTCAAAGCTGTCTAACTCTATTCGTTTTGATGTAAACTACTATGGTTTACTTTTTTATACTTTATATATTTTTTTATAATAAATTTTTGGTTTGTTTTTCGGATCCGATAATTCATTCTGTCGATACGATAATTCTGGCGATTCTATCGTGTTTTTTTTTTTTTATTAAATAAAGATCCTTTTTTTCTTATGAATATACATTTCACAACTTTATTTATTTAATCACATTAAAAAAATGGTATGAAAGCCAAGGAACAAAAAAAAAAGAACAAAACGATTTAAAAAACGCTAAACTGACCCGAATGGTCTGACTTTAAAAATAAAAACCAGAACAAAAATGTTTTAAAACGGAAAAATAGTTGATCAAAATGATCTGAAATGAAAAAAGATAATAAAATAAAATGATTTAAAACAGACAAAAATATAAATTAACCCTTTCGCTGCTGAGGCATTTCACGGCTTCCCTTCACGCCTGTGTTCCTCACTGCGGTCTGCTGCTGAGCTAATTTTTAACAGTTTTGCTCCTCTTGTTTAAACGCGTTTTGAAGCCTTCTTTTATAATATGACCCAGACATGTTATATATCGTTCTTTCCGGCAGACTCGGCAGATGATTCATAATATATCATTATCATATGTATGCGTCATGTCCTGTCTGTATATTATAACAAAAAATGCAATAAAATTAGAATTTTCAATGTTTGTTTTACAAGGTGTAAAGTGTTTTTTTCACATTTTAACATGCGAGTGTTTGCGGTTATATTTTATGAGTTGCGTTTGTTAAAAAAAATTGAAAAGGGGACTTGTTATATTTTTTTGGGTGACAATTACACTATTTTTAACAAACGCACCCCATACAAAAATCCTTAGTGCAGCATCATTGTTCACATTATAATTGAAATGGCAACAATATTGCTGCATTAACAAAACAAAACAAAAAACCTGTATTTTTTTTTTTATATTTTAATTTTTTTAAATCTTTAACATTGTCATGTTTGGTATTGTTGGAAAGGCCATGCTCTGGTCGATCCAAAGATACCAAACATTAACCAACCGATAGCTGCCGCGGATCGGGAGATAGGGGTTCCAATGAATCGCCTAAGCTTAACAAAACCAGGCCACGTCGGTAATCAAATCTCAAGGCAGTACAACAAGGTTGTGTTAGTGTGTGACATTTTTTGGCCAGGCAGGAAGTGTAGAATGTGCAGTCACTTTCATGGCCACAAATATGTTGACAAATTTATGACAAAGGGTCCATAGAAATGTCAATACATTTATGTACATATAATTTTAACAGTGTGGAAACCAAGCAATACATATTAACTTATTAAGTAAGGAAAAGCAACGCACACAAACAGGAAAATAGTGAAAAAATAGAAAATTTTATTTACAACATATGAACATAGGGAAGGGAACATGCCAAGGATGGCAAACTGCTCAACAGTTACTGGCATTGAGGAGATGTTGGAGCTGGTCCGCATTTGGATTGCAAAGATTATGATTGCTGTAAGGGCCCTTACGGCAGGAAGAATAACACCCGCAAGGATCGTTCCTTGAAAAGCTACGCACCACCATCCTGGAGCTGTTCGGGAAGGACCGGACGAAGGACCATCTCTGAAAACGCTGGTCCGCCTCAAGGCACGCGAGCAGAGCAGCTGAGGCACATTCTGGAGGAGGCTGCCACTGGTGTCACTGCTGCTCCAGGAGGTCTGCGGCATTGTTTATGTGCTCCCGCAGTTCCTGAGCAGTTCCTGTAGGGCGTTGATGGAGGTAGCTGCCAGGCGAAGCTCACCGATCGCCTCCCGTCGGCGTCTGGCTCTCCTTCTATATATCCAATAAATGAAAGAAGGAAAATACAGTAAGTAAAGCAGGTTTCTATTTTTGACTGAAAGTCTTGAAAAAATATAAAGCAGTAGTATATACCAGAGCTGGCAGCCTCCTGAGGCTCCGACTCCTCTGACTCTCCGCCCAACCACCACCGACCGTCAGCATATCCGGTGCTATATGTAAGAAATTAAAGAAATAAAAAATACAGTAAAACAACAACTGACATTTATTTTTGAACAAAAGTCAATGCAAAATACAACGTAAAAAAAAAAAACCTGGACTGGAAGGCCTCCTGCTGCTCCGGCTGCTCTCTCCTTCGCTCCTCCTTGGTCCTCCTCTTACTCCTCCCTGCTCCTCTTGTGCTATACATAAAAAAATTAAATTAAAATACAGTGTAGCGATGTGTTAAAGTTTACTGTGGCAGTACCCATTTTTGGCCACAAGATGGAGACTATCACGATTAAAGACCCTGGACACTTGAACTACATGTCCATGCATGCTTTGCGAAGAAACAGGAAGTGGGTGGGTTTGTGGAGAGCTGTACATCCTGCACCTCGTGGAGAACAGGCAGAGCGCGCCAGGGAGTCAAGGAGAGCGGATGCACAAAGTAAAGAGAGAGACCAAAGATAGGCCGGAGCGCAGACAGAGTGGATCGGGCTTTCAGGATTGGCTCACTCAGCTTGCGGGACACAGACCTCACCCTCTATGCTATTCAAGTGCAGCTGAAGGAGAGAAGACCCCAGGAGTGAGGAGTACCGCGGTCGATCGAAGCGGGGAGCAGGCGGTAAGCTGGATGAGTCGCGGCTGACAGACAGAGGGCCAGACAACAGATCCGGTGGTCGGCATCCCCGGCAACATCGAGCGGAGAGGCGTCCTGGGCCAGCCGAATCTAAAGCTTGCGCTGGATGGGTGAGAGGCCCCAAGGCCGTGTTTAAATAAGAGCGTACGCTGCTGTTTCCTTCTAAAACCCACAGGGCCCCAACTGACTAGTCGAAGACATCGCTAAAGTAAACTCACTGGCCAGTTGAGAAGTACCCGGGTACCCTACACACACAAATACATATCACCTCATGTTCTGGGACTTAACCTGTGCAGGACTCATTTTCCTTTTCCGAACCGGGACAAGGGGGCAAAGTTAAAGTTACATTCCGAACATTTTCCTCTTTTTGTTCCCGCTGCGCGTTCACCGTGATACGAGAACTGTGTATTTTATTGTGTCCCGCTACGCGGTTTTTCCTCGAATTTCGTATCTTTTAATTTTCTGCTCGTCGGTCGTTTTTCCGAAAATACGAAGCCCTCGTGTTTTCGTTTCTTTTACCGCTACGCGTTTATCGTGTTACGAAAGTACTGTAAATCTTCCTGCATATACCGTGTCTTAAGAGCTGCAAACCTTTTAGTAAACCTTTTAAATTGTAAAACTGTCCAGCGTGTTGGAGTATATTTATTCCCTAGTGCGGGGAGACTGACCCGTGGTTCATTTTCAGCGGCTCCTCCGGGAGTGAGCGCTACACGTGGGGGCTCGTTTCCGGGATTCAGTCTCTGGAAAAACCGCATCTAAAGGGTTAAATATGGATCCAGACACTGCTGCCGAATGGTGTGGGGAGCACAGTAGTCAGTTAGCATGTTGCATAGTCATGGATATTCCCGCAGACACTTGGGCCGAAGATCAGATTCGCCAGGCCGTGGCCACGCTAGCACCAGATCATCGGGGGTTAATTCTGGACATTAAGAAAAACCCAGATACCCCTCACACGCATGTTCTTCTCGAATGGAGAAAAGGTATTCCAGCATGTTTTCGGGGCGCGAGCGTGAAGCTGACCGATGAGGTGGAAGTCCAACTGATTCAGCCAAGTGCGCCACGTGGCGAAGCCGAAAGTGTTCCCGTGCCCAGTCCGTTGGCCATGATCGGGCCTGAATTTATCGTGGCTATTGGAGATTTGCTGGCTAAATGTCAGAAAACAAGCCCTCCTCACACTAATTTCGGTTATCGACGGTTAAGGAACTTTACAGGAAATGTACCAACTCCGGCGGGAGAAGAAACCTTTGAGGAATGGGTGGAACAGGCGATGCAGGCACTGGATGAGTGGGACGTCCCTGAGGCCCAGAAAAAGCAAAGGATCACCGAGAGTTTAAAGGGACCTGCGTCAGAAGCGGTGAGAAACCTAAAACTGAGTAGAAAAGATTGTACTGCTTTGGATTATCTGAACGTTCTTGAAGAAGTGTTTGGGCGAACAGAAAAGGCAGCGGAACTAGTATATCAGTACGAACACACCTATCAGAAGAGAGGTGAGAGAATGATTGATTACATGAGGCGCTTGGATAAGATTCTGCACCAAATACTCCTCAAGAAAGGGGCCAAACCGGCTGACGTAGATAAGATACGAATAAAGCAGATCCTGAGGGGCTCTCAACCGTTAGATCCGGTGATGATGCAGCTGAGAAGCAGAGCAGTCAATCAAGAGTTGAAGTACCTGGAACTGATCCGAGTTGTACGAGAGGAGGAGGCTCTGCTGGAAGAGAAATCCTTCAGGCGGGGAGAAAGGGCTTATGCACAACCTGCAAGATATAACGACGGTCTGCAGCCTGAAAACGACTCGTTAGACACCTATGGATCTGACCTGGATGAACAGGAGCAGTTAGTCGGTTTTAAATTCGTCGAAAAGGCTGCTAAAGAATCGAACTCTTCTGAACGAAGCGAGTTGTTCAAGACTGTAAAGAAGGTACAGGAAGCTCAAACTGAACTGCAGAAAGCGCACGCTGAATTGTGCAGGGTGTTGATGAAGGTGACCGAGATGCAGGGGGAAATGCAAAAGTTCCTAACAGGTATGCAGACGACTGAAGTTGCCGTGGCGTCTGGTTCAAATCTCTTATCAGAACGCAACAAGCAACCGTGTCTCCACTTTCGAGGAAGAGATGTTTCGGTTGTGGAGAAATGGGCCATTTCCGTGCGCAGTGTAAAGGCCGGAAGCCTGAGAAGGATAAAGTTGAGTGGCTGCTGAAAGCCCTAGAGGGACTGTTATCTACTCCACCAGCGGGAAACGCCAGAGGGCACCAGTAAAGGAGCAACCTAGGTGCCCAGAAGTTGAATCTCGCTCCAAGAACCAATTTAAAACTAAGAGGGCAAGAGGGCCCAAAGTCAAGCCAACTGCTGAGCCTGCCAGAATGGAAAGAGTCACTCCCTTAGCATCCGGGTCTACGTCATGGGGAGGCAATGCACACCCAAAACCTGCACGGGCCAAGAAAAAGGCCAGGGTCCAGCAAACTGGGTCTAAGCGTCCGGATACCTCCACCAAGTTTCCTGACCAGCTGATAGGTCCTTCTCCGATTGTGCCAATCCAAGTGGAGGGAGTCTACACCAAAGCTCTGTTAGATTCAGGGCTCAAGTGACTTTGATTTATAAAGACTTCTATGAGAAACACTTAAAGCACATTCCTCTGCAAGAATTGAAGGATTTGGAAATATGGGGTATCGGCACTGAGAAACTCCCTTATGACGGGTATCTGCAAGTAAGGTTGGAGATCGGATCTGAAGTCATCGGACAGTCTGGGGGCTGTGACGCCTTGGCCATTGTGTGCCCCCGACCCTCGGGTGCAAACAGAAGCTCTCTGATAGTGGGGACGAACAACGGACCTAGTGCGGCGTCTCCTGACCCCCATCGTAGTGGAAGAAGGGTCAACTCAAGGAGTGCACCCCATGTTACGACCGGTCTATCAGAGGATGGTTGAAGAACGGAAAGCACCTGCTGAGGTGGGAAGACTGTGGAGACTGGGTGGGACAGAGAAGGTTCTGCAAGCAGGAGAAGTAGCGAGCTTCCAGGTTTCAGTCAAGTTGAACGGATCGCAACCAGGCCCCTATGTGGTGCTGGGAACCGATGTCAGTCATGGGAGTGAAATCGGAGTCGAAGTAATTCCTGAAATAATCTCCACAAAAGCCTTGAAGAGAACACGAGGAAGAGTCTCGGTCAGTGTGTGCAATGTGACAGATTCTCCAGTAGTCCTTAAAGCACGAATGCCTATCGGGCAAGTAGAGTCTGCTACACCCCTCTCCACTGATTTAGGAGGGGGAGTGGATAAAGAGATTTCGGATGAAAGATTCTACCCTAAAGACGCCCCCATCTCACCTGAGTGGAAGAAACGTCTTCAGTCTCAAGTTCTAAAGTGGAAAGAATTATTCTCGAAAGATGAGTTCGATGTGGGCCTGGCTAAGAGTACGGAACACCGCATTCGGTTGCAAGAAGACAAGCCGTTTCGTGAAAGGTCAAGGCGAGTTCCGCTGGGAGACTTGGATGATCTGCGAGAACAGCTAAATGAGTTGCAGAGAACCAATGTGATTCAAGAGTCCAGGAGCCCATATGCATCTCCAATAGTGCTGGTCCGGAAGAAGAATGGTTCTGTCCGCTTGTGCATAGACTATCGCACCCTGAACCGAAGAACCATCCCCGACCAATACGCCACTCCTCGGATTGAAGATGCCTTACAGTGTTTGTCTGGAGCAAAGTGGTTCAGTGTACTAGACCTTCGAAGCGGATATCATCAGATACCGATGCACCCTGAAGACAAAGAGAAAACTGCGTTCATTTGTCCACTGGGGTTCTTTGAGTTCAATAGAATGCCTCAAGGTCTGACGGGAGCTCCAGCCACGTTTCAACGGTTGATGGAGAAGACAGTCGGGGATATGAATCTAATCGAAGTGTTAGTGTACCTGGATGACATAATTGTGTTCGGGAAGACTCTGGAGGAGCATGAGCAACGTTTGGAGAAGGTCTTGAAGAGGCTCCATGAAGAGGGGTTGAAATTGTCTCTGGAGAAATGCCAGTTCTGTTTACCCTCAGTCACATATCTGGGACACGTAGTCTCGGCAGAAGGTGTTTCGACAGATCCTCGAAAGTTGGAGGCCGTAGCTTCTTGGCCTAGACCTCGAAACGTCACTGAACTTAGATCTTTCTTGGGATTCTGCTCATACTATCGAAGATTTGTGGGAGGATTTGCAAAGATAGCTCAGCCGCTGAACAAACTCCTACAGAAAGAAACCACCGAAGAAGGCTGTAAGGTCTCTGACCGAAACCCCTCCGCTCCAGGACCAAGGAAAGCTAAAGAGTCCATACAAGGTGAATGGACTAGTCAATGTGAAGGTGCGTTTGTGAAGCTGAAAGAGAATCTAACCCGAGCTCCTGTTCTGGCCTATGCGGACCCTCACAAGCCGTATGAACTACATGTGGATGCCAGCCGAGAAGGTCTGGGAGGAGTCCTATATCAGGAGTATGATGGATTGCTGAGGCCTGTGGCGTATGTGAGCCGGAGCCTTGCGCCTTCTGAGAAGAACTATCCTACTCACAAACTGGAGTTCCTAGCCTTGAAGTGGGCAGTGGTGGACAAGTTGAAAGACTATCTGTATGGAGCTGAGTTCGTGATCAAGACGGATAATAATCCTCTCACCTATATTCTTACTACTGCGAAACTGGACGCAACGGGACATCGGTGGTTGGCCGCTCTGTCAGGGTTTCGGTTCAGCCTGAAGTATCGCCCTGGGGTGAACAATCGAGATGCTGATGCTTTGTCGAGAAGACCCTACACTACAGAATGGACTCAGGTAACTCCAGACGGGGTGCAAGCTTTGTGTCAAGGAACAGAACGCCGGGTCAAGGGAGGAGTTGAAGCGGAGGCCATAGGAGTCATGGCCGCGGCTGTTCCTGAGTTCTACTGTAACCCTACGCAATTGAGGGATGAAAATCTACCTACCTTTTCCAAGCAGGATTTGAAAGCGGATCAAGCTAGAGACCCTTTGATTGCATTGACCATAAAGGCCCTGACTGCAAACCAGCGAGAGATTCTGTTAACCAATTCCCCGGATGGAGCCAGATTGGTTTACAAAGAGTGGGAGCGGTTGAAGATGTTGGATGGGGTGGTCTACCGAAGGGGCCCCTCGACCAATTCCGAAGAGATTCAACAGTTATTTCTCCCCACTAAACACAGGGAGAGTGTGTTGCGATCATTACATGATGAGCATGGACATTTGGGTGCGAGAGAACTTTTAAGTTGGTGCGAGATAGGTTTTATTGGCCTTGCATGAGGGCTGAAGTTGAGAGTTATTGCCATTCCTGTCTGAGGTGCATTCAGAGGAAAACTCTACCAACCCGAGCTGCTCCAATGAGCCATCTACAGAGTCAGGGACCCATGGATTTGGTGTGCATTGACTTCCTGTGCTTAGAGCCGGATGCTAGTGGGCAAGGGAACATTCTGATAGTGACTGATCACTTTACCCGTTATGCCCAAGCTTTTTCTACAAAAGACCAACGCGCTCCGACAGTGGCGAAGGTGCTGATGGAAAAGTTCTTTGTTCATTACGGCCTGCCAAGAAGAATACACTCTGATCAGGGAAGAGACTTTGAAAGTAGATTGGTCGGGCAATTGCTGGAGTTGTTGGGAATTCAAAAGACTCGAACTACGCCATACCACCCTCAAGGTGATGCTCAGCCTGAAAGGTTTAATCGCACGCTGCTAAACATGCTGGGGACCTTGTCTAATGTGGAGAAGCAGAGTTGGAGTCGTCACATAGCTACTCTGGTGCATGCATATAACAGTACGGAGAGTGATGCCACTGGATATTCACCGTACCGTCTTATGTTCGGAAGAGAAGCTCGACTGCCGGTTGATTTGGCATTTGGGTTATCTCTAGACCAGACGTCGGTAGCTTCTCATAAAAACTATGTGGATAGACTTCGGAAGAATCTGGCTTCTGCGTTTGAACAGGCTCGTTTGACTTCAGGTAACAGGGAGCAAAGGAACAAGAAGAACTATGATCTGAAGGTTCGAGTACAGGATTTACAACCCGGTGATAGGGTTCTGTTGAAGAATTTGGGTGCTGCTGCGAGACACAAGCTGGCGGATAGATGGAGTTCTCAGGTTTACATTGTTTGCAAACAACTGCCAGGTCTGCCGGTGTATCAGATTCGCCCTGATGGAAAGGCTGGTCCCCTCAAGAATTGGCACCGAAATCACTTGTTACCATTGAGAGAGGCTGTGAGGGTACCAGTGGAAAACGAACTTCCTCCGGCGAATCCGCGTGCTCCACGTGTCCCTCCTGTTACTCGGTCTCAACAGACCCGGGCTGTCGAAGAGAGCGAAAGGGACAGTGAGGAAGAAAGTTTCTGTCTGGACTGGATACGTTCACCGGAGCCTGAAGAGATTACCTCAGTTCCTGAACGATGGGAGAGTAATTTGAGGCCTGAGGCTCCTGAATTCTTGTTGGAAGTCCCTGAGACTGTTGATATTCCTGAGCCGCTTGAATTTCAGTGGGAAGCCCCTGAGGCTGTGGGGATCCCGATAGCTCCGGAAGCTTATTCAGGTGATTACGGTTCTATGCCTTCACTGGAGGGATCATACTCTGAAGAAACGTCTGCTCCAGTGATAGAAAGAGAAATTGAGCCAACGCCCATAGTACTTCCACCTGAAGAGGAACGGAGGGAGCCTGAACAAAAACGCTCTATTCGGCCGCCCCAGCGTCTTACCTATGACTCACCCGGACATAGCACTGAAGAGGCCATCACCACTGTGCAGAGATTGCCCGAAGTGTCTGCTTTGTTAGCTGAGGTAGCCCAGAACATGAATCAGCTTGAGAAAGTGTTTCTAACCCACTGCATGTATGCTGTATAAACTGTGTGCAAATTGTAAAAAGATAATGTAACTGTTGTACCTCCTTGGAGAGACCCAAGAGTTCTAGGAGGGGGAGAGTGTAGCGATGTGTTAAAGTTTACTGTGGCAGTACCCATTTTTGGCCACAAGATGGAGACTATCACGATTAAAGACCCTGGACACTTGAACTACATGTCCATGCATGCTTTGCGAAGAAACAGGAAGTGGGTGGGTTTGTGGAGAGCTGTACATCCTGCACCTCGTGGAGAACAGGCAGAGCGCGCCAGGGAGTCAAGGAGAGCGGATGCACAAAGTAAAGAGAGAGACCAAAGATAGGCCGGAGCGCAGACAGAGTGGATCGGGCTTTCAGGATTGGCTCACTCAGCTTGCGGGACACAGACCTCACCCTCTATGCTATTCAAGTGCAGCTGAAGGAGAGAAGACCCCAGGAGTGAGGAGTACCGCGGTCGATCGAAGCGGGGAGCAGGCGGTAAGCTGGATGAGTCGCGGCTGACAGACAGAGGGCCAGACAACAGATCCGGTGGTCGGCATCCCCGGCAACATCGAGCGGAGAGGCGTCCTGGGCAGCCGAATCTCAAAGCTTGCGCTGGATGGGTGAGAGGCCCCAAGGCCGTGTTTAAATAAGAGCGTACGCTGCTGTTTCCTTCTAAAACCCACAGGGCCCCAACTGACTAGTCGAAGACATCGCTAAAGTAAACTCACTGGCCAGTTGAGAAGTACCCGGGTACCCTACACACACAAATACATATCACCTCATGTTCTGGGACTTAACCTGTGCAGGACTCATTTTCCTTTTCCGAACCGGGACAAGGGGGCAAAGTTAAAGTTACATTCCGAACATTTTCCTCTTTTTGTTCCCGCTGCGCGTTCACCGTGATACGAGAACTGTGTATTTTATTGTGTCCCGCTACGCGGTTTTTCCTCGAATTTCGTATCTTTTAATTTTCTGCTCGGTCGGGGTTTTTTCCGAAAATACGAAGCCCTCGTGTTTTCGTTTCTTTTACCGCTACGCGTTTATCGTGTTACGAAAGTACTGTAAATCTTCCTGCATATACCGTGTCTTAAGAGCTGCAAACCTTTTAGTAAACCTTTTAAATTGTAAAACTGTCCAGCGTGTTGGAGTATATTTATTCCCTAGTGCGGGGAGACTGACCCGTGGTTCATTTTCAGTGGCTCCTCCGGGAGTGAGCGCTACAACAGTAAACAAAAATGTTTCTGTTTTTGACCAAAGGTCGTTGCAAAATAAAAACAGTATATACCAGTGCTGGTGGGAAAGGATCAGCCCGTGGCTCCTGCCTCCTCCTCCACTGTGGCAACTGGTCCCTGCCCGGGCAGATGCTGCTGCCTTGTGCCCTTCTTCTTCCTGTCTTCTGCCAAATCCAAAAAATAACACGTAAATAAAGCAGACTGGAAAAAATGGTATATCTATACACTATATTGCCAAAAGTATTGCGACACCACCCTCCACTACCCTACCCACTACCAGCTTGACCCACCACTACTCCCATCTCATAGGTCTAAAGTCACAAAATATTTATTTATTTTCCTCTGCACATAGACATATATTACCGTTCATTTATATATTTTTTTCAGAAGTAAACATTACGTTTATTCAATAAAAACTATTATTTGTGTTGTGTGCGTACAAAACGCATTGTGCGACTGCTTTTAGTTATTTTATAGAAGGCCTCAGCCTCAGTTTCACTTTCAATTTCTGCTAATAATAAAACTGGATATTGCAGAAACAACAACAGAAATCCACCATTTTGTTTTGAAATTTGCATCTAAAGCATTCAATGACACTGCTGCAGCAAACTGAATCGCTGCGCTGCAACAATTCAGCAGCTGCTGAGGCTGTATTGAACGCAGCTCTGTTTGGATGCACTTTCAGAAGAACTACATGTCCCATCCTACCACTTTAGCAAAGACGCAGAGATTTTTATTGATGCGCAGGTGGGAGCCAATATTGGGCAAGCTGCGGGTCATCTCGTATGCATCACTCAATCACAACAACCCCCCCCAGCACACTACAGACTATACACACAGTGCCAAAAGAAATCCAGCATTGTAACTTCATCTACATACATCAAATGTCACAATTTTCACGAATACGTAAAATCACAAAAAAGAAGAGCTATGGCAAAAATGCATGTATGACGAGTCGTGAAAACGCAAAGCTATACACAATCACATTGCATGAAAAAAGGACTAGATAAATCACTGTATTTCTGTGCACATTAGCACATGCAAGCACATTATTATTATTATACAGGATTTATATAGCGCCAACAGTTTGTGCAGCGCTTTACAATATAACATGACACTTACGTTTCGCTATGACGCGGCGGATGTGTCTCAGCTGCTCCTGCTTGCGTACCTTCAGATCAGACCAGCGTTTCCTGAGCTGGTCCTTTGTCCTGTCCTTCCAAAACAACTCCAAAATGGTGGTGCGTAGCTTGTCTAAGATACGATCCTTCCTGGCGTTAGACTTCCTGCGGTAAGGTCCCTTACTGCAATCATAATCCTTACTATCAAAGATCCGTACCAGCTCCAACATCTCTTCAAATGCCATATTGGTGGCCCGTTTCTTCCTGGGTGGTGGTGGTTCATCATGGAGAGATGATGAGGTGCTTGAACGGCACTCATCTCTTGCAGCGGCCATGATGATGAATAATAAAAACAATATTTTGTTCAAAAAGTTGTCAATAAAACTGGTTCAATAAAGTTACGACATTCGCGCGCGCGCGCATGCGCGACCCGCGGACGAATCGGATCTGACCCAAATACGAATATTCTTATCGGATCATTGGAAACAAAAAAAAAACGCATTTACAAATACAAAATTTACAGAATCAGCGATATAACCGATACTAGTTAAATATACGATGTCCAGACTTACCGAAATGGAACCGTAATCCCGAATGGAACTGAAATCATGAATAGAGGGAAAATAAATTTCGATTTGACACATTTCAAGTCCATTCGAAAATTCCGAAAAATTTTCGATTTGGCAAATTTTTCGTTTTTTTCGGAAAGTCTGTTCTCGTTTCAAAGCAATAGATTTCGATTTGACACGTTTCAAGTCCATTCGAAAATTCAGAAAAATTTTCGATTTGGCAAATTTTTCGTTTTTTCGGAAAGTCTGTTCTCGTTTCAAAGCAATAGATTTCGATTTGAAACATTTCAAGTCCATTCGAAAATTCCGAAAATTTTTCGATTCGGCTCGGAAAACAGTTCGGATTCGACTTTTTCGGATCTAAAAAATTTCGGAATTTCGGCCGCATCGAAAGACCCGAATCGGGAAACCCGTTTGTCAACGTCTCTTTATGTAATTCCTCAATAGCTCTCTGGGATTAAGGTCTCTGACTGTTTATGAAAAAAACAGATTTTCTCATTTTGAGGCCATTTTGTAGCGAATTAACTTTGATGTTTAGGATTAGGATCATTGTCCTGCTGGTTTTAGTCCAATATACAGACAATAAAGTGAATACAAATTCCCAGGACCACACTATATTTAAAGATAAAACAGAAAAAAAGAAACTCGTAGGTGTAATATTGCATCAAGTGCTAATAGAACCCCTCCTGAACAGATCTTCAGTGAAAAATGGAAATACCTTAGCTCATATAAGTTTATACTCAGCCACTCACATAGTCAGCTACTTGGTAACCAACCCAAAAAGGAACAGGAACTGCACGTAGAACCTGGCAGCAGGAAAGGCAAGGAAACAATCAAAGCCCATTGCAGACATATGCATAGGCCTCAAAAGTAGGAGGGGAGTTTCCTAGTGGCGCAAGAGGATAGTTATGAAGCTCCTTGGGCCAAATAGAGGTGGACCACGGAGCTTCAACCCAGAGCACAAATAGGGCAAAATAGGATCTGGACATTGAATCACTGTATTTCCAACTGGACTGTATATTTTGCACGCTTTGCACTTTATTTACTTGGACTATATATGAGAACGGCTATCTGGGAATTTTTTTTGCAATTCAGCACTATTGTACTTTATAACACCAATTGGTTTGCATTTTTTGCAATTCAGCACTATTGTACTTTATAATACCAATTGGTTTGCACATTTGTGGATTTGCACTGTCATTATACTTGCACTTTATTACAAGTCACTGATGACTGTAAGGACCACTATTGGATCATTATCTGTTTTGCACTTTATTACTAGTCACTGATGACTATAAGAATTACCATTGACATGTTCTGCTCTGTACCATTGAAACTGTAGCTATCAAGCCTAACCAATAGATCGGTTTAATTCACCAATCCTGAGGGGCCATAGCCCACACGGTGTCTCTGAAGTATCATACCTATCCTATTGCACCACAAGGAAACCCCCTCCTTCTTTTGATTTCTATCATAACACATTTCTGTCGAGGTTTTGTGCACCTTCCCTGTTGGCAGCATAAACCTACAAATCTAATAGTCCTCAATTAGCACGTCCGCAGTACCATTCATGTATGCATAGGCCTTTGCTTATAGAAGTACACAGTTTTCATAGAGGTCACCATAACAGAGGGAATAGCTAACTCCTCCCCCTCACACAGTTTTCTGGGAGTGAATTGTCAGGATACAATTATATTTTCAATAAAGAATTGCTCACATACACTATATTGCCAAAGGTATTCGCTCACCTGCCTTGACTCGCATATGAATTTAAGTGACATCCCATTCCTAATCCATAGGGTTTAATATAACGAAGGGTCAACCCTTTGTAGCTATAACAGCTTCAACTCTTCTGGGAAGGCTGTCCACAAGGTTTAGGAGTGTGTTTATGGGAATTTTTGACCATTCTTCCAGAAGCGCATTTGTGAGGTCGCACACTGATGTTGGACGAGAAGGCCTGGCTCTCAGTCTCTGCTCTAATTCATCCCAAAGGTGTTCTATCGGGTTGAGGTCAGGACTCTCTGTCAAGTTCATCCACACCAGACTCTGTCATCCATGTCTTTATGGACCTTGCTTTGTGCACTGGTGCACAGTCATGTTGGAAGAGGAAGGGGCCAGCTACAAACTGTTCCCACAAAGTTGGGAGCATGGAATTGCCCAAAATGTCTTGGTATGCTGAAGCATTCAGAGTTACTTTCACTGGAACTAAGGGGCCAAGCCCAGCTCCTGAAAAACAACCCCACACCATAATTCCCCCTCCACCAAACTTTACACTTGGCACAATGCAGTCAGACAAGTACCGTTCTCCTGGCAACCGCCAAACCCAGACTCGTCCATCAGATTGCCAGATGGAGAAGCGTGATTTGTCACTCCAGAGAACGTGTCTCCACTGCTGTAGAGTCCAGTGGAGGTGTGCTTTACACCACTGCATCCGACGCTTTGCATTGCACTTGGTGATGTATGGCTTGGATGCAGCTGCTCGGCCATGGAAACCCATTCCATGAAGCTCTCTGCGCACTGTTCTTGAGCTAATCTGAAGGTCACTTGAAGTTTGGAGGTCTGTAGCGTTTGACTCTGCAGAACGTTGGCTCCTGGGCAGTAAAGCGGAGACGGTGGACGACATCACCCAGCTGTTGCTGCTCGAGCAGTTCTTTGAGCACACCCCCTCGGCAATCCGTGAGTGGGTGCGGGACAAAAAGCCTCAGACTGTGCAGCAAGCAGCTGTTTGGGCGGTTGAGTACGCGGACACCCGGAAGGTCACCGGGGGTGAGCGATTCCTGCCCTCTCGACCCGGTCTACCCACCCCTCCCCCTCCGGCACCGGCAGTTCGGTGGCCTGCGGCACGTCCAACGAGCCGGCCCAACACATTGGCCAACGTCCGCTGCTACGGATGCGACCAGGAGGGGCACTACCGCCAGAACTGCCCCAACCGACCAGCCATTCCTCGACCCCCCGCCAGACCATCATCTTCAGCACAGTGCTACGACGCCGAAGCTCCGTGGCCGGATTCCCCGGAAGAATGGGAACGGTTACATGAGGCTGACCCGGTGCAAGCTGCTGCAGTCGATAACCGCCACCATCACCGTCAGGCTGTGTGGATCAACGGGCGAGCCGCTGAGGGACTCCGAGACTCCGGGGCTACTATCACCCTGGTACGGCCCCATCTGATTCCGCGGAACGACCGATTGACCAGCACCGTCGCGGTGCGGGTGGCCGGGGGAAAAGTACTTCGGCTCGGGACGGCACGTGTCCACCTAGACTGGGGTTCCGGGGAGAAAGTGGTGCGGGTGGGGTTGTTAGACCAATTGCCGGCCGAAATTCTTCTCGGCAACGACCTGGGACGGTTGGTATCCGCTTACTCCACAGATGTGGCCGCTCCGACAGAGTCAACGCCACAGCAGGGGCACTCCGATCGGGACCCAGGTGAGATCCCAACCAAAACCTCCCCGACCTCCCAAACCCAGACGAATCCCGACCCCCCCTCCCCGCCCAACCCCCCTCTCCCGTGGAGCTCCCCAGAGACGCTCCGACACCAAACCCAGACCGATCCCACGCTACAGTGCTATCAGGATTGGGCCGGCCAGGGCCTGGTCGACAAGAGAACCGATAGCATAGAGTGGGAGGATGGGCTTCTCTACAGGTACACCGCGAGGGAGGGGACCAAGAAGCAGCAGGTTCCGCATAAACAGATGGTAGTACCCCAGGGCCCTAGACAGGAACTCTTGCGACTGGCCCACGATATTCCCCTGGCTGGTCACCTGGGGCAGAAGAAGACTCGACACCGGTTGGCACGCGCATTCTTCTGGCCCCGCCTCAGTGAGGACACCTGCGAGTACTGCCGCACCTGTCCGGTCTGCCAGAAGACCGGGAAGACCTGGGACCACCTGAAAGCCCCACTGCACCCCATGCCCATCATTCAGGAGCCCTTCAGCCGGGTGGCGGTCGACATCATCGGGCCCTTGCCCCGCCCCAGTGCCACCGGTAAGAGGTACATCCTCACCGTAGTGGACTATGCCACCCGGTACCCCGAGGCTGTGGCCCTGGCCAACATCTGGGCAGACACCGTAGCTGACGCTCTCCTACGGGTGTTCACGAGGGTGGGGTTTCCCCAGGAAATCCTGTCCGATCAGGGTACCCAGTTCACCGCTGAGCTCACCCAGCAGCTCTGGTGTCTCTGTGGTGTTAAGGCGCTTCACAGCGCCCCATATCACCCCCAGACAAATGGGCTGTGCGAGCGGTTTAATGGGACCCTGAAACAGCTCATCCGGGCCTTCGCGCACGAAGGGAAGGACTGGGAGAAATATCTACCCCACTTACTGTTCGCCTACCGGGAGGTTCCTCAGGAATCCACCGGATATTCCCCCTTTGAGCTGTTGTATGGGCGCCAGGTGAGGGGGCCCCTAGATTTAGTTAGGGCTCAGTGGGAGGGGGGACAGGAGGAAGATGGGGTTCCTGTACTGAGTTATGTTTTGGAGCTCCGGGAGCGCTTGGCAGAACTCGCGGGGTTCGTACAAGGGAACATGGAAACGGCCCAGGCTCAGCAGAAAACGTGGTACGACGCTCTGCTTGCAGTCGCTCGTTCCTCGTGGGGCAGAAGGTTCTGGTGTTGAAGCCACAGCGGCAGAACAAGCTGCAGGCGGCCTGGCAAGGCCCCTACAGGGTGGTAACCCAACTGGGGGATACCACCTATGTGGTTGTCAGCTGCGCAGACACCAGAATCCAGCGGACGTTCCACGTTAACATGCTGAAGGCCTACCATGAACGCCCGGAGACGGTGGACGCGCATCTGCGCGCCGGCCACGGAGGAGACTGAACCGTTCCCCTTAATAGAACTCCCCGGGATAGCCAAGCAGCCTTCAGGAGTAGGGCAGGTACAGCTGGGGGAGGAGTTAGGGCCCGAAAAGCAGGCGCAGGCGCGGCAGTTGCTCTACGACCACCGGGGGATTTTCTCGGCCCTTCCTGGATACACTAGTCAGGCCATCCATCAAGTGGAAACCCCCGGTCAGAGACCCCTCCGGCAGCCTGCATACCGACTCCCGGAGGCGGTCCGCGAACCCATGCGGGCCGAGATCCGGGAGATGCTGGAGCTGGGGGTCATTGAACCGTCGGCCAGTCCATGGGCGTCGCCCGTGGTCTTGTTCCCAAGAAGGACGGTACCACCAGGTTCTGCGTCGACTATCGGCGGTTAAACGACTGTACCATTACAGACGCTTATCCCATGCCCCGAGTCGACGAGCTGCTAGATCAGATCGCCCGGGGTCATTTTCTGACCACGGTCGATCTGTGCAAGGGGTACTGGCAGATTCCCCTTGCCGAGGAGGCGACCCCGAAGTCGGCTTTCATCACCCCGTTCGGTTTGTACCAATTTCGGGTCATGCCGTTCGGGATGAAGAACGCCCCTGCTACCTTCCAGCGGTTAATCGATCGCCTCCTCGATGGCCTCCAGGGATTCGCTTGCGCATACCTGGATGACATAGCCATCTATAGCCAGACCTGGGAGGAACATCTTCACCACGTAGGGACAGTCTTGGGCCGGATTAGGGATGCCAACCTGACCCTTAAACCCAAGAAATGCAAGATGGGGATGGCCGAAGTGCAGTACCTGGGCCACCGGGTGGGTTGTGGGATACAACGACCAGAGCCCGCCAAGGTAGAAGCCATCCTAGACTGGCCCACCCCTGTGACCAAGACCCAGGTCCTCGCCTTCCTGGGCACCGCGGGGTACTACAGGAAGTTTGTGCCCCATTACAGTGACCTGGCCAAGCCCCTGACCGACTTGACGAAGAAATCCCTGCCCCGCCAAGTCCTGTGGTCCCCGGAGTGTGAACAGGCCTTCCAACAACTGAAGGCCGCCCTGACCCAAGCTCCCCTACTGGCAGCTCCCGACTATAATAAACGTTTTGTCGTCCATACAGACGCTTCGATGTTTGGACTGGGAGCCGTCCTAAGTCAAGTGGGGGACGACGGGGGAGATCATCCGGTGGCGTTCATCAGCCGGAAGCTTTTACCGCGGGAGGTGGGGTATGCTGCGGTGGAGAAGGAGTGCCTGGCCTTGGTCTGGGCCCTACGGAAGCTCCAACCCTATGTCTACGGTCGGTCCTTCACTGTGATGACCGACCATAACCCCCTGGTGTGGCTCAACCGGGTGGCAGGGGAAAACGGCCACCTGTTGCGGTGGAGTCTGGCTCTTCAACCCTTTAACTTCACCATTCAATATCGGCCCGGGTCGCAAAACGGTAATGCTGATGGGTTGTCGCGGCAGTCGGCCCGGGAACCGGGGGATTTGGGAGCACCGACTTCCCCGGTACGACCCGTTGGGGTCCAACCGGGTGCGTCGAACTTTGAGAAGGGGGAGGAGTGTCACGGAATGGCCCAGCACCCTCAGCCAGGGACGGTCCTTTGTGACGTTTCGATCCCTCTAGACTCCTAGGTGCCGTTGCACCAGCAGAACTCCGTGTGTTATTTTATTAGATGTGGTTTCATTGTGTGGTGTAATAAAAGTGTCCCCGTACGTGTATTGTGAAATGTGTGTAAACTCCCATTGTGTGCCTTGCTCGCCGCCATTTCCCAGTGCCTCGTGGATCCGGTCGAATTGATCGGATCAGAAAATGGCCAATTCGGACCACCCGGTCGAATCGTAAAATGGCCGATTCGGACCATCCGGTTGCGAATCGGCAACACCCCGATTCGTAACAGCCAATACGAATCGGGACCCAGGTGCCTCCTTCCAGCGAGGGCCAATGAGGCTTGTGGGGGCGGGCAGGGATTCCTATTGTTTTCTTGCTGTACAAATGTTTATAAATATATGTGAAGTGTTAAATAAAAGCCAGATGATCTAGTGCATACAGCTCCGCCTGGTGTCCTTTATTTTCGGCCGTATTGCTGAGATCCCGCGCAGTCTCCAGAGTGCGGCATCCCGAGGTACGAACCGATCACCCTGTGTCTGCATCCTGGATCAGAACAGAGGTGCATCGTACGGGGGCTTCGACCGTGCCGAACGATCGATCACGCTGCGGTGCTGTTTCCCGATCCGAAGCCGCTGCGCGTCTGCCTCGCATCGATATACCGAAGCGCTGCATGTCCGAGGGAAATCCGAAACGTTTCCCATCCGAACGGCCTCCCGGACGAAACGTTTCCCACCCGAACGGCCGCTCCACACCCGATCCGAACCGCACCAAGGTCAGTGGATCAGCCGCTCGAGATGCTGAGTGCCGTGTCACTCAGTGGTCGGGCTGATCTCACCCCGGGGTCCCCTCCACAGCCCGCCAACCCTTCCCCAGGGTCATCCCAGGCCGCTCGAGACGCCGAGTGCCGTGACACTCGGTAGTCGGGTCGGCGGTAAGCGCAGTGGGAGGAGCAGATAGGAGCACACCCGCAGGCGGACAACACCCATTCCGCCACACATGAGACCTGGGGGCAATATCCATGAGACCTGGGGGCAGTATCCATGAGACCTGGGGGCACTATCCATGAGACCTGGGGGCAATATCCATGAGACCTGGGGACAATATCCATGAGACCTGGGGCATATTCATGAGACCTGGGGGCAGTATCCATGAGACCTGGGGGCAGTATCCATGAGACCTGGGGGCACTATCCATGAGACCTGGGGCATATCCATGAGACCTGGGGCGTATCCATGAGACCTGGGGGCAATATCCACGAGACCTGGGGGCATATCCATGAGACCTGGGGGCAATATCCATGAGACCTGGGGGCAATATCCATGAGACCTGGGAGCAATATCCATGAGACCTGGTGGCAATATCCATGAGACCTGGGGCATATCCATGAGACCTGGGGGCATTATCCATGAGACCTGGGGGCATTATCCATGAGACATGGGGGCATTATCCATGAGAGCTGGGGGCATTATCCATGAGAGCTGGGGCATTATCCATGAGAGCTGGGGGCATTATCCATGAGACCTGGGGGCAGTATCCATGAGAGCCGGGGGCATTATCCATGAGAGCCGGGGGCATTATCCATGAGAGCCGGGGGCATTATCCATGAGACCTGGGGGCATATCCATGAGACCTGGGGCACTATCCATGAGAGCTGGGGGGCATTATCCATGAGAGCTGGGGGGGCATTATCCATGAGAGCTGGGGCAATATATACCCATATGAGCTGGGGGCAATTATATCCATGTGAACTGGGGAAAATATATCCATATAACCAGTGCTATGCATATTATTCTTGGAGTTCAGTGCTGTGTATATTATTATGGGGGCTCAGTGCTGTGTATATTATCCTGGAGGCTCAGTGCTGTGTATATTATTCTGGGGGCTCAGTGCTGTGTATATTATTCTGGGGGCTCAGTGCTGTGCATATTATTCTGGGGGCTTAGCGCTGTGTATGTTATTCTGGGGGTTCAGCGCTGTGTATTTTATTCTGGGGGTTCAGCGCTGTGTATATTATTCTGGGGGTTCAGCACTGTGTATATTATTCTGGGGGTTCAGCGCTGTGTATATTATTCTGGGGGTTCAGCACTGTGTGTATTATTCTGGGGGCACAGTGCTGTGTATATTATTCTGGGGGGTCTGTGCCTGAATATATATATTATATATAAAGTGCGTTAGTCCAGTTGCCACAATCACGAGTATACCTGTACGTAGTGATACCTTTCACTGATCAGTATAGTTTCCAGTTTACACTCTTGAAAGCTTGTCTTTTAAATGTAAAGTTAACCCAATAAAAATGGTATCACCACGCAGTGCTATACTCGTGATATATATATATATTTTCTTCAGGTAATGGGGGTTGTGGAATTCGTGGGTGAGTTCCCTCACTTTTTTTCCCAGGACTTGACCACTGATCCTATCACAGTTCCACGCTGGAATTCACTGAGCTCCTGAGAGCGACCCATTCTTTCACAAATGTTTGTAAAAACAGTCTGCATGCCTAGGTGCTTGATTTTATACACCTGTGGCCATGGAAGTGATTGGAACACCTGATTCTGATTATTTGGATGGGTGAGCGAATACTTTTGGCAATATAGTGTATTTGGAATCGCCAGGGGGATGCGACCTGTGATCAGAAAGAGATTTCTGCTCTTTTTGAGGACAATTATACCAGACTATATCGAGGGAAAACGATTAATGAGGGAAGCTAGCTCTGGATGACATACAGGCATTTTGGGTGACCAGGGTTGCCCCGTCTCTCCTCTCCTGTTCGCTCTCTCCATTGAACCATTGGCTAGTTGATGTCACATTTCCATCGGTTCCAGCCATGCCCCCTGGTGGTTAGAGCGATCCAGGCCAGCTCTTCCCTACCTGGGCTTAGCCATTCCACCCTGTGCCGCTCCTGGATTCCCTGTGGCTGTTAGGTGTCACAGGTCCTGTTTGCTCAGTCCTGTTCCCTATAAAGATGCAAGCAGCAGTGGCACCCATTGCTCTTGCATGGGTTCATGTTCCTGAGGGTTCCTGGTTCCTGAGTTATTGCTTCCTGATACAGTATATTGTCCTGATATTCTGGTTTATGATCTTGGCTTGTATTCTGACTATTCTGTTGTCTGCTCCCTTTCCTGTTTTTCTGTGTACCGACCTCTGCTTGTCTGTATCCCCTCCTGGCTCTTGATCCTGTGGCTCCAGTCCTGGCTATTCTAAAGGAACATATAAGTGGAAGGAACATATAAATATTCTTTCTTTCCTGTTCTCCTATCTCTGTGTTATTTCTTCTCAGGTTTCCTTTCCTAGTCAGAAGGCCATACAAGGACCTTATCCCAGTGTTAAGGACCCCTTTAGAGTCCTGTGTTCTCCTTGTTCTCCTGCCATTCTTGTTACAGTCCTGTTATATACCCTGTCTTGTATCCATGTAGTATCTGTGTTCTGTGGTCTGTCCATGCAACCAGCAGCTAACCTGCCTCAAGGGCTAAATATCATGTACAAAGGGCCCACCTTGGCTCACGCCGGGTGCCCCGTGACAGTTGAGTGATGGATTTGGCGGATATCCAGGGAATGGACATCAGCAGGTAATTATTTAAGATCAGTTTGACCACAACTATGTTCTCTCTTTCTAAAATAGAGTAATTCAATCTCACAGAACAGATATAATGTGTAGTTGGCGCCCCCTAGTGGTCAGACAAATGTCTGACACTCCTGATGGGAAAAAGTATATATACAGTTGTGTTCAAAATTATTCAACCCCCACTGAAATTGAGTGTTTTGGCCAGTTTGACATTGATTTTGATCATTCAGTCATCTTGCTTACAATTAAATCAAAGAGGCACATGTAGGTCAGACAAATATAACATACCATTTATAATGAAATAACCAGAAATGTCTTTTCTGTGCTCACATCATTATCAGTTTTATTCAACCCCCAAGTGACATTCAATCTTAGTACTTAGTACAACATCCTTTTACAGTTATAACAGCTTTTAAACGTGAAGCATAGCTTGACACAAGTGTCTTGCAGCGATCTACGGGTATCTTCGCCCATTCGTCATGGGCAAAAGCCTCCAGTTCAGTCACATTCTTAGGCTTGCGCACTGCAACTGCTTTCTTTAAGTGCCACCAGAGGTTCTCCATCGGATTTAAGTCAGGTGACTGCGATGGCCACTCCAAAATGTTCCAGCCTTTAATCTGCAACCATGCTCTAGTGGACTTGGAGGTATGCTTGGGATCATTGTCCTGTTGAAAGGTCCAACGTCTCCCAAGCCTCAGGTTTGTGACGGACTGCATCACATTGTCATCCAATATCTCCTGGTACTGAAGAGAATTCATAGTACCTTGCACACGCTGAAGCTTCCCTGTACCTGCAGAAGCAAAACAGCCCCAAAGCATGATTGACCCCCCGCCATGCTTCACAGTAGGCAAGGTGTTCTTTTCTTCATAGGCCTTGTTCTTCCTCCTCCAAACATAGCGTTGATCCATGGGCCCAAACAGTTCTAATTTTGTTTCATCAGTCCACAGAACACTATCCCAAAACTTCTGTGGTTTGTCCACATGACTTTTGGCATACTGCAGTCGACTCTTCTTATTCTTTGGAGACAGCAAGGGGGTGCGCCTGGGAGTTCTGGCATGGAGGCCTTCATTACGCAGTGTGCGCCGTATTGTCTGAGCTGAAACTTCAGTACCCACATCTGACAAATCTTTTCTCAGTTCCTCAGCAGTAACACGGGGACTTTTCTCCACTCTACGCTTCAGGTAGCGCACAGCAGTCAAAGTCAGCATCTTCTTTCTGCCACGACCAGGTAGCGTTTCAACAGTGCCCTTTGCCTTGAATTTGCGAATGATGCTTCCTATGGTCTCTCTTGGTATGTTTAACATCTTTGCAATCTTCTTATAGCCATTACCCTTCCTGTGAAGAGTAATCACCTCTTCTCTTGTCTTCCTGGACCATTCTCTTGACTTCACCATGTTTGTAACCACACCAGTAAATGTCTAGAAGGAGCTGAGTATCGCAGTCATTTTAAAGCTGCCTAATTGGTGCTTATTATGCTTTATTGCTGCTCCGTGACATCCACAGGTGTTTTCAATACCTGATTGAAAACACTTGAATGAACCTCTGTTCTTCAGAGTGGTAGTCTTTAAGGGGTTGAATAATTGTGTCAATGAAGAATTCACAAAAGAAACATTTACTACTGTATTACAAAACCAATTTGATGTCATTTTAGTTGCATATGGTTCATTAAAAAGTCCTTGTAGGATTTCATTCTGAATACAATTACAAATGTACACTAAATTCCCTGAAACCCTTTACAGCATTGGGGGTTGAATAATTTTGAACACAACTGTATATATATCATGCCTGCCTAGCTCCTAGCTGATGAGGGTCCAACAAACCCGAAACAGCGCTGTCCTAGGAGTGGCTTTGACCAGTTGCATAAACCTTATCTTTGCTACAAAGCCACAGTGTGGCATAGCATTGATTTTAGGATTCTGTGTAATAACAGATCCAGGATGCATAAAAGTGAGACAGATGTTATTTGCATATCCTACCCAGAATTCCTTGCTGCATATGGGGAATGTGGCACAGGAGCTCTGGGATGCAATTCATCGAATTGCTGTAATGTGCAAGTGGCTTCTGCAATAATAAACACATATATACTGTATTTATATATATATATATTATTTTTATTATTTCATACGAAAAAGTGGGTTTATATCGCTAATAAGGGCGCTGCTTACACCTCTAGATCAGTGGGGATCTTTGTACAGGGTGGTATACTGTTTAATGCAATACAGGACAGTTTGGATGTGTCAACGTCCGTTGGTGTGCAAGCTATCTGGTGATAGCGATGTCAGATGTATGCAGTGATGAGTGGTACGTGCATAACAATGGATATAATGGATAGTGTTAGGGGGATAGATTGGACTGGAGAGGTCCTAATCCGATCATAAAAAATCTAAAACTGCATTCAGTACAGAGGATATTTATTCCTTGTGTTATGCTGCCACCTTGTGGCCAGAAAAAGGTATCGTCTCTCTGGTTGATAAGTCTTTTAAATGCAGTGTGTCTGTAATCCTGCAGAAGAAGATGCGCTGTCCCTCTCTTCAATTTCGCCGGGTCTTAACCTCGTGGGAGTGAGTGGAGAAAGAGAACATAGCGCAATTCCGTGATGCAGATGGAAAATATTTGCATAGTAAAGGTATTTTACTCACGTGGACGGGAGCCTAGGATTTATCAGGCTCACTCTTGCTAGCATCTATGGCCCATAGAGGTGACCAATTTCCCTTCTTTACTCGCCTCCTCTTTCCTCGTTGGACGTGTACCTCTTCTTGCTCAATGCAGCTGAAAAGCAAAGCCTCAGGAAGGAACTGAAGGAAGGAATCGACTTTTCAGGAAGACAGGATACAAGGGTGGTAAAATAAAGGGAATTTATTATTATTGTTAAATTTTACTTTTAATAATAATAATAAATAATAATAATTAAACAGTATACCACTCCTGTACAAAGATCCCCACTGATCTAGAGGTGTAAGCAGCGCCCTTATTAGCGATATAAACCCACTTGTTCGTACGCATTAACAGGCACTAGCGAAACGGTGCCACTTTATCGCCAAAGAGCAGCAGCCAACACCACACGCACACTATTAACAGGCGCCAATCAAGAGTTTCAACCCCTTTTATCTTCATTATTTTTATTATTGTAGAAGCCATCTGCGCATCACAGCAATTCAAAGAACTGCATCCCAGAGCCCCTGTACCACATTCCCCATATGCAGCCAGGAACTGACCTCTGTCTCACTTGTATTGCATCCTGTGTCTGTTTTTACACAGACCACTTAAATCAATGCTATGCCATACTATGGCTTTCTTATATATATATATATATATATATATATAATATATATTCATTTAGTTGTGGTGGAGGGCAAAAAATTTGATTAGCCACTTGACTGCTAAGGACGGACTCAGCGCGTCCTGCCAAGTGCACCTCCTGTGCTATGGACGCACAGAGCGCGTCCATGCACAGGAGACAGCAATCGGCCGGGATTCCTGCCGATTGCTGGCCCCCCCGGTGCGGGCTGACATCTTGGATGCACTCCGGGACCCTGGCGGGGCCATTAGATGTCATTGCGGCGGCGCAATGCTTCGCATTGCACTTGGTGATGCATGGCTTGGATGCAGCTGCTCGGCCATGGAAACCCATTCCAAGAAGTTCTCTACGCACTGTTCTTGAGCTAATCTGAAGGCCACATGAAGGCCCGCTCCATCAGTTTACGTGGCCTACCACTTCGTGGCTGAGTTGCTGTTGTTCCCAAACACTTCCATGTTCTTATAATACAGCTGACAGTTGACTGTGGAATATTTAGGAGCGAGGAAATTTCACGACTGGATTTGTTGCACAGGTGGCATCCTATCACAGTTCCACGCTGGAATTCACTGAGCTCCTGAGAGAGACCCATTCTTTCACAAATGTTTGTAAAAACAGTCTGCATGCCTAGGTGCTTGATTTTATACACCTGTGGCCATGGAAGGGATTGGAACACCTGATTCTGATTATTTGGATGGGTGAGCGAATACCTTTGACAATATAGTGTATATAGTGCAAAATCCCATGTGCATTTTGGAAGGTTTACTACACTCTATGTACAACATGTTAATACTTCTCTATTATTTTGTTGTTGTTTGATCCTTTACTTCAAAAAAATCTTCCAACGTGGGTCATTCCTCCTTTTTGGATAATAAGTCCACAGTTTATTTTTGATCTTGTTTGCACCTGATTATCACAATAAGTTGTTTGCCTACTAAGTCCTTTAGACTTTCTCATTTTAACATGTGCCATTACTTACTGAAGATCTTTTTGATTAATCTACCTTCACCACTGTAGCAGGATACACTTCTGTGTTGACCATAGCAAGTGGTGTCTTTTTTTCCCTTTGTGATTGGTAGTAAAAGGGTTAAATGGAAAGACAGAGCATCCTTAAACTTGACATGCTTAGTTGGTGATGTCCAGTGGCGTCACTAGGGTTGGTGTCACCCGGTGCGGTAACTTATGGTGTCACCCCCCCCCCGAGTTTTACGGGTTTTTTTAACTACTATTACTCATAAATCAGTACTCCCATATAACACTGAATGCTCATGATACATGGCGCACATTACTGTGAGGTTTATTGCTGTGGAGCTCTGTGATATGCTCATACACAAATTTTGGCAAACTGACATCAAGTACGGTGCCTGTTCGACGGCAGTGAAAGTCCAAATAGAGAAGTAATGGTTAATCTGTTCAGAGACACCGAACAGCAAAGAAATGTCCTGATGTCCGATGTTTTCATTTGGCAGGCTTATTCAGGGCGAACGAACACTAAAAGGGTTATTCAAAGAGATCCGAATTGGGGCCGAAAGGTAACCGAATGTTGAATTTCAGCGTTCGGTTACCTTTCCTGGCCATTTGGCTATCGAGAGCACAGGCAATTTGCCAAATCCTGGCAAATTGACTGCACATACGGTGCCTGTTCGGTGCCTGTTCGAGGGCAGTGAATTCCCCTTAGAGAAGCAATGCTTCCGCTATTCAGAGAACAAAACCCAGCAGTGAAAAGTTGCCGAATTGCCCTGCCATTCGGTGGCTTAATTCGGCAGGTTTATTCAGGTGAATCCCATAGGCTTCCATGTTAAAAATATTCCCGTTTTAATTCAATATCTAATAAACCGTTCATTATAATATATAGGTAGAGCAAGGGAGTATATTAGGTAGAGGAAGGGAGTATATTTAAAAGGAAACAAAGTAGCAAAACAAGAGGACATAGTCTTAGATTAGAGGGGCAAAGGTTTAAAAGTAACATCAGGAAGCATTATTTTACTGAGAGGGTGGTGGATACATGGAACAGTCTTCCAGTTGAAGTGGTAGAGGCCAAAACAGTAATTGAATTTAAGCAGGCATGGGATAGGCATAAGGCTATCCTAAACAAAAGATAAATCCAGGTAAAGTATCCATGTAATTGGGCAGACTAGATGGGCCGAAAGGTTCTTATCTGCCGACATTTTTCTATGTTTCTATGTTTCTAATATTCTGCAGTAAAGAGTCTCTTTATTTTTAGATTTTTAAGGACCTTTTAGGCATTTTTGGGGATTTTTTTGCAAACATTTTTTTCCTCTTTTTTAAAAAATCGTTTTTTCTTTTTTCTGTAACAGCCCTTTTTATTATCATTCATTGGATCTTATATGTGAATTTCAGACATTTTCGTTCCGTAGTTTCTTTGCAAACAGCGTTTCACTTTTCAAACATTCAAGCGTACTGTTTTTTTATTTTTTTCACCTCCTTCGTCTGCAGTGTCGGGTTTTTCCGGCGGCTGCTCTGCGCTGTGATCGGCTCCTGCTCGGGTTTCTCCAGCGTCTTCGGCGGGGTTAATCCAGATGTTTTTGCGGGTCTCGGTGTGCGTTCGCCCTCGTTTTGCGGTGAGCTTTCGGCGGGTTTGCGGCGACTTTTCCCTGCATTACGATGGCCCTGTGGTGCTTGCTAAATACACTGCAGGGTCGCCAAAATGGGATCGCGAAATCGCACCGAATTGAAGAGAACGAAAACTCACCGAACGTGCGGTGGATTTTCGATTCTCTTTGAATAACCCGGCATAGGTTTCAATGTTAAAAATATTCCTGTTTTTATCCAATATCTAATAAACCGTTTATTCCTTGAATCCATAGTAAAAAATCTCTATTTATTGATTTTATTTTTTTAGTATCTTTCAGGCATTTTTAAAAAAAAACACTTTTTTTTCTAATAGCAATTTTTCCTTTTTTCTGTAACATTCCTTTTTATTATCATTCATAGGATCTTATATGTTAATTCCAGTCATTTTCGTTCAGTAGTTCTTTTTAAAACAGCAGGCGACGGGTTTACGGCAGCATTCGGTGGCTGATTCCCTGCACTTCAGGGATCATGTGGTGAATTCACCGGGGAAATTTGATTCCCCAAAGTGCGGGGAACAACAGAACACTGAAATGTCTGCGTCATTTCGGTGCTCTGTGAATATCCTCTTTGTGTTTTTTTCCCACCCCCTGGAAAGTGCCAGCCTAGGCCTTGCCTACCCAGGACATACTTGAAAATGAGAGAATTCTCAATGTATCCTTCCTGCAAAAACTTATTTTTATTTTTTTTACACAAAAATATTTTTTTTTTTAGGGTGTCACCCTAGGAGGTGGTGTCACCCAGTGCGGGCCGCACCCCCTAGCGACACCCATGGTGATGTCTCTCTTATTCACTACCATCAGTCAGAATTATGGAAACCGCATTAAACATTGAAATAATAAAAGAGGACCTTAGGAAATGCTTCTGGGTCTAATATCCTAGGGATGAAAAAAATACCACTGGCTACTTAAGGCTAGGGTCAGACGAGCGCATTTTGTACGGACTGTGCGTCCGTGCAGTACGGACGTACTTTCTGACTGACGACAAGGTAGTGGCCACACAGTCGGTTTTTTTCACTGACGTATTTTTTGACTGATGTAGCAGGGAAAATAAATTACAATGATAAAACATTCTGTCCGTCAAAAATGCTGGACGTATAAATGCAGTCCGTCTGACCACGCTCCATCACTCACAAACAAAGCTATGCGGACGTTGTGGACGTGGCGCACTCTGCACGTCCGTTCTAGTAGTATTACGTTCTTGCCTAACCTGCGTCCGTTTGCAGCGTCCGTCAGCCCCCGCACTTCTGTGCGGACGTACTTCGTGTGTGGGGCTCCATTTAACACAATTGTATGCTATCACGGACGTACTTATGTGCGGGCAACACGGACGTTAACACTGCGCTCGTCTGACCCCAGCCTAAAATGGCATTTTTAAATTCCTTTTAATTTTTGATAACTTTAATTTATTTTGAAAAAACATTCTGGTGTGGCCAGTGGCGTCACAAGGTGGGGGCAGGCCGCACGGATGACACCAACCCTAGTGACACCACTCGGTGTGGCACTGCCTGAAAAACTGAGTCTGTAGACTTCAATCTTGGTGATGGTGGATACAAAGTATATTAAAACTTAACTTTTATTGAATTAGAAGGCAGGCAAGAACGTACAACCCCTAGAACGGCCCCACAAAGTGCGCTGCGTCCGCAACGTCCGCATAGCTTTGTGTGTGAGTGATGGAACGTGGTCAGGCGGACTGCATTTATACGTCCAGCATTTTTCACGGACAGAATGGTTTTGCTTTTTATTTTATTTTCCCTCCTACATCCGTCAAAATATACGTCAGTGAATAAACTGACTGTGTGGCCACTACTGTGTCTTCCGTACTGACGTACGTCCGTGTGCAAGGACATACAGTCCGTAGAAATCACGCTCGTCTGACCCTAGCCTAATAGTCTGTTCGCAGTTAAGCAAGTAATCTATTTCCAGACTTTTCCATACCCAGTGAACCCTTGAAGGCTCACCTGTCTCTGCTTATGCAGCAATCTAATGTAGGATCAAAACGGGCTCTATCTAGTCTGCCTCCCTCAACATAGTAATCCCCGCTCTACACATTCCATATCCTCTGCTAACGAGGGAATCAATGACATAATTATATAAGAGACCCTTCCAATCTTGGGTCTTTCCAAGTTGGATGTACTAACAAATACAAGTCTGTAAGTTTCCCTGCAGTTCCAGGCAGCCCTGACACACGTTTGTTTTTTAATTCTCTGCAAGCCCATCCAGTGCTTGATTTTCACTGGTTCTTTTCCTTTGGTGCCCCCTAGTGGTCCAAAGTGTAAATGTGCGTCTGGTCCTTCTAATTCAATAAAAGTTAAGTTTGTATCCACCATCACCGATCTGACAAAAATGTGGGTTACCCCCTTGCACCTTCTGGATACTTACAGGGTTATTCAGAGAGCGTGAATAGCAGGAGAATAACTGGAGAATGAAAAACTCTAGGTCAAAATAGCCAAACCAGAAAAATTCTCCCTTTCATCTCACTTTCCAAATCGGCTATTTTGACCTCGAATTTTTCATTCTCCAGTCATTCTCCTGCTTTTCACTCTCTCTGAATAACCCTGTTAGTTACATATAGCTGAAGTTGATTTGTCTGTTATCCATCTATTTTGGCAATTCTATTAGTAAGTGTCACACATGTAGACTTCAATCTTGCATTAGTAATGGGACGTGCTCTTATTGTGTAACATTTATAGATTAGGAGACCACAAACTCTACACAATTGTACTTGATAGCATTATTAATTTTATTTTTCGTAATAGATACATTGGGAAATTTATGATGATTGGTGAGTACATATCAAGTTTGGAAAAGCATTCTGAACATTCTGCATAGCATTCGATCTTCTGTTAAGATTAAAATATTTGATCAAAGATTTTGTAGATGGGAAATTCAAATTTATTTTTTGTCCCAACACACTGTTTTGCAGCAAGACATATGGTATTAGCCTATACGCATTCCTCTGACGGCACATGGTTGTGATGGATCATCTTTTCTCACCACTTGGTAACTGCAGGCTTTCTTATCAAGAATAGCATGGCATGCCTCCTTATCAAAATCCGTAGGTTTCTTTAGGCTGTTGTGTGAAGACAAAACAAATATTCATAGAAAGACTACACAGTACTATCACAGTGGCTTTAATTAAATGGCTTTATGATTAATATCGGCTTATATCAACAGTGTCTTTTAATTACGGGACAAAGACGCAAGAGGTGTAATATTACTTTCTAATAATTACACCCCAAATATTCTATAAATGTTGTTTTGTAAAAATCTGCATGTTGCCCTAAAATATAGGTGCACCTAGTCTTGGAGAGGCCAACTCCCAAAACACTAAAGGGGTTATTCAGAGAGAGCCGGGCCCCGAAATTGCACCGAACCGGTTAATTTCCCCATACAGTGCAATTTCATGGCCATTCGGTGCCTGTTCGACGACAGTGAAAGTTCCATAGAGAAGCAATGGTTGGTTAACCTATTCAGAGAACACCAAACAGCAGTGAAATGACAGTGAAATGCCCTGATGTTCAGTGGTTTCATTCGGCAGGTTTAATCAGGCAAATCCCATAGGCTTCAATGTTAAAAATATTCCCGTTTTTACTCAATATCTAAACTGTCTAACTATATAGACTGTCTATTATTTTAATATGCAGCAAAAGTCTAATTATTTATTTTTTAGGAGCTTTTATGCATTTTTGGGTTTTTTTCCAGCAAAAAAAAATCCGATTTTTTTATTTTTTTAAATAGCGGGGTTTTTTTCTGTACCAGACCTTTTTATTATCATTCATTGGACCTTATATTTTAATTCCAGACATTTTCGTCCAGTAGTTTTTTTTGCAAACAGCGTTTCAAATTTGACCCTCAATCCTTTTATTGTTTTTTTTTATTACCCCGTTCATCAGCTTGTTGACTTTTTCCAGGGGCTGGTCGGTCGGTGGGGGTGGTTTTTGCGGCGGTTCGAAGTGATGCAATACTTCGGATCGTATCGGCTACGATTTTTCAGCAGATTTTGGGCTTTTTTTTTCAGTGATGTTTCGGCAGTTTTGAAGCAGATTTTTGGATCCGTTCCAAGCACTCCGGGGACCCTGCGGTGAATGCTGAATTCACCGCAGGGTCGGGGAATTTGATTCCCCGAAGTGCGGGAAATGAAAGTATAGGCACTATTAATGTACGGTAGGCAGACTATTAGGAGCTACAAGTTAAACTAGGCATGTACTGGCCATCGGGACTACCGGGATTGATGCACTGCCCCTGAGGAAGTCTGTTTTGCAGATGAAATGCGTTGGGCATCTATTTTCTTAATATTGACTCTATTTGTTATTTAAATAAATCCTTTTTTACTCAGTACCCTGTGGTATTCTCCTGTAGTGCATTTTTTGGAGTACCTTTAATCCACTGGCAATAGAGTGAATAACCTCTACCTACTTGGAATACTATCCAAGGAGAACCATTTCTTCTACGGGAGTACTTGAAGGACAACTATTCCCCCAAGGAGTTTGTGAGTTTTATATCTGTTGGATTTTATTCCATTGACTTTACATATTCTCATTGATTATAGGACATCATATTTTTCATGCTGCATACTACTCCAGCGTAGTAGATGGAGTTAATTGGGTATGCTGCAACGTTTTGACTCTACAAACAGCTTTATTCAAGTAATGTCCCCATTGTCACACATTGGTTTTGTGTTTGAGTAACCTTTTAAATTGTTTTTTTTTTTTCTGGTTAATATATTTTGTCTGGATCTTTAAAAGTTAAAGAATAAATAAAGATACAGAGGCAGAATAAAATATCCCCTGCATTAAATTAAAAGGAATAATTTATATGGTTATGTTGAATTAACCCAGCATAAGGCCTTTAGGCTGGCGGCACACGAGCAGAGGAAGGAACGTCCGTAAAAGTGGACGTTCCTTCCACTCTCTGCGCTCAGCGTACAAAGCGCGATCCTCCTATGGAGAATCGCACTTTGTATCCTTTAAGCGTCCGTTTAGCTTTTTGACGGGGAGGGCTTTTTCACGTCCGGTGGATGGCCTTCCCCGTCAAAAACCACGGACGCAGGGAAGTGCTGGCGCATTTGAGCCATAAATACGCTCGTGTGCCGGGGGCCTTAAGGCTAATGTCAGGCGAACGCAATCTGAGCGCACTCTGCTTATTTGCATAACGGACAGACGTACTGACGGAAGATACTGTAGACAGCACACGGTCTGTTTTTTGGTGACGGACGTAAAAAAAAAGAGGGAATTATGGGAAATGAAATAAATATGAAAAATTATAAAAATTTGAAAAGGATATGAAAAGCCATTGTGTGCGTCAAGGTGCTGGACGTCGCAAATGCGCTGCGTCTGACATCTCATCACTCACACAGAATGCTACGCGGATGTGGCGCACTTTGCACGTCCGTCTAGCAGTTTTACGTTCTTCCCTAACTTGTGTTCGTTTGCCACGTGCGTTGTGCGTGCACAGTTCGGTGCGCACGTACTTCATGTGTGGGTCTCTATTGATTATGATTCTATGCTACGACGGACGTTAAACTGTGCGGCAACACAGACATGATCACTGTGTTCGTCTGACGCCGGCCTTAAAGTCGAAATAGATAATACATTGTTTTCCCATTATCTTCGATTTCTAAGGTGTGTTTAGTAAGGAAGCAGGCAATAAGACAAGCTATCATAATATCAGTAAAATACTAAACATTAATTGTCATTTAAGTGTTGCGCTGCTTTAAAGACTGTGACTGTGTTCTGCTGCATTTAATTATTATGGCCACCAGGGGGAGACAGAGACCATTGTTAGATTATGCTGGACAAACAAGGAAAGCACTGAACTACAATTTCCATGATCCTTTGCGTGAGAACAGGAAGTGAGTGGGAGAAGCGGAAAGGGATCAGCAGCCTGGTGCAGAGGAGAGGCAGAGTGAGCTGGGAGCTGAAAGGAGAAGGACGCAGGCAGAGCTGTTAAGGATCGTGACCAGGCCAGAGCGCAGGGGCTACCTCGCTCGTGCTGGGGATCGGGACAGTGACCCTGCGGAGATCTGTCTATACCAAGCTGGGAGGTCTGAGGACAAGAAGCTGGTTCCGGCTGGACCCCGTGTAAGGAGACTGCGATGATCCATTGGGAGGGCAGGCAGTAGGCTGGGAGTTTCTCAGTTGTGGAGATCGGACAAGCAAGAGAGCGGATCCGGTGGCATTGAGTCCCAGTGTAAAAGCGGAGAGACATCCTTGATCAGGCAGCGGAACAGATTGTCTAACGGATGGGTGAGAGGCCTCCCAGGCCGCAGTTCCAAAAAGAAACACACACTGCCACAGGGCCCCAAGTTGACTAGTCGAAGATTTGTTTGTTTTATTCACTGGCCAGTTGAATACAGTACCCGGGTACCCGAGATCATACACATACACCTTTTTGAGACATTACTTTCACGGGACTTACACTCCAGAACTTAAGGGGTTAAACTTTTCTTTTGCCGCCGTGTGTTTTTCCCGCATTACGAAATCCTGTCGTTTATATACTGTATCTACATTACATATGCCACTTTATTGGGATCAGTAAAATATATAATCTATAAAATCCACAACAGTGCTGGTGTATATTTATTCCCTGTGCGGTGAGACTAACCCGAGGTTAATTCAGCGGCTCCTCCGGGAGTGAGCGCTACACTTATTTCAAAGCAACCGACGAAATGACTCTTAGGAAAAATTAAATTCACTTATATTTTCTGTCATTTGAAGCATCTGTAATAGATTTTTATTGATCATCTGCCCCAAAGAAGTATAGCTAGTTAAACTACAAAATTCTGTACTTTTAATATATATGATATTTAGTGAACATGTCTAAAAAGATGTACAGTATACAACTTACAAAGAACAGCAATCCATTCCATTTCTGGCACAAGTGCATTTTTGACAAGCTTCATTTGTCCATGTATCCCCAATGTTATGATCCTCTCCATTTAGCTGACAAACTAAAGAGATAAAATAAAGCCGGTTATTTCAAAGAAAGAAAAAGCAAAAAAAAAGCAAAGTATAAATTTAAAACTACATTGCCGGGAGTAATACCCGAATTACTAAACCTGTCCTTATCAGACGTTCAGCAGCTGATATAGAGAGTCACGAGCTGTAGTTCTAACTGCATTAACTCCTTTTTGCCAGTAGTTGGCGACATCTGCTTGCCAAATAGGCTATTGCAGTAAGGAGTAATACGTTGTGAACATGCCTAAACATTTCTTACTATATAATTAAACCCTTCACTGCTGAGCCATTTCACTGCTGTGTGTGCTGAGCTCATTTTTACCGCTTTTGTTCATCATGTTTAAACGCGATTTGAAGCCACGTTTTATTATGACTCAGACATATTATGTATTGTTCTTTCCAGCAGACTCCGCAGATTCATCATATATCATTATTATATGTATACGTCATGTCCTGCCTGTATATTATAACAAAAATTGCAATAAAATTTGAATTCTTAATCGTCAACAGCGTTTAAAGTGGTTTTTTTTCACAATTTATCATGCGAGTTTTTGCGTTTCTATTTTCTATGGGTGCGCTTGTTAAAAAAATTTGAAATGAGGACTCGTTACATTTTTTTGGGGGGAATTACGTGATTTTTGTATTTAAAGTTTTACTTTCAAGCCGGTATTGACCGACAAAATAGGCCTCGCAGGGCCAAATAGGCATCTAATATACAGATAACATAGGGAAATAGCAAAATCTCAGATAAAACAGAGACGTCATCGAAGAGTAGCAATAGGACAGCAAAAAACATCCCCAGGTGGGGGGTCTCATCTATAGAGAAGCAACAAAACATCTAATAAGTCGCATAGAGAAATGACAGAGTCAGATAGCAAAAACTAAGCATCAGAAAACAATATTCAAAAAGTCCTCAACCGCCAACGCAAAAAGTGTGGGTGGGTAAAGGGGAAAAATAAGGCGGGGGACCGGGGGAGGTGAGAAGATGGCGGAGGCCAGAACCGTGCCAGCCCTGGCAAGGTCCCGTGGGCCGAACAGACCACGTGGAGGCCATGGGGAGTAAATGGCACCTGGCCCGGGCACTCGGGGGCGAAGCCGGACGCCAGGCTGCAGCTGCGCCCCCCAAGGGATCCTGGAGAGGCCATCAGAAACAAAAAATGTGGGGGGGGGGGTGTTACAAAAATAAGAAATATACTTATGTAGTAAGGAAAGTCTCAGCAAACGTCAGTTTTAACTCAGCGGAAAATGACGTAAAGAAAAAGGGAAAAAAAAGTCAGCGGTTACTCAGCGGAGAATAGATCATCCCTGAATGAGGGGGTCTCAAGCAATAAAAAAAAAATAATAAAGAAATTCAACTGGATAGAGACGGGGAGCCAAACGCAAAGCTATGGAAGGAAAAAATGCCAGCAGAAATGGGACACTCTCAGCGGGTTGTTCATCCGGTGTCCCGAAACGGTAAAAGCTGGCAGTCAGGCGGTGCATCGCAGGGCAGGCCAGGGTATCCAGCCGTGGCAGATCTGTCATCGAACGGGTAAATTCCATACAATGCTAAGGTCTGTGCCATCTCAACTTCTTGAGCTCGGAGCAGAGCTGGTCGCAGCACCGAGGGACGCATCCGTGCCATCCTGGGAGGAGAGAGAGGGTGTTCCTTCACCATAGGCCCCTGACAGGGAACCGCCGTCTGCGTCCCAGCAGGGTCTGCCACCTCTTGGATTCCTCGAGTCGCCGGTTCTTCACAGTAACGGAGCGCCCGGGTCGCCCTCAGTGACCGAGACTGTGGTTCCAGCTTCCCAGGTCACTCACCACTCCCAGTACAGCTCCCCAATGCAGCCGTAGAGGATGAGCAGGCTGCAGTACCACCTGATCTCGAGGTGACCTCCAACTTCTCCACCTCTGGGACCACCATCTCTCTGTTACCTCGCAGTACTGCCAGCATCCGGCGCCAGACCCCCCTGGTAAGCAGGGCATCAGCATCCTCTCCATCCAACATTTCCAGGCTATAGGCCAAACCACCCTCACCTCCGACGGGAGGGGGGATCCAGCTCGCCACCTGTCCGAGCTCCCCATCCACCGAACAGTCATCTGGGGCGGCCAGGGGATGTGGGCCCTCCATCTCCCCAGCCCTCTGCACAATCTTAGTCCGGGGTGGGGTACTACGGCCAGCAATGCCGGAAGACATCTGGAACCAGGTTGTAGGCCGCAAGATGGCCGCCGTCACGAGGCAGCAGCCTTCAATAAAGTCTCTGGTCCGCAGGGGGGAACCAAGCGGGCTCCGGACTGCACTACACCGACGGCCAGCCGCTCAGGAATCTCTTGGAAGTTATTCACCTAGGGAACAGTCAGCTATGTGTCCCTTTTCAGAGAGGACATGTGGAGCTCCATAAAAATACGTCCTCTCCTGTGAGCAGCCGGCCACGCCCCCGAATTACGTGATTTTTAGCAAACGCACCCCATAGAAAAAAAATCATTAGTGCAGCATCATTGTTCACATTATAATTGAATTGTGGTTTTTATTAATGCAGCAATATTGTTCACAAACAAAAGAAAAAAAACACGTTTTTGTTTTTTTAAATCTTTTTGTATTTTATTTATTTTTATTTTTTTACTTTAAACCTGGTCATGTTTGGTATCATTCGAAAGCCCATGCACTAGCTGCCACGATTCGGGAGATATCGGGGTTCAAAGGAACCCCCTATCTCCACCAGGGGATTTCCTTAGGAAATCCCCGGGCAGCTAGGGGTTCCCCGGCTAACTGACATCATCGCGCAATGCGCGATGATGTCCGGTAGCGAGGGGGGATCCGGAGGTGGAGCCGCCATCCAAGATGGTGGCCCCCTCCCCGGAGCTAGATCGCGATCCGGTGCTGAGTCGCGATCCAGCATGTAAGTGGTTAAAAACAGGCATCACTTTAAAGGGCACTGCCCTTTAAAGCGGTGCCTGTTTTTTCTTTGCAGACCCTCCCAATCGGGAGGGAGAGGGATCTAAAAGGATCCCCCCTCCCTTTCAGGTGATCTCCCGGCATTGGCGCGATGACGTCATTGACGTCGGGAGGGGTATAAATTCAGCGTCTGACTTCAAGGAAGTCAGAAAGCCGCGGGACCCCGGACAGAGAGGTAAGTAACTCTCCAACGCTTTTGGAGGACATGTGGGGGAACGTCCCCCGCATATAGCGGGAATCAATGAGGACGTCCCCCACATGTCCTCTGCAGCCAAAGGGTTAATTAAAATGATTTATCGAACAAAACACTGGCGTCTGCAGCCTGATAGTGTTTTTTTTAAAAATCTCTTGGTAGTGAAGTTGTTAAACAGGTCCATTTAGAGCAGTGTTTCCCAAACCTGTCCTCAGGACCCTTCGCCTCGCCGGGTTTGCAGATATCTGAAGCACAGCACAGGTGATAGGATTTGCTGCTCAGTGATTGCAGGATTCACTCTGCATTTCCCCAAGGTGATCTGCAAAATCTGGCTTGGTTGAAGGTCCCGAGGACAGGTTTGGGAAGCACTGCTTCAGAGGTTGCGAGACAGTGGTGAAGCAGTAGGTCGGGTCTGATCCTAAAGCATAGAACAGAAGAATTGGAGAGCATGTTTATGTGTGGCTACTGAAAGCAGATATCGTTAAAGTTTGAATGTGACGGACCATTGGATCTTCTTGTCTCCCCTGTTATTTATTGCTTACCTGCAGGTCTTGTTTTATCGTTCCTCGTAGCCGGTATGTGAAAGCAAGAAGCGCTTGATAGCGCCACTGAGATGGAAACCACGACAAGAGCCAAGAAGATCTTCTGCAATGTAAAGGCATTACCAGCAGGTTATAGCAGTTTGTGCAGCAGGAGAGCTTTCATCAGATAATCGATTAATTTACAGTGAATTGTATTTGTACAATGTATTTTTATGTACCTGTGACACCATTGCTTGAAAATCTAAATATCCTCTTAGCAGGTCATTACATCCATTCTACAACGTCAGTGGAAACTGCTGACTTTATTGAGGGTTTTCATACACTGCTTGCATATGCATTTTATAATATCACTGGTGGTAAAAGGGAGCTTTAAATCCAAAATTTAAGGCAATGCTGTAATACTGCCATATTCATAAGGATGCAGAGACATTACAGAGACAATAAATACACAGGGCTATTCAGAAAGAGGTGAAAACCTTGAGAATGACTGGAGAATTGAAAATTCTAGGTCAAAATAGTCAAACCAGAAAAATTCTCCCATTTATCTCACTTTCCAAATCGGCTATTTGGTCTAGATTGTTCATTCTACTGGCAATTCTCAAGGTTTTCACCTCTCTCTGAATAACCCTGACAGTTTCTTTCAGAATATCTAGGTATGTGTTTAAAGGTAACTGTTCATTAAACCATAAATTTGTTTTATCTACATCAAACGTCATCATGATTCTAGCCTTGAAGTGGTTTATGTTGAATTTTTCAAACATGCGACATACCTTGTGATTTTTAAACATTTTCATATATGGATACAGATTGAAATTGAGTGGCTTATCACTGATGGCGTGAAATGATTTAACCCTTTCTATAGCTACATATTTATTGTTTCTTAAAGCTCTGACCAATTAACTTCAGCTATACTTTATAAGATATTCTAGTTGAAAGTAAAAACAGATTTATTTGCATGGTCAGTGTGTATACAGACAAGAAATTTGGCAGACATTCACTTATGAAACGCAGGATGTTTTGCCATTTGACGAGAGATCATATATTGTTTCCAGCACTGAGACTTAATGCTTATCTTTAAGGCTAGGGTCAGACGAAAGCAGTTTTAACGTGCGTTTAGTCGCACGAAATCACGGCTGTGCTAGCAGCAAATGACGTCCAATGCCGGGGAACACACAAAGTACGGCCGCACGAACGTTCGTCCGCGCAACGCAAGTGGCAAACGAACGCATTTTTCCTAGAACGTCAAACCTCTAGTACGGACGTACAGAGTGCGCTGCGTCTGCTAGAGGCGTGTGTGCGTGATTGGGAGACGTCAGACACTGCTAATGTCCGGCCAACATAACGTCCAGACACAAAAAGTGTTTTATTACTGATCCGTACAAAATCATGGACGAAAATGCGCATCGTATGACCGCTATCGCGTATTCCGTGAAAAAATGCGTCCATTCGTTCGAACGCACTTTTTCACTGACAACACGAAAAATGCGTTCGTCTGACCCTAGCCTAAAAGGATCCCCTGTATTTGAGGGAATAAAGCACACAGAGATCCTTCTTTCTGGGATTTGTAAAGCCCGAAATGAGATTATTAGCAATGATACTTCCAAAAAGTACCAATAGAATATATAAATAATATCTGTATGTTCCATAATGTCTGTCAACGGAAATTCGAGCAACACCTTGAATCTGTACCATGCAGGGATTTTCAGCAAATATAACCCCCTAAATTGTATCACTGTACAGCAGTGAGTGACCCACGATCTCTCCTTGTATTCTGCCTTCTTCTGCCTGTTGTAATGCAGCAGCAAAGTTTTTTTCGAACTTTTTGTTAGAGTGAGGCTTGGAGCTGCTATTTGCAGCTTTTACAGTAAAACAGATTGAAAGGAGAGAGATAAAACAAGGAATTTAATTTCTCCAGAGGGTCCACACTAATCTGGATGTAAAATGTAGGCAGGTGGGATTTTGCTATGTTAATGATTATTTTTCAATGTATTACAATGCAAAAAAGAGTTGGTAATGAACGGATTAAGAACGCCTCACTGTTTGAAATGGAAAGGACCGAGCAAACACAGATTTTTCACGTTACACACAATCTGACAGAGCAGGAATGCAGGGTTTAACTAACATACAAAGGACCCTGTCACTTGTATAATGTACGTACAGAGATTCACAAGCGAGTGCGTGTTATTCTGTGCAATCGAATAGTCAACCTAACTTTGCAGATGTGAAAAAAACTGACCAATAGCCGCTAAAGGGCAGTGACATTCACCTGTAAGTAATAAAAATACTATATATGGGGTTATTCACTAAACTCTTAATTAGCCCTGAAATTGCACAAACAGAGGGCACTGTCACCTGGTGTGAGCTAACGTTAGCGCTGGCATGTTTTCGGTGCTTTGTGAATAGACTCTAGTGCCTAGAGGTTTTATAAACTATACTGTAAAATTATTCACTGTATTGGGCTGCTATGTACACACCTAACGAAATATCCCGTATTAACTGCTCAATCTTCCATTTATTTAACGGACAGCTTTATTAGAGGGTAATTGAGGGGTTAAACCTACTATTTGAGTAGGTAAACTAATAGAAAGCTGCACTGTATAGTTTATCTTTATAGCTGAAGATTAAAACGTGATGTATCTTCTGAGTTCTACTGCAGAGTCTCCTGTCCTTACTCCAGTGTCACCCTGTATTCCTGCTCCCCCCTCTTCTTCCTCCCCCAGTTCAGGTGAGCACACAACACACAAAGCTTCAGCAGAAATTCTCAATGCTCTTTCCCCTCTTCCCCCTCCTATACATCATGGAGTAAACAATACTCCGAGAAGGCTAAACTGTATTGAAATCTGCTGAAGTATTACTTCTTTTCTGCCTATAAGGAGTTAACATTTTCAGTTGCTAAAATAATGCATCTTTGATCAGACTGAATTTATTAAGATTTCCATTAAAAATCAACACATGCCTGGGATGTATGTGTTATGGGTAAAGGCCGAAGTGCGGTCAATCCTAGGATTACCCGGTTAATCCTGACATTACCCAAAACCGCTGGGTAAAGCTGCAAAAAAATGAAAATTCCGCACTTTACCCGGGTGATTTTAGGACCACCCAACTGCCCTTGGGTAACGGTCTGGAAGAGCTGAAAAATCCGCACTTTACCCGGATAATGTGCAAGTCTGAAGCTTCAACCGGGTAATCTGAGGACTATCCACAGCTTCACCTGGGTAATCTGCAGAGCATCCAACCCCGCTTGGGTAAAAGTGAATTTTACTATTATCTATGGATATTATCAACGAAAATGGCAAAAGACCAACATTAAAACCGTATTGAGGATAGAACGAATATACAGAGCGACGGCATGTCTTTCTTACATGAATGTGAAAACCGTTACGTGATCTTTATTACGTGTCATGTGTGCTAATATATCGTTTGTAAAACATAACAACCGTCAGGTTACTCTTTATATAAAATCATTATCTCCGTAAATTGAGTTTTCCTCGGAATTCAGTCACCTGTAACCTGCTGAAAAGCCGAGTACCCCGATGCGTTTGGATACTTTGCAGATTACCCGGATGAAGTGCGGATGTTTCGTTGCACATCACACTTTATCCAGCAGCACTCGGGTAATGTGCGAATTACCCGGTTAAAACAGAGCAGAAAACCGGGGTATCCAGAGGCCTCTGGATACTATGCAGATTACCCGGGTAAAGTCCAAAATTTCATTTCAGTTTTAATTTTTGCTAATGACGCCTGGGTAATGCTAGGATTAACCGGGTAATCCTAGGATTAACCGCACTTCGGGCTTTACCCGTAACATATGGATAAAATGGGATAAGATAAGCGTTGTTATGGTTATATATGATTGTTGTAATAAATCAACTTTAGCCATTTTTTTCACCTCTTCTGCAATTCTGTCACTTTGACACATTTGTCTACATATGCCATTGGCCCCATAGAGTCACTTGTCATTCCCCAAACATGCTGATTCGTCATCCTCGTATTGTGTCATATATCTATATCTATCTTCATTGCCTAAAAATACTTGTATTCCTTCAACAAGCTATGTTCTCAATGGCATCCCAACGTGTGTCCTGACACTTTAAAAGAATCAGGGTTATTCAGAGAAAGGTGAAAACCAGGAGAACTGGTAGGAGAAGAGAACAATCTAGACCAAATAGCCGATTTGGAAAGTGAGGTAAATGGGAGAATTTTTCTGGTTTGGCTGTTCTGACCTAGAATTTTCACTTCTCCAGTCATTCTCCTGAGTTTCACCTTTCTTTGAATAGACATGAATGTATTCTTCTTTGCAGTTACACAACAATTTGTAAAACAAAGACTGTGAGTGGTCCAGGCCATACTGTTAGATATAAACATCTTCTACAATTAAAAAAAAATCTAATGGGTGTTTTTTTTTTTAAATAATAAACTAGGCAATACAATAAAATCCTCATATTCATATGCCTTAAAGCATTCACTTAATTGCATTTTGAACACATCTGAATCTTACCATCGTCGCTCAAGGTTTTGGGAGATTCTTTACATACAGTATACGGATGTCATATGACTTTTATACTGTGTGAACTCGGAGATGTATTCCTCAGCAAATATGTTTTAAAGCAAATATTGAAGCTTGGCACTCAAACTAAACATCTGCGTGATTATACTTTTCTAAAGCATATTTGCGATAAGGTAACAAGATAATCCTGATTAGATCCATTGTCAGCGACACTGTAAACAATGAAATTAGAGTAAGAATGTAACGTGATTAATATGACACATTTTTAATCCAAAAATAATATATATGCTTACAAATCCCACCAGTGCTTATGTTTGTTAATGTGCTGATTTTTATGGGAGCTCAGGTTTAGTGGCAAGTTTTTGCCAAACTCCTGGCAGGTGCTAGAGCTACGACTGTGAGTAACAAACACTATATTTGCCCTGTACACAATAAATCAATGAGAAATATTTTGTTTAAATTCTCACCAAAATCAACACAAAATGTTAAGATGTCTCAAAACCTAAGTACTTGTTCATATAACAGGTAAATAATGTATAAGGATCTTGCCCCAAGTCAACGTCAGATTGAAACAGGGGGTTATTCAGATAGCACCGAAATGTCACGGACATTTCGGTGCTCTCTCGTTCCCCTTACTTCCCCGCACTTTGGGGAATCAAAGTTCCCCACCCTGCGGTAAATTCAGCATTCACCATAGGGTCCCTGGAGTGAAGGGAAAACCTGCCGAAATCCCACCGGAAAACCGCCGGAAACGCCAGAAAAAACACGCCGAACACGTCGTAAAAAGCCGACAAGCCACCGATCACAGCTCAGTCGGAAAAAGGCGATAAGTTGATGAGCGGGGTAAAAAAAACACCACATGATTGAAAGTGTCAAAATTGAAATGCTGTTTGCATTCTCTATAGGGGATTTCACTGCCTTCGAACAGGCACTGTACTTGCTGGCAGGTCGCCAAAATTTGGCGAACTGCCTGAGCTGCGTGAAGCTGGCCCCCTCACAATCGGCACAAATAAAAAAAACACTGTGTTTGGTGATTGCTACTACGTTTGTGCTGTTTTGTGCCGCAAAGATTAATATTTGTGCTGCTTTCATTTTTGAGATATTAGCAATTGTTTTTTCCAGACAATGAGACTGATTAAAGGTCACCAAAGGTCAGTCAGCCCACCTACAACACTCACATGTCACAAAATCTGGCTTTTTGGTTAGTGCTAGGTTTGTGCCGTTAAAATCTCCGTTCTATCTTTTTTCGTTTTTTGAGTTATTAACGTTTTAATGAAGGTCACCAAAGGTCACGCAGCCCCCCTACAACGCCCAAAAGTCACAAAACTGGGCTTGTTGGTTAGTGCTGCATTTGTGCTAATCTGTGCGCAAAAATGAATGTTTGTGCTGTTTTGGTTTTACAGATATTGCGCATTTTATTTGATGAAACCCCGCCCACTTTGCACACCACATTATTAAATTTTAAAAACAAACATACTATTTGATTGTGCTGCACAATTGAACATTTGTGCCGGTTTGGTTTTTCAGATATTGCGCATTTTATTTGATGATAGCCCACCCTCTTTGCACCGCACATTATCAAATTTTAATAATTTCTACTCTAGCAATGTTTTAATTTGTCTTTTCTCTTTTTATATGGAGCGTGGTGGCTTGCGCAACCACCACTCCACTTTCCTGGGTTCAATACATTTATGAAGTCTGCTTGCAGTGTACCTATTAGTTCTCTTCCTCTCTTTTCTTTGCTATAAACACAATCCCACGAAGGATTGTTTTCTTGCTTATTGAGGCGCTTTGTTTTACAGAGCAGTTGGGCACTGCTACAAGTTATTCAGACTCATATACATATACATTTTTCCTTGACAAATCCAGTGTACTCAGGGAATTGACTTCTAATATTGAATTTCTTGTTACAATTGTATGTGCTTTTTTTGATTCACTGGCTTATTTTCATTTTTGTTGCACTGTTGCTCTTTCACCTTGAGCAACGTGACTGATATCTCCGATATATAGTGAGGGATTTTTACTTGTTTTTCTGATTAAAAGTTAAGTTTTATTCTGTACTGCTTGTTCACCTAGGCATTGACATATAACTCTCCCTTTGTTAGCACCCTTCTTGTGGATCATATGAGTGCGTGTGTGAGCTGCCTGACGGTGTAAACGCGGTGCTTTGCTGCTGTCTGGGAATAGATGTGTACAGGTGTGTGTTACCCTCTGGTGCTGCATGTGTTATATCATTGTCTTGAATGGATCTACAGTAATATGTTTTCTCTAGTCTGAATATTGGTTCTTAGTGCTAATACAAAATGGTCCTGAATTAAATGTTTAAGCAATATGATTCTAGGATACACGTGTTTTTAAAAACATTCATTTCATCATTCAAAAGAATAAAAATAACAAAACACAGTATATGTATATATATACAGTATATTGACACTGGGGACAGTAATCTCAGAAAATCCACTTCACATGCCCGGTGCAAAAAGCTCTCAAAAATATACAATTGCACAAAAGAGAGGCACTCTAGGATTAAAAATAAAACAATAAATTTTATTAAATATAAACAACGTTTCGGCTCCTGCTGAGCCTTTATCAAGGTGATAAAGGCTCAGCAGGAGCAGAAACATCGGATTTTATGTAGTTTATATTCAATAAAATGTATTTTATTTTTAAGTCCTAGAGTGCCTCTCTTTTGTGCAATTGTATGTATATACTGTATATATTATTGCAGAAGCCATCTGCACATCACAGCAATTCAAAGAACTGCATCCCAGAGCCCCTGTGCCGCATTCCCCATATGCAGCAAGGAACTCTGGGTAGGATATGCAAATGACCCCTGTCTCACTTTTATTGCATCCTATATATATATGTGTGCATGTAATATATATATGTGCATGTAATCGGTGTGCAATCTGTTGCCTCCTAGTGAAAAAAGTGTGTGGTGCAAAACAGTACGTAAAAAATGTTTTGCTATCTATTGCCCGTTAGTGGCAAAACGTGCGTGATGCAAACCAGTACAAATGTCCACATTCAGTGTGCTGGGGGATTCTGGTGCTTCGCTGCCACCTTGTGGCTTAGGTTGGAAGAGAAGAAACCACTGTGGTACTCTGCAGAAGTGGCCAAAATAGTGAAGAACAAAAAGATAGCATTCAATAATTATAAAACAACTCAGAGTGAAGAAGATAGGCAAACCTATAAGATTAGGCAGAAAGAGGCAAAGCAATTTATAAGAGCTTCCAAAGCACACGCAGAAGAGAAAATAGCACAGTCAGTAAAAAAGGGGGACAAAACATTTTTTAGATACATAAACGAGAAAAGAAAAGTAAAACAAGGATTAGTTAGATTAAAAACAAAGGAAGGAAGGTATGTAGAAGAGGATAAAAGTCTCGCTGACTGCCTCAATGAAGATTTTTGTTCAGTCTTTGCAGAAGAAAAGGAAGGAAAGGGACCTCAGTTAGGAGGAAACACTAACGAGACAATTACATATCAGTTTACAGAGGAGGAGGTTCTACAGCAGCTGTCTAAAGTAAAGACAAATAAGTCAATGGGGCCTGATGCGATCCACCCTAAATTATTAAAAGAGCTCAGTGATGTAATAGCAAAACCGTTAACAGATTTATTTAACCAATCCTTGCTAACGGGAGTCGTCCCTGAAGACTGGAAATTAGCAAATGTTGTGCCCATTCACAAGAAGGGTAGTAGGGAGGAATCTGGGAACTATAGGCCAGTTAGTTTTACGTCAGTAGTGGGGAAATTAATGGAAACCATGTTAAAGGAAAGGATTGTTGACCATCTAAAAACACATAGATTACAGGACCAGAAACAACATGGGTTTACCTCAGGGAGATCATGCCAAACTAATCTTATTGATTTTTTTGATTGGGTAACAAAAATAATAGACACAGGTGGTGCAGTAGACATTGCTTATTTAGATTTCAGTAAGGCTTTTGATACTGTTCCACATAGAAGGCTTATCAATAAATTGCAATCTTTGAGCTTGGATTCCAATATTGTTAAATGGATTAGGCAGTGGCTGAGTGACAGGCAACAGAGGGTTGTGGTAAATGGAGTTTATTCGGCGCAAGGTCTTGTTACCAGTGGGGTACCTCAGGGGTCAGTACTTGGACCCATTCTATTTAATATTTTTATTAGTGATATTGCAGAAGGTATTAATGGAAAAGTATGTCTGTTTGCTGATGACACAAATATTTGCAACAGGGTTGACGTTCCTGGAGGGATCAGCCAAATGACAAATGATTTAGGTAAACTAAAAAAATGGTCGGAGCTGTGGCAATTGAGTTTTAACGTGGATAAGTGCAAGATAATGCACCTGGGACGTAAAAACCCAAGGGCTGAATATAGAATATTTGATACAGTCCTAACCTCAACATCTGAGGAAAGGGATTTAGGGGTTATTATTTCAGAGGATCTAAAGGTAAGTAGTCAATGTAATAGAGCAGCAGGAAATGCTAGCAGAATGCTTGGTTGTGTAGGGAGAGGTATTAGCAGTAGGAAAAGGGAAGTGCTCATGCCACTGTACAGAGCACTGGTGAGACCTCACTTGGAGTACTGTGTGCAGTACTGGAGACCGTATCTCCAGAAGGATATAGACATCTTAGAGAGAGTTCAGAGAAGGGCTACTAAAATGGTGTACGGCTTGAAGGAGAAAAGTTACCAGGAAAGGCTTAATGATCTTAACATGTACAGCTTGGAAAAAAGACGAGACAGAGGAGATATGATAGAAACATTTAAATACGTAAAGGGAATCCACAAGGTAGAGGAAGGGAGTATATTTAAAAGGAAACAAAGTAGCAAAACAAGAGGATATAGTCTTAGATTAGAGGGGCAAAGGTTTAAAAGTAACATCAGAAAGCATTATTTTACTGAGAGGGTGGTGGATACATGGAACAGTCTTCCAGTTGAAGTGGTAGAGGCCAAAACAGTAATTGAATTTAAGCAGGCATGGGATAGGCATAAGGCTATCCTAAACAAAAGATAAATCCAGGTAAAGTATCCATGTAATTGGGCAGACTAGATGGGCCGAAAGGTTCTTATCTGCCAACATTTTTCTATGTTTCTATGTTGGTAATATGCCCTTTGCTTTAAAGCAGTGGTTCCCAACCGCGGTCCTCAAGCACCCCTAACCAGCCAGATTTTGCAGATCACCTTGAGGAAATGCAGACTGAATCCTGCAATCACTGAGCAGCAAATCATATCACCTGTGCTGTGCTTCAGCTATCTGGAAAACGTGACCAGTTGGGGGTACTTGAGGACCGCAGTTGGGAAACATTGCTTTAAAGCAATGGGCTGTTAACCCCTTAAGGACTGGAGTAATTTTACAACTTCGGCGCTCTTTCGGAAGTGAAGTTTGCTGAAGTTTTTGCTCATCATGTTTAAACGCGGTTTTAAGTCACGTATTATTATACCACCCAGACAAATTATATATCGTTCTTTCCGGCAGACTCGGCAGATTAATAATATATCATAATTATATATGTCATGTCCTGCCAGAATGCTATAACAAAAAATGTAAAAAAATATTGAATTTTCAATAAAATTTCAATCATCCACAGTGTGTAAAGTATTTTTTTTTTTCGCATTTTATTATCCGATCCTTTTGCAGTTATATTCTATGGGGTAGACTTGGGAACCCATTTTTTTTTGGGGGGGGGGAGAAATTACGTGATTTTAGCTAAACCCCCAAAAAAAAAAAACCTTGGTGAAGCATCATTGTTCACATTATAATTTAAATGTGAACAATAATGCTGCATCAAAAAAAAGCACGTTTTTATTTTTTAATTAATTGTTTTATTATTTTTAACACTTTCATTTTACTTTTATCATTGTCATCATTTGATAGCGTTGGAAAGGCCATGCTCTGACCTTTCCAACGATATCAAGCATGACCCCCGAGCTGCCACCGATCAGGAGATAGGGGGGTTCTTTGAACCCCTTTATCTCCTCCATGGGATTTCCTTATTAAATCCCTTTGCAGCTAGGGTCTTCCCCAGTTAACTGACATCATCGCGCATGGAGCGATGAGTCAGTTGATGCGGGGGGGACCCAGAGGTGGGGGCTGCCATCCAAGATGGCGGTCCCCACCGGAAATAGGCCGCGATCGGGCACAAATTAGTGCCCGGTCGCGACCTGGCAACTAAGGGGTTAACCGCCATACATCACTGGAAAGGTCAGGCTATGACCGTTCCAGCGATGCTGGCCACAGCCTATTAGCCCCCAGTGATGGGGAGATAGAGGGATCCGAAGGATCCCTCCCCTCCACGCGCTTCCCCATGGTCCGGCAGGGGATGCGCCTGAAACTGACGTCATCGCGCCAGAGCGACGACGTCAGTGCGCCGGGAGGCTATAAAAAACGCAGATCAGGCTTCATCGAAGCCAGATATGCGTGGGAGCCGCCAGGGAGGTAAGTATAAGCTACGGCTGGGCTCCTAACGCAGAGGACGTTCCATACCGTCCTGCGGCGTTAAAGCCCACTAAATGCAGGATGGCATGGAACGTCCTGCGGCGTTAAGGGGTTAACCTTATCAGAGTTCTGTGCTTGCAGAAAATTGTGAGGATATAAATGCCCCTAATTCCTTATTATGGGTGGATGGTTGATGAACTTGCTTCGTGGTGTCAGGTTCTGCTGTGATCCTACTCCCTCCAAAGCAACAGAAAAAACATAGTGTGTACTGTACACAATTCCATGGGCGTAGTATAATAAAATAGGTACACTCACGTGGTGAGGAGCCTAAGGGGTGTCCGGCTCACTTAGCTCACTCTTTTGACCCATAAAGGTGGCCAAGTCCCTTCCTTTACTCCTCTGCACATCCTGGATCACAGCTGGATCAGCGTCTCAGAACTGGACTGCTCCTGGGTCTCTAGGATCCATCTCTTACAACATAACATACAATCTGGGTCTATTAAACACAAACGCTTGATTGCAGTTCTTGCTGCTAAGGGTGGTCCAACCAGTTATTAGGTTTAAGGGGCAAGCACTTTTTCACACAAGACAATGTGGGTTTGGATTTTGTTTTCCCTTAATAATATAAACTCTAATTTAAAAACTGCATGTTGTGTTTACTTGCGTTATCTTTGACTTATATTTAAATTTGTTTGATGATCCGAAACAATAAAGTGCGACAAATGTGTAAAAAAAAAAAAAAAAAAATCTGAAAGAGGGCCAACACTTTTTCACACAACTGTATGTATATACAGGCTATACTATGTTGATATATGTTTTATTTTGAGGCATACATGGCCATAACAGAGGATTGACTGAATGAAGTTGAGAATCCCACTTTTTAATTGAAGAAAAGCTTTGGAGGAAGCGCTGACCCCTCCACACTAACTCCAGATTTATCTTACTTTGGTGGTTTGGGATATACCACCGAGTGGAGGAGGGTAGCAGCTGATTCAAACATTGAACAGTATTGACTTTTTATATATCTCTATACATATCGGGCTCTATTACATTCTTCATGCTAAAATGGGGATGCTTGGGAGAAAAACTCACGCCTGCAGGTTTCTCATTTGCATCCCTGTTTTAGCGTGATATTACGATGCAGGCGCAGAAAAGCAGCCTGCATCGTAAATCAGCACTAAATTACAGGATGCGCGCGGCAGCGTTAGGCGCCGCCGCGAGCATCCCCTAGATGGAGTCCGTAGGACTTCATTGAGGCAGACGCTGCCGGTCACATGACCTGCCGGGTCTCACGAGATCCGGCAGGTCGGCGTAGTGATCTGCTGAGGGAGACTGGGGGCCTTTTCCCCCCAGTCTCTCCCTGCTCCCAGCGGCCAGAGGAGACGGATGGAGCAGCCGTTTCCGTCGCGGGATGGAAGGTGAGTATTTGATTAATTTGGGGAGATTTTTGGCTGGTGCTGACGGATTCTGCAACAGCGGAATACGTTAGCACTAGGTCCTGGCTGTGGTTAACTGTCGGGTTAACTGCAGTCAGATGGTAATTATGGTTAGTACATTGTAATACTAACGCTAAGTAACACTTTGCGCTCCCCATGTTAAGCAAAGGGAGCGCAAAGTACAGTAACCTCGCTCTGAAAAGTGCAAGATCCAAATTGCTAATGGATTGTAATATGGTGCGCCCACGCTAGAGCCACCAATGCTAACGTTAACGCTCACACAGGTGAGCGCTAACGTTAGCGCCAAGAATGTAATAGTGCCTATCATCTTTTATTTTTTACATTTTTAAAGGAACCGCTAGGTGGCGCCGAAGATACAGAACCACCACATTGTGTATGTATATTTGTTATTCTGTCTCTCCCATTGTACAGCGCTACGAAACCTGTTGGCACTTTATAAATACTTGTAACTGTAACTTTAACTGTAGTCAATAGGAAGAGCCAAGGTCAGTACATGGGGAATAATCAGCACAGCAAGGGTTAAAGCACAGAGAGTGGTCAGCAAGAATAGCCATAGTCGATACATTGAGAATCTGAAAAGAAGCAGAAAAAGTTAAGGCGGGGTGGAGGAAACATAGAAATACAAGGCAAGGACAAGCTTAATAAAATAAATGCTAGGTAGGAGCAGGACAGGATTAGATCCGAACAAAATTCTGTGCAATTTCAGACCAATTTGCCTATTCACTAAGCAGTCAAATACTGGCAAATTGACAGCAAAATACGATGAAATTCACCGCAGTTCGCTGCAATTTGTAGTTGTTCAGGAGTAGGGATGAGCTGTTCGGTTCGGACGGTTCGGAGTTCGGACCGAACTTAGCCTGTTCGGTCTGCTCGCGAACTCCGAACATTTCCGGGTGTTCGCCGCATGTTCGACCATAATGCACCACAATGCACTTTCCCACTGGCCTGAAGCTCGTAATTGGCTACAGCCTTGCACCTGACCACAGGTCTGGTGCAAGACAGCTTCAACACTATGCCAATCACGGCTCAGAGTCCTGATTGGGTAAATTTTGCCCAATCATGGGCTCACAGAGCTAGGTCCCGCAGCACACTATATAAGGTTTCCACGCAGCGCTTCTGCATGCATTTGAGAGGAGATTTCATAGGAGATTGTTGTTTTGTGTTCTTACTGCCGGTCTGCCACGCTACTGGGGGGGTCTGGAGGGGGTCTCATTTCTACCAAATATCTGGGAATTGAGGTGATCTGTGTCTTGTCACTGCCAGCAAGTATTTTGGGGGTCACAAATTTCTACAAAACATTTGGGAATTGAGGTGATCTTCTGTGTCTTGTCACACAGCCAGTACCACGCAGTATTTTGGGGGTCACTAATTTCTACAAAACATTTGGGAATTGAGGTGATCTGTGTCTTGTCACTGCCAGCAAGTATTTTGGGGGTCACAAATTTCTACAAAATATTTGGGAATTGAGGTGATCTGTGTCTTGTCACACAGCCAGTACCACGCAGTATTTTGGGGGTCATAATTTCTACAAAACATTTGGGAATTGAGGTGATCTGTGTCTTGTCACACAGCCAGTGCCACGCAGTATTTTGGGGGTCACTAATTTTTACTAAATATCTGGGAATTGAGGTGATCTGTCTCTTGTCACTGCCAGCAAGTATTTTGGGGTCACTAATTTCTACAAAATATTTGGGAATTGTTATAATCCGTGTGTTCTCACTGGCTGCCACCCATCAGGGGGTCTCACTGATTTATAGGAGGTTTCTGAGATTTGTAATCTGTGTCTTCTCACTGCCACCCATCAGGGGGTCCCACATACTTCTAGCAGATTTATGCGAATTGTAATCTGTGGCTTCTCACTGCCACCCATCAGGGGGTCACACTGATTTATAGGAGGTTTCTGAGATTTGTAATCTGTGTCTTCTCACTGCCACCCATCAGGGGGTCACACTGATTTATAGGAGGTTTCTGAGACTTGTAATCTGTGGCTTCTCACTGCCACCCATCAGGGGGTCACACTGATTTATAGGTTTCTGAGACTCGTAATCTGTGTCTTCTCACTGCCACCCATCGGGGGGGTCACACTGATTTATAGGAGGTTTCTGAGACTTGTAATCTGTGGCTTCTCACTGCCACCCATCAAGGGGTCACACTGATTTATAGGAGGTTTCTGTGATTTGTAATCTGTGGCTTCTCACTGCCACCCATCAGGGGGGTCACACTGATTTATAGGAGGTTTCTGAGATTTGTAATCTGTGGCTTCTCACTGCCACCGATCAGGGGGTCACACTGATTTACAGGAGGTTTCTGAGACTTGTAATCTGTGGCTTCTAACTGCCACCCATCAAGGGGTCACACTGATTTATAGGAGGTTTCTGAGACTTGTAATCTGTGTCTTCTCACTGCCACCCATCAGGGGGTCCCACTTACTTCTACCAAATTTATGCGAATTGTAATCTGTGGCTTCTCACCAGAGCCGTAGCTAGCTCCTTTTGCACCCGAGGCAAGAATAGAAAATTGTGCCCCCCACACACAATATTTTTAGAGGTTATTTAGAGGAAAATAGGTAATAAGTAACAAAATTAATAATCCTAAATAACGTTAGTCTCCCCTGTGTTAGTCAGCAGAGGCGGCTCCAGATTTGGTGAGGCCTTAGGCAAAGCTCAGTTATGAGGCACCTCAGGGCCAGAGACCAAGCTATTCCCAGATGTTTTAGAGGACCGTGTGTATCACAGAGCTCCACAGCAATAACACTCCCAGTAATATGCAGTGTGTATGAGCGTATCACAGAGCTCCACAGCAATAACACTCCCAGTAATATGTAGTGTGTATGAGCGTATCACAGAGCTCCACAGCAATAACACTCCCAGTAATATGCAGTGTGTATTAGTGTATCACAGAGCTCCACAGCAATAACACTCCCAGTAATATGCAGTGTGTATGAGCATATCACAGAGCTCCACAGCAATAACACTCCCAGTAATATGCAGTGTGTATGAGTGTATCACAGAGCTCCACAGCAATAAAACTCACGCTCATACACACCGCACATTACTGTGAGTTTTATTGCTGTGGAGCTCTGTGATACAGTAATGTGCGGTGTGTATGAATGTATCACAGAGCTCCACAGAAATAAAACTCACAGTAATGTGTATCGATTGGGTAGTGAACATGAGAGCGTTGTGGACTGGGCAGAGAGCTGGGGGGCAGAACTGGGGGGTAGAGATGTGGGGGTAGAGCTTGGGGGCAGAGAGCTGGGGGTAGAGCGTGGGGGGCTGGGGCATAGAGAGCTGGAGGGCAGAGAGCTGGGGGTAGAGCTTGGGGGGCTGGGGTAGAGATGTGGGGGTAGAGCTTGGGGGGCTGGGGTAGAGATGTGGGGGTAGAGCTTGGGGGGCTGGGGTAGAGATGTGGGGGGTAGAGCTTGGGGGGCTGGGGTAGAGATGTGGGGGTAGAGCTTGGGGGGCTGGGGTGTAGACAGCTGGGTGAAAGATGCTAAAGAGGGGGTAGAGAGCTGGGTAGGTAGAGCTAATGAGGGGGAGCTGGGAGGGGGGGGGGAGCTGCAGGAGAGGGGGCTGTTTGAGGGGAGAGCAGCTGGGGGTGATCTTACCTAAGAGGTGTCCCCCTGGCTGCAGCTGCAGTGCTTTGCTCTCCTGCTTCTTTTCCCTGCTCCCTCCCTTCCACGTGGTGTGGTGTGGGGACAGGAAGTCTTGCAGGAGGATGGGAGGAGCAGCCGGAAGGGGCCTCACTCAGCAGCTGAGTGAGACACCTTCTGCCGGCTCCTTCCAGGGCCGGACTGGGAATAAAAAGCAGCCCATGAAAAAAAAATTTAGACCAGCCCCATATTGTGATAAGTGCAAACGAAAAGGATACTAATGGTAAGATATGAAAGTAAAATCCATCTGTCACAGCAGCCCATGGTCTCATGGTTGGGAACAAGGTGTTCTCATTACAACCAGTACTCTTATTATAGTTAAACTCTCAGCCATCAAATTCATTATATACTGTATATAAATCCCTAGAGTATAGTCCTTTTTTATTGGACTAACGTTACATTTATAAGTCAAGCTTTCAAGTGTATGCATAGAAACATAGAAACATAGAAACATAGAAAAATGTCGGCAGATAAGAACCTTTCGGCCCATCTAGTCTGCCCAATTACATGGATACTTAACCTGGATTTACATCTCTTCTTCAGGCCTAATACAAAATTAATGTAGGGTGATATCCCACAAATAACAGATATGTGCAGAATAAATTGGCCAATCACAAGGATTTGGAAATTATTTTGCCCATCATCCTCCAGTTGTAGCTGTGGGTGTATCAGCTACAACTGGAAGATGATGGGCGAATTAATTTCCAAATCCTTGTGAGTGGCCAATTTATTCTGCGCATATCTGTTATTTGTGGGATATCACCCTACGTTCATTTTGTATTATCCTTTTAGATTATATCCCTGTTTTTTAGCTCTTCTTCAGGCCTGAAAGCTTCATTAAAATCTACTTAAAATATTAATACATTTAATAGTACATTATTAAATAATAGACATGTTACCGTCTCTTCTGCTTAATGTTTTTGGAGGATGGGGGTCCAATCCATGATGGTCCAGTGGGCAAAGTGGCATATATTTGGACTCCCTGGTGGTCCATTGAGAGTCATGAGTCTGGCCATTCAGCCTAATCCCCGGCAGTCCTGGTGGGAGACCAACACGGCCTTTACTTCCATCAAGCACAGATCGCATTGTGTCTCTCATGCTGAACTTGCTTAGTGAGCAGTGCGGGCCTTAGTGTGTGGCCAGGAGCAAGGTAAAATGTGGGGCAACTTTTTTTCCCCCACACATTGATAGAGACATACAGGGTTATTCAGAGAAAGGTGAAAATCAGGAGAATTGGCAAAAGACGAGAACAATCTACACCAAATAGCCGATTTGGAAAGTGATATAAATGGGAGGATTTTTCTGGTTTGACTATTGTGACCTAGAATTTTCACTTCTCCAGTCATTCTCCTGAGTTTCACTTCTCTGTGAATAACCCTGTTAGAGACCGTGAGACACGCAGCGTTACAGAGACACTTTATGAGAAACACTGACAGGCACACACACATATTAACACGGACACAGAAACATATGAAATGGGAACAGTGACGAAGAGGAACACTGATACGCACAGCGACTGAAACAGAGACACAGATATTCAACTCATACCACCATAAAGCCCTACTGGCCAACAAGGACCACCCCAAACCAAGTAGGCTGCAACAACTCATATCCACCCTGATCATCCAAAGCCCCCATGAATGCAACCTGACAAAATATCAAATAAAGGCCCTAATTAACGATTCCAGGGAAAACTATATCAGAGAATGGAGACATGATATAGCAAACTCCAAGAAACTCACCATTTACCAATCCTTACAGAGGGAATACAAACTGGCCCCATACCTGGAGGTACTACAAGACCCCAAGGACAGACAGATCCTGAGCCGGTACAGACTGAGCGCCCACAGCCTGGAAATTGAATCAGGGCGGCATAGACAGACCTACAAGCCCAGGGAGAACAGACTGTGCCAGCATTGTGACCAGGGGGCCTGGAAGATGAGGTCCACTTCCTCCTACAGTGCCCCAAATACTCAGCACTGAGGGACACTCACTTCCAGAGACTCTCCACTCTCATCCCGGACTTCACCTCTATAGAAGAGACGAGGAAACTCCACATCATGAAGAGGAGCCGGCAGTGAAAATATCTGCCCAATACGTCGCAGAATGTCACAGACTGAGAGGAACATGAGAGATCCCGGACTTATAAATCCCCAACAAGGACTCGCCCCCACCCCCCTTCACATTATCCCTTACCCCTGATAATGTCCATGGACTTGCCCATTCCCCCCATATATATGTCCCACTACCCCCCTTCCTCCCCATATGCTTTGGCAATGCTAAAATGTATTTGGTCCTGCCAATAAAGCTTGATTTGATTTGATTTGATATTCGCTGACACCCACTGATATGTACACAAGGACTCCCAACAAACAGACACACAGAGACTGACATACTCCCAATTACTATGAAAGACACAAAAGAGACTGATGGAGACAAAAGTCACTGACAGAGGCAGTATGACCGTCCTTAAAACACACTGACAGAGGCAGTATGACCGTCCTTAAAACACACTGACAGCAAAACACACAGTTACAAGTTTTTATAAAGCGTTAACAAGTTCCACAGCGCTGTACAAGGGGTGAGACAGATAACAACTATACATACAAGTAAAACACAGAAAGTCACAGAGACACACAGACATTTATAAGGACAGACATCTAAAGGTCTTGAGTGACTGTACTTGCCCCTGTCTGCCGGCCCTCCTCTGAACACTGCATTGAGATACAGACATGGCAGCTTGTATGACTGCAAGGCACGCATGTCCTAGTAACAGACACAGCTTCTGCAGAACTTCTTGGGATGTAAAAGTCTTCAACTATGTCCCTGTGAAACTCTAGCATGTCTCAATACATGCAGGTGGTGGTGGGTGAGGTGAGGCCGGCCTGTTACAGCATTGAGGTCCCCTAATATTCCTCTTCCATGGGGTATTGCAGCTGTGCCGGCAGAGGGGGGGGGGCGGCCTCATTATTCATGTAAAACTCCCCCCATTAATGAGACAACTTCTAGAAGAATAAGATTCATTTTGGGCACATGTAGCCATAAAATGGAAACAGCAGGATTTGCTTCAGTAATGATTAACCCCTGGGGAAACCAGTAACAATCCAGCTGGAATCCCTAAACTGAATTTAGTGAATAATCCCAAAATCCCTTCAAAACCAGGAATGTAACCCATGTGAAGGTGTGAAGGGCTGCTCTGCCTCCTGGGCATCACATGAGGAGACAGCTCTGCCCAGCCCTCTCACTCCATCCTATCACTGCATGGCTCCAATGGATCCTGCAAGAGCTCTGGACCCCTGGGACATGCTGCAAGCAATGTGCTGGGGATGCAGCATAGGTGGCAGCCATGTATTTCTTACTTACCTGTGTCCTCATGGCAGCAGGTTTCCCCCACATGTGCCAGAGGTTTGCCGCTCAGAGCTGTCAGTTCCTTCCACTTCCCTTCATGTGCAGATTACAGACTGGCCTCTAGGTGCTAGAGCCCCGCCCACCCCTGTATACCATTGGAGAGCAGAGCTGCACAGTCTGACTCATGCCTGTCACTCACACACTGCCCCTGCTTGCTTCCTTCCTTGGTGGAGCTGAAGGGGGGGAGGGAGCACTCTCAACCAGACTTGCTCAATATGTGGGACAGTAAACCCTGCTGGGCGGGGCCAGACACCCGACACCTTCTGCACACGCAAAAAGTGTGTCTGTTGGTGATTGGGATTTTGGCGCCCCCTGCGTAAATCAGCAGCCTGCGGCTTAAAAAAAAAAAAAAACGGGATTCCTCTGATTTTCTTTCTGCCTGCTCCTGCGCCCCATTGCAGCTGTGCCCGAGGCGAGTGCCTCACTGGCCTCACCCTCCCTACGGCCCTGCTTCTCACTGCTACCCATCAGAGGGTCCCACATACTTCTATCAGATTTATGCGAATTGTAATCTGTGGCTTCTCACTGCCACCATCAGGGGGTCACACTAATTTATAGGAGGGAATTGTAATCTGTGTCTTGTCACTGGCTGCCAGCTATCAGGGTGTCTCACTGAGTTATACCAGAGTTCTGTAAATCGTTAATCTTTATACCAGAGTTGAATCAGAGTTCTATATATATTTAATCTATATATCACTCACTATGTCTGAAAGAACAAAAAGGACAGGCAGACACTCCCAGACACAGATAAGAGGGCAAGCAGCCCCTGTGTCGGGAGGCTGTGCCTCTGGTCGTGGTGGACGTGGTGCATCCTCTGCAGGGGCACACTTGTCCTTTCTAACTGGTGCTGGCCTTCTTCTTAAGCAGCAGCAACATACAGAGGATTTGGTGGATTGGCTAACCAGGCCATCCTCATCCTCCGAGTCCTCTGCCAGCCAGGCTTCTAGTGCTTTACAGTCCACCTCAGCTGCCAAAGCATCTAATGCAGCCTCCATGTCCACAGCTACTCCTGCCGTAGCCTCGCTATCACACATGGAGGAGTCAGCTGAATTGTTTGACTACAATGAGAGTGACATGCTGCTTGAGGATGCGCAGCAAGTACAGTGCTCTGATTCAATCTCTGAGGTTGAGGAAGGGAGTATAATCAACCTAGAGGAAGGGGGTGCCAGTGATGACACACAAATAACTGGCACTCATGTTGCCCCAGCAGCTGCAGCATACTGCCAAGTTGGCTCCAGTGACGAGGAGATAGGGGATGATGATGACAATGATGATGAGGTCACTGACTCCACCTGGGTGCCTGATCGAACAGAGGAATCAAGTGAGGAGGAGGGGGAGGAGGAGGAGGCACAGCAAACACAAGGCACAACATCCTCTATGACCAACCGTAGCACTAGCCAGTCCAAGGCATCAGATGTCAGAGCTGCTCCGGTGCACAGCGCTATAGTCTCAAAGCAAACATGCAGGAACTCTGCTGTCTGCTGGGAGTTCTTTAAGAAATGTGCAGCAGACCCCACCGTTGCTATTTGTAATCTATGTCAGATGAGGCTTAAGCGTGGGAAAGACACCGGACACTTGGGTACCACGTGCTTGAGGCGACATATGACCTCCTGCCACGCATCCCGTTGGCGCAAAACTTTGCGTAGGTCTTCCCCCTCATCTGTCTCTACCCCCACTGTATGTCCTGCCATGTCATTGCCTACAACCTCCACTGACAGGGATGATGCTACAGTAATGGATGTACCAGGTCCTTCCTCACAATGTGACAGCATCCCATCAGCTGAAGATTTGCATTGTCAGATTACGTTGCCACAGCTGCTGCAGCGTAAGAAAAAATATAGTCCCAACCATCCCCAAGCACAGCGTCTAAATGCCAGATTAGCAAAATTACTCGCATTGCAGCTGCTGCGTTTCCAGCTGGTGGACTCTGCTCCGTTCCGTGAATTTGCTGAATGTGCTGTACCACAGTGGCAGGTTCCAAAACGCCATTACTTTTTACGCAAGGCCATTCCAGCACTATACCAGCACGTGAAAGACAATGTTATCGAGTCATTGGGAAAGGCAGTCAGCAGCAAGGTGCATGTGACTTTAGACACGTGGTCCAGCAAGCATGGACAGGATCGTTACATTTGATTCATGGCACACTGGGTAACTCTGATTGCAGCTGGGAAGGATCCAAGACGGGGCTCTGTACTGGAGTTTGTTAATCCACCACGCCTCCAGAAAGCTGCTTGTATTAGGTCTGTCTGCTCCACCACCACCACCTCTCCCTCTTCCTCCTCCTCCTCCTCCTCCTCCTTCTCTGTCTCTGGTGAAGTGGCAGTTAAACCAACGCCTGACAGGGTCTACGCAATGGCTGAAGCAAAAAGAAGCCATACTATGCTTCAGCTGGTTTGTTTAGGGGACAGGAGCCACACCGGGCCAGAAATTCTGTCAGCTCTGCAGGGCCAGGTGCAAAGATGGTTAACACCACGCCAGCTGAAGCTGGGAATGATCGTCTGTGATAATGGCAGCAACCTTCTCTCCACCCTACGCAATGGTAAATTGACACAAGTACCATGCCTAGCACACGGCCTAAATCTAGTGGTACAGCGTTTCCTAACCAAGTACCCAGGGATGCCAGAGCTTCTCAGCCAGGCCAGAAAAGTCTGCAGCCACTTCAGACGGTCATTCAGAGTAACTAGGTCTTCATGCTTTAGGATGGACGATCGCGCATGCGCGCTTGGTTTCTGCTCAGTCGGATCCCGGAAGCCGGCGTGGGACACATCCTGGCTCTCCTTCTCTGAGCTGAAGACCGGAACCAGGGAGCGACGCGCCACGAGGGACCTCGGTTGAGTATACAGAGTGTCCCAACATGGCGGCCGCGGTCCAGCCGCGGCGTGGGGCATGACAGTGGGTCACTAATTTCTACAAAATATTTGGGAATTGTTATAATCCGTGTGTTCTCACTGGCTGCCACCCATCAGGGGGTCTCACTGATTTATAGGAGGCTTCTGAGACTTGTAATCTGTGTCTTCTCACTGCCACCCATCAAGGGGTCTCACTGATTTATAGGAGGTTTCACTGCCACCCATCAAGGGGTCTCACTGATTTATAGGAGGTTTCACTGCCACCCATCAAGGGGTCTCACTGATTTATAGGAGGTTTCACTGCCACCCATCAAGGGGTCTCACTGATTTATAAGAGGTTTCTGAGACTTGTAATCTGTGACTTCTCACTGCCACCCATCAAGGGGTCTCACTGATTTATAAGAGGTTTCACTGCCACCCATCAAGGGGTCTCACTGATTTATAAGAGGTTTCACTGCCACCATCAAGGGGTCTCACTGATTTATAAGAGGTTTCACTGCCACCCATCAAGGGGTCTCACTGATTTATAAGAGGTTTCACTGCCACCCATCAAGGGGTCTCACTGATTTATAAGAGGTTTCACTGCCACCCATCAAGGGGTCTCACTGATTTATAGGAGGTTTCACTGCCACCCATCAAGGGGTCTCACTGATTTATAGGAGGTTTCACTGCCATCCATCAAGGGGTCTCACTGATTTATAAGAGGTTTCACTGCCACCCATCAAGGGGTCTCACTGATTTATAAGAGGTTTCTAAGATTTGTAATCTGTGGCTCTTCACTGCCACCCATCAAGGGGTCTCACTGATTTATAAGAGGTTTCACTGCCACCCATCAAGGGGTCTCACTGATTTATAAGAGGTTTCTAAGATTTGTAATCTGTGGCTTTTCACTGCCACCCATCAAGGGGTGTTACTGTTTTATAGGAGGTTTCACTGCCACCCATCAAGGGGTCTCACTGATTTATAAGAGGTTTCCCTGCCATCCATCAAGGGGTCTCACTGATTTATAAGAGGTTTCTGAGACTTGTAATCTGTGGCTTCTCACTGCCACCCATCAAGGGGTCTCACTGATTTATAAGAGGTTTCACTGCCACCCATCAAGGGTCTCACTGATTTATAAGAGGTTTCACTGCCACCCATCAAGAGGTCTCACTGATTTATAAGAGGTTTCTGAGATTTGTAATCTATGGCTTTTCACTGCCACCCATCAAGGGGTCTCACTGATTTATAAGAGGTTTCTGAGACTTGTAATCTGTGGCTTCTCACTGCCACCCATCAAGGGGTCTCACTGATTTATAAGAGGTTTCTGAGATTTGTAATCTGTGGCTTTTCACTGCCACCCATCAAGGGGTCTTACTGTTTTATAGGAGGTTTCACTGCCACACATCAAGGGGTCTCACTGATTTATAAGAGGTTTCACTGCCACCCATCAAGGGGTCTCACTGATTTATAAGAGGTTTCCCTGCCATCCATCAAGGGGTCTCACTGATTTATAAGAGGTTTCTGAGACTTGTAATCTGTGGCTTCTCACTGCCACCCATCAAGGGATCTCACTGATTTATAAGAGGTTTCACTGCCACCCATCAAGGGTCTCACTGATTTATAAGAGGTTCACTGCCACCCATCAAGGGTCTCACTGATTTATAAGAGGTTTCTGAGATTTGTAATCTATGGCTTTTCACTGCCACCCATCAAGGGGTCTCACTGATTTATAAGAGGTTTCTGAGACTTGTAATCTGTGCTTCTCACTGCCACCATCAAGGGGTCTCACTGATTTATAAAAGGTTCTGAGATTTGTAATCTGTGGCTTTTCACTGCCACCCATCAAGGGGTCTTACTGTTTTATAGGAGGTTTCACTGCCACCCATCAAGGGGTCTCACTGATTTATAAGAGGTTTCACTGCCACCCATCAAGGGGTCTCACTGATTTATAAGAGGTTTCTGAGACTTGTTATCTGTGGCTTCTCACTGCCACCCATCAATGGGTCTCACTGCTTTATAAGAGGTTTCACTGCCACCCATCAAGGGTCTCACTGATTTATAAGCGGTTTCACTGCCACCCATAAAGAGGTCTCACTGATTTATAAGAGGTTTCTGAGATTTGTAATCTATGGCTTTTCACTGCCACCCATCAAGGCGTCTCACTGATTTATAAGAGGTTTCTGAGACTTGTAATCTGTGGCTTCTCACTGCCACCCATCAAGGGGTCTCACTGATTTATAGGAGGTTTCACTGCCACCCATCAAGGGGTTTCACTGATTTATAAGAGGTTTCACTGCCACCCATCAAGGGGTCTCACTGATTTATAAGAGGTTTCTGAGATTTGTATTCTGCGACTTTTCACTGCCACCCATCAAGGGGTCTTACCATAGGCGACTCTACAGGGGGGCAAGGGGGGGCAATTGCCCCCCCTAGGTTATTTCTTGCCCCCCATGTGCCTCCCCCACCAAAAATCAGCATCCAGCTTCCCACACTTCTTCGGACCAACATATCTCCGTAGCTATGCATCGTATATGGATGAACTAGGTGTCATTTGAAAGGGCAGATTCTGGCCTTTCCAATGATACCCCACATGACTATATTCAGTATGATGTAAAGTCATAAAACATCAAATAAAAATGTGCACTTAAACGTAAACATTTTCACAGGGTTGAAATGGCTCAGCAGTGAAATGGTTAATGTTCAGACTATACATTACATTGTGTATTACGTTAGTTTATGCCTTGGTTTAGTTGTATATTAAGGGTTAATGGGCAGGCTTCATCCCTCACAGTATACATTTGTTTTTTCCTTGATTAATGGCATTTTAGGGGTTAATGGGTTGGCTACATGTCTCAGTGTATTCATTTCATGTTTTTAGGGGTTAAGGGGTAGCTAAATGCCACATTGTTTATTATTTTTATTGCATTTCTCTGGTTTAAGGCATTTTAGGGGTTATTATGGAAGTTAGAATCTAAAGGGTCTAATGATCTGTAGATCCTCTGCTTTCCGTCACATTTCGGGGAATTTATTTTGCAGAAAATAAGGTGAATTCCCTATTTAGCGAATGGTCACTGTAATTTGCTAAAAGTGGAGTCGCTGAAGCAGTTATCAGACATTCAGCGAAAACTGCCAAATTGCATCAAATAAAATATTGAATTTAAGTATCAGGTTAGTACAACAAAAAGGCATCATTGCATCACATTACTCTGGGGTTTTGTAATCTTATTTAATATATACTTATTTAGGGCACTATTACCTGGTGTGAGCTAACCCTTGCGTCGGCGTGATTTTGCGTTAGCGCCAGGTTAATTCAGTCTAGCGCCTGACCAACAGATCGTTTGCCTCACGCTACAAATGGGAAAAATCACTTAGCGCGTCGCTATTAGCGATTTGTACCGCGAGCTTACTGTACTTTCCGCGTCCTATACTTAACACAGGGAGTGCTAGATATCTTTACAGATCACTTGGTGCCAGCACTAAATTTTTTGAGGTGCACTAATTGCAACATTTTACCTACTGCTCAGCCCTGGTGCTAACTCCAAAAAAACTGAAAAAACAGGTCCTCGTCCAAAATTAACAGGCAATTGAAAGGAATGCAACACAGGTGTTCTCTTGGCCCCATACACCATAGTAATGGATATGGTCAGCAATGTCGCTGCTGTTGCAGTCGGCTCTATTATAAATGTATCCTTTATCCCCATATATCCTAATTCTAATATATTGCCTAATTTTAAACATTTTATGCTGGCGGCTATTCATAGTATGTAAGCAGTTGATTATTAGGGTGACTGTGTGGACCATGTTTAAAGGAACACATGGATAAGTCTTGCCCTGAAACATGTATTGTTTATATGCTGTAGCAGGGAAATTTTTGTCGCTCACCTGGCCTTCCTTTTGGATCTATTAAATGCAGTGTAATGATTCTACATGCTGCTGGGAGGCATTTATCATGCAATGCCCATCAGCCTTAATATATGTGTGCATCAAAACATGGATGATATGGCCACCGTGGAGGATTTTAATAATGCAGGAGCGAGAGGTTATTCACTGAATGTGTTCATATTCAAGCTTGTGAGGGTGGGGGATAGATATGGAAAATAAAAAACGTTCTATCCTGTACACAACCGCATTAGCGCTGGGTCTCAACTTGGGTTTTAGAGTTTCCCTAGCGTGCGCCAAACGACCTTGTTCATGGACTACTGCAGTCAAGGTGATCTGTTAGTAGGTCGTCAGGCACTAACAGGGTTATTCAGAAAGCGGTGAATAGCAGGAGAATGACTGGAGAATGGAAAATTCTAGGTCAAAATAGCCGATTCTTTGACCAAGAATTTTCTATTCTCCAGTCATTCTCCTGCTTTTCACCTCTCTCTGAATAACCCTTTAAGTTTAAGCGACTCGCACTAAATTTTTCCTTTAGTGATGGTGTTTTAGCTCACACCAGGTGATAGGGCCCTTACTTTTATTCAGTGGTATGATTTAGTGGGGAAAATTATTAGTGCCCCCCAGTTTTGACTGCGGTATCTTCTGTGCCCCCCCTAAATATTGTTCCTAGAGTCGCCACTGGGTCTTACTGATTTATAAGAGGTTTCTGAGACTTGTAATCTGTGGCTTCTCACTGCCACCCATCAAGGGGTCTCACTTATTTATAAGAGGTTTCTGAGACTTGTAATCTGTGGCTTCTCACTGCCACCCATCAAGGGGTCTCACTGATTTATAAGAGGTTTCTGAGACTTGTAATCTGTGGCTTCTCACTGCCACCCATCAGGGGGTCTCACTGATTTATAGGAGGTGTCTGAGATTTGTAATCTGTGTCTTGTCACTGGCTGCCAGCTATCAGGGTGTCTCACTGAGTTATACCAGAGTTCTTTAAATCTTTAATCTTTATACCAGAGTTGAATCAGAGTTCTGTATATATTTATTCTATATATCACTCACCATGTCTGAAAGAACAAAAAGGACAGGCAGACGCTACCAGACACAGATAAGAGGGAAAGCAGCCCCTGTGTCGGGAGGCTGTGCCTCTGCTCGTGGTGGACGTGGTGCATCCTCTGCAGGGGCACTCTTGTCCTTTCTAACTGGTGCTGGCCGTCTTCTTAAGCAGCAGCAACATACAGAGAATTTGGTGGATTGGCTAACCAGGCCATCCTCATCTTCCAAGTCCTCTGCCAGCCAGGCTTCTAGTGCTTTACAGTCCACCTCAGCTGCCAAAGCATCTAATGCAGCCTCCATGTCCACAGCTACTCCTGCCGTAGCCTCGCTATCACACACGGAGGAGTCAGCTGAATTGTTTGACTACTAGGCTTGTGCACCGATTTTTTTTTTCAGTTCGATTCGGTTCGATTTGTTCGGATGTTTAAAATTTTCGATTCGGCTCGTTTCGACCGATTTCTGTTTCGATTCGGTTCGGCTCGTTTTTTGTGTACATTTTTTTTCGGAATATCGACCATTTTTCGTGTTTTCGGGTCACTTTGCTTGTTTTTTGTATCGCGTTTTCGTGATTTCGGAAATTTTCGTTTTTTCGGAACGTCTGTTCGCCTCGTTTCAAAGTGTCTAACTCTATTCGTTTTGACGTAAACTACTATAGTTTACTTTTTTTATACTTTATATCTTTTTTTATAATAAATTTTTGGTTTGTTTTTCGGATCCGATAATTCATTCCGTCGATATGATAATTCTGGCGATTCTATCGTGTTTTTTTTTATTAAATAAAGATCCTTTTTTTCTTATGAATATACATTTCACAACTTTATTTAATCATATTAAAATGGTATGAAAGCCAAGGAACAAAAAAAATGTACAAAACGATTTAAAAAACGCTAAACTGACCCGAATGCCACAAGAAACAAGTGATACGCATTTACAAATACAAAATTTACAGAATCAGCGATATAACCGATAATAGTTAAATATACGATGTCCAGAATTACCGAAATGGAACCGAAATCACGAATGGAACCGAAATCATGAATAGAGCAAAAATAAATTTCGATTTGACCATTTCAAGTCCATTCGAAAAAATCCAAAATTTTTTCGTTTCGGCTCGGAAAACTTTTCCGATCTGTCGGTTTTCGGGTCCGACCCGATTCGGAAATTCGGCCGAATCCGAAGACACGAATCGGGAAATTTCGTGAAAATTCCGAAATTCCGAAACCCGAAACGCACATCCCTATTGACTACAAAGAGAGTGACATGCTGCTTTAGGATGCGCAGCAAGTACAGTGCTCTGATTCAATCTCTGAGGTTGAGGAAGGGAGTATAATCAACCTAGAGGAAGGGGGTGCCAGTGATGACACACAAATAACTGGCACCCATGTTGCCCCAGCAGCTGCAGCATACTGCCAAGTTGGCTCCAGTGACGAGGAGATAGGGGATGATGATGACAATGATGATGAGGTCACTGACTCCACCTGGGTGCCTGATCGAACAGAGGAATCAAGTGAGGAAGAGGGGGAGGAGGAGGCACAGCAAACACGAGGCACAACATCCTCAATGACCAACCGTAGCACTAGCCAGTCCAAGGCATCACATGTCAGAGCTGCTCCGGTGCAGAGCGCTGTTGTCTCAAAGCACACACACAGGAACTCTGCTGTCTGCTGGGAGTTCTTTAAGAAATGTGCAGCAGACCCCACCGTTGCTATTTGTAATCTATGTCAGATGAGGCTGAAGCGTGGGATAGACACCGGACACTTGGGTACCACGTGCTTGAGGCGACATATGACCTCCTGCCACACATCCCATTGGCGCAAAGCTTTGCGTAGGTCCTCCTCCTCCTCCTCATCTGTCTCTACCCCCACTGTATGTCCTGCCATGTCATTGCCTACAACCTCCACTGACAGGGATGATGCTACAGTAATGGATGTACCAGGTCCTTCCTCACAATGTGACATCATCCCAGCAGTTGAAGATTTACGCAGTCAGATTACGTTGCCACAGCTGCTGCAGCATAAGAAAAAATATAGTTCCAACCATCCCCAAACCCAGCATCTAAATGCCAGCTCAGCAAAATTACTCGCATTGCAGCTGCTGCCTTTCCAGCTGGTGGACTCTGCTCCCTTCCGTGAATTTGCTGAATGTGCTGTACCACAGTGGCAGGTTCCAAAACGCCATTACTTTTTACGCAAGGCCATTCCAGCACTATATCAGCACGTGAAAGACAATGTTATCCAGTTATTGGGAAAGGCAGTCAGCAACAAGGTGCATGTGACTTTAGACACGTGGTCCAGCACGCATGGACAGGGTCGTTACGTTTCACGACAGACTGGGTAACTTTGATTGCAGCTGGGAGGGATCCAAGACAGGGCTCTGTGCTGGAGCTTGTTCATCCACCACGTCTCCACAAAGCTGTTTGTATGAGGTCTGTCTGCTCCACCACCACCACCTCTCCCTCTTCCTCCTCTTTCTCTGTCTCTGGCGAAGTGGCAGTTAAACCAACGCCTGACAGGGTCTACGCAATGGCTCAAGCAAAAAGAAGCCATACTGTGCTTGAGCTGGTTTGTTTAGGGGACAGGAGCCACACCGGGCCAGAAATTCTGTCAGCTCTGCAGGGCCAGGTGCAGAGATGGTTAACACCACGCCAGCTTGAGCTGGGAATGATCGTCTGTGATAATGGCAGCAACCTTCTCTCCGCAAGGGTAAATTGACGCATGTACCATGTCTAGCACACGTCCTAAATCTAGTGGTACAGCGTTTCCTAACCAAGTACCCAGGGCTGCCAGAGTTTCTCAGCCAGGCCATAAAAGTCTGCAGCCACTTCAGACGGTCATTCCCAGCAAGTGTTCGCCTGGCAGAAATTCAAAGAGAATTCCACCTTCCCACAAACCGTCTGATCTGTGACATGCCCACCAGGTGGAACTCGACATTAGCAATGCTGCAGCGTCTGCACAAGCAGCAGAGTGCCATCAACGAGTACCTGTGTGAGTATGGCACAAGGACAGGTTCAAGTCAACTTGGTTCCCCCCCCCCCGCAGTGGCTGATGATCAAGGATGCATGCACTGTACTGTCACCATTTGAGGAGGCAACGAGGATGGTGAGTAGGGACAGTGCATGCATCAGTGACACAATTCCTTTAGTGTTCCTGCTGGAGCACACTCTGCAGGGAATTATAGATGTGGCTCTAGAGGCAGAGCAGAGGAAGGAAGCGGAGGCCTTCCCTAGCTCTCAAGGCCCCAGTCTTTCCGCAGACAGCATTCCAGTGGGTCCTACTCAGATCAGACAGGAAGGAGGGGCAGAATATTTAAGTAGTGGGGGCATTGACGGTGGGGATTCCTCAAGGGCGGGTTTCGTGTGCGACAGAAACACAAGGGCTAGTGCGTGGCTGGGAGGAGGAAGTGCACGATACGGTCATCCTCATTGACCAGGAAGACTCGGAAGCTAATGCCGCCACTCCAACCTATGCTGCATGGGCTCCCTAATAATGCAAAGCCTGCTAAAGGACCCAGGATTCGTGCTATCAAGGAGAGGGATCATTACTGGTTGGCAACCCTTCTTGATCCACGATACAAGGGTAAAGTTGCAGAGCTCATCCTGCCCGCACAGAGGGAGCACAGGATGAAAAAACTTGAGGACGCTTTAAAGCGGACACTTGTGCAACACCTTTCCAGGCACTAGTAGGTTACCCAAGTGATGACACAGGTGCTTCTGAGGCTGCGGATGATGAGAGGAATAGTGGTGAAGGCCAGGGCCGCTTGATTTATGCATTTTTAAAAATTTTAGTCCACGACGCCCAAGACGTCAAATGTAGGCACCCATTGCCAGTGTCTTCACCATATGGTGCAGGACTACCTAGGGCAAGGGCAGACCTGGCAGCAACCTTCTCTCCGCAAGGGTAAATTGACGCATGTACCGATGTCTAGGCACACGTCCTAAATCTAGTGGTACAGCGTTTCCTAACCAGAGTACCCAGGGCTGCCAGAGTTTCTCAGCCAGGATAAAAGTCTGCCAGCACTTTCAGACGGTCATTCCCAGCAAGTGTTCGCCTGGCAGAAATTCAAAGAAGAATTCCACCTTCCCACAAACCGTCTGATCTGTGACATGCCCACAGGTGGAACTCGACATTAGCAATGCTGCAGCGTCTGCACAAGCAGCAGAGTGCCATCAACGAGTACCTGTGTGAGTATGGCACAAAGGTCAGGTTCAAGTCAACTTGGTTCCCCCCCCCCGCAGTGGCTGATGAATCAAGGATGCATGCACTGTACTGTCACCATTTGAGGAGGCAACGAGGATGGTGAGTAGGGACAGTGCATGCATCAGTGACACAATTCCTTTAGTGTTCCTGCTGGAGCACACTCTGCAGGGAATTATAGATGTGGCTCTAGAGGCAGAGCAGAGGAAGGAAGCGGAGGCCTTCCCTAGCTCTCAAGGCCCCAGTCTTTCCGCAGACAGCATTCCAGTGGGTCCTACTCAGATCAGACAGGAGGAGGAGGCAGAATATTTAAGTAGTGGGGGCATTGACGGTGGGGATTCCTCAAGGGCGGGTTTCGTGTGCGACAGAAACACAAGGGCTAGTGCGTGGCTGGGAGGAGGAAGTGCACGATACGGTCATCCTCATTGACCAGGAAGACTCGGAAGCTAATGCCACCTCCAACCTATGCTGCATGGGCTCCCTAATAATGCAAAGCCTGCTAAAGGACCCCAGGATTCGTGCTATCAAGGAGAGGGATCATTACTGGTTGGCAACCCTTCTTGATCCACGATACAAGGGTAAAGTTGCAGAGCTCATCCTGCCCGCACAGAGGGAGCACAGGATGAAAAAACTTGAGGACGCTTTAAAGCGACACTTGTGCAACACCTTTCCAGGCACTAGTAGGTTACCAAGTGATGACACAGGTGCTTCTGAGGCTGCGGATGATGAGAGGAATAGTGGTGAAGGCCAGGGCCGCTTGATTTATGCATTTTTAAAAATTTTAGTCCACGACGCCCAAGGACGTCAAATGTAGGCACCCATTGCCAGTGTCTTCACCATATGGTGCAGGACTACCTAGGGGCAAGGGCAGACCTGGATACCTTTCCAGCAGATGATCCACTGACTTACTGGGTGTTGAAATTGGATCACTGGCCAGAATTTAGCCAATATGCTATGCAGCTACTAGGTTGCCCTTCATCTAGCGTGCTTTCTGAAAGGACGTTCAGTGCCACTGGAGGTTTTGTCACAGACAAAAGAGTGCGTCTGTCCACCGACTCTGTAGACCGGCTGACATTTATAAAAATGAATCAGTCCTGGATCAGCAGCTATCAATCCCCTGATGCTGACGTAACGGAATAGATCGGGGATGTCTTCTGCATTCACAAAACCTCCAGCACTGAACTCTTCCACAATACCACAAAAGGGTTACAGTGTGAATGCACTTGCTGCCATGAAAGGCACAATATTTGGCTGCAATTACGCCTGGCAAGATTTATAACATTTTAATTTTTTGAACCGCAAGGTCCAACCCTGCACTCTTCCACAATACTACAGAGGTGTTACTGTATGATAGTACTTGCTGGCCTGGCACCAAAAGCACAATATCTGGGTGCACTGACGCCTTTAACAGATGCATATCTTTTTAATATAGGACCGCAAGGTTCACCCCTGCATTCTTCCACAATACTACAGAGGGGTTACTGTATGATTGAACTTGCTGGCCTGGCAGTCTGGCACCAAAGGCAGAATATCTGGGTGCACTGACGCCTTGACCAGATTCATATCTTTTCAATATAGGACCACATGGTCCACCCCTGCATTCTTCCACAATACCACAGAGGGGTTACTGTATGATGATACTTGCTGGCCTGGCAGTCTTGCACCAAAGGCAGAATATCTGGGTGCACTGAAGCCTTGACCAGAATCATATCTTTTTAATATTGGACCACATGGTCCACCCCTGCATTCTTCCACAATACCACAGAGGGGTTACTGTATGATAGTACTTGCTGGCCTGGCACCAAAAGCACAATATCTGGGTGCACTGACGCCTTTAACAGATGCATATCTTTTTAATATAGGACCGCAAGGTTCACCCCTGCATTCTTCCACAATACTACAGAGGGGTTACTGTATGATTGAACTTGCTGGCCTGGCAGTCTGGCACCAAAGGCAGAATATCTGGGTGCACTGACGCCTTGACCAGATTCATATCTTTTCAATATAGGACCACATGGTCCACCCCTGCATTCTTCCACAATACCACAGAGGGGTTACTGTATGATGATACTTGCTGGCCTGGCAGTCTTGCACCAAAGGCAGAATATCTGGGTGCACTGAAGCCTTGACCAGAATCATATCTTTTTAATATTGGACCACATGGTCCACCCCTGCATTCTTCCACAATACCACAGAGGGGTTACTGTATGATAGTACTTGCTGGCCTGGCACCAAAAGCACAATATCTGGGTGCACTGACGCCTTTAACAGATGCATATCTTTTTAATATAGGACCACATGGTCCACCCCTGCATTCTTCCACAATACTACAGAGGGGTTACTGTATGATAGTACATGCTGGCCTGGCAGTCTTGCTGGCCTGGCACCAAAAGCACAATATTTGGGTGCACTGCCACTGACACCTGTATCAGATTCATATCCTCAGAGGGGTTACGGCGTGACGGCACTGTTGCCAACGCTAAAGGCCCAATTTTAAATTACCTATTGTTACTTTCATCCAAAGCCTGCATAAGTTTCACAATAATTTAGCCAAAAAATCACTAAACTTTTTCTACGTGTCCGAAAATGTCTCCTCTTTTCATACAGACTGCCGCCCCAAGCAGTTGTTTATGGATAGATTAAAGGAAAAGCATTTACCATCATTTGAAATGTAATTTTTTTGGTTTTAAGTGTTTCTATACATCCTAGAAATCCGCCACTTCACAGGCAGGTTATGGGGGACCTCCTAGGCACGATATTTGAAGGAATTTTTCGTTTTTATTTTTAACCCTTATTTCATGGAAAACTCACTGTCCCTTTAAAAACGTTTTTTTTTTTTAACTTTTTGTCCTTGTTTCCTGTCCCCCAGGGCACTACCCGGACCCCCATACACCTTTTATGGCAAATATCTAGCATATATGCCCTCTTGGAGGGCACTCTAAAAACCAAATTTTTTAAGCCCCATTGACTTGTATGGAGTTCGAGTTCGGGTTCGGGTTCGGATCCGAACATTTGGAAAGTTTCGAATACAAACCCGAACTCGGACGTGTTCGGCTCATCCCTAGTAACAACGTAATATCTTTTTTTTTTAAAAAAAAATAAATTAGTTTATTCTTTTCATTTTCAGCAAAAAAACTTTTATTTTTTAAAACACCCTTTTGTATTTTTAGATGACTTTTTGTTTTTCTTATTTTTTTGTAAATAAATGTTTTAATTTTGCTTTTCCACATTAAACAGAGATATACGAAAATTGTACATGTATCAAAGTCATCAGCTCGCAGTCTGGGTGGTGCTATCATCATACAACATCATGTAACGTTTAAATTCCAGTTAGATGTCAGACCGTGAATTCTAATTATCAGCATCAAATCAGAATAATGTTGTAGGAATCACGTGAAAGGGGCTGTTTGAACTAATACAAAAAAAAGGGGGTTGGGGAGGGGGGAAAATGGCCTGGGAGTGGGGGCAAACCCCTACTGGACACAGAGACAGCAAAACAGTGCATTCACAATATATCTAGAGTTGAGAGGGCCTTAAGAATGAATGAGGTCGGTTACAACATCACGCTAGCTCAATTACAGTAACAGGCACGAAATTCCGATCCTCCCAATTGGAGAATCCAAGTACTCCAGATCTGAGTGTATTGTGCTGTCATACCGTTCATAGAGTAGTATAGGTGTTCGACTCTATGAAGCTCCTCCATTAATGCCAAAGATGTATGGGAGGGCTCACCCTTTGTTTCCAAAATAGGGGTATTAGGCTTTTGGCAACATTCAGTATGTGGAGACACACCAATTTTTTTGTAACCTGAAGTAGCATATTGCACATGATGTAATAGTATGTTGGCTGGTCGGAAGTCAGGAGGAGGTTCTATGAACAGTTGAGTGACTTTATGTATCTTTTCCCAATAAGGGCGAATTACCGGGCATGACCACCATATGTGGATTGCCGAACCCGGGCTTTCACCACAGCGCCAACACTCATCCGACATATCAGGAAACTCGTGACTAAGCTGTTCAGGGGTCTTATACCACAGGGACAGCAACTTGTATGCCGTCTCCTGTTTTCTGATTCTGATGAGACGAGCAGTGTGTGTGTGAGGTCACAAATTTTCCCCCATTGAGAGTCTGACAGAGTAGTTTTCAACATCATCTCCCAACTGCCCATAAACCTTGGCGGGGGTGTCCTATTTGAGTGCTGGAAGAGTTCGTACAAATAAGACACACCATGGGGCATTAGATCAGCTGTCATGCACTGTTTTTCAAATTCTGTTAAAGGACGGGTCAGTTTCGGTCGTTGGGGTATTGATCTGATAAAGCTAAGGATCTGCTGATATTGGAAATATCGTAGGAAAGTCACTGCCCTGTCGCCCAGTATGTCACTAAGCGAGGCAAGTTGTTGATCTCGAAATACGCGACGAATGCGTGGTGTTTGTGTTTGCAGAAAGTCCGTAAATATCGACGGGGTGTAGGACGTGGGTGTGGAGGCTTGGCACAACAAAGGCGTAAGCGGCGATGGGTCTGAGGACAGGTCTAAAATACGCATTACTCGATGCGATATTCGTAGTGTAGCTGAAGTGTAAGTTAGATTACGTACACGACGTAACCCTTGCAGTTTAGGCAACCAAGGGAGGACAGTGAGAGGAATCCCTGCTTCGTCTTGTTCAACCTCCCCCCATGTTTTAAGTTTGCGGGGTTTTGCCCATTCCAGAATACGCTGAAGGTGGCAAGCCGTATGGTACATTGCGAAGTCTGGGATGGCAAGCCCTCACGTGTTTTAGGCAGGGTAAGCATGGAAAATTTTAGCCTAGGTCTAGACCCCCTCCATATATATTTTGAGATCTGCGCCTGTAGGTCCCGAAAAAAGGGTCGCGGGAGGTCAATGGGAATTGTCTGAAAGAGGTAAAGAATGCACGGGAGTACATTCATTTTGATTGCCTGGACGCGACCCAGCCAGGAAATGTGTGGATAATTCCAAGCCTTCAGATCCGTAGTGATAGTCGCAAGCAGGGGCAGAAAGTTGTCTCCAGACACCCAGGTACTTTATCCTGTCCTCAGCCCATTGGATCGAGAAGTTTGGCCATATGGCTTGAGCCGTCGACCGTGGCATAGACACGTTTAACAGGAAGGATTTAGCAAAATTTATTTTCAAGTTGGAGAAGTTACCGTATACTTCAAAAGCTTTCAATACGTTGGGCAAGGTCGTTTCTGGTTGAGTCACAAAGAAAAGGAGATCGTCTGCGAAGGCAGCTACCCTGTGTTCCATCCGACCAGTCCGGATCCCCCTGATATCCGGGCTAGCCCTGACCGAAGACAGGAAGGGTTCCAATGCCAATACAAATAACAAAGGGTTCCGTATAGATCCCATTCACACAAATCCATGCCGTCGGATCCGAATATAAAGGCCGGATCCAGGTGCATAGATTAGGACCTAGTCCAACCTGTGAAAGGGTCGCAAACAAGAATTCCCAGTTTACTCTGTCAAAGGCCTTCTCCGCGTCCGTAGAGAGGAGGAGGCCTTCTCGTCGCCTCACTGCCCTATGCATGATTGTCAGTGCCCGTATTGTATTATCCCGTGCCTCCCGCCCTGCTACAAATCCCACCTGGTCTTGATGTATCAAACCCGGGACATAAGGTGTAAGTCGCATGGCCAGAATCTTCGCATACAGTTTGAGATCGCAATTTAATAGGGAGATGGGGCGATAGCTTTCGCACCGCTCAGCATCTTTTCCTTCCTTAGGGATCAAAGATATGTTAGCCGCTTGAGTTTGAGAGGGAATGGCGTAGCCTTCCTGTATGGCGTTAAATGCCACCAGGAATCTAGGGTAAAGGATTTTCGCAAATCGTTTATAATATTGTAGGGGGAGGCCGTCTGGACCCAGGCACTTGTCTGTTTTAGAAGATTTTACCGCGTCACTCAATTCTTCTATAGTTAAAGGTGAGTATAACAGTCGGGCTGTATCAGGTGTCAGGCGCCGCGTGACGTGTTGGGATAGATAGGCATGAATCTTTTGTGAATAAAGTTTGCGTCCCGCGTCAGTCGCCGGAGTAGGCAGGTCATATAGGGCTGTGAAGTAGGAACGAATTGCAGGGAGAATGCGGTTCGGTAGGTGTTGTGTTTTACCGTGGAGGTCTCTGATTTTGGCGATATAAGTAGCCGATTGGCGAGTGCGTAGCATACGAGCCAGCAGTCTCCCACTTTTGTCTCCATGGGCAAAGTAAAATGACTTGGAATGTAAACAGTGACGGTGATACGTGGAGTTGAGAAGAGTTGCCAGTTCCCGACCTAGGGCTGTCAAGTCAGTTAACTGAGCTGGGTCAAGGGATTCCTTATGTAAAGTCTCCAGATTGTGAATACGAGCTAAGAGATCAATTGTAGCTGCCTCCCTGTGTTTCTTTTGCTCTGACGCCTTACGAATATAAAACCCACGTATGACACATTTATGTGCTTCCCAGATGGACAATGGAGACACATCCAGTCGGGAATAGTCCTGCGCAGGGTGGGAAAAATATGTGTAGTCTTTGTCCTCCGTATGCATTGCCCACCAACTACTAGTCTACTAGTCTACTAATCTACTAGTCTACTAGTCTACTAATCTGTGCATATGTAGTAATTTGGAGATAGAGCGAGTGACATGTGGGGGGACAGCTGAGCGTCCCGAGGACGTGTCAAGCCGGGGATCCAGTGGAACATTTAAGTCGCCCCCTAGTACCAGACAGCCTTCAGAGAACTCAGTGATGAGAGGAAGCAATTTATTCATGAATCTATGTTGTCCTTTGTTTGGTGTGTAAAAGTTTACAAAAGTATATTTGCGTCCGCTATCTCTCCCTTTACCATTACATAACGGCCATCTTTATCAGGTAGAGTTGCTTGTTGGACAACGGGGACAGATTTATGAAATAAAATCACCACGCCCTTAGATTTGGCCACCACATTGTTACTAAAAAAGCCTACTGGTAACCAGGAATTCGTGAGTCTTGGGGCCGCCCCTTCTATAAAGTGTGATTCTTGGATTAACACCACTGAGGCACGTGCTTTCTGGAAATCGCGCAGAGCTCCTGAACGTTTCTCAGGTATGTTTACACCTCTGGCATTTATGGACATTAACGTAAGAGGTTCCTGACGTATGGCCATTATCCAGGGAGTATGTTGGAACTATCTAGGCTAACCTCCACTCCCACGGGAAGGTGTAAGGAAGGGAACCGGAAATCTGAGGGAAAGGGTAAGGGTAATAGGTAGTAACTATGTACACTCGGAGAGGCGGGGTTGACGGGGGGCAGGAAGAATCCAACAGACCAACCAGTGGTCCGAGTATCCTGTCCACCTCACGTGTCAACCAACCTCGGTGGGGAAAACGCGACCTAGCGTTCGCGGGTACTGAAATCTATTTATGCATCAGGGCCTCCGCAGACCCCCCAAGAAACACTGAATATCAATACAATAATACATTGAACGTTGTGTAAGAAAAATATAAGAAAAAAATATTTCAAACCAGTAGGACCCATCTTGTCCGATAGTCCGAGGGAGGGAGTATCGAGCGGTCTTTGAGCTTGGGACCCATCTTCGGGGGGGGGGAAAGTCCAAGGTCGAGACAGCTAGGGTAGAATCCCATTCCAGAATCCGCTCCCCCCTTTACACAAGTGAGTAATAGCGACAGGTGCCGCAGAGCTATATCAGTTAGAAGGTCAGGACTTCTGGGACCGCAAGCCTTAGGGTAGATGTCCATCCGCGCCAAATTTAGGCGCTGGCCGGAGTGTACAGTAAGAAGGCATGCTAAGAAAAAGACAAAGACCAAAAATCTTTGCGAGATGGAGTTCCAGCTCAGGAAACGCAGGTCATGGGTTGCTTCCAGCCTGTTCGCAATTTAAGCTTGAGCACGGAGTCTCACATCTGCGGCCCCGGTCCTCGGGCAGATTGTTGACGGTCAAGGCGGGAATGTTGAAGGCGGCTGTGGCCGCGGTCTTCCAAGACCACCATTATACAGAGCCAGAGGATCAGGCCATGTCAGTGAGATTGGTGGAAGTTGCAGTAAACGAGCCAGTTCTGGAAGATCCTCAGCCTCTTGTACCAAAAATTGACCCGCAGGAGTCGTCACTGAGAGTCCCGTCGGCATTTGCCATCGATAACGTATTTGCTGTGTTAGCAGGACACTAGTTAGTGGCTTAAAAGCCCGCCTGTATGCCAAAGTAGCCGGAGCAAGGTCTGGGAATAACTGCAGGTTCACACTTTCAAACGAAAATTCCATAGTAACTCTAGCATGGCGCAGTATTTTTTCCTTCAGGTCAAATTGAGACAGGCAGCAAATAACATCCCGTGAGGGGCCGCTGGGGGTCCCTTCGGTCGCAAGGCCCTGTGTGCCCTAACAAAGTCAATTTCAGATTGAGGTGGTCTGTCAAGGAGGGCATTAAAGATATGCAGCAACACTTGTTTCAGGGCTGAGGACGAGTCCTCGGTTTCTGGCAGACCCCTAAGCCGGAGGTTTTGGCGTCTGCCCCTATTGTCCAGGTCCGTGAGGTGGAGTGCCATGCTTTGCATCTGAGAAGTGTGAGTTTGTACAGCACGTGCAGTAGAACCAGCTTGCAAACAGAGAGTGTCACATTCCCCTTCCAAGTGAGTAACCTTTGCAGCTAGGTTTGAATATCTGTGCGAATGTGATGCAGCTCTGACATAATGGCGGTGCTCAGATTTTCATTAGCAGTCCGCAGGTCAGCCTTAGTAGGGAGGTTGCTCAGGATGGATTGCCAATCAATTGTGGAAAGATTCCCGTTATTCCCAGGTCCCTGGTTGGAGCCAGACAAAAAAGAAGGGATAGGCCGCAGAGAAGCCGGGGGCTTGAGTTGCGAGCCCTGCCCGGCCTGGGCAAGCCCTTCTGGGTGGGCCTCCGGCCCTAGATGGGAAGGCGACTTTTGGGTTATTAATTAGCTCTGCATTGCGTCCGGGGTAGCGCTCATCCAGTCCCCCTGTGAATTGAGGCCCGGAGCAACCGGGGATGTTGCGGGGTTTCTTATTCTTTTAACCCCTTAGTGACTGGGCGGTTTAATGAAAGTCAGTCTGAAAGTGCCCGCTGCTGTTTTTACGTTTCTGCGCTGGTAGTATTTAGGTCAAATTTTCCTCTTACTCGTTTATGCAACCCACGCATATATTATATACAGTTTTTCCCACCATTAAATGGATTTTCTAAAGATACCATTATTTTCATCATATCGTATAATTTACTATAAAAAAGAAAATGAAATATCTACAACCGCCAAAAAAGACCCCGGCTAAATAGTTTAAAAATTTTGTCCTGAGATTAGAAATACCCAATTATTGCAGTATTTTTTAACCCCTTCACTGCGGAGCCATTTCACCTCTGTGCGCAGAGCTCATTTTGACCCTTATATGCTAGATTCCTATTTTATTAAACCCTCCAGACAATTGTTTTTTTTTTAAAAAATGTTTGATATCATTGGAAAGGCCAGGATCAGGTATACTTGGCCTTTCCAAGTATATCAAACATGACCCTCTAGCTGCCACGGATCGAGTGATACGGGGATCCAAAGGATCCCCCTATCTCCACTTGGCAGCTAGGGGGTTAACTGACCCACTGACGTCCTCACACATATGGTGACAATGTCAGTGGGTGGGGGGTGACCTGGAGGCTTGACTGACATCTATGATGCCAGCCACTTCCGGGTTTGAATCTCGATTCAGCACCGAATCATGATCCGGCAATGGAGGGATTAATGACAGACATCACTGAAAAGGGGAGACTCTCCCCTTTCCAGTGGTACCTTTCTTTTTTCTGTGGGTTCAGCGGTTTGGGAGGTATAGGACTCCAAAGGGGCACGCCCTCTCCTTTCCTATTTTTCCCACCAGGCACCAGGGGGTGCCTGGCGATGACGCCATCACGCACGTTGATGATGTCATTGTGCCTGCTGGGCCCCCTGAAAAGGTGGGAGAAAACTTCCAGCCTGACAGACCGCTGAGGGAGCTCACACAGGGAGGTGAGTATAGGGAGGGAGGTTGTCACGGATCCCCCCTGACAACCAGATATCGGTCCCTGTACACAGAACCCTCTCTCTACCCCTTCGATCCTTGAATGGTCGGTAATTCTTACTATCTTCAGGGACACAATGTTACCATATAAATCAAGGGTTAACAGAGCATACAGAGTGGTTCTCATACACAACCGGGTCAGTACCAGGATCGGAGTTCTCCACAAAACCGGACCAGAAACAGGAGCGTGGCACTCATACAAACCTGAATCAGTAACAAGAGCGGGGTTTTTATACAAAGTCGAGTCAATAACAGGAGCGTGGTTCATATACAGAGCTGAGACAGTAACAGGCATAAAAATACACAGTAAGCGCTGGGGAAGTAACTCCACGACAGGGGAATGAGCGAACGTGGCAAACAAACTTTTAAAGCCAGCAGCTCTGCGTCATCACACCGCATCCCGGCCAGTCACGCGATCTCATTGATATCCCTCATTTAACCTAACACCCACACTCAAGTCTGATATTAATGTATTTTCAACCCCCCCCCCTCCCGGCAGAAAACCTAAAACAAAGAACAACCGTTACCCCTAAGGAGCTGGCAACAACTCACATGGATTCAAACACACAAAGGAGACATCATACTACTGGCAAACCGTATTGTCTGGCACAAACAAAACTTGGGGATCTTCGCATTAGGAAGGAATATTTTATCTTTGTTCAAACAAGTGAATAAATGATGCACACTTTAAAGAATATTTTTTGGAGGCATTCTGATTTATAATTGCCTTTATTATCGCTGATGTTTATGACTTAAACACTCAGTATAATTTATTACTGAATTATTATTACTCAAAATTATACAGTATGACATTATTCTTTCTAAAACTGCAATACATTCAGAGATGTGTGGACGACATAGAGTAACAGCTTTTTGTAGGATTCTTCTTTTGCAACACACTTGTAGTGCAAGTCTTCTTATCATGGAAAACAAAGCAATTCTTCTTGTCGAAAATGACAGTAGTACCTAGACTGGAATAAAAATGTGTGAAATATTAAAATCAGGCTGTGTCAGAACTTATTTTAAATAAATAGATTGCTCAATAGACATGTGCACAGTGTTTTTTCCACATACAGGGTAATTCAAAGAGATTCGAAAAGTCACTGCACGTTCGGTGACTTTTCGTTCTCTTCAATTCGGTGCAAATCGGCTTTCCCATTTTGGCGACCGAGCGGTGTATTCAGCAAGCACCTCAGGGCTGTCGAAGTTTAGGGAAAGGCTGCCGCAAACCCGACGAAAACTAACCGCAAAACCCGGCGAATGCATGCCGAAAACCCGCAAAAACATCTGGATTAACCCGAAGGCGCCGGAAAAACCCGAGCAGGAGCCGATCACACGCAGCGAAGCCGCCGGAAAAAGCCGACACCGCAGACGAATGGAGTGAATAAATTAGGAAAACAGTTTGCTTGAATGTTTGAAAAGTGAAACGCTGTTTGCAAAGAAACTACTGAGCGACAATGTCTGAAATTGACATATGAGGTCCAAGCAATGATAATAAAAAGGGCTGTTACAGAAAAACTAAGTAAACTTAAAAAAAACAAAAACCAGAAAAATGCTTAAAATATCCTAAAAAATCTATAAATAAAGAGACTCTTTACTGCAGAATATTATAATGAACAGTTTATTAGATATAGAATTAAAACAGGAATATTTTTAACATTGAAGCCTATGGGATTCGCCTGAATAAACCTGTCGAATGAAACCACTGAATGGCAGGGCATTTCGGGAACCTTTCACTGCTGGTTTGTGTTCTCTGAGTAGCCGAAGCAGTGCTTTTTTATGGGGATTTCACTGCCCTCGAACAGCCACCGAACAGGCACCGTATGTGCAGGCAAATCGCCAGGATTTGTCGAATTGCCTGCTCTCAGGATAGCCGAATGGCCAAGAAAGGTAACCGAACGCTGATTTTCAGTGTTCGGTTACCTTTCTCAAGCAATTCGGATCTCTTTGAATTACCCTGTTAGTTTCGTTTTGGATTTTTTTGTCCTGTTTTTTTTTTTCATTTTTTTCTTGAATTACCTTTCACCTACTTTCGGAAGACTGGGGTCATACAGAGTTTAAATTAATATTATCGTGTAGACATGAAGACGCTATAGAGGCTGTTTCTCTTTTATACTGTATATGTGTAGTTGTAAGCAGGGCCGGATTAAGGGTATCATGGGCCTGGTGCTGAGGATTTTGGTGGGCCTATTTTTAGATACTGAGGAAACAATCGGCAACTAAACTGTCAAATTGGCAAATACTGTGCAGTTCGGTGTGCGGTGCAGTTCACCATAATTAGGCGGTCTTCAGCGCAGCGAAATTGTCCTATAAAGAAGTACAGTAATTGTTAATCTATTCACAGTTGAGCATATCACATCTCCAGCAATAAAACTCACAGTAATGTGTGGTGTGTATGAGTGTATCACAGAGCTCCACAGCAATAAAACTCACAGTAATGTGCGGTGTGTATGAGTGTATCACAGAGCTCCAGCAATAAAACTCACAGTAATGTTCAGTGTGTATGAGCATATCACAGAGCTCCTCCACAGCAATAAAACTCACAGTAATGTGCGATGTGTATGAACATATCACAGAGCTCCACAGCAATAAAACTCACTCAAACACATCGCACATTACTGTGAGTTTTATTGCTGTGGAGCTCTGTGATACGCTCATACACACCGCACATTACTGTGTCACAGAGCTCCACAGCAATAAAACTCATAGCAATGTGCGGTGTGAATTAGTAGTCTCTCATTTGTCTGTGACCCCTTTCTTTTTAATTTCTCACTCCTTTTTCATTTCTCTGTCTCCCCTTCTTTTTCATTTCTCTGTCTCCTTCTTTTTCATTTCTGTCTCCCCTTCTTTTTCATTTCTCTGTCTCCCCTTCTTTTACATTTCTCTGTCTCCCCTTCTTCATTTCTGTCTCCCCTTCTTTTACATTTATCTGTCTCCCCTTCTTCATTTCTGTCTCCCCTTCTTCATTTCTGTCTCCCATTCTTCATTTCGGTCTCCTCTTCTTTTTCATTTCTCTGTCTCTCCTTCTTTTTCATTTCTCTGTCTCCCCTTCTTCATTTCTGTCTCCCCTTCTTTTTCATTTCTCTGTCTCCCCTTCTTCATTTCTGTCTCCCCTTCTTTTTCATTTCTCTGTCTCCCCTTCTTCATTTCTCTGTCTCCCCTTCTTCATTTCTGTCTTCCCTTCTTCATTTCTGTCTCTCCTTCTTTTTCATTTCTCTGTCTCCCCTTCTTCATTTCTGTCTCCCCTTCTTTTTCATTTTTCTATCTCCCCTTCTTCATTTCTCTGTCTCCCCGTCTTCATTTCTCGGTCTCCCCTTCTTTTTCTTTTCTCTGTCTCCCGTTCTTTTTCATTTCTCTGTCTCCCCTTCTTCATTTCTCTGTCTCCTTTTCTTTTTCATTTCTCTGTCTCCTTTTCTTTTTCATTTCTCAGTCTACACTGTGCACTGCCTCCCCCCGCATGCTGCCCCTCCTCCTCCCTGCCGAGTGAGATCAGAGGAGAGCTGCGGGGGGCTCAGTAAATAAAAAAAAACGCTGCCCAGGAGACTCCGCTGGAGGAATCTTACCTTTCCCCCGCGTGCTGGTTTCCTCGCCTCCCTTCCACATGGCTGGAAAACGTCAGGAAGGCTTGCAGGAGGATGGGGAGGGGCAGCCGGATGTGTCTCTCTCAGTAGCAGATGAGCGACACCTACTGGCTGCTCCTTCCAATAATCCTCCTGTACAATCCACAGTTACATCGGCCGCGTGTGTGAGTGAGTGCCTGCTTATCTATTATTGAGGCTGCTGTGGGCCTATTTAATGGAAGGGACCTGGAGCGGTCGCTCCATCTCCCCTACATTAATCCGGCCATGGTTGTAAGTGCTAGACATGTCAAGGGCAAAATTTATGGTTGTCTGCTTTATCAAGAAGTCCTTGAATAAAATATTTTTACTATGTTTCTAAAAATATATATCTATGTACAAATATATATAAATTCACATATAGAAACATAGAAACATAGAAAAATGTCGGCAGATAAGAACCTTTCGGCCCATCTAGTCTGCCCAATTACATGGATACTTTACCTGGATTTATCTTTTGTTTAGGATAGCCTTATGCCTATCCCATGCTTGCTTAAATTCAATTACTGTTTTGGCCTCTACCACTTCAACTGGAAGACTGTTCCATGTATCCACCACCCTCTCAGTAAAATAATGCTTTCTGATGTTACTTTTAAACCTTTGCCCCTCTAATCTAAGACTATGTCCTCTTGTTTTGCTACTTTGTTTCCTTTTAAATATACTCCCTTCCTCTACCTTGTGGATTCCCTTTACGTATTTAAATGTTTCTATCATATCTCCTCTGTCTCGTCTTTTTTCCAAGCTGTACATGTTAAGATCATTAAGCCTTTCCTGGTAACTTTTCTCCTTCAAGCCGTACACCATTTTAGTAGCCCTTCTCTGAACTCTCTCTAAGATGTCTATATCCTTCTGGAGATACGGTCTCCAGTACTGCACACAGTACTCCAAGTGAGGTCTCACCAGTGCTCTGTACAGTGGCATGAGCACTTCCCTTTTCCTACTGCTAATACCTCTCCCTACACAACCAAGCATTCTGCCAGCATTTCCTGCTGCTGTATTACATTGACTACTTACCCTTAGATCCTCTGAAATAATAACCCCTAAATCTCTTTCCTCAGATGTTGAGGTTAGGACTGTATCAAATATTCTATATTCAGCCCTTGGGTTTTTACATCCCAGGTGCATTATCTTGCACTTATCCACGTTAAAACTCAATTGCCACAGCTCCGACCATTTTTTTAGTTTACCTAAATCATTTGTCATTTGGCTGATCCCTCCAGGAACGTCAACCCTGTTGCAAATCTTTGTGTCATCAGCAAACAGACATACTTTTCCATTAATACCTTCTGCAATATCACTAATAAAAATATTAAATAGAATGGGTCCAAGTACTGACCCCTGAGGTACCCCACTGGTAACAAGACTTTGCACCGAATAAACTCCATTTACCACAACCCTCTGTTGCCTGTCACTCAGCCACTGCCTAATCCATTCAACAATATTGGAATCCAAACTCAAAGATTGCAATTTATTGATAAGCCTTCTATGCGGAACAGTATCAAAAGCCTTACTGAAATCTAAATAAGCAATGTCTACTACACCACCTGTGTCTATTATTTTTGTTACCCAATCAAAAAAATCAATAAGATTAGTTTGGCATGATCTCCCTGAGGTAAACCCATGTTGTTTCTGATCCTGTAATCTATGTGTTTTTAGATGTTCAACAATCCTTTCCTTTAACATGGTTTCCATTAATTTCCCCACTACTGACGTAAGACTAACTGGCCTATAGTTCCCAGATTCCTCCCTACTACCCTTCTTGTGAATGGGCACAACATTTGCTAATTTCCAGTCTTCTGGGACGACTCCCGTTAGCAAGGATTGGTTAAATAAATCTGTTAACGGTTTTGCTTTTACATCACTGAGCTCTTTTAATAATTTAGGGTGGATCCCATCAGGCCCCATTGACTTATTTGTCTTTACTTTAGACAGCTGCTGTAGAACCTCCTCCTCTGTAAACTGATATGTAATTGTCTCGTTAGTGTTTCCTCCTAACTGAGGTCCCTTTCCTTCCTTTCCTTCTGCAAAGACTGAACAAAAATATTCATTGAGGCAGTCAGCGAGACTTTTATCCTCTTCTACATACCTTCCTTCCTTTGTTTTTAATCGAACTAATCCTTGCTTTTCTTTTCTCGTTTATGTATCTAAAAAATGTTTTGTCCCCCTTTTTTACTGACTGAGCTATTTTCTCTTCTGCGTGTGCTTTGGAAGCCCTTATAAATTGCTTTGCCTCTTTCTGCCTAATCTTATAGGTTTGCCTATCTTCTTCACTCTGAGTTGTTTTATAATTATTGAATGCTGTCTTTTTGTTCTTCACTATTTTGGCCACTTCTGCAGAGTACCACAGTGGTTTCTTCCCTTTTTTGTTTTTGCTAACAAGTCGAATGCAATTGCCTGTGGCCTTCAATAATGCTTCCTTTAAATAATCCCATTTCTCCTGGACTCCCTTTAAACTTCTCCAGTCTGATAATGACTCCTTCACACAAAATCTCATTTTAGAAAAATCTGTTTTTTTAAAGTCTAAAACTTTTGTTTTTGTGTGGTGTGGCTCCATCCCTGTTCTTATATTAAACCATACTGACTGGTGATCACTAGATCCCAAATTTTCACCTACAACAACGTCCGATACCAAACCTCCATTTGTGAGTATTAAATCCAATATGGCCTCTTTACGGATCGGCTCCTCAACTACTTGTGTTAGAGATAATCCCAGTAGGGAGTTTAGAATATTTGTACTATAGATGCTTCAATATCTTATAGTGTAACTATGATGGTACATATTAGTAAAAGAAGTAGAAATATTTTTAGTTTAAAAGTAGATAAATTATATTTTATCTGATAAGTTGAAATAAGGGAGTAGAGTAGAGAGCTGTATAATAAATTTAAAATGACAGGCACAGACAGAAGTCTGAAAAGAAAGTAAGAGGTTCTTTGAGTACAAGGTCTAGATAAGAGAAGATGTGACTTATGACCTATGTCAAATAAATAAGGAATAAATAATGGAAAAAATTGTTTTATTCCATTTTTAAATCAACATTGCCCTCTAGTGTTATATTATGGGTTGGCAGGTATCATTGAATCTATAGGAACATATAGGTATATGTTAATTAGAAGGCACGTGATAAGTGATGTCAAACACCCTATATCTGTCTAACAGAGAGCAAATTCATTCATTCTCATTCAGATTCATTCACTCACTCTTCCTCTCACACACTCATTCTTCCTCTCTCTCACTCATATCATGAACAAAGAACATGTAGAGATGAGTCATGCTCAAGGAGAGACTCAAAGAGACAAAGAAACTAAGATGGACATATATTCAAAACCATTTTTAGAAACTTTTCTATAACTTTCTCATGAATATCAGAAGAAGACTAACGAATTGTATAGCGCTCGCACTGAAGTAGCGTTGTTTGGATTGTAGAGTAGGGATGTGCGTTTCGGGTTTCGGAATTTCGGAATTTTCACGAAATTTCCCGATTCGTGTTTTCGGATGCGGCCGAATTTCCGAAAATTTTTAGATCCGAAAATGGCAGATCCGAAAAGTTTTCCGAGCCGAAACGAAATATTTTCGGAATTTTCGAATGGACTTGAAATGTGTCAAATTGAAATTTATTGCTTTGAAACGAGGAGAACAGACGTTCAAAAAAAAAATGAAAATTTCCGAAATTACGATAAGTCGATACAAAAAACAAGCAAAGTGACACGAAAATACGAAAAACGGTCGATATTCCGAAAACATGTACAATTCCGAAAAAGAAAATTTCCGAAATTACGAAAAGTCGATACAAAAAACGAGCAAAGTGACACGAAAATACGAAAAATGGTCGATATTCCGAAAAAAAAAATGTACACGAAAAACGAGTCGAGCTGAACCGAATCGAAACAGAAATCGGTCGAAACGAGCTGAATCGAAAAGTTTAAAAATCCGAAAAATCGAACCGAATCGAACCGAAAAAAAAATCGGTGCACAAGCCTATGTAGAGAGCAGATTTTTCTGACAAGGTTTACCCAAACAGGCAGTGTAAACAAAACTAATTTCCCAAGCCAGGGAGCAGATACACAGTTTAGAATAACACTTAAGCTCGATTGGTTTCATGACCAAAGGACTGGTTAGTGTTGCGACATAATCATAACAAGTATTGTAACAAATCTTGTAATCAAACACAGTATTTAGAATCGTTTCAACATCAGGATATTCACATTTGTTCGTATATAAAGGTTTACCATGGCATATGAATTGTGCAGGATGCAGAGCAGTCACCTCGGAGAAATACCTTATTTTCGTAATTAACCAGATCGTGCAGATATCGGATTGTGGGTAGCATATGCAGAGCTCACAGCATGATAGATAGACCCACAATAAGGTGCCTTGCGATTAGGACTTAAGTTGGTATGGGTAGCTATCAGAGGCCAGAAGCGTGAGTAAGATTGTTCAAGGAGACGGGCAGGCCTCATATGTGCATATACACAGCGCAACATCAAAATGAAAGAACAAACACAATCAGGGAATAAACCAGAGAATCGTCAGAGTGGTAAGCCGGGTCGATAAGCGTAATCAAGGTCCTCAGACAGAAATGGGTTGGCAACAAATCAAAGAGTCTCAATAGCGAACAGGCGATGCGGGAAATAAACTCCTTGCGCCCTGCTTTAAACCTGGTGGCTCCTCGTGACCACACCAGGCCCCGCCCCCTCAGACGCTGACCGGCCATCATGGGATGCTAGCACTCGACCACCCAGTGGCACAGAAACCTGCCCCAACCGCCCCAGGGAGCGCAGCAGGGGCTGAGGACGAAACAAAGACTCACTCACAAATTCTCTTTCACTCTCTATTTAACTCATTACATCCACTGATCACTTAAATTATTGCTACTTTAACTACGAAGAATCGTAGAAAGGATTGAATCCAGATTTGAACAGGTGAAGTATGAGAGCAACTTAAGTGGATTAATGTAGATATATATACAGTCAGGTCCAGAAATTTTGAGACATCGACACAATTATAACATCCTTGGCTCTATACACCACCACAATGGAGTTGGAATGAAACAAACACAATGTGCTTTAACTGCAGACTGTCAGATTTAATTTGAGGGTATGTACATCCAACTGAACGGTGAACGGTGTAGGATTTCAGCAGTTTGCAGATGTGCCTCCCACATGTTAAGGGACCAACGGTAATGGGACAATTTGCTTCTCAGCTGTTCCATGGCCAGATGTGTGATATTCCCTCATTACCCCAATTACAATGTGCAGATAAAAGGCCCAGAGTTTATTTCAAGTGTGCTATTTGCATTTGGAATCTGTTGCTGTCAACTCTCAAGATGAGATCCAAAGAGCTGTCACTATCAGTGAAGCAAGCCATCATTAGGCTAAAGAAACAAAACAAACCCATCAGAGAGATAGCAAGAAGATTAGGTGTGGCCAAAACAACTGTTTGGAACATTCTCAAAAAGAAGGAACACACTGGTGAGCTCAGCAACACCAAAAGACCCGGGAGACCACGGAAAACAACTGTGGTGGATGACCAAAGAATTCTTTCCCTGGTGAAGAAAACACCCTTCACAACAGTTGGCCAGATCAAGAACACTCTCCAGGAGGTAGGTTGTATGTGTGTCAAAGTCAACAATCAAGAGAAGACTTCACCAGAGTGAATACAGAGGGTTCACCACAAGATGTAAAGCATTGGTGAGCCTCAAAAACAGGAAGGCCAGATTAGAGTTTGCCAAACAACACCAAAAAAGTTGCAGTAGGGGCCTGGCAGAGCATCACCAGGGATGAAACCCAGCGTCTGGTGATGTCTATGCATTCCAGACTTCAGGATGTGATTGACTGCAAAGGATTTGCAACCAAGTATTAAGAAGGGAAAGTTTGATTTATGATTATTATTCTGTCCCGTTACCTTTGGTCCCTTAACAAGTGGGAGGTACATCTGCAAACTGCTGTAAGTCATACACCATTCACCTGAGTTGGATGTACATACCCTCAAATTAAAGCTGACAGTCTGCAGTTAAAGCACATTGTGTTTGTTTCATTCCAACTCCATTGTGGTGGTGTATAGAGCCAAAGATGTTAAGTTGTACTAATCACATGTTTAGTTACTAACTTGATCTAAGTAAATCGTACTAATCATATGTGCTGATATTACTAACATGTTCTAATTAAAAGTTAGAAATCTATGTGCTGATGGTAAATGTTTTTATAAATCCTTGACTTCTGGTTGTGAGCATAAGTCATTTTTGCATACATAATAAATATATATATTTTTACCTAGTTTGGTTGCAGTGGTATTTATGAACAAACGTACAAGTGAAAACAAACTTAGGAGATCTGTTTCTGAGAAATTGTTGGCGACATGGTTTATTATTGTTTATATCTCGGATTAATTTCTTATTTGAATAAATATTCCTGACAATAAGCATAAGAGGGAAAATGGCCAGGCAGGGCCACAAGTCATCCGTAGAAAAACATTTGAAAAGGTAAACAAGAGTCAGCTATGCACTCCCCATTAGGGATGTGCGTTTCGGGTTTCGGAATTTCGGAATTTTCACGAAATTACCCGATTCGGGTCTTTCGATTCGACCGAAATTCCGAAAATATTTAGACCCGAAAACAGCCGAATCGAAAAGGTTTCCGAGCCGAAACGAATTTTTTTCGGAATTTTCGAATGAACTTGAAATGTCATCGAAATCTATTGCTTTAAAACGAGAACAGACTTTCCGAAAAACGAAAAGTTCCGAAAAACGAAAAGTTCCGAAATCCGAAAAGTTCCGAAATCCGAAAAGTGTTCCGAGCCAAATCGAAAAATTTTCGGAATTTTCAAATGGACTTGAAAAAGTTGAAATGTGTCAAATCGAAATTTATTTTCCCTCTATAGTCTATTCATGATTTCAGTTCCATTCGGGATTTCGGTTCCAGTCTGGACATCGTAATCGTATTATTTAACTATTATATCTGTTATATCGCTGATTCTGTAAAGTTTGTATGTGTAAAATGTAAATGCGTTTATTTTTTTCACTGATCCGATACGAATTGTCGTATTGGGTCAGATCCGATTCGACCGCGGGTCGCGCATGCGCGCGAACGCACGCGGAGATCGTAACTTTATTGAGCAAACTTTTATTGACAACTTTTTGAACAAAATATTGTTGTTATTATTATTCATCAAAATGGCCGCTGCAAGCAGTAGCACCTCATCATCAGCAGATTCGTCACCAGCAGCACCCACGAAGAAACGAGCCACAAACATGGCATTTGAGGAGATGTTGGAGCTTGTGCGCATTTTCGATTACAAGGATTATGACTGCAGTAAGGGCCCTTACCGCAGGAAGTGTAATGCGAGGAAGGATCGAATCCTACAGAAGCTACGCGCCACCATTTTGGAGAGGTTTGGAAAGGAACGCACGAAGGACCAGCTGAGGAAACGCTGGTCGGATTTGAAGGTTCGAGAGCAGAAGCAGCTGAGGCGCATCCGGCGCATCATAGCGAAACGTAAGTGTCAAGTTATATTGTAAAGCGCTGCGCAAACTGTTGGCGCTATATAAATCCTGTATAATAATAATGTGCTTGCATGTGCTAATGTGCACAGAAATACGTTGATTTATCTAGTCCTTTTTTCATGCAATGTGATTGTGTATAGCTTTGCGTTTTCACGACTCGCCATACAAGCATTTTTGCCATAGCTCTTCCTTTTTGTGATTTTACGTATTCGTGAAAATTGTGATATTTGATGTATGTAGGTGAAGTTACAATGCTGGATTTCTTTTGGCACTGTGTGTAGTCTGTAGTGTGCTGGGGGGGGGGTTGTGATTGAGCGAAGCATACGAGATGACCCGCAGCTTGCCCAATATTGGCTCCCACCTGCGCATCAATAAAAATCTCTGCGTCTTTGCTAAGTGTTAGGATGGGACATGTAGTTCTTCTGAAGGTGCATCCAAACAGAGCTGCGTTCAATACAGCCTCAGCAGCTGCTGCAGCAGTGTCACTGAATGCTTTAGATGCAAATTTCAAAACAAAATGGTGGATTTCTGTTGTTTCTGCAATATCCAGTTTTATTCGCAGAAACTGAAAGTGAAACTGAGGCTGAGGCCTTCTATAAAATAACTAAAAGCAGTCGCACAATGCGCTTTGTACGCACACAACACAAATAATAGTTTTTATTGAATAAACGTAATGTTTACTTCTGAAAAAAAAATATAAATGAACGGTAATATATGTCTGTGTGCAATATATGTATGAGATGGGAGTAGTGGGGGGGGGGTCAAGCTGAGGCCTGTTCAATACCTCAGCCGCTGCAAGTGCTAAGTTAGCAACTTGCCATTGAACGCCGTTCAATCGCTCAGCATGCTAACCTAGCACTTGCAGCGACCCGAGGAGATGCTGAGTGTGACGTTTTAAAGATGGCCGCCGCCATGAAGCAGTAACAATGCCGTACAGCAAGATGGCCGCCGCCTCCAAGCATGTAATAATTCCATACAGCAATGTTAATTTTGCGGTTTCTGTTAACCAAAGCACAAAATATTTATTTATTATTTCCCCCTGCACATAGACATATATTACAGTTCAAATTATATATTGTTTCAGAAGTAAACATAACGTTTATTCATTAAAAACGATCATTTGTGGTGTGTGCGTACAAAACGGAATTGTGCTGACTGCTTCTCTTTATTACATTTTGTCCGAGTGATCCGAAAAACAATCTGAATTTTTCATTAAGAAATCATCGGCCATTTTGGATTCAAAATTCGCATCCAAAGGGTTCAACGACACTGCTGCAGCAATTCAGCAGCTGCTGAGGTACTGAACAGGCCTCTGGTAGTGGGGTAGTGGAGGGGGTGTCGCAATACTTTCGGCAATATAGTGTATAGATATACCATTTTTTCCAGTCTGCATTATTTACGTGTTATTTTTTGAATCTGGCAGAAGACAGGAAGAAGGCCGCCGAATCTGCCCCGGCGGGCACCAGTGCCCCGGAGGAGGAGGAGGAGGAGGAGCCACGGGCATCCACCAGCGCTGGTATATACTGTTTTATTTTGCAACGACTTTTGGTCAAAAACAGAAACATTTTTTGTTTACTGTATTTTAATTAAATTTTTTATGTATAGCACAAGAGGAGCAGGAGGAGGAAGAGGAGGAGGAAGAGGAGGAGGAGGAGGAAGAGGAAGAGAGGGAGCCAGAGGCCGCCAGTCCAGGTTTGTTTTTTTTTACTGTTGTATTTTGCATCGACTTTTGTTCAAAAATAAATCAGTTTTGTTGTTTACTGTATTTTTTATTTCTTTAATTTCTTACATATAGCCCTGGATATGCAGACGGTGGTCGTGGGGGATCAGTCGGAGGAGGAGGAGGAGCCTCAGGAAGCTGCCAGCACTGGTATATACTACTGTTATATTTTTTCAAGACTTTCAGTCAAAAATAGAAACCTGCTTTACTTACTGTATTTTCCTTCTTTCATTTATTGGATATATAGAAGGAGAAGCCAGACCTCGGGACTCGGAGGCAATTGGTCAGCAGCTTCGCCTGGCAGTCCGGACACTCGACAACGTCCAGGAACTGCTGCAGGTCCTCCGGGAGCAGCTAGTGACCACCGCGGACATGCTTGAGCGGCAGTAAGAAGAGCGACAAGTGCCTCAGCTGCTCCTGCTCGCCTGCTTTGGGTCGGACCAGCGTTTTCTGATCTGGTCCTTCGTACCGTCCTTCCCAAACACTCTAGGATGGTGGTGCGCGTAACTTCTCTGTTCCGATCCTTTCTCAAATTACTCTTCCTGCGTAAGGGCCCTTACTGCAGTCATATTCCTTGTTATCGAAGATGCGGACCAGCTCCAACATCTCCTCAAATGCCAGTAATTATTATCGCCTGGCTTAGACTGGAAGATGTTTGTTTGTGTTGTTTGTGCCCCCGTTGGGCAGTTTGCCATCCTTCCCCATGTAAATAAATTTTCTATTTTTTTATATATTTTCCTGTTGTGTGCGTTGCTTTACGTTAATAAGTTAATATGTATTGCTTGGTTTCCAGTCCACACTGTTAAAATCATATGTACATAAATTTATTGACATTTCTATGGACCCTTTGTCATAAATTTGTCAACATATTTGTGGCCATGAATGTGACTGTGTAATTTTCACCCAAAAAAAATATAACAAGTCCCCTTTTCAATTTTTTTTTAACAAACGCAACTCATAAAATATAACCGCAAACACTCGCATGATAAAATGTGAAAAAAACACTTTACACCTTGTAAAACAAACATTGAAAATTCTAATTTTATTGCATTTTTTTTTATAATATACAGACAGGACATGACGCATACATATGATAATGATATATTATGAATCATCTGCCGAGTCTGCCGGAAAGAACGATATATAACATGTCTGGGTCATATTATAAAAGAAGGCTTCAAAACGCGTTTAAACAAGAGGAGCGAAACTGTTAAAAATTAGCTCAGCAGCAGAAGCAGTGCCGCACACAGGCGCGAAGGGAAGCCGTGAAATGCCTCAGCAGCGAAAGGGTTAATTTTTTTTTTGTCTGAAACCTTTAAATCATTTTATTTTTTTTTTAATTTCAGATCATTTTGATCAACTACTTTTTCCGTTTTAAAAACTTTTTGTTCTGGTTTTTATCTTTAACCACTTCAATGCTAAGGACGCGCTCAGCGCGTCCTCAGCATTGCCCCTGGTATGCGGAGGACGCGCTGAGCGCGTCCTCGCATTGGGGTCAGCGTTCGGCCGGGTTCCGGCCGATCGCTGGCCCCTCCGGTGCGGGCTGACATCCTGGATGTCAGCCCGGCATCCGGAGCAGTGGCCGCCAGCATTATGTGTCATCGCGCCCCCGCGATGACACATAATTCAGGCGCCCCCCCCGCATGTGCGGAGGAGGCGCCTGAAAGGGAGGGGGGGAGGTCCTTCGGACCTCTCTCCCTCCCGATCGGCGGCTCACAGGGGCTTAACCCAGGCATCATTTGGAAGGGCACAGCCTGCCCTTCCAAATGATGCCTGGCATTAACCCCTGGGGAGCTGGATCGCAAATCGGCGCTGAAAAGCGCCGATTTGCGATCCTTCCCGGGAGCTGGCCGACATCTTGGATGTCGGCCAAGCTTCCGGGAACTCCCCCAGAGGACTGGCGTCATCGTGCGCAGCACGATGACGCCAGTCCTAGCATTAACCCCTAACTGCCACGAACTGTGGAGATAGGGAGTTCAATGAACTCCCTATCTCCCGATCCGTGGCAGTTAGGGGTTAAATTTTGATATCGTTGGATCGGCCAGAGCATGGCCGTTCCAACGATACCAAACATGAAAGTAAAAAAAAATGTAAAAAAAAAAAAAAATAAACACTTTTTTTTTTTTTTTTTGTTTTGTTAATGCAGCAATATTGTTCCCATTTCAATTATAATGTGAACAATGATGCTGCATTAACGATTTTTGTATGCGGTGCGTTTGTTAAAAATGGTGTCATTTTCCCCAAAAAAAAATGTAACGAGACCCCATCTCTAATTTTTTTAACAAGCGCACCCCATACAAAATATAACCGCAATTGCTCGCATGTTAAAATGTGGAAAAAAACACTTTACACGCTGTAAATTATTGAAAATACATATTTTATTGCATTTTTTGTTATAATATACAAACATGACATAACGTATACATATAATAATGACATATTATGAATCTGCCGAGTCTGACGGAAAGAACGATATATAATATGTCTGGGTCATATACTAAAATAAGCTTCAAAACACGTTTAAACATGATGAGCAAAACCGCTAAAAATGACCTCAGCACAGGGGCGGGAAAAGCCTCAGCAGCGAAAGGGTTAATTAAAAAAACACGATAGAATCGCCAGAATTATCGTATCGACATAATGAATTATTGGATCCGAAAAACAAACCAAAAATGTATTATAAAAAATATATAAAGTAGTATTAAAAAAGTAAACCATAGTAGTTTTCATCAAAACGAATAGAGTTAGACAGCTTTGAAACGAGAACAGACGTTCCGAAAAACGAAAAATTGGCGATATGCCGAAACATGTACAATTCCGAAAAAACGAAAAGTTCAGAAATACGAAAAGTTCCGAAAAACGAAAAATTGGCGATATGCCGAAAGCCATGTACAATTCCGAAAAACGAAAATTTTCCGAAATAACGAAAAGTCGATACAGAAACCTAGTGAGGTTACCCGAAAATACGAAAAATGGTCGAAATTCCGAAAAATAGATGTACCCGAAAACCGAATCGAACCGAACCGAATCGAAACAGAAAGCAGTCGAAACGAGCCGAATCGAAAAGTTTGAAAAATCGAAAAATCGAATCGAATCGAATCGAAAAAAAAATCGGTGCACATCCCTACTCCCCATAGGGAAATAAGGAAAAGAAAAATAAAAGCACAGGTCTACCACAAAAACATCTCAGAGGCTTTCAGGAACAGAAAACCAGCAAAAAGGGTCTCTGCTGTCAAGAAAAAAAGGGGAAAAAGAGTGAGGGGGTATCGGCTCATTTTAATCAGTGTTTTTTTGTTTCGGGTCATTTGTTCTTTAGAAACATAGAAACATAGAAACATAGAAAAATGTCGGCAGATAAGAACCTTTCGGCCCATCTAGTCTGCCCAATTACATGGATACTTTACCTGGATTTATCTTTTGTTTAGGATAGCCTTATGCCTATCCCATGCTTGCTTAAATTCAATTACTGTTTTGGCCTCTACCACTTCTTTACCGTGATTCGTAATTTCGGAGCGTTCCAAAATTTCAAGTACCCGGGTATCTTTTTGGATTGGTTTGTTTTCCGTTTTTATCGGTTATTTCGTATTTCAGATCACTAGGTGGGCTAGGGTTGCCCTCACTCCTTTCATATTATTATGCCACCCAACTGGCCCAAATTGTAGCATGGCATTCACCGAAATCGAAGATGGGTGGACTTGGAGTTGGGCCTTATGAGGCCCAATGCTCTCGATCAATGTTATGGATAGGTCGGGAACACCGCCCATTGTTATGCACAGCCTGTCCTGCGATTAAAAGTTCTCTTCGCATCTGGTATAAGTTAGCGGAGAAATGCAATTTAACCTCCTTTCCATCCCCATTAACCCCAATTTTTGGTAATAAGGAATCTGTGCCGGGTCTTACTATAGGATCGCTTCGGCACTTTCTGGACCTAGGTGTGTGCAGACTATACCAACTTTACCCCAATGGGTCACTAATCTCTATAGACAAAATGGCTACTAGATCAGAAGTGAGAGGGCTATCATTCTTGCATCTGTGACAATTACAATCTTATGCTACGCGCCCCCATGTCCAAGCAGCAGCTGTGTCTAATCCAACATTTTATGAGCGCCTTTGTAAAAATTGCACATATCCAAAGAGACTAATATCTATTATATTTAGGGAATTGACATCGTTGTTGGACTGGAGAGAATTAGCATATATTCGTGCATGGGAAAAAGATATAGGCGAAACATTGGACCCAGAAGACTGGCTGGATATATGGGACAGGTCATGCTCGGTGTCTGTATGTGCCTCCTTACAAGAACAGTCGATTAAGACTATTATGCAATGGTATGTTACCCCGGATAAAATAGCGCATATGAACCCAAATATCCCAGATGTCTGTTGGAGGTTATGTGATATGCGCGGTTCTTATTTTCATATGCGGTGGACCTGTCCGTTTATGGTATCATATTGGAGGGAAATACGGGATTTGCTGCAGTCAATATTGCATAAATCTGTTCCTATGGACCCATGGACATTCCTGCTCTCCAGACTGGTCACAGGCTTTACGTTTCATGAGAATATGTTAATGGCCAAAATCACATTTGCTGCTAGACGAGCGGTGGCAGAGGTTTGGCGACAGCCACAAGTACCAAAGATGGCTAAAGTCTATGCTAAAATTAGGGATACCCGGGTTATGGACGAGCTGACTGGGTTGGTCCACTTTACATTACCTTCGTATAATAAAACCTGGGGGCCATGGCTGGAGTCAGGACTGTAGCGGGTTTATATTTTTTATTTTGCCTATTTTTCTGTTTTGGGTTGTATTTATACATATGTCTATTATATTATAGATGTGTATACGGATGTACAGTTGTGTTCAAAATTATTCAACCCCCAATGCTGTAAAGGGTTTTAGGGAATTTAGTGTACATTTGTAATTGTATTCAGAATGAAAACCTACAAGGACTTTTTAAAGAACCATATGCAACTAAAATTACATCAATTGGTTTTTTTGTGAATTCTTCATTGACACAATTATTCAACCCCTTAAAGACTACCACTCTGAAGAACACGGATGTCACGGATGTCAACAGTCAACAGTGGATGTCACGGAGCAGCAATAAAGCATAATAAGCACCAATTAGGCAGCTTTAAAATGACTGTGATACTCAGCTCCTTCTAGACATTTACTGGTGTGGTTACAAACATGGTGAAGTCAAGAGAATGGTCCAGGAAGACAAGAAAAGAGGTGATTACTCTTCACAGGAAGGTGCAATGGCTATAAGAAGATTGCAACGATGTTAAACATACCAAGAGAGACTATAGGAAGCATCATTCGCAAATTCAAGGCAAAGGGCACTGTTGAAACGCTACCTGGTCGTGGCAGAAAGAAGATGCTGACTTCAACTGCTGTGCGCTACCTGAAGCGTAGAGTGGAGAAAAGTCCCCGTGTGACTGCTGAGGAACTGAGAAAAGATTTGTCAGATGTGGGTACTGAAGTTTCAGCTCAGACAATACGGCGCACACTGCATAATGAAGGCCTCCATGCCAGAACTCCCAGGCGCACCCCCTTGCTGTCTCCAAAGAATAAGAAGAGTCGACTGCAGTATGCCAAAAGTCATGTGGACAAACCACAGAAGTTTTGGGATAGTGTTCTGTGGACTGATGAAACAAAATTAGAACTGTTTGGGCCCATGGATCAACACTATGTTTGGAGGAGGAAGAACAAGGTCTATGAAGAAAAGAACACCTTGCCTACTGGGAAGCATGGCGGGGGGTCAATCATGCTTTGGGGCTGTTTTGCTTCTGCAGGTACAAGGAAGCTTCAGCGTGTGCAAGGTACCATGAATTCTCTTCAGTACCAGGAGATATTGGATGACAATGTGATGCAGTCCGTCACAAACCTGAGGCTTGGGAGACGTTGGACCTTTCAACAGGACAATGATCCCAAGCATACCTCCAAGTCCACTAGAGCATGGTTGCAGATTAAAGGCTGGAACATTTTGGAGTGGCCATCGCAGTCACCTGACTTAAATCCGATTGAGAACCTCTGGTGGGACTTAAAGAAAGCAGTAGCAGTGCGCAAGCCTAAGAATGTGACTCAACTGGAGGCTTTTGCCAATGACGAATGGGCGACGATACCCGTAGATCGCTGCAAGACACTTGTGTCAAGCTATGCTTCACGTTTAAAAGCTGTTATAACTGTAAAAGGATGTTGTACTAAGTGTAGCGGATCCCCGCTACCCTGCCCGGGTAGATCCGCCGTCAGCGCCGAGCTGGTCTGGGGGTGTAGAATCAGGGGTAGCGGGCGGTAGGGATTCGGCGGTGATCCAGCGTTCCTTTTTCACGGTCCTTGCAGCGTCGCGGTTCCCCCAGCCCTGTTATCCCCAATTACTAGCCGAGGCAAGAGTAAAGGTTCAAACAGGAATGAGTTTTTAATCAAAAGCAGAACATACACGGTCCTTTTATATGGTACAGTCCCACTGTTCTCTCCCATGCCCGCCCCCAGACCCCTGGAGTGAATTCTGCACAGGGGCTAGCCATAGCCCAGGTTCTGATTGGTTGGTTCCAAGATTGCAGGCTTCTCTCAGGTCCTCTCAGTCTTCACTTGGGTCCACTGGTGGTATGCAGATGAAGTCTTGACCTCACAGTGATCACATACAGTGATTTACATAACCCATTGTAAAGGGAATCAGATAGTGGCTGGCTGAGACAATGTGACTCCCAACCCTTCAGAACAGGTAAACAGATAACAGCCAAACAGAAAGCACTTTTGCATAATCCACAAATTACTCAAACCTATTGTATATTCTATACAAAGGAAAGCATTTGACACTAGTGGCAGGTAGGGCTTTTAAAAAACACATTTAACTAAAGAAATATAAGTCTATTTAAAACTAAAAATGAGCGATTGACAATACATTTAAAACCACACAATATAACTGAGCATAAACTGGCAGGATGGTGCAGGGGAAAACATGATTAATTAGAAGTCTAGCAACAGTTTTACATTAAATCTACCAAAGGAAATTAGTTTCTATAAGTAAAGGGTAAACGAAATATAACAAAATAAGAATGAAATTAAACTAAATAAATCCTGTGGCGGCCGAACCGTCACACTAAGTACTAAGATTGAATGTCACTTGGGGGTTGTATAAAACTGATAATGATGTGAGCACAGAAAAGACATTTGTGGTTATTTCATTATAAATGTTATGTTATATTTGTCTGACCTACACGTGCCTCTTTGATTTAATTGTAAGCAAGATGACTGAATGATCAAAATCAATGTCAAACTGGCCAAAACACTCAATTTCAGTGGGGGTTGAATAATTTTGAACACAACTGTATATATATTATATATTTAGATGTGGGTTATTTTTGTTATCTGGCTTGGGCTGAGCCTCTTTCTCCAATTTTTTATTTATTTATTTATTTTTCTTTCTCTCTTTCTTTACGCTATTTCTTTAGTGATGTTAAAAAAGAAAAGATGGATGCTAATGGATGTGCCTTTTGTAAGATAGTATGAATTATTATACTAAGGCAGGGTGATGTTTGTATACAAGTGATGTACTTTGATATGATGTGCATTCAATAAATTATGTTGAAAAAAAAAAAAGAGATCCGAATTGTAGCCGAAAGGTAGCCGAACACTGAAATTCAGCGTACGGTTACCTTTCCTGGCCATTCGGCTATACAGAGAGCAGGCAGTTCGCCAAATCTTGGCGAATTGCCTGCACATACAGTGCCTGTTCGAGGGCAGTGAAATCCCTATAAATAAGCAATTCTTTGTCTATTCAGAGAACACCAAACAGCAGGGAAAAGTTGCCGAATTGCCCTGCTGTTCGGTGGTTTCATTCAACAGATTTATTCAGGTGATTCAAATAGGCTTCAATGTTAAAAAAATCCTGTTTTTAATACAATATCTAATAAACCGTTTATCATTTTATTCTGCAGTAAAAAGTCTCTTCATTTATAGATTTTTTAGGATGTTAGGAATTTTTTGAGAAAAAAAATTCCCATTTTTTTTTTAAATTGTCTTTTCTTTTTACTGTAACTGCCCTTTTTATTATCATTCATTGGATTCTATATGTAAATTCCAGGCATTTCCAGTATTTTTTTTTGCAAACAACGTTCAAATTTCAAACTTTCAAGCGTATTGTTTTTTTTATTTTTTTCACCTCATTCGTCTGCGTGTCGGATTTTTCCGGCGGCTGCTCTACACTGTGATCGGCAGCTAGTCGGTTTTCTCTGGCGTGTTTGGCAGCATTAATCCAGCTGTTTTCTGCAGTTTTCGGTGTACGTTCACTGGGTTTTGCAGTGCGTGTTCATCGGGTTTGTGGAAGGTTTTCTCTGCAGTACGGCGGCCCTGTGGTGCTTGCTGAATACACCGCAGGGTTGGCGAAATAGGATCGCCGAATCGCCCCGAAGTGCAGGGAACGAAAAGTCACTGATCGTACGGTGACCTTTCGATTCTTTTTGAATAACCCTGTATGTTTCAGATGAGCAGTTTAGCACTATGGACAGCTATGGAGATGACAATAGTGCTGAAACATTGTATCTGTTCAATTCATTGTAGAACGTAAAAAAAAGCCTTGGTTTGAAATAAATTAGAAACAATAAAATTTCCCGCAAAAAAATCTCAAAAAATGTCTAAGAAATCCTAAAAAATAAATAAACTGACATTTTGCTGCAAATGAAAAATAAATGGTTTAAGAAATATTTAATAAAATCGCAAATATTTTTTTACACTAAAACCTATGGGAAAAAAAGCTTTTTTTTTTTTTAAAAAAAATAAGTTAGGAAACTTAAAATTTCCTTTAAAAATCCTAAAAAATAAATAAACAAAATTACTTTTTGCTGCAAGTGAAAAAAATAAGCGGTTTAAGAAAAATGTATTAAAAACACTAATATTTTTTGCTGGTGCAGATTTTCCTGCTTAACGTCTCTATTTTAGTATCAGGTATGGAAAAGGGCCCTCAGTGTTCCTTGCTCTGTATTGATATGTAATCCCTTGCCCAACAGGCATTTGTTACTACTGTACTGCCTTTTTCTTTCTTGGATTCATTAATGTATGAGAAGGCCTAACAACACTAATATTGATTAATGATTAAAACTTACAGTGAGCAGCATTCAATACCAATATGGGTACACGTGCAACTGTGGCAATCTTCTGTCTTCCACATCGAGTAAAATTCATGTAGTTCACCTTTATAAACACAACCTTCAAAATAAAATGATTTATATTATTTATACATGAGAATTCATAACATGAATTGAAAATATGCAACATGTACACCAAACACCCAGTTTGATGAATGTTTAAACCCTTCACAAAGGGCTTTTTGTTGGTAAATGTTTTACCATAACATTTATTTGACGCATGGAATGCAAAGGTAACAATTAAATAAAGGGTAAAATAGAAATTTTGCACAGAAAATGTTGTTCTGACATGGATAAATATTAAAATTATGTAAATTTGATCTCTTTTAACTTTTCATGTAATCGTTTATCCTTGAGAGAAATATTGCTGGAATCGAAGATTCTGAACTCTAGATGGGGTCTTTTATCTTGCACAATTTCAAATAGAAATAACCAGAATTAACAGCATACAGGCAGAAATTGATTATGTGTCAAATCCTGCAAAGGTGATAGATAATAAAAGTGGTCAGATCTCCTGTTTATGAGGATTTGTAGTGATCATATTGAGATTATTGGAAATCCAGCTTCCAAAAAATATCAATAGAATCTAAAACAAAATCTGTATGTGCCATAACGCCTACGTATGGAAACTACAGTAACACATTGTATTTGTAATTTACAGGGATTTTCAGCATTAGAAACCTGTGAATCTGATCCCGTTACAGTAGTGGGTGACTGCTGTGCTCTTATTTGTATTCTGCCTTTTGTTTTTGTATGGTGTTTGTAATGCCGCAGCAAACTGTTGAACTTTTTGTTAGAGTGAGGGCTGGGGCTGATATTTGCAGCGTGACTTACCACTTACCTCTCTCCAGGCTTTCTGGAGATAGATATGACTGTGGAATACGTTTCACCACAGGGTGCACTCTAATTTATCTTTAAAAAATATGCAAATAGGTTTGATATGCTAATGATTGCTTTTCAATGTGGTAAAATGCATAACCGAGTTAACTCCATTTTGCTAGTGAAAGGTTTAAAATATATTTCTTGAGGATGCCAAAAATTTATATAAACAAATTCAAACATGAATAAGCAGGAAAATGATGGAGGATTTTAAAAGTTCTGTCTTTTTTCCATTGTTAATATTTCTGCAACTTCATAAAATTAAGTATTTTAGTGACAAGAAAAAGCGACAAGGTAGGAGTTTGTTTTTGGAAATAATCTAGCCTGGTGGGCCACGTTACTCTTGTACCATCATTCAGTTTAGCCATATCTTCATGAATTGTTTAGAACCTCTACATTGAGAAAAGCGTAGAGCACACCCTTAGCGAGCTCGCATAATCAGAGTCACGCAGGCCTAGCAAATGTACAATGGAAGTATTTGTTTACAGTTTCCTTCTCCAGGCAAACAGAGGAGGCAGCGGATCACTCTGCACAGTGCGACCAGAGTTAGGTAAGGGAAATGTTAAGCTGTTTAATCTGAGACCAACAGCAGAGAGCTACAGGGTTATTCAAAGAGATCCGAATTGTGGCCGAAAGGTAACCGAACAGTGAAATTCAGCGTACGGTTAACTTTCCTGGCCATTCGGCTATTCAGAGAGCAGGCAGTTCACCAAATCCTGGCGAATTGCCTGCACATACGGTGCCTGTTCGTTGCCTGTTCGAGGGCAGTGAAATCCCCATAGAGAAGCAATGCTTTGTCTATTCAGAGAACAAAAACCAGCAGTGAAACTTTGCTGAATTGCCCTGCAGTTCGGTGGTTTCATTCGACAGGTTTATTCAGGCGAATCCCATGGGCTTCAATGTTAAAAATATTCCCGTTTTAATCCAATATCTAATAAACCGTTCATTATAATATTCTGCAGTAAAAAGTCTATTTATAGATTTTTTAGGAACTTTCAGGCATCTTTCTGACTATTTTTGCAAATAAAATTCTGTTCATTTTTTAAATCGATTTCTTTTTTCTGTAACAGCCCTTTTTATTATCCTTCATTTGATTTTATATCTAAATTTCAGACATTTTTGTTTCTTTGCAAACAATCAAGCGTACTTTTTTTCACTCCATTCGTCTGTGGTGTCGGTTTTTTCCGGTGGCTGCGCTGCGCTGTGATCCGCGGCTGCTCGGGCTTCTCGGGCGTGTTCGGTGGGGTTAATCCAGATGTTTTTGCGGGTTTCGGTGTACGTTCGCTGGGTTTTGCAGCGAGTGTTCGGCGGGTTTGCGGCGGCTTTTCCCTGCACTACGACGGCCCTGTGGTGCTTGCTGAATACACTGAAGTGTTGTCGAAATGGGATCGCCAAATCGCACCGAATTGAAGAGAACGACTTTTCAATTCTCGAGACTTTGATTCTCTTTGAATAGCCCTGCTAGTATTCTATTTTGAATTTGAAGGATCTGGTGGACATCCAAATGACCAAACCAATGGTTGGGGATTGCAAAATTTCTTCTACATTCATAGCATTAAATGCTATTTTGTATAAATCACTAATCTCTCAGGTAACAGTTTACAGAAGTGGTAGAGTCACTTTAATGGCATTGAAAATCACAGCTCCACCATGCTGTCGCAAATCTAGTAACTTTTGTGTTTTTCCAATAGTAATTTCTTAACAGGAACTTGCAGATCGAATATCAGTCAAATGTCAATGATTAATGATACTAGGTAATTTCCATATAACTCACCTTTTGGGTTGTCACCTTTCAGCATCATTCTGTAGCAGTATGAGCTGCATGTTGTCACCAGGATTCCAATGATAAACAATGTAGCAAATACAAACTTCTGTAAATTATGTGGAAATTAACAAATGGTGGTCATCATATTGTTTATCCTGAGCATACTTTCATAATCCCCAATACATTTTTTTTATTATTTCATTTCTAAACCTGGATATTGAACATCATTGACAAATGCCTATAATTGTATCCTGTACAAGGATAAACCCTTCTGAAACAGAAGCAAATACATAAAAATAAGCAAATAAAACAGAGAAATCATACATTCATTTTAAAATAAAAAATCAGTTCTTAAATACTCTTTGGGGGTTATTTTTGATTCCGATTTTTTTTTTTTAAATGGCCATTGTTACTCATAGAACCTTACATATTTCCATGCATTCTTTTTTTATAACCCCTTTTAAAAGTTGTTGTTTCTTTTTGTCTTTTTTAACTCTGTTTGGCAGCTGATTGCCAAAAGTCGCTGAAAAGAGCCAATCTGCTTGGTGGGTCGTTGTGTTCGGTGGTTTTACGGTGGTCGGTGGCTGCGTTTGCCGGATTGATCAGCGGTATTCTACAGATCCCTTCAGCACACTTTGGGGACCATGTGGTGAATGCTGAATTCACCACAGGGTCGGAGAATTGAGGTCACCAAAGCTTAAATTTCTGTGCTCTGAATAACCCCTAATAGGTCTACTGAATGCTATATAATAGAGGAGTCTGTAGGGGTTATTCAGTGAGCACCGAATTGTCACCCATATTTCGGTGCTCTCTCGTACCCTGCACTTCGGGGAATCAAAGTTCCCCACTCTGCAGTGAATTCAGCATTCGCCGCAGGGTAACCGGAATGCAAGGAAAACCGCAGCAAACCCGCCACAATACCGCCGAACACCCGCTGAAGGACCACCAGAAACCGTCCGGAACCGCCGGTAAAACCAAGCCAAACACATCGGAAAAAGCGACACAGCACAGACCAGCCACCAGAAAAAGTCGACAAGCTGACGAACGGGATAATTAAAAAAAAAAAAAAACAGCACGCTTGAAAGTTCAAGATTGAAACGCTGTCCTATGAATGATAATAAAAAGGTCTATTAACCCTTTCGCTGCTGAGGCTTTTCCCGCCCCTATGCTGAGGTCATTTTTACCTGTTTTGCGCATCATGTTTAAACGTGTTTTGAAGGCTTATTTTAGTATATGACCCAGACATATTATATATCGTTCTTTCCGTCAGACTCGGTAGATTCATAATATGTCATTATTATATGTATACGTTATATCATGTCTGTATATTATAACAAAAAATGCAATAAAATATGTATTTTCAATAATTTACAATGTGTAAAGTGTTTTTTTCCACATTTTAACATGCGAGCAATTGCGGTTATATTTTGTATGGGGTGCGCTTGTTAAAAAAATTAGAGATGGGGTCTCGTTACATTTTTTTTTGGGGAAAATGACACTATTTTTAACAAACGCACCGCATACAAAAATCGTTAGTGCAGCATCATTGTTCACATTATAATTGAAATGGGAACAATATTGCTGCATTAACAAACCCAAAAAAAAAAAAAAAAAGTGTTTAATTTTTTTTTTAAATTTTTTTTTTAAATTTTTTTTTTTTTATTTTCATTTTTTTTTTTTTTTACAAAATTGTTTACTGTAGTGTTTGGTATCGTTGGAACGGCCATGCTCTGGCCGATCCAACGATACCAAAATTTAACCCCTAACTGCCACGGATCGGGAGATAGGGAGTTCATTGGAACTCCCTATCTCCACAGTTGGTGGCAGTTAGGGGTTAACGCTAGGACTGGCGTCATCGTGCTACGCACGATGACGCCAGTCCTCTGGGGGAGTTCCCGGAGGCTTGGCCGACATCCAAGATGTCGGCCAGCTCCGGGAAAGGATCGCGAACCGGCGCTTTTCAGCGCCGATTCGCGATCCAGCTCCCCAGGGGTTAATGCCAGGCATCATTTGGAAGGGCAGGCTGTGCCCTTCCAAATGATGCCTGGGTTAACCCCCTGTGCGCCGCCGATCGGGAGGGAGAGAGGTCCGAAGGACCTCCCCCCCTCCCTTTTAGGCGCCTCCTCCGCACATGCGGGGGGGGCGCCTGAATTAGGTGTCATCGCGCCCCGCGATGACACCTAATTCTGGCGGCTGCTGGTCCGGATGCGCGGCTGACATCCAGGATGTCAGCCCGCACCGGAGGGGCCAGCGATCGGCCGGAACCCGGCCGAACGCTGACCCCGATGGGAGGACGCGCTCAGCGCGTCCTCCGCATACCAGCGGGACTGCTGAGGACGCGCTGAGCGCGTCCTCAGCAGCGAAGTGGTTAAAGAATAAAAAGCGATAAAACAAAAACGTAAAAAAATTTGGCTGAAAAAAAATCCCAAAAAATTACTAAGGGCCCTATTACATTCTTCACGCAAAAACGCACGCGCAACGTGTGTATTTTTGCATGAAGCGTTAAACGTTAACGTGTGTAAAGCAACACTGGTATTACAATCCTCGCGCAATTTTTCATCCGTCAAAAAATAACGTGTGTAAAACGGACGCGCACAAACGTGTACGCAACAACGTTGCACACAGAAATCAGTGTGCAGACTCTTTTTTTCACACGATTCAGCCAGCCAGAATTAAGAACCACAATTGTCTCACGTTAAGTTTTTGCGTCTGTCAAAGTCAATCTGCGCATATATGCTGCATCAATAAAAACACACACAACTTCTCAAATTTATTGGTTTGGTATGAGTAGAATGTGTAACTATACTTTGCTGTATTTGTTTTTTTGGGCTGGTGTATTTGGTTTCGCAGGTTGATAGAATTTGCCATTAACACCAGCTTTTAGGAGTTGCTAAAATTATGCGCGTAAAGGCTGTGCATTACAAACTGTGCATAGATTGTAATACCATCCGCATACCAGCGCACAAACACATTTGCGCTCACAATGTTAAGTATAGGACGCGCAAAGTACAGTAAGCTCGCGCAGCGTTCGCGCAGGTTCACCCGCGGTAGAAGTATACGCGCGTTTGTTGCGCTGACATTGTAATACGACGTTCTGTGCAAGGGTTTTTCCCCTCGCGTTAATGCGTTTTTGTGCACGCGTCAACGTTTGTGTGAAGATTGTAATACTGCACTAAAAGATTCTAAGAAATCTATAAATAGACTTTTTACTGCAGATTAAAATAACAAACAGTTTATTAGATATTGAATTAAAACAGGACTATTTTTAACATTGAAGCCTATGGGATTCACCTGAATAAACCTGTCAAATGAAACCACTGAACAGCAGGGCACTTCGGCAACTTTTCACTGCTGTTCGGTGTTCTCTGAATAGATTAACCATTGCTTCTCTATGGGGATTTCACTGCCATTGAACAGGCACCGTACATGCAGGCAGTTCACCAAATTTGGCGAACTGCCTGCTCTCTGAATAGCTGAATGGCCACTAAATGTCACCGTATTCGAAAATTCCCTTTTGGTGACATTTCGGGCCAGATCGGCTCTCTCTGAATAAACCCCTTAAATATGCCAAGCTTCTACACTAGAGGTATTGCTCAGCAATAAAACACAGGGTTATTCAAAGAGAGATGATCTGGCCCTGAAAGGTAACCGAACAGTGAAATTCAGCGTGTGGTTACCTTTCCTGGCCATTTGGCTATCCATAGAGCAGGCAGTTCACAAACTCTTGGCGAATTGCCTGCACATACGGTGCCTGTTCGGTGCCTGTTCGGTGCCTGTTCGAGGGCAGTGAATCCCCATAGAGAAGCAATGCTTCGTCTATTCAGAGAACACCAAACAGCAGTGAAAAGTTTCCGAATTGCCCTGCTATTCGATGGTCTTATTCAACAGATTTATTCAGGCGAATCCCATAGGCTTCAATGTTAAAAATATTCCTGTTTTAATTCAATATCTAATAAACCGTTTAATATTATATTCTGCAGTAAATAGTCTCTTTATTTATAGTTTTTTTAGGATCTGTTAGGCATTTCTTAGAATTTTTTTGGCAAAATATTTTTCCCGTTTTTTTTTTTTTTTAAATCGTGTTTTCTTTTTTCTGTAACGGACCTTTTTATTATCATTTATTGGATCTTATATGTAAATTCCAGGCATTTTCGTTCAGTAGTTTTTTTTGCTAACAGCGTTTCAATTTTCAAACTTTCAAGCGTACTGTTTTTTGTTATTTTTTTTACCTCATTTGTCTGCGTGTCGGGTTTTTCCGGCGGCTGCTCTGCGCTGTGATCAGCGGCTAGTTGGGTTTCTCCGGCTGTTCGGCGGGGCTAATCCAGCTATTTTCTGCGGGTTTCGGTTAGTGTTCGGCGGGTTTTGCAGTGCGTGTTCATCGGGTTTGTGGCAGGTTTTCTCTGCAGTACGGCGGCCCTGTGGTGCTTGCTGAATACACCGCAGGGATCGCGAACTAGGATCGCCGAATCGCGACGAATTGCAGGGAACGAAAAGTCACAGAACATGCGGTGACTTTTCGATTCTCTTTGAATACCGCTGACATTGTTTTAATGGTTGGACAATGGATGCTATATATATATTATTCAACTGTTAATGACAGATGTGCGATCAGTGATAGATTCTTGATGTCTATTCACAAAAATAAAATGTCACCTCTTTCATGAAGTAATAATCCTACTCAATACCTATAAATGTCATCTTACTTTAAAAACACTTTATTTTGGTTCTGATTGATAATAACTTAAAAAATATATATATACAGCACTGACATTTCCATGCAACACTGGAAATGCGTTTTAACATTTAAATATATTTGTTTCTGATAAACAGTGATAAACAGTGCATTTTTATAGGCTTTAAATGTTTTTTTTATTATTTTTATGTAATACATTTCTGTATCTGTGATATGATATTGGATTGGGTGAATTCAAATTGAAACTAACAGGGTTATTCAAAGAGATTCGAAAAGTCACCGCACGTTCGGTGACTTTTCGTTCTCTTCAATTCGGTTCCTTTTGCCGATCCCATTTCGGTGACCCTGCGGTGTATATTCAGCAAACACCACAGGGTCCCCGAATTGCAGGGAAAAGCTGCCGTAAACCTGACGAAAACTAACCGCAAAACCCAGCGAATGCATGCTGAAAACCCTCAAAAACATCTGGATTAACCTGCCGAAAACCACAGAAAAACCCGAACAGGAGCCGATCACACACAGCCGAAGCAGCTGAGACGCAGACGAGGCAGTGAATAAATTAGCAAAACCGTTTGTGTGAATGTGTGAAAATAAAATGCTGTTTGCAAAGAAACTACTGAGCGAAAATGTCTGAAATTTACACAGGAGGTCCAGGGAATGATAATAAAAAGGGCTGTTACAGAAAAAATAAGTAAACTTTAAAAAAAAAAAAGAAATCGGACTTCAAAAAAAAAAAATTTAAGAAAAATTCTTAAAGTATCCTAAATAATCTATAAATAAAGAGACTCTTTGCTGCAGAATTTTATAATGAACGATTTATTAAATATTGAATTAAAACGGGAATATTTTTAACATTGAAGCCTATGGGATTCTCCTGAATAAATTTGCCGAATTAAACCACCGAATGGCAGGGCATTAGGGGAACCTTTCACTGCTGGTTTGTGTTCTCTGAATAGCCGAAGCAGTGCTTTTTTATGGGGATTTCACTGCCCTCGAACAGGCACCGAACAGGCACCGTATGTGCAGGCAATTCGCCAGGATTTGGCGTATTGCCTGCTCTCTGGATAGCCGAATAGCCAGGAAAGGGAACCGATTCAGCGTTCGGTTACCTTTCTCAAGCAATTCGGAGCTCTTTGAATAACCTTGTAAATTAAAACTTTTTAAAAATAGTATCAAAATAAGTTTCAGGTAAAATTACTTATTTTCAAAGTTTCCCCAAACCTGCTGTTACGTTGTCCATTCATTATTTTTCCTCGATTTTTAATTTAAAAAATAATCTTGTGGATAGTTTGGATAACATAAATATGAAAGAACCTCTCAGGCACGAACGGTCCAAATAAAGCTTATTTATTCGAACTGCTTTTACAATGTTTCAGCGGCTTTAACTTAGGCTAGGGACAGATGAGCGCATTTTCTGCGGCCACCGTCAAAATGTACGTCGATGCGTGCGCACGCATTTTTTCACGGAATACGCTTAAGTGGTCAGACGATGCGCAATTCTGGACGTATTTCATGACGATGGGGTGAAAAGAAGTCTAGGGAAATCCGGCTGTTTGAACGTTATGTTGGCCGCACACTAGCAGTGTCTGACGTCTCCTAATCACGCACACACGCTGCTATGCGGCCGCAGCGCACTCTGTACGTCAGTACCAGCGGTTTAACGTTCTCGAAAAAATGCGTTCATTTTCCACTTGCGTTGTGCAGCCGGACTTTTGTGCGACCGTACTTCGTATATTGGCCGTCATTGCCCGTCATCTGCTGCTAGCACGGCCGTAATTATGTGCGCCAGAACGCGCGTTCGCACTGCCTCAGTCTGACCCTAGCCTTAGAGGCTTTATCAAGCAAGAAAAAGGCTCCGTAACTGTGCAAAAAACAAAGTGAATAAATAAACTCCACTAGATTAAACTATCTGCCCATTCCTTTGTTTGCATGAGTTTATATGGCTGGCTGCTTTGAGATGTGAGGAACCTGTGTCTGTAATGTGTCGTGTACTGGTCTATTCCTGTGAAGAGTTTCAATAAGATAGACAAACCATACTGATTATACAAAGCTGATTTATACGGAAGCCCAGAAAGGCCATGCATTTTAACTTTTTTTTTTGGTTTGTTTCATTAACATTTTTTTTTCATACACTGAAAAAAAAAGTCAGGAAAACAAAAATTTTTATTTTGTTTTCCTGTCATTTTTTTTCTTTCATGCACTGAAAAAAGAGGTCAGGAAATCAAATTTTTTTCATTTGTTTTCCTGATTTTTTTTTTCATACACTGTTAGTAAGAAAGCCCAGAAAGGCCATTTTCAGTTGGGAAGTGTCATAGAGAGGAAGCGCAGCTACTTTGATCCTGATTCACAATACTGATCCAAGTAGATCTTGAGGAATAGATTTCCTTGACAGATCTCGGATCCCAGAGTATAGAGGACAGACAGATAGCCAGTGAAGTGAGAGAATTAAGAGTAATCAAGGCAAGGAAATCTATTCCTCAAGATCTACCTGGATCAGTATTGTGAATCAGGATCAAAGTAGCTGCTTTCAGTGTGTGCTTTTCTCTATGACACTTCCCAACTGAAAATGGCCTCTCTACAGGCTTCCGTACTAACAGTGTATGAAAAAAAGGTCAGGAAAACAAATGAAAACTATTTTGTTTTTCTGACTTTTTTTTTTCAGTGTATGAAAAAAAAAGAGTTAATGAAACAAACCAAAAAAAATAATTAAAAATGCATGGCCTTTCTTGGCTTCCGTAGATTTAAACACTACAGTGACAAATAAAATCACCCTGTCTGAACAAATATTACGAAGAAAAACTGAACACTTACCATTGTGTATTTCAAAATAATTCCAGTAATTCAGATTTCAGTCCTGACTGCTGTGAAATCCTTATATATAAGGTATCATATGTCAATAATGTTTATTTGTCTTTTTTTTTTTACCCTAAAACCTAACAATTGGAATCTGGAATATGCTAGATTTCTTATCAGCACATGCAAAGGATAAGGATAAGGATAAAAGAGCTCAGTGATGTAATAGCAAAACCGTTAACAGATTTATTTAACCAATCCTTGTTAACGGGAGTCGTCCCAGAAGACTGGAAATTAGCAAATGTTGTGCCCATTTACAAGAAGGGTAGTAGGGAGGAATCGGGGAACTATAGGCCAGTTAGTCTTACGTCAGTAGTGGGGAAATTAATGGAAACCATGTTAAAGGAAAGGATTGTTGAACATCTAAAAACACATAGATTACAGGATCAGAAACAACATGGGTTTACCTCAGGGAGATCATGCCAAACTAATCTTATTGATTTTTTTTGATTGGTAACAAAAAAATAGTAGACACAGGTGGTGCAGTAGACATTGCTTATTTAGATTTCAGTAAGGCTTTTGATACTGTTCCGCATAGAAGGCTTATCAATAAATTGCAATCTTTGAGTTTAGATTCCAATATTGTTGACTGGATTAGGCAGTGGCTGAGTGACAGACAACAGAGGGTTGTGGTAAATGGAGTTTATTCGGCACAAGGTCTTGTTACCAGTGGGGTACCTCAGGGGTCAGTACTTGGACCCATCTCTTTAATATTTTTATTAGTGATATTGCAGAAGGTATTAATGGAAAAGTATGTCTTTTTGCTGATGACACAAAGATTTGCAACAGGGTTGACGTTCCTGGAGGGATCAGCCAAATGACAAATGATTTAGGTAAACTAAAAAAATGGTCGGAGTTGTGGCAATTGAGTTTTAATGTGGATAAGTGCAAGATAATGCACCTGGGACGTAAAAACCCAAGGGCTGAATATAGAATATTTGATACAGTCCTAACCTCAACATCTGACGAAAGGGATTTAGGGTCATTATTTCAGAGGATCTAAGGGTAAGTAGTCAATGTAATAGAGCAGCAGGAAATGCTAGCAGAATGCTTGGTTGTGTAGGGAGAGGTATTAGCAGTAGGAAAAGGGAAGTGCTCATGCCACTGTACAGAGCACTGGTGAGACCTCACTTGGAGTACTGTGTGCAGTACTGGAGACCGTATCTCCAGAAGGATATAGACATCTTAGAGAGAGTTCAGAGAGGGCTACTAAAATGGTGTACGGCTTGAAGGAGAAAAGTTACCAGGAAAGGCTTAATGATCTTAACATGTACAGCTTGGAAAAAAGACGAGACAGAGGAGATATGATAGAAACATTTAAATACGTAAAGGGAATCCACAAGGTAGAGGAAGGGAGTATATTTAAACGGAAACAAAGTAGCAAAACAAGAGGACATAGTCTTAGATTAGAGGGGCAAAGGTTTAAAAGTAACATCAGGAAGCATTATTTTACTGAGAGGGTGGTGGATACATGGAACAGTCTTCCAGTAGAAGTGGTAGAGGCCAAAACAGTAATTGAATTTAAGCAAGCATGGGATAGGCATAAGGCTATCCTAAACAAAAGATAAATCCAGGTTAAGTATCCATGTAATTGGGCAGACTAGATGGGCCGAAAGGTTCTTATCTGCCGACATTTTTCTATGTTTCTATAACTATTACCCTACCCAAACAATAAATAACATACCATGAAAACGAGTGTGTCAGGGTTCACCGGATAATGAAGGGTGAATGAACCCAGTGTACGGTGATTCAAGAGCAGACGCGGAGTATGGTCTAAATAGAGTTTATGACATGAAGAATATATAATAGGGGAAACCATGTAACATAAGAGGCTATAGCAAAAGAAATAAAATAACAGGGATGAAGGAAAATAAGGGAAAACAAGGATAGGGGGACAGACAGGCATGACACGAAAAGGGCTGACTGCAGACACAGAGGAGGAAAAGGGCTGAGAACCACAAAGGCAAAGGAAAAGGGCTGGACACAGTACTGGAATACAAAAGAAAAGAGGGATTTAGAGGAGAAACCAGACCGACTGGGTAAGAACTGAGCTGTATGATACATAACAGATGGGCAAGACAGGAAGAGGGCTAGATAACAGATGGACGGGACAGGAATAGGGATGAACAACAACAGGACTTAAGGCAAATAAACACGTTACAAGGGCTGAAAACAAAAGTCTAGAGATCCAGGGATATGAAGGGTAGGAGCTGAAGCAGAGGGTCTTGGATCAGGAGCAGTAGCAGAAGGTCTTGAATCAGGAGTTGTAGCAGAGGGTCTTGGATCAGGAGCAGTAGCAGAGATTTCGATAGGGAAATCCAAATATTGAAAAAAAATGCAGTACATATAGTAAAGGCATGTAGTAGGGAGACAGGTTCAGAAAAGGAGGCCAAGGGGTTCGGTACACAATAAGGCCACAGTGGAAAACAGGCTCCTTGCTTCTTTAGGCTAGGGTCAGACGAGTGTGATTTCTACGGACTGTACGTCCGTGCACACGGACGTACGTCAGTACGGAAGACACAGTAGTGGCCACACAGTCCGTTTATTCACTGACGTCAGGGCCGGTGCTAGACTATTTTGCGCCCTAGGCAAGACCAGCTACTTGCACCCCCCCCCCAAAAAAAAAAAAAAAGCTCACATGGTGAATATATTGCCTCCAGCTCACACATGGCATGGAGATATTGCCCAGGCTCACACATGGGTACTTGCCCCCAGGCTCACACATGGGTACTTGCCCCCCCCAGGCTCACACATGGGTATTTGCCCCCAGGCTCACACATGGGTATTTGCCCCCAGGCTCACACATGGGTATTTGCCCCCCAGGCTCACACATGGGTATTTGCCCCCCAGGCTCACACATGGGTATTTGCCCCCCAGGCTCACACATGGGTACTTGCCCCCAGGCTCACACATGGGTACTTGCCCCCAGGCTCACACATAGGTACTTGCCCCCCCCCAGGCTCACACATGGGTATTTGCCCCCAGGCTCACACATGGGTATTTGCCCCCCAGGCTCACACATGGGTACTTGCCCCCCCCAGGCTCACACATGGGTACTTGCCCCCCCCAGGCTCACACATGGGTATTTGCCCCCCCAGGCTCACACATGGGTATTTTCCCCAGGCTCACACATGGGTATTTGCCCCCAGGCTCACACATGGGTATTTGCCCCCCAGGCTCACACATGGGTATTTGCCCCCCAGGCTCACACATGGTATTTTCCCCCCAGGCTCACACATGGGTACTTTGCCCCCCCAGGCTCACACATGGGTACTTGCCCCCCCCAGGCTCACACATGGGTATTTGCCCCCCCAGGCTCACACATGGTATTTGCCCCCCAGGCTCACCACATGGGTATTTGCCCCCCAGGCTCACACATGGGTATTTGCCCCCCAGGCTCACACATGGGTACTTGCCCCCAGGCTCACACATGGGTACTTGCCCCCAGGCTCACACATAGGTACTTGCCCCCCCCAGGCTCACACATGGGTATTTGCCCCCCAGGCTCACACATGGGTATTTGCCCCCAGGCTCACACATGGGTACTTGCCCCCCCAGGCTCACACATGGGTACTTGCCCCCCCAGGCTCACACATGGGTATTTGCCCCCCCAGGCTCACACATGGGTATTTGCCCCCAGGCTCACACATGGGTATTTGCCCCCAGGCTCACACATGGTACTTGCCCCCCAGGCTCACACATGGTATTTGCCCCCCAGGCTCACACATGGTATTTGCCCCCCAGGCTCACACATGGTATTTGCCCCCCAGGCTCACACATGGCATTTGCCCCCAGGCTCACACATGGTATTTGCCCCCCAGGCTCACACATGGTATTTGCCCCCCAGGCTCACACATGGTATTTGCCCCCAGGCTCACACATGGTATTTGCCCCCAGGCTCACACATGGTATTTGCCCCCAGGCTCACACATGGTATTTGCCCCCAGGCTCACACATGGTATTTGCCCCCCAGGCTCACACACATGGTATTTGCCCCAGGCTCACACATGGTATTTGCCCCCAGGCTCACACATGGGTATTTGCCCCCCAGGCTCACACATGGGTACTTGCCCCCCCCCAGGCTCACACATGGGTACTTGCCCCCCCAGGCTCACACATGGGTATTTGCCCCCCCAGGCTCACACATGGGTATTTGCCCCCAGGCTCACACATGGGTATTTGCCCCCAGGCTCACACATGGGTATTTGCCCCCCAGGCTCACACATGGGTATTTGCCCCCAGGCTCACACATGGGTACTTGCCCCCCCAGGCTCACACATGGGTACTTGCCCCCCCAGGCTCACACATGGGTATTTGCCCCCCCCAGGCTCACACACATGGGTATTTGCCCCCAGGCTCACACATGGGTATTTGCCCCCCAGGCTCACACATGGGTATTTGCCCCCCAGGCTCACACATGGGTATTTGCCCCCCAGGCTCACACATGGGTACTTGCCCCCCAGGCTCACACATGGGTACTTGCCCCCAGGCTCACACATGGGTACTTGCCCCCAGGCTCACACATGGATACTTGCCCCCAGGCTCACACATGGTACTTGCCCCCAGGCTCACACATGGTACTTGCCCCCCAGGCTCACACATGGTATTTGCCCCCCAGGCTCACACATGGTATTTGCCCCCCAGGCTCACACATGGTATTTGCCCCCCAGGCTCACACATGGCATTTGCCCCCAGGCTCACACATGGTTTTTGCCCCCCAGGCTCACACATGGTATTTGCCCCAGGCTCACACATGGTATTTGCCCCCAGGCTCACACATGGTATTTGCCCCCAGGCTCACACATGGTATTTGCCCCCCAGGCTCACACATGGGTACTTGTCCCTGCCCCCCAGGCTCACACATGGTATTTCCCCCAGGCTCACACATGGTATTTGCCCCCCAGGCTCACACATGGTATTTGCCCCCAGGCTCACACATGGTATTTGCCCCCCAGGCTCACACATGGTATTTGCCCCCAGGCTCACACATGGTATTTGCCCCAGGCTCACACATGGTATTTGCCCCCAGGCTCACACATGGTATTTGCCCCCCAGGCTCACACATGGTATTTGCCCCCAGGCTCACACATGGTATTTGCCCCCAGGCTCACACATGGTATTTGCCCCCAGGCTCACACATGGTATTTGCCCCCAGGCTCACACATGGGTACTTGTCCCTGCCCCCCAGGCTCACACATGGTATTTGCCCCCAGGCTCACACATAGTATTTGCCCCCCAGGCTCACACATGGTATTTGCCCCCAGGCTCACACATGGTATTTGCCCCCCAGGCTCACACATGGTATTTGCCCCCCAGGCTCACACATGGTATTTGCCCCCAGGCTCACACATGGTATTTGCCCCCAGGCTCACACATGGTATTTGCCCCCAGGCTCACACATGGTATTTGCCCCCCAGGCTCACACATGGTATTTGCCCCCCAGGCTCACACATGGTATTTGCCCCCAGGCTCACACATGGTATTTGCCCCCAGGCTCACACATGGTATTTGCCCCCCAGGCTCACACATGGTATTTGCCCCCAGGCTCACACATGGTATTTGCCCCCAGGCTCACACATGGTATTTGCCCCAGGCTCACACATGGTATTTGCCCCCAGGCTCACACATGGTATTTGCCCCAGGCTCACACATGGGTACTTGTCCCTGCCCCCCAGGCTCACACATGGTATTTGCCCCAGGCTCACACATGGTATTTGCCCCCCAGGCTCACACATGGTATTTGCCCCCAGGCTCACACATGGTATTTGCCCCCCAGGCTCACACATGGTATTTGCCCCCAGGCTCACACATGGTATTTGCCCCCAGGCTCACACATGGTATTTGCCCCCAGGCTCACACATGGTATTTGCCCCCAGGCTCACACATGGTATTTGCCCCCAGGCTCACACATGGTATTTGCCCCCCAGGCTCACACATGGTATTTGCCCCCAGGCTCACACATGGTATTTGCCCCCAGGCTCACACATGGTATTTGCCCCCAGGCTCACACATGGTATTTGCCCCAGGCTCACACATGGGTACTTGTCCCTGCCCCCCAGGCTCACACATGGTATTTGCCCCAGGCTCACACATGGTATTTGCCCCCCAGGCTCACACATGGTATTTGCCCCAGGCTCACACATGGTATTTGCCCCCCAGGCTCACACATGGTATTTGCCCCCAGGCTCACACATGGTATTTGCCCCCAGGCTCACACATGGTATTTGCCCCCAGGCTCACACATGGTATTTGCCCCCAGGCTCACACATGGTATTTGCCCCCAGGCTCACACATGGTATTTGCCCCCCAGGCTCACACATGGTATTTGCCCCCCAGGCTCACACATGGTATTTGCCCCCAGGCTCACACATGGTATTTGCCCCCAGGCTCACACATGGTATTTGCCCCCCAGGCTCACACATGGGTACTTGTCCCTGCCCCCCAGGCTCACACATGGGTACTTACCCAGCAGCTCACACATGGGTATTTGCCTCCAGCGCTGTCTTCCTGTAGCCACTAGCCAGTCTCTGCGTGCTGGCGTCGCCGCTGGCGTCAAGGAGATGGAGGCGTGGACTTGGTCCAGGAAGCTGGAAGCACCAAGTCCACGCCTCCGTCTCCTTGACGCCGGCGGTGACGCCGGCTCGTATTGGGGCTGGCTGCAGCACGCGGCCGCCCCAGGGTGCCCAGCGGGCATTTTTATTTACAATTTTTTTTTCATTTTTTTTTCAATTGGTCGGGCCGGCTGCCGCTGCGCCCTAGGCGGGTGCTGCGCTCTAGGCGCCCGCCTAGTTGGCCTAGCGGCAGCGCCGGCCGTGACTGACGTATATTTTGACGGATGTAGGAGGGAAAATAAATTAAAAAGTAAAACCATTTTGTCCGTGAAAAATGCTGGTCGTATAAATGCCGTCCGTCTGACCACGTTCCATCACTCACACACAAAGCTATGCAGACGTTGCGGACGCAGCGCACTTTGTGCGGCCGTTCTAGGGGATGTACGTTCTTGCCTGCCTTGCTTCCATGGCCGCGGCCGTTGTGCGTCTGCAGTTCAGTACGGACGTACTTCATGTGTCAGGCTCCAATGGGCTTTCTGTCATGCTATCACGGACGTACTTTTAGGCGCAATCATGGACGTGAACACTACGCTTGTCTGACCCCAGCCTTAGGCAAGCTGAAACAAAAGTTGAAGCAAAGCATCATGGGTGCTCCACCCTTAAGTAGGGATGAATAGGGTTAGGGATTGGGAGCACCTTTGTAGTTGGTATGGGAAAGATCAGAACTGAGCAGGGCACCACATAAAAAGTGCTGCCAGGTTTGCTTGTCAGAGTGGAGCAACACCATTTTCAGACTTTTTACGGTGTCAGTGGCTAGGACCGTGACAGAGTGGGCCAGTACGGTAATGTAATTAGAAGTCTCCTTAAAAAGGACACTCTACACACCCTGACCACTTTAGCATATTAAAGTAGTCAGGCTACTTGGAGAGCCCCCTGTCCCTCCTGTCTCATGTGACCAATAGCGCTGTGTGAAACAGAAGAGTTTCCTCCGTCCACACAGCTGTCACTGGAGACAGGATTTTAAAGATCTTGCCCGCCAGGGACCAAAGAAGTCAGCCAACAGCATACTGTCTCCAAACGCTCACAGAAGTGAGAGTTCTGGGAGACAGCAGTCGAGGACTAGTGCTGCATGTGCACACGCAGCACCGATACATTGTTCTCTGCAAGTCTTGTGCATGAAAATAAGTAAGTTCCGCAAGATATGCAATTACATAAGAAGCTCCAGGGACGTTTGCATTTCAGAAGCCGAGTGAGAAAGGTGAGTATTTACATCACTAAAGCATAGATTAAAAAATATCATTGTGCAGATGCTGTCAGCGAATCTGCCCAAATATTTCAAACAGGGGAAACATTATTTAGAGTGTTGCTTTAAGATTTAATAAAAGAAATTAGCGCGGTATATCAGTAAAAGTCTAATATTTGTGACTCTGCATATCAAAATATATTCCCCCCCCCCACAACAGCCATAAATTAGATGCATTAGTGAAGTTCATAGCCAAATTAAATCCAAATAATATAAAAACAAAAATCCACATTCTGTTGGATGCTGTTTAAACAGGGAGGTTAGTGCTGCTTTTTGGGGCGAGGTACTGAGATAGAACATTTACCGGAAAAGGACGTTAACATGGACAGGTTAAGGAAAAATCAAAAAATGCAGATTTTCCTGCTTGCAGTCTCTTTGTTAGTGTCTACAATGGAAAGGGGCCCAATGTGTTTTGAAATATTTGCTTTGGTTTAATGATTGAGCACCAAAGACTTCACTGGAAATTTGAAGGCATTTTGTTCATGTAGTTATTTCAAAACAAATATCTAGAGTTACAGATCAGAAGAGCTGAACTCGTCAATTCTGTGGCAGTTTTCCTTGTCCGTGACATGTACCATCTCTTGCCTATAATATTGAATCACTTTAGACGAAACCTGTCATGTGACAAACAAAACTCCGTAGAACGACTCTAAAGTCCAAATTCGATATTATCTTTGCAATTTAATGATGTGACCACATTTGCAGGAAATGTTTATACTAAGATTAGCCTCGCACTATACACATTGGGCACTATTACATTCAAAACGCTAACGTTAGCGCTCCCGTTAACTCAAAACTCTTAACGTTAGCATTGGTGGCCCTAGCGAGGGCCACCCATATTACAATCCAAACGCTAACGGGTTAAAAAAAAAACGATTCGGAGTTTATGCTCCCTTGCGCAAGCTTACTGTACTTTGCGTTCCCTATGCTTAACATGGGGAGCGCAAAGAGTTAATTAGTGTTAGGATTACAAAGTCCTAGCGCTAATTACCGCCCGGCTGCGGTTAACTCGAAAGTTAACTTGCCAAGATGTATGGTTACGCGCAGGCAAACTGTTGGAGATGTGGTGAGGATAACGCACATTTTCTGCATATATGGTGGTCTTGTCCAGTGACACAGCCTGTTTGGCATAACTGTATCCATAATTTGAATACTCTTGTGGGCATTACCGTCAATATTACACCCGCTGCCGCCCTTCTGCATATCAATCTTCCTAATATTCCCATCCGGACAAGAAAATTTATAATTCACTATCTAACGGCCGTAAAACTAGTGTAGCGCTGTGTTTAAACTCTTACTGTGGCAGTACCTATTTTTGGCCACCGGAGGGAGACAAGCGCGATAAGAGACATTGAACATTGGGACTACGTTTCCCGGCATGCTTTGCAAACAGACAGGAAGTGGGTGGGACACAGACACTGTACATCCTGAGCCTCGTGGAGAGCGCGGCAGAGTGCGCCAGGGAGTGCATGAGAGAGGACACAGTGTTGCCGAGCGGAACCGTGACTAGGCCGGAGCGCAAGTGTGGCCTATCAGGATTCTAGTGGGGTTATCCTGCCTTGCCAGAAGGAGCCTTACTTATCGACAGACATCACCCAAGCTGCTATCCAGACAAGCTGAGGACCTTGAGTAAGGAGTACCGCGAGTCCATTGGATGGGAGAGCAGGCGGTAGCTGGACAAGTCCGGGCTGCAGCACAGAAAGCCTGACCACCGATCCAGTAGCCGGTATCCCAGCGAGGAAACAAGCGGAGAGACGTCCTGGGTCAGCGGAGCCTTGGTGATCGAACGGATGGGTGAGAGGCCTCCAAGGCCGGTTTTACAAAGCTCAAGAAAGCACGCTGTTGTTTATTTCTGAAACCCACAGGGCCCCAACTTGACTAGTCGAAGACATCGTTTAAAAGATTCACTGGCCAGTTGAATAGTACCCGGGTACCATAACACACACATACACTCACAGTTCGGGACTTAACCTGTTCGGGACTCACTCCCTAGTATCCGAAAAAGGGGCAAAGATTCGCATCTTATTTTGTTTTCCGCTGCGCGTTTCTCGTAATTACGAAGCATTGTAATTTTCTGTTCGGTCGCGCATTTTTTCAGAAATACGAAGTCTCGCATTTCTTTTTCCCGCTGCGCGTTTACCGCGATACGAAATACTGTAAATATATCTACGAATACCGTGTCTCATTATATGCCTTTTACTTCAGTAAACTATATAATTTAAAATCCACAACGGTGCTGGAGTATATTTATTCCCTAGTGCGGGGAGACTGACCCGTGGTTCATTTTCAGCGGCTCCTCCGGGAGTGAGCGCTACACTAGCAATTGCTAGAAATTGGAAATCGGTGAACCCTCCTAATTGGTATCATATAAAAGCACAATTATTATTTCAATGTAAAATGGAGAGTGGTATTAGTGCACAATATCTTTCTAATCAAAGAGATATAGCATATTGGAAAGAGTGGATCGAAATAGTGGAAGATAAAGCGTTAATAACGTTTTAATACCTAGACTGGAGGTATAGATATTGTTAAGAATAGCACATTGTATCACAATTAGATTTTGCTACGTACATATACGCATGTATTTTTGGGGATTATGGGTGCAGGTGTCTACTGATATGCACATACTGTATAATTGTTTGTGGGGGGGGTTTTCTTGTTTTTTTTATCTCCCTTTTATGGCAATAAACCTGGTAAACACCTTGAGGAATATTGGGATAGTTAGGTCTGGCAGTAGGGTAGGGAGAAACCTGGGGAGAATTGGAAACTTTAGGTTGAGATGCCAATAGAGAAGTAGAATGATTTTGGGGAGAAATGGGAAGAAAGGGGAAAGGAAGAAGGAAAAAAGAAAAGAAAAAGGGGAAGAGGAGAAAAAGAAAAAGGAAAAAAACACTAAAGTCTGGGAATACCAAGAAGAGATGTCGGTTTTACGTACCATAGTTAGTGTGTAAGGTGTGTTTATATGTTTGTGTTTTATGTATTTTGAAGCTGAAGTAATTGTTAATAGAGGAGAAAATTACATAATAATGTGTAACTTGCAGTCTTTAATTGTATATGTTTTATGTTTGTATATTATCGTGAAACTTTCTAATAAAAAAATTGCAGATTTCCCTGCTGGCAGTCTCTTTGTTAGTGTCTACAATGGAAAGGGGCCCAATGTGTTTTGAAATATTTGCTTTGGTTTAATGATTGAGCACCGAAGGCTTCACTGGAAATTTGAAGGCATTTTGTTCATGTAGTTATTTGAAAATAAATATCTAGAGTTACAGACCAGAAGAGCTGATAATTTTGAATCACTTTAGACGAAACCTGTCATGTGACAAACAAAACTCCGTAGAACGACTCTAAAGTCCAAATTCGATATTATCTTTGCAATTTAATGATGTGACCACATTTGCAGGAAATGTTTATACTAAGATTAGCCTCGCACTATACACATTGGGCACTATTACATTCAAAACGCTAACGTTAGCGCTCCCGTTAACTCAAAACTCTTAACGTTAGCATTGGTGGCCCTAGCGCGGGCCACCCATATTACAATCCAAACGCTAACGGGTTAAAAAAAAAACGTTAGCGATTCGGAGCTTATGCTCCCTTGCGCAAGCTTACTGTACTTTGCGCTCCCTATGCTTAACATGGGGAGCGCAAAGCGTTAATTAGTGTTAGGATTACAAAGTCCTAGCGCTAATTACCGCCCGGCTGCGGTTAACTCGAAAGTTAACTTGCCAAGATGTATGGTTACGCGCAGGCAAACTGTTGGAGATGTGGCAAGGATAACGCACATTTTCTGCATATATGGTGGTCTTGTCCAGTGACACAGCCTGTTTGGCATAACTGTATCCATAATTTGAATACTCTTGTGGGCATTACCATCAATATTACACCCGCTGCCGCCCTTCTGCATATCAATCTTCCTAATGTTCCCATCCGGAGAAGAAAATTTATAATTCACTATCTAACGGCCATAAAACTAGCAATTGCTAGAAATTGGAAATCGGTGAACCCTCCTAATTGGTATCATATAAAAGCACAATTATTATTTCAATGTAAAATGGAGAGTGGTATTAGTGCACAATATCTATCTAATCATAGAGATATAGCATATTGGAAAGAGTGGATCGAAATAGTTGAAGATAAAGCGTTAATAACGTTTTAATACCTAGACTGGAGGTATAGATATTGTTAATAATAGCACATTTCATCACTATTAGATTTTGCTACGTACATATACGCATGTATTTTTGGGATTATATGGGTGCAGGTGTCTACTGATATGCACATACTGTATAAATCTTGGGGGGTTTTCTTGTTTTTTTATCTCCCTTTTATGGCAATAAACCTGGTAAACACCTTGAGGAGTATAGGGATAGTTAGGTCTGGCAGTAGGGTAGGGAGAAACCTGGGGAGAATTGGAAACTTTAGGTTGAGATGCCAATAGAGAAGTAGAATGATTTTGTGGAGAAATGGGAAGAAAGGGGAAAGGAAGAAGGAAAAAAGAAAAGAAAAAGGGGAAGAGGAGAAAAAATAAAGGAAAAAAACACTAAAGTCTGGGAATACCAAGAAGAGATGTCGGTTTTACGTACAATAGTTAGTGTGTAAGGTGTGTTTATATGTTTGTGTTTTATGTATTTTGAAGCTGAAGTAATTGTTAATAGAGGAGAAAATTAGATAATGTGTAATTTGCAGTCTTTAATTATATATGTTTTATGTTTGTATATTATCTTGAAACTTTCTAATAAAAAAAATGCAGATTTTCCTGCTTGCAGTCTCTTTGTTAGTGTCTACAATGGAAAGGGGCCCAATGTGTTTTGAAATATTTGCTTTGGTTTAATGATTGAGCACCGAAGGCTTCACTGGAAATTTGAAGGCATTTTGTTCATGTAGTTATTTCAAAATAAATATCTAGAGTTACAGTTCAGAGCTGATAATTTTGAATCACTTTAAACGAAACCTGTCATGTGACAAACAAAACTCCGTAGAACGACTCTAAAGTCCAAATTCGATATTATCTTTGCAATTTAATGATGTGACCACATTTGCAGGAAATGTTTATACTAAGATTAGCCTCGCACTATACAAATTGGGCACTATTACATTCAAAACGCTAACGTTAGCGCTCCCGTTAACTCAAAACTCTTAACGTTAGCATTGGTGGCCCTAGCGCGGGCCACCCATATTACAATCCAAACGCTAACGGGTTAAAAAACTCGTTAGCGATTCGGAGCTTGTGCTCCCTTGCGCAAGCTTACTGTACTTTGCGCTCCCTATGCTTAACCCTTTCGCTGCTGAGGCTTTTCCCGCCCCTGTGCTGAGGTAATTTTTTTACCTGTTTTGGCGCATCATGTTTAAACGTGTTTTTGAAGGCTTATTTTAGTATATGACATCGACATATTATATATCGTTCTTTCCGTCAGACTCGGTAGATTCATAATATGTCATTATTATATGTATACGTTATGTCATGTTTGTATATTATAACAAAAAATGCAATAAAATATGTATTTTCAATAATTTACAGCGTGTAAAGTGTTTTTTTCCACATTTTAACATGCGAGCAATTGCGGTTATATTTTGTATGGGGTGCGCTTGTTAAAAAAATTAGAGATGGGGTCTCGTTACATTTTTTTTGGGGAAAATGACACCATTTTTAACAAACGCACCGCATACAAAAATCGTTAATGCAGCATCATTGTTCACATTATAATTGAAATGGGAACAATATTGCTGCATTAACAAAACAAAAAAAAAAAAAAAAAAAGTGTTTATTTTTTTTTATTATTTTTTTTTTTAATTATTTTTTATTTTTTTTTTCTTTTTTTTTTTTTTTTTACAAATTTTTTTACTTTCATGTTTGGTATCGTTGGAACGGCCATGCTCTGGCCGATCCAACGATATCAAAATTTAACCCCTAACTGCCACGGATCGGGAGATAGGGAGTTCATTGGAACTCCCTATCTCCACACTTCGTGGCAGTTAGGGGTTAATGCTAGGACTGGCGTCATCGTGCTGCGCACGATGACGCCAGTCCTCTGGGGGAGTTCCCGAAGCTTGGCCGACATCCAAGATGTCGGCCAGCTCCCGGGAAGGATCGCAAATCGGCGCTTTTCAGCGCCGATTTGCGATCCAGCTCCCCAGGGGTTAATGCCAGGCATCATTTGGAAGGGCAGGCTGTGCCCTTCCAAATGATGCCTGGGTTAAGCCCCTGTGAGCCGCCGATCGGAGGGAGAGAGGTCCGAAGGACCTCCCCCCCTCCCTTCAGGTGCCTCCTCCGCACATGCGGGGGGGGCGCCTGAATTATGTGTCATCGCGGGGGCGCGATGACACATAATAATGGCGGCCACTGCTCCGGATGCCGGGCTGACATCCAGGATGTCAGCCCGCACCGGAGGGGCCAGCGATCGGCCGGTACCCGGCCGAACGCTGACCCCAATGCGAGGACGCGCTCAGCGCGTCCTCCGCATACCAGCGGGAATGCTGAGGACGCGCTGAGCGCGTCCTTAGCATTCAAGTGGTTAAGATGGAAAGCGCAAAGAGTTAATTAGTTTTAGGATTACAAAGTCCTAGCGCTAATTACCGTCCAGCTGCGGTTAACTCGAAAGCTATCCACAGCCAGGACTTGGTGCCAACGGATTCCGCTGCTGCAGAGTCTGTCAGTACCAGCAGAAACCACCCCAAAAAAAATCACATACCTCTAATCCCGCGGCGAGAACAGCGGCTCCATCCGCCTCCTCTGGCCACCGGAATCAGGGAGAGACTAGGGGGAAAATTCCCCCAATCTCCCTCTGTGGATCACTACTCTGACCTGCCAGATCTCAGAAGGTGAGATCCTACAGGTCATGTGATGGCAGCGTCTGCTTCAATGGAGTCCTATGGACTCCATTGACGGGATGCTCGCGGAAGCACCTAGCGCTGCTGCGTGCATCCCGGGGCTTAGCGTCGGATTACAATGCAAGCTGCTTTTTTAGTGCCTGCATTTTAACCCCTTCCCGACCGCTGACATACCATGTATGTCATGGCCACGGGTCTCCCTTAGACCCGTGGATGTACATGGTACATCAGCAGTCTCCTAACCTCCCTCCTGCCGATACTTACCTCACTTGCCAGCTCCCATGCCGTTTCCTGGGGGTCAGCAGACGCAATGACGTCATCATCACGCTGCGTTATGACGTCATCGGCAGGCGCTCACCGGCACCCGCAGTAAAATTCATGAAAGGGAGGGGGGCTTCTTTGGAGCCCTCTATCTCCCCAACCATTTATGTTGCCACTTTATTGCCATTTTTAAGCGACACCCAGCACTCGCGGCCTACACTGCCGGAATCCAAGATGGCAGCCGCGACTGATACACACGAGGAGGATGCAGTGGATGAGCGGCCTACAGACAGATCCCCCAGAGACAGTCCAGCGACCCATGCAGACCTTGAGGTGAGAGACATTCTTAGGGATCTCCCCACAAAACATGATTTATCCTCTCAGCTGTCAGCTATGGAGAGAAATGTTAATGGAAGGATTGAGGCCCTGGGAACTGACTTGAAGCATTTGGGGGGCGGGCAAATTCTTGATTTGGAGGAAGATAGAGATTCTTTATTTACACACGTGGATTGCTTAAATGTACAGGTTGCTGAACAGGCTAAGCACCTCACTATTATACATCGCCATCTGGATGACATTGATAACAGTGGCAGGCGCAATAACATGCGGGTTAAGGGTTACCCTTAATCAGAGGTCGGATCTGAAAATTTGCCTGACCTTTTGCGACACCTCTTTAATGGCAATCTTCACAGACCTGAGGATCCCAAAGTTAAATTTGACAGGGCACACCGGGTGTTGAATAGGGATGAGCTGTTCGGTTCGGAGTTCGCATCGAACATAGCCTGTTCGCATTGTCGGGTATATTAGAATGGAAAAATTAAAATGGATGCCTGTAGCCATCTTGTTTTAAATGGAAAATCTTTTCTTTTTCAATTTTCCCTAGTTTTAGAAATGGACAGAGATTTTTTTTAATAGTTCATGGCTAGGTGAAACTTTAAGAGTTATGTTTTTTTTTAATACCAGACTAAATGTCTTTATGTGATATAATGCTGAGCTAAATGCCAGACATGTCATATTTAAATTTATTGGTTTGTTTAACAAGTCTTTAAAAATAAAAAGATATTTTCTTTTTGGGTATAGGAACAAATTCAAAATTTATTTTTTCAAATGTAGAATTATATTCATGAAATATATTCTTATAATCAATATATATTACAGGAGAAAATAGATGCTCCAATAAATAATTGTAGAGTATAACTGGTAAATAGTATAATTATTGAAGAATAGATTCTGTTGATTTTAACTATAAAGGAATTTACTTAGTAAAATCTTTGAGAGGAGTGGAGACATTAATTTAATTCTTGACAGGAGAGACCCAAAGTATAGGACTGAATAGAGGATCTTTGTTAAGACAGATTGACCTTTGATCTGAGATAAGATATATTAAAAATTAAAATGAGGAATTAATTGGAAGTGCAACACTGCCCTCTTGAAGCATAGTAAATATTATATTTAATATAGAGAGAATAATATTTAAATGAAAAGAGGTAGATTGTCAGTGACGTCAAATTGACTATAATTGGAGCTGTACTGTTCATTGCAATGCATTCAGACTTACACGACAATGCAGTCAGATCATTCCAGGACATAATGCACTGCAGACCATCTCAGGACACAATGCACTCAAGATATTTAAGTCCACATCTCTAACTCACATGCATTGAAAATCTACATTGATAATTTTCACATATTCCAAAAACAATATATTACATAAAGAATATTCAAAGGCTGTAACTCATCGAATCCAGACTGGAGGTAATGTATGAGATAATGTAATTATATATATCTGGAGTATTTCTTGCAACAGATAGACTGAGATATCTCAGATTACTGTTAGATCCAGAGTCTTCAAAATATTTCTAAATCTGCAGATAGAGATATGAAGAAGAATCGAATATAAGGATTTATCCTAAAGAAACTGTTGCAAAGATGATGTACAAATATATATATCGAATTTGGAAATTACTGTGATTGAAATTAATAAGCAAGGAATTATATAACTACAATATAAAAAGCAGAAGATTAGAAGTTTAATTCTCGATATTAGGGGAGGATTCACTAAATAAGTTTTTATTACTTAACATTCTAGAAATAGAATAAGTGATAGCTCATCTTTTGTTGATCCACGTAGCATAAAGATATATATATATCTCTACAAGATTTAGCTTGTTAAACATTGGTTTGCTGGGAAATACATGTTAATTGTTTTCGTTAAGCAGAAATGTTTATTAACCATTTGTGTATAGTTACTAACTGATAAGGTAAATGATATTAATCATATATGCAGTTACTAACAGCAGATACATATATTGAGAAGCTAGTGTCTATGTGCTGATGGATGGATTGTGGTTTATAAATTTTTGTTTATGATATGAGATTTGAAACTTTTTTGTATACGTAATAAATATATATATTTTTATCCGATTATTGATTAGTGTATTCTTAGTGCTTCACGGTGGAATCCTCTGATGCTGACGTAACGGAATAGATCGGGATGTCTTCTGCATTCACAAAACCTCCAGCACTGAACTCTTCCACAATACCACAAAAGGGTTATGGTGTGAAGGCACTTGCTGCCATGACGTCTGTGCCAGATTTATATCATTTTAATTTTTTGAACCGCAGCGTCCAACCCTGCACTCTTCCACAATACCACAAAAGGGTTACGTTGTAAAGGCACTTGCTGCCATGAAAGGCACAATATTTGGCTGCACTGATGCCTTTACCAGATTCATATCTTTTTAATATAGGACCGCATGGTCCACCCCTGCACTCTTCCACAATACCACAGAGGGGTTACTGTATGAATGCACTTGCTGGCCTAGAGGAGCAGAGGACACCCAGGAGCTTACAATCTAGAGTAGCAGAGGGCACCCAGGATCTTACAATCTAGAGGAGCAGAGGGCACCCAGGAGCTTACAATCTAGAGGAGCAGAGGGCACCCAGGAGTTTACAATCTAGAGGAGCAGAGGACACGCAGGAGCTTACAATCTAGAGGAGCAGTTACAGACTCATATCTGAGAGGTTTATTACTGTGCAGCTCTAGCTTTCTTATACACCCTGGAGGAAGGATCAAACTCTCAGGGACCCATTACTTACCTCCCTGGTGTCCCTGAATGTAGGCTCCAGCCCCTCTCTCCTCTGATCCTGTTGCTCAGTGCAGCCTCAGATCCAGCCCTTTCCTGTGACTGTCAGGCAGGCATGGAAGGAGACAGGCTCAGCCACATGGTCACCGGGAAAAGGATCACCACGTGACACGCCCCTGACACATGACTGGGAGGGGCAATCCACAGTGCTTCACAGTGCTTAGTGATCAAGGATGCATGCACTGTACTGTCACCATTTGAGGCGGCAACGAGGATGGTGAGCAGGGACAGTGCATGCATCAGTGACATAATTCCTTTAGTGTTGCTGCTGGAGCGCACTCTGCAGGGAATTATAGATGTGGCACTAGAGGCAGAGCAGCGGGAGGAAAAGGAGGACTTCCCTAGCTCTCAAGGCCCCAGTCTTTATGCAGACAACATTCCAGCGGGTCCTCAGATCAGACAGGAGGAGGATGAGGAAGAGGAGGAATATTTAAGTTGTGGGGGCATTGAAGGTGGGATTCCTCAAGTGAGGGTTTTATGTCCCCAGAAACCCAAGAACTAGTACATGGCTGGGAGGAGGTAGTGCGCGATACGGTGACCAGGGAGACTCGGAAGGTAATGCCACCTCCAACCTATGCTGAATGGGCTCCCTTATTCTGCAAAGCCTGCTAAAGGACCCCATGATTCGTGCTATCAAGGAGAGGGATCATTACTGGTTGGCAAGCCTTCTTGATCCACAATACAAGGGTAAAGTTGCAGAGCTCATCCTGCCCACACAGAGGGAGGACCGGATGAAACAACTTGAGGACACTCTAAAGCGACACTTGTGTAACACCTTTCCAGGCACTGGTAGGTTACCAAGTGATGACACAGGTGCTTCTGAGGCTGCGGATGATCACTCAAAGGAAGAGCGGTAAAGGCCAGGGCCGCTTGACTGATGCCTTTATAAATTTTTTTAGTCCACGACACCCAGCGTATGTCAAATGTAGGCACCCATTGCCAGCGTCTTCACCATATGGTGCAGGACTACCTAGGGGCAGGGGCAGACCTGGATACCTTTACAGCAGATGATCCACTGGCTTACTGGGTGTTGAGATTGGATCACTGGCCAGAATTTAGCCAGTATGCTATGCAGCTACTAGGTTGCCCTTCATCCAGCGTGCTTTCTGAAAGGACGTTCATTGCCGCTGGAGGTTTTGTCACAGACAAAAGAGTGCATCTGTCCACCGACTCTGTAGACCGGCTGACATTTATAAAATGAATCAGTCCTGGATCAGCAGCTATCACTCCCCTGATGCTGATGTAACTGAATAGATCAGGGATCTCTTCTGCATTCCCAAAACCTCCTCCACCACTGCACTCTTCCACAATACCTCAGAGAGTTTACATTGTGAAGGCACTAGCTGGCACCAAAGGCCCAATATTTGGGTGCACTGACGCGTGTATCAGATTCATATCATTTTAATATTTGATGGCAGGGTCCACCCCTGCACTCTTCCACAATACCTCAGAGGGGTTATGGTGTGAAGGCACTAGTTGGCACCAAAGGTCCAATTTTTATGCACCTGATGTTACTTTCATCCAAAGCCTGCATAAATTTCACAATAATTTAGCCAAAAAATCACTAAACTTGTTCTGCGTGTCCTAAAATGTCTCCTCTTTTCATACAGGCTGCCGCCCCAAGCAGTTGTTTATGAATAGATTAAAGGAAAACCATTTACTGTCATTTGAAATGTCATTTTTTTTTGTTTTTAAAGGTTTCTATACATCCTACAAATCCGCCACTTCCCGGGCAGGTTATGGGGACCTCCTAGGCACGATATTAGAAGGAATTTTTCTTTTTTATTCTTAACCTTTATGTCATGGAAAAATCCCTGTTCCTTTAAAAACATTTTTTTTTTACTTTTGTCCTTGTTTCCTGTCCCCCAGGGCACTACCCGGACCCCCATACACCTTTTATGGCAAATATCTTGCATATATGCCCTCTTGGAGGGCACTCTAAAAATCGAACGTTCGAGTCCCATTGACTTGCATTGAGTTCGAATTGTGTTCGCGTTCGAATTTGATCTTTTTCAAATGTCCATGTTCAAACCGGCTGGGTGGAGTAGAGGTAACATCACTGCTCTGCATGGAGAGAGCCTGTGGAGTCATGGGTTCAATCCCAGCGAGCAACCTCCCCAGTAAGTGTCCATGGGCAAGACACCTAACGGTACATACTCGCCACCCAGGACATACATAAAAATGAGAGAAATCTCAATATATCCTTCCTGGTAAAATCCTTTCTCAAAAAAAAAAAGAATGCGAACCAAACACGGGAATGTTCGGCCCATCACTAATCCTCGCATTAGGAAGGAATATTTTATCTTTGTTCAATCAAGTGAATAAATGATGCACACGTTAAAAGAATATTTTTTGGAGGCATTCTGATTTATAATTGCCTTTATTATCTCTGAAGTTTATGACTTAAACACTCAGTTTAATTTATTACTGAATTATTATTACTCAAAATTATACAGTATGAGATTATTCTTTCTAAAACTACAATACATTCAGAGAAGTCTAAACAAAAGAATAGGTTTCATATTGATCTTGTGCTTAGCCAGACATAGAGTAAGATTCACAGTTTTTTGTAGGATTCTTCTTTTGCAACACACTTGTAGTGCAAGTCTTCTTGTCATGGACAACAAAGCATTTCTTCTTGTCGAAAATGACCGAACTACCTAGACTGGAATAAAAATGTGTGAAATTTTAAAATCAGGCAGTGTCAGAACTTATTTTAAAAAAATAGATTGCTCAATAGACATGTGCACAGCGGGGTTTTTTCCGCTTAGTTTCACTTTGGATTTTTTCGTCCTGTTTTATTTTTTTGGGTTTCAGGTCATTTTATTTATTTATTTAAAATTCTTTCCTTTTGGATTTTGCACATACTAAGAGGGAAAATGGCCAGGCAGGGTCACAAGAAGTCATCCGTAGAAAAACATTTGAAACGGAAAACAGAAGTCAGCTATGCATTCCCCATAGGGAAATAAGGAAAAGAAAATTAAAGCACAGGTCTACCACAAAAACATCTCAATGGCTTTCAGGAAACACAAAACCAGCAAAAAGGTTCGCTGCTGTCAAGAAAAAAAGGGGAAAAAGAGCGAGGGGGGATTTCGGGTCATTTTAATCAGTTTTTTTTTGTTTCGGGTCATTTGTTATTTTACCGCGATTCGTAATTTCGGAGCGTTCCAAAATTTCAGGTGCCTGGGTTTCTTTTTGGATCGATTCTTATTCCGTTTTTATGGGTTATTTCGTATTTCAGATCACTTCGTCTTAATTTTTGTGAGTCATTCCGTATTCTGGGTTGATTTGTATTTCGTTTTCATGAGTTTAGTTTTTTATTAGTTATTTCAGAATGTGAAAGAGATTAGTACCAGCCATTTTCGTTCAGTAGTTTTTTTGCAAACAACGTTTCAAATTTCAAACTTTCAAGCGTACTTTTTTTTTTCACCTCATTCGTCTGCGTGTCGGATTTTTTTCGGCGGGTGCTCTGTGCTGTGATCGGCGGCTAGTCGGTTTTCTCCGGCGTGTTTGGCGGGGTTAATCCAACTGTTTTCTGTGGGTTTTGGTGAGTGTTCGGTGAATGTTTGGCGGGTTTGTGTCGAGTGTTCGGTGGGTTTGCGGCAGGTTTTCCCTGCACTACGGGGCCCTGCGGTTCTTGCTGAATACACTGCAGGGTCGGCGCAATAGGATCGTCGAATCGCCGAGAAGTGTAGGGAATAAAAAAGTCACTGATCGTACGGTGACTTTTCGATTCTTTTAGCAGGCAATTCGCCAAATCCTGGCGAATTGCCTGCACATATGGTGCCTGTTCGTTGCCTGTTCGATGGCAGTGAATCCCCATAGAGAAGCAATGCTACGACTATTCAGAGAGCAAAACCCAGCAGTGAAAATTTGCCGAATTGCCCTGCCATTCAGTGGTCTATTCAGGCGAATCCCATAGGCTTCAATGTTAAAAATATTCCCGTTTTAATTCAATATCTAATAAACCGTTCATTACAATATTCTGCCGTAAAGAGTGTCTTTATTTATAGATTTTTTAGGATATTTTAAGCATTTTTCTGGATTCTTTTTTTTTTTAAGCTTACTTATTTTTTCTGTAACAGCCCTTTTTATTATCATTCCTTGGACCTCATATGTAAATTTCAGACATTTTTGCTCAGTAGTTTCTTTGCAAACAGCGTTTCACTTTTCAAACATTCAAGCAAACTGTTTTTCTAATTTATTCACTGCATTCGTCTTTTTCCTTTGGCTGCGCTGCATGTGATCGGCTCCTGCTCGGGCTTTTTCGGCGTTTTCGGCGGGTAAATCCAGATGTTTTTGCGGGTTTTTGGCGTGCATTCGCCAGGTTTTGCGGTTAGTTTGCGTCGGGTTTGCGGCGGCTTTTCCCTGCAAATCGGGGACCCTGTGGTGCTTGCTGAATACACCGCAGGGTCACCGAAATGGGATTGCCGAATCGCCCCGAATTGAAGAGAACGAAAAGTCACCGAACGTGCGGTGACTTTTCGATTCTCTTTGAATTACCCTGACTGTATCTGTTCAATTCATTGCAGAATGTAAAAAAAAGCCTTGATTGAAAATAAATTAGAAACAATAAAATTTCACACACAAAAAATCTCGAAAAATGTCTAAGAAATCCTAAAAAATAAATAAACTGACACTTTGCTGCAAGTGAAAAATAAACGGTTTAAGAAATATTTAATAAAAACGCAAATATTTTTTTACATTAAAAGCTATAGGGAAAAAAGCCTTGTTTCTTTAAAATAAATTAAAAATCCTAAAAAAATAAACAAAATGACTTTTTGCTGCAAGTGAAAAAAATAAACAGTTTAAGAAAAATGTAATAAAAACACTAATATTTTTTGAGCTGCAGATTTTCCTGCTTAACGTCTCTATTTTAGTATCAGGTATGGAAAAGGGCCCTCAGTGTTCCTTGCTCTGTATTGATATGTAATCCCTTGCCCAACAGGCATTTGTTACTACTGTACTGCATTTTTCTTTCTTGGATTCATTAATATATGAGAAGGCCTAACAACACTAATATTGATTAATGATTAAAACTTACAGTGAGCAGCATTCAATACCGTCACTGGCACACTCGCACCTGTGGCAATCTTCTGTCCTCCACATCGAGTTAAATTCATGTAGTTCACCTTTATAAACACAACCTTCAAAATAAAATAATTTAGATTATTAATACATGAGAATTCATAACATGAATTGAAAATATGCAACATGTACACCAAACACCCAGTTTGATGAATGTTTAACCCCTTCACAAAGGGCTTTTTGTTGGAAAATGTTTTACCATAACATTTATTTGAAGCATGGAATGCAAAGGTAACAATTAAATAAAGGGTAAAATAGAAATTTTGCACAGAAAATGTTGTTCTGACATGGATAAAAATTAAAATTATGTAAATTTAATCTCTTTTAACTTTTCATGTAATTGTTTATCCTTGAGAGAAATATTGCTGGAATCAAAGATTCTGAACTCTAGATAGGGTCTTTTATCTTGCACAATTTCAAATAGGAACCAGAATTAACAGCATACAGGCAGAAATTGATAGTGTGTCAAATCCCGCAAAAGTGATAGATAATAAAAGTGGTCAGATCTCCTGTTTATGAGGATTTGTAGAGATCATATTGAGATTATTGGAAATCCAGCTTCCAAAAAATACCAATAGAATCTAAAAAAAATATCTGTATGTGCCATAATGCCTACGTATGGAAACTACAGTAACACATTGTATTTGTAATGTACAGGGATTTTCAGCATTAGAAACCTGTGAATCTGATCCCGTCACAGTAGTGGGTGACTGCTGAGCTCTCCTTTGTATTTTGCCTTTTGTATGGTGTTTGTAATGCTGCAGAAAACTGTTGAACTTTTTGTTAGAGTGAGGGCTGGGGCTTAGGGTTGTCACCTTTCCTTCAAGCCAAACCGAACACTCTAGGGTTGGGTTCAGGCGGCCATTTTTTTGTAGTGTATACATTATGGCACGTGGTATACATGGCAGACTGGTGTTATGGCTCACTGGTATTATGCTTGGCATACTGGTATTATGGTGGGCACGCTGGTATTATGGCGGGCACACTGGTATTATGGAACGCTGGTATTGTGGCTGGCACGCTGGTATGCATGGCACTCTGGTATTATGGCGGGCACACTGGTATTATGGCATGCTGGTATTATGCATGGCACGCTGGTATTATGGCGGGCACATTGGTATTATGCATGGCACGCTGGTATTATGGCTGGCACAATGGAATTATGGCTGGCACAATGGAATTATGACTGGCAGACTGGAATTATGACTGGCACAATGGAATTATGGCTGGTATAATAGAATTATGGCTGGCAGTCTGGTTTTATGGCTGTCCGATTTGGATTATGGCTGGCAGACTTGAATTAAGGCTGGCACATTGGAATTATGGCTGGCACAATGGGATTATGTCTGGCACAATGGGATTATGGCTGGCAGATTGGGATTATGGCTGGCAGACTGGGTTTATGGCTGGCACATTGTAATTAAGGCTGGCAGACTGGTTTTATGGCTGGCACATTGTAATTAAGGCTGGCAGACTGGTTTTATGCCTGGCACATTGGGATTATGCCTGGCACATTGGAATTATGGCTGGCACATTGGAATTATGGCTGGCAGACTGGTTTTATGGCTGTCAGATTGGGATTATGGCTGGCACAGTGGAATTATGTCTGGCAGACTGTTTTAAAGCTGACACATTGTAGTTAAGGCTAGCAGACTGGTTTTATGGCTGGCAGATTGGGATTATGGCTGGCACAATGGGATTATGGCTGTCAGATTGGGATTATGGCTGGCACATTGTAGTTAAGGCTGGCAGACTGGTTTTAAGGCTGGCACATTGTAGTTAAAGCTGGCAGACTGGTTTTATGGCTGTCAGATTGGGATTATGGCTGGCACTGTGGAATTATGGCTGGCAGACTGTTTTAAGGCTGACACATTGTAGTTAAGGCTGGCAGACTGTTTTTATGGCTGTCAGATTGGGATTATGGCTGGCATAATGGGATTATGGCTGGCAGATTAGGATTATGGCTGGCACATTGTAGTTAAGGCTGGCAGACAGATTTTAAGGCTGGCACATTGTTGTTAAGGCTGGCAGAGTGGTTTTAAGGCTGACACATTGTAGTTAAGGCCGGCAGACTGGTTTTAAGGCTGGCAAATTGTAGTTAAGGCTGGCAGACTGGTTTTATGGCTGGCAGACTGGTTTTATGGCTGGCAGATTGGGATTATGGCTGGCACAGTGGAATTATGGCTGGCAGACTGTTTTAAGGCTGACACATTGTAGTTAAGGCTGGCAGACTGGTTTTATGGCTGGCAGATTTGGATTATGGCTGGCACATTGTAGTTAAGGCTGGCAGACTGGTTTTAAGGCTGGCACATTGTAGTTAAGGCTGGCAGACTGGTTTTAAGGCTGGCACATTGTAGTTAAGGCTGGCAGACTGGTTTTAAGGCTGGCAAATTGTAGTGAAGGCTGGCAGACTGGTTTTATGGCTGACAGTCTGGTTTTATAGCTGGCAGGTTGGGATTATGGCTGGCACAGTGGAATTATGGTTGGCAGACTGTTTTAAGGCTTACACATTGTAGTTAAGGCTGGCAGACTGGTTTTAAGGCTGGCACATTGTAGTTAAGGCTGACAGATTGGGATTAATTCTGGCAGACTGGTTTTATGGTTGTCAGATTGGGATTATGGCTGGCACAATGGGATTATGGCTGGCAGATTGGGATTATGGCTGGCACAATGGGATTATGGCTGGCAGATTGGGATTATGGCTGGCACATTGTAGTTAAGGCTGGCAGACTGGTTTTAAGGCTGGCACATTGTAGTTAAGGCTGACAGACTGGTTTTAAGGCTGGCAAATTGTAGTTAAGGCTGGCAGACTGGTTTTATGGCTGGCAGACTGGTTTTATGGCTGGCAGGTTGGGATTATGGCTGGCACAGTGGAATTATGACTGGCAGACTGTTTTAAGGCTGACACATTGTAATTAAGGCTGGCAGACTGGTTTTATGGCTGTCAGATTGGGATTATGGCTGGCACAATGGGATTATGGCTGGCACAATGGGATTATGGCTGGCAGATTGGGATTATGGCTGGCACATTGTAGCTAAAGCTGGCAGACTGGTTTTAAGGCTGGCACATTGTAGTTAAGGCTGGCAGACTGGTTTTAAGGCTGGCACATTGTAGTTAAGGCTGGCAGACTGGTTTTAAGGCTGGCAAATTGTAGTTAAGGCTGGCAGACTGGTTTTATGGCTGGCAGACTGGTTTTATGGCTGGCAGGTTGGGATTATGGCTGGCACAGTGGAATTATGGTTGGCAGACTGTTTTAAGTCTGACACATTGTAGTTAAGGCTGGCAGACTGGTTTTATGGCTGCAGATTGGGATTATGGCTGGCACAATGGGATTATGGCTGTCAGATTGGGATTATGGCTGGCACATTGTAGTTAAGGCTGGCAGACTGGTTTTAAGGCTGGCACATTGTAGTTAAGGCTGGCAGACAGGTTTTAAGGCTGGCACATTGTAGTTAAGGCTGGCAGACTGGTTTAAGGCTGGCACATTGTAGTTAAGGCCGATGCTGCATTCACTCACACTTGTCTTGGAGTCGGTGGTCACTGGAGCCGCCCTGCCCTGGAGATGTAGATCTGGACGAGACCAGCAGGAGCCGGAGGACCACTCGTCTTGGGATAGGAGGCGGAAGCAGGTCCTGGATCGCCGCACGCCAGAAGCCGGCGCACGTGAGTGCACGTAAAGGTCACGTGAGCCGTGGCGCCTGCGCGGAACTGGCAGTGGGCGGTGCGGACGTGCTGCGTTTCAGGCGGTGACAGGGGAACGCTGATATGTAAGTATGGGGTGGAGATGCCCGGTACCGGCTCGGAGTCATGTGTCCGGGTGGCACAGGGTGTCAAACACAGACACCTGACTCCAAAACCAGACAGTCCGGGTCAAAACCGGACGGGTGGGAACCCTACTGGGGCAGCTATTTGCATCTTGATTTACCACTTACCTCTCTCCATGCTTTCTTGAGATAGATATGACTGTAGAATACGTTTCACCATAGGGTGCACTCTAATCTATCTTTAAAAAAGTATGCAAATAGGTTTGATATGCTATGATTGCTTTTCAATGTGGTAAAATGCCAAACTGAATTAACTCCATATTGCTAGTGAAAGGTTTAAAATATATTTCTTGAGGATGCCAAAAATTTATATAAACAAATTCAAACATGAATAAGCAGGAAAATGATGGAGGATTTTAAAAGTTCTGTCTTCCAAAGTTTTCCATTGTTAATATTTCTGCAACTTCATAAAATTAAGTATTTTAGTGACAAGAAAAAGCAACAAGGAAGGAATATGTTGTTGGAAATAATCTAGCTTGGTGAGCCAGTTCTAATTTACATTACTCCTGTACCATCATTCATTTTAGCCATATCTTCATGGCAGTGGTGTAACTACCGGGGGGGGGGCAGCCAGTGCAGGTGCCCCGGGCGCAGGTCTGAGGTGGGGCGCCGGCCGCTGGTGCCCCCCCAGTTATTATGCCCACTGGCATTCCAGGGGCAGACTGACCCATCGGGCACTGCCTGAGGGCCCGCAGGTCAGGAGGGGCCCGGTTTTGGCTGCACTCCCTTGCTCAGTGTTTGCCCCCAGCTCCGAAGCCATGACCGCGGCTTGGGGGGGCCCGGCGGAACTGCAGCATGCTTCAGTGTCTCCTCTCCAACAGGAGCACGGCATGCTGTCTTGGGGGGGGCTGGAATATCAATTTATTCACCCCCTCCCGCTGGAATATTAATTTATTCACCCCCTCCAGCTGCAATATTAATTTATTCACCCCCTCCTGCTGGAATATCAATTTATACACCCCCGGGGGTGAATGAATTGATATTCCAGCGGGGAGGGGTGAATAAATTAATATTGCAGCGGGAGGGGATGAATAAATTAATATCCCAGCTGGGAGGGGGTGAATAAATTAATATTGCAGCGGGAGGGGGTGAATAAATTAATATCCCAGCTGGGAGGGGGTGAATAAATTAATATTGTAGTGGGGAGGGGGTGATTAAATTAATATTGTAGTGGGGAGGGGGTGAATAAATTAATATTGTAGCGGGGAGGGGGTGAATAAACTAATATTCCAGCGGGGAGGGGGTGAATAAATTGATATTCCAGCGGTGAGGGGGTGAATGAATTGATAAAGTGTTATCAGTACACTACTGTGAGTTTTATTGCTGTGGAGCTCTGTGATACACTCATACACACCACATATTACTGTGAGTTTTATTGCTGTGGAGCTCTGTAATACGCTTATACGCACCGCTCATTACTGTGAGTTTTATTGCTGTGGAGCTCTGTGATACGCTCATACACACTGCACATTACTGTGAGTTTTATTGCTGTGGAGCTCTGTAATGTGCAGTGTGTCAGGATCGCACAGTATCTTCGTCGAATTATCCTTACAGCCAGAGTGGATGTTTACAGTATATAAAGGGGGGGGGGATAAATTCCAGCCCCGGACACCCATAACTCTGGTTACGCCACTGCTTCATGGATTGTTTAGAACCTCTGCATTGAGAAAAGAGAACACCCTGAGCGAGCTTGCGTGAGCATAGTCATGCAGGCCTAGCTAATGTACAATGGAAGCATTTGTTTACAGTTTCCTTCTGCAGGCAACCAGAGGAGGCAGCGGATCAGTCTATCATCTGCACCGTGGGATCAGAGTTAGGTAAGGGAAATTTTAAGCTATTTAGTCTGAGACCAACAGCAGAGAGCTAGTATTCTATTTTGAATTTGAAGGATCTACACTGGTGGACATCCAAATTAGTGATGAGCCGAACACACCCGAGTTCGGGTTCGTACCTGAACCCGAACATTCCAAATGTTCGAATCCGAATCCGAACCCGAACCCAATTCAAGTCAATGGGGCTGAAAATTCGGTTTTTAGAATGCCCTCCAAGAGGGCATATATGCTAGTTATTTGCCATAAAAGGTGTATGGGGGTCGGGTAGTGCCCTGGGGGACAGGAAACAAGGACAAAAAGTTTTAAAAAAACTTTTTTAAAGGGACAGAGAGTTTTCCATGAAATAAGGGTTAAAAATAAAAACGAAAAATTCCTTCAAATATCGTGCCTAGGAGGTCCCCATAACCTGCCCGTGAAGTGGCGGATTTCTAGGATGTATAGAAACACTTGAAAACAAAAAAATGACGTTTCAAATGACAGTAAATGCTTTTCCTTTCATCTATCCATAAACAACTGCTTGGGGCGGCAGTCTGTATGAAAAGAGGAGACATTTTCGGACACGTAGAAAAAGTTTAGTGATTTTTTGGCTAAATTATTGTGAAACTTATGCAGGTTTGGATGAAAGTAACAATAGGTGCTTTAGAATTGGGCCTTTAGCGTCGGCAACAGTGCCGTCACACCGTAACCCCTCTGAGGAATGGATATGAATCTGATACAGGCGTCAGTGGCGGTGCACCCAAATATTGTGCTTTTGGTGCCAGGCCTGCAAGTACTATCATACAGTATCCCCTCTGTAGTATTGTGGAAGAATGCAGGGGTGGACCTTGCGGTCCTATATTAGAAAGATATGAATCTGGTAAAGGCGTCAGTGCACACAAATATTGTGCCTTTGGTGCCAGACTGCCAGCAAGTACTATTATCATACAGTAACCCCTCTGTAGAATTGTGGAAGAGTGCAGGGTTGGACCCTGCTGTTCAAAAAATTTAAATGATATAAATCTGGTACAGTCGTCAGTGCAGCCAAATATTGTGCCTTTCATGGCAGGAAGTGCATTCACACCGTTACCCTTTTGTGGTATTGTGGAAAAGTTCAGTGCTGGAGGTTTTGTGCATGCAGAAAACATCCCCGATCTATTCCGTTACGTCAGCATCAGGGGATTAATAACTGCTGATCCAGGACTGATTCATTTTTATAAATGTCAGCCGGTCTACAAAGTCGGTGGACAGACGCACTCTTTTGTCTGTGACAAAACCTCCAGCGGCACTGAACGTTCTTTTAGAAAGCACCCTGGATGAAGGGCAACCTAGTAGCTGCATAGCATATTGGCTAAGTTCTGGCCAATGATCCAATTTCAACACCCAGTAAGCCAGTGGATCATCTGCTGGAAAGGTATCCAGGTCTGCCCTTGCCCCTAGGTAGTCCTGCACCATATGGTGAAGACGCTGGCAATGGGTGCCTACATTTGACGTCCCTGGGCGTCGTGGACTAAAAAAATTTAAAAATGCATCAGTCAAGCGGCCCTGGCCTTCACCACTATTCCTCTCATCATCCGCAGCCTCAGAAGCACGTGTGTCATCACATGGTAACCTACCAGTGCCTGGAAAAGTGTTACACAAGTGTCGCTTTAGAGCTTCCTCAAGTTTTTTCATCCTGTGCTCCCTCTGGATGAGCTCTTCAACTTTACCCTTGTATCGTGGATCAAGAAGGGTTGCCAACCAGTAATGATCCCTCTCCTTGATAGCACAAATCCTGGGGTCCTTTAGCAGGCTTTGCATCATAAGGGAGCTCATGCAGCGTAGGTTGGAGGTGGCATTAGCTTCCGAGTCTTCCTGGTCAATGAGGATGACCGTATCGTGCACTTCCTCCTCCCAGCCACGCACTAGCCCTTGTGTTTCTGGGCACATGAAACCCTCCCTTGAGGAATCCCCACCTTCAATGCCCCCACTACTTAAATATTCCTCCTCCTCCTCCTCATCCTCCTCCTGTCTGATCTGAGTAGGACCCGCTGGAATGCTGTCTGCGGAAAGACTGGGGCCTTGAGAGCTAGGGAAGGCCTCCTCTTCCTCCCGCTGCTCTGCCTCTAGTGCCACATCTATAATTCCCAGCAGAGTGTGCTCCAGCAGGAACACTAAAGGAATTGTGTCACTGATGCATGCACTGTCCCTGCTCACCATCCTCGTTGCCTCCTCAAATGGTGACAGTACAGTGCATGCATCCTTGATCATCAGCCACTGCGGGGGAAAAAAAACAAGTTGACCTGAACCTGTCCTTGTGCCATACTCACACAGGTACTCGTTGATGGTCCTCTGCTGCTTGTGCAGACGCTGCAGCATTGCTAATGTCGAGTTCCACCTGGTGGGCATGTCACAGATCAGACGGTTTGTGGGAAGGTGGAATTCTCTTTGAATTTCTGCCAGGCGAACGCTTGCTGGGAATGACCGTCCAAAGTGGCTGCAGACTTTTCTGGCCTGACTGAGAAGCTCTGGCAACGCTGTACCACTAGATTTAGGACGTGTGCTAGGCATGGTACATGTGTCAATTTACCCTTGCGTAGGGCGGAGAGAAGGTTGCTGCCATTATCGCAGACGATCATTCCCAGCTGAAGCTGGCGTGGTGTTAACCATCTCTGCACCTGGCCCTGCAGAGCTGACAGAATTTCTGGCCCGGTGTGGCTCCTGTCCTCTAAACAAACCAGCTCAAGCACAGTATGGCATCTTTTTGGTTGCGCCATTGCGTAGCCCCTGCCACGCGTCGGTTTAACTGCCACTTCGCCAGAGACAGAGAAGGAGGAGGAGGAAGAGGTGGTGGAGAAGACAGACCTCATACAAGCAGCTTTCTGGAGGCGTGGTGGATGAACAAGCTCCAGCACAGAGCCCCGTCTTGGATCCCTCCCAGCTGCAAACAGAGTTACCCAGTGTGCCGTGAAGGAAATGTAACGACCCTGTCCATGCTTGCTGGACCACGTGTCTAAAGTCACATGCACCTTGTTGCTGACTGCCTTTCCCAATGACTGGATAACATTGTCTTCCACGTGCTGGTATAGTGCTGGAATGGCCTTGCGTGAAACGTAATGGCGTTTTGGAACCTGCCATTGTGGTACAGCACATTCAGCAAATTCACAGAAGGGAGCAGAGTCCACCAGCTGGAAAGGCAGCAGCTGCAATGCGAGTAATTTTGCTAAGCTGGCATCTAGACGCTGTGCTTGGGGATGGTTGGGACTATATTTTTTCTTACGCTGCAGCAGCTGGAGCAACGTAATCTGACTGCGTAAATCTTCAGCTGATGGGATGATGTCACATTGGGAGGAAGGAGCTGATACATCCATTACTGTAGCATCATCCCTGTCAGTGGAGGTTGTAGTTAATGACATGGAAGGACATACAGTGGGGCTAGAGACAGATGAGGAGGAGGAGGACCTATGCAAAGTTTTGCGCCAACGGGATGTGTGGCAGGAGGTCATATGTCGCCTCAAGCACGTGGTACCCAAGTGTCCGGTGTCTTTCCTACACTTAAGCCTCATCTGACATAGATTACAAATAGCAAAAGTGGGGTCTGCTGCACATTTCTTAAAGAACTCCCAGCAGAAAGCAGAGTTCCTGCGTGTGTGCTTTGAGACAACAGCGCTCCAGAGCAGCTCTGACATGTGATGCCTTGGACTGGCTAGTGCTACGGTTGGTCATAGAGGATGTTGTGCCTCGTGTTTGCTGTGCCTCCTCCTCCCCCTCTTCCTCACATGATTCCTCTGTTCGATCAGGCACCCAGGTGGAGTCAGTGACCTCATCATCATTGTCATCATCATCCCCTATCTCCTCGTCACTGGAGCCAACTTGGCAGTATGCTGCAGCTGCTGGGGCAACATGAGTGCCAGTTATTTGTGTGTCATCACTGGCACCCCCTTCCTCAACCTCAGAGATTGAATCAGAGCACTGTACTTGCTGCGCATCCTCAAGCAGCATGTCACTGTCATTGTAGTCAAACAATTCAGCTGACTCCTCCGTGTGTGATAGCAAGGCTACGGCAGGAGTAGCTGTGGACATGGAGGCTGCATTAGATGCTTTGGCAGCTGAGGTGGACTGTAAAGCACTACAAGCCTGGCTGGCAGAGGACTCGGAGGATGAGGATGGCCTGGTTAGCCAATCCACCAAATCCTCTGTATGTTGCTGCTGCTTAAGATGGCCAGCACCAGTTAGAAAGGACAAGCGTGCCCCTGCAGAGGATGCACCACCGTCAACACCACGACCAGAGGCACTGCCTCCCGACACAGGGGCTGCTTGCCCTCTTATCTGTGCCTGGGAGCGTCTGCCTGTCCTTTTTGTTCTTTCAGACATGGTGAGTGATACATAGATTAAATATATACAGAACTCTGATTCAACTCAGGTATAAAGATTAAAGATTTACAGAACTCTGGTATACCTCAGTGAGACACCCTGATAGCTGGCAGCCAGTGACAAGACACAGATTACAATTCCCTCCTATAAATCAGTGAGACCCCCCTGATGGTGGCAGTGAGAAGACACAAATTACAATTTGCATAAATCTGCTAGAAGTATGTGGGACCCTCTGATGGGTGGCAGTGAGAAGCCACGGATTACAAGTCTCAGAAACCTAATATAAATCAGTGTGACCCCTTGATGGGTGGCAGTGAGAAGCCACAGATTACAAGTCTCAGAAACCTCCTATAAATCAGTTTGACCCCCTGATGGGTGGCAGTGAGAAGACACAAATTACAATTTGCATAAATCTGCTAGAAGTATGTGGGACCCCCTGATGGGTGGCAGTGAGAAGCCACAGATTACAAATCTCAGAAACCTCCTATAAATCAGTGTGACCCCCTGATGGGTGGCAGTGAGAAGCCACAGATTACAAATCTCAGAAACCTCCTATAAATCAGTGTGACCCCTTGATGGATGGCAGTGAGAAGCCACAGATTACAACTCTCAGAAACCTCCTATTAATCAGTGAGACACCCTGATGGGTGGCAGATAGTGAGAACACACGGATTTTGACAATTCACAAATATTTTGTAGAAATTAGTGACCCCCAAAATACTTGCTGGCAGTGACAAGAGACAGATCACCTCAATTCCCAGATATTTAGTAAAAATTAGTGACTCCCAAAAATACTGCGTGGCACTTGCTGTGTGACAAGACACAGATCACCTCAATTCCCAAATGTTTTGTAGAAATTTGTGAGACCCCCAAAATACTTGCTGGCAGTGACAAGACACAGATCACCTCAATTCCCAAATGTTTTGTGGAAATTTGTGAGACCCCCAAAATACTTGCTGGCAGTGACAAGACACAGATCACACCAATTCCCAAATGTTTTGTAGAAATTTGTGAGACCCCCAAAATACTTGCTGGCAGTGACAAGACACAGATCACCTCAATTCCCAAATGTTTTGTGGAAATTTGTGAGACCCCCAAAATACTTGCTGGCACCAGTGACAAGACACAGATCACCTCAATTCCCAAATGTTTTGTAGAAATTTGTGAGACCCCCAAAATACTTGCTGGCACCAGTGACAAGACACTAATCACCTCAATTCCCAAATGTTTTGTGGAAATTTGTGAGACCCCCAAAATACTTGCTGGCACCAGTGACCAGACACAGATCACCTCAATTCCTAAATGTTTTGTGGAAATTTGTGAGACCCCCAAAATACTTGCTGGCAGTGACAAGACACAGATCACCTCAATTCCCAAATGTTTCGTAGAAATTTGTGAGACCCCCAAAATACTTGCTGGCAGTGACAAGACACAGATCACCTCAATTCCCAAATGTTTTGTGGAAATTTGTGAGACCCCCAAAATACTTGCTGGCAGTGACAAGACACAGATCACCTCAATTCCCAAATGTTTTGTGGAAATTTGTGAGACCCCCAAAATACTTGCTGGCACCAGTGACAAGACACAGATCCCCTCAATTCCCAAATGTTTTGTGGAAATTTGTGAGACCCCAAAATACTTGCTGGCACCAGTGACAAGACACAGATCACCTCAATTCCCAAATGTTTTGTGGAAATTTGTGAGACCCCCAAAATACTTGCTGGCACCAGTGACAAGACACAGATCACCTCAATTCCCAAATGTTTTGTGGAAATTTGTGAAACCCCCAAAATACTTGCTGGCACCAGTGACAAGACACAGATCACCTCAATACCCAAATGTTTTGTAGAAATGAGACCCCCCCAGTAGCGCGGCAGACCGGCAGTAAGAACACACAACAACAATCTCCTATGAAATCTCCTCTCAAATGCGTGGTGAAGCCGTGCGTGGAACCTTATATAGTGTGCTGCAGGATTTAGCTCTGTGAGCCCATGATTGTGCAAAATTTGCCCAATCAGGACTCTGAGCCGTGATTGGCATACTGTTGAACCTGTCTTGCACCAGACCTGTGGTCAGGTGCAAGGCTGTAGCCAATTACGAGCTTCAGGCCAGTGGGAAAATGCATTGTGGTCCATTGTGATGCATTGTGGTCGAACATGCGCCGAACAACCGGAAATGTTCGGAGTTCGCGAGCAGACCGAACAGGCTAAGTTCGGCCCGAACTCCGAACCGTCCGAACCGAACAGCTCATCCCTAATCCAAATGACCAAACCAATGGTTGGGGATTGCACAAACCTTCTTCTACATTCATAGCATTAAATGCTATTTTGTATCAATCACTAATCTCTCAGGTAACAGTTTATGATAGTGGTAGTGTCACTGTAATGGCATTGAAATCACAGCTCCACCATGCTGTCGCAAATCTTAGTGACTTTTGGGTTTTTCCAGCAGTAATTTCTTTACAGGAACGAATATCGTTCAAATTTCGATGATTAATGGTACTAGGTAATAAACATATAACTCACCAATTGGGTTGTCACCTTCCAGCATCATTCTGTAGCAGTATGAGCTGCATGTTGTCACCAGGATTCCAATGATAAACAATGTAGCAAATAAAAACTTCTGTAAATTATGTGGAAATTAACAAATGGTGGTCATCAATATTGTTTATCCTGAGCATATTTTCACAATCACCAATATATTTTTTTATTTCATTTCTAAACCTGGATATTCTGCTTCCCTAAGCAAAGCTGTGAGGCGTGGATGCTTTAGACTAGCGAAGTCTGTATTTGACCAGTACTCACACGATGAAGTCCTGCAGATAGCTTCAACTCAGCAAAACTGACACGTAGAAAGATGAATCCAGTTGAAGAGTTTAATGATCAGACTGACAATCTTGTAATAGTGTACAGCAATGCAGGTAAAAAGACATTAGTTTTGTCCAGCAGTGTGCACAGAATGGCTGCTATGTAACCAGGAAGTATCTAGAACAAGACACTGAGCAAAGGGTGGAAACTAGCTGGATACAGCAAGCTAAGGAAACCCAGCAGGGATAAAATAACTATGAAATCAATAGTATGTAAGCAGCAAAGGCAGATTCAACACAAAACAGAAAAATATACAATAAATCCTAAATCATGGGGCATGACACTGGATATTGAACATCATTGACAAATGCCTATAACTGTATCCTGAACAAGGATAAACCCTTCTGAAACAGAAGCAAATGAATAAAAATAAGCAAATAAACCAGAGAAATCATACATTCATTTTTTTTTTTAAATGCGTTCTTAAATACTCTGGGGGTTATTTTTGATTCCGATTTTTTTTTTAATGGCTTTTTTATTCTGTGACAGACCTTTTCATTGTTACTCATAGAACCTTACATGTTTTCATGCATTTTATTTTTTTTTAAAAGTTGGTTTTTTTTGTTTTGTCTTTTTTACCCCTGTTCGGTAGCTGATTGGCTTTTTTTCAGTGGCTTTTGCCAATCTGGTCGGTGGGTCGTTGTGTTCGGCTTTTTTTTCGGTGGTCGGTGGCTGCGTTTGCCGGGTTGATCAGCGGCATTCGACAGATCCCTTCGGCGCACATCGGGGACCATGTGATGAATGCTGAATTCACCGCAGGATCAGAGAATTAAGGTCCCCAAAGTTGAAATTTCTGTGCTTTCTGACTAACCCCCTATAGGTCTACTGAATGCTATATAATAGTGGAGTCTGTAGGGGTTATTCGGAGAGCACCGAATTGTCACCCACATTTCGGTGCTCTGTCGTACCCCACAGTTCCCTGCACTTTGGGGAATTAAAGTTCCCCTCCCTGCAGTGAATTCAGCATTCACCGCAGGCTAACCGGAGTGCAGGGAAAAGCTGCAGCAAACCCGCCAGAATACCGCCGAACACACGTTGAAGACCCACCGAAAACTGTTCGGAACCATCTGAAAAATCAAGCCAAAAACACCGGAAAAAGCTGACGAGCCACCGATCACAGCACAGACCAGCTACTGGAAAAAGTTGGCAAGCTGACGAACGGGGTAATTTAAAAAAAAACAGTACGCTTGAAAGTTCAAGGTTGAAATGCTGTCCTATGAATCAGGTGTGTACGTATCTGGTAGCGCAATAGTGATCGCTCTTAGGATTCAGATGGCTCCCATAAATATCATCGTCCACATGGATTTATATAAAAAAGAAGCAAAACACATATAATGGTGCAGAGCGTAACAATTCATATACTGAGTGCAGACTGCGTATAATATTTCGACTCACAATTGTAGAGCCCCATCACTGGCTCTGAGTGGGTAGACACATATAGGTATTTTTCTTGTTGTTCCAAAGGTAACCCACACCTCTCAAAAACAATCTCTCGTCTCAGCGATGAATATAAAAAATAAAGTGAGAACAAGGGAATTCCCTTGTGCAGATCTAACAAATAGGGTATAGCAATAATCTTGAAGTGGGTTTCACCTCACATTTGATGGAGCTTAACCAAGCTCTGGATGAAGCGCCTTTGGATTTGTTGTGTAGGTCAAATCCACGAAAACCCTCACAACATCTGGGACATCAGGGACTTTGCTCTTAAAAAATATTTTATTTAAAATCTTAAAACAAAATAAAACAAACCATAATCAGCATCTGGCTAAGCTAGATGACCAGGACGTGTTTCGCCGTGAAAATAAAATATTTTTTAAGAGAAAAGTCCCTGATGTCGTGAGAGTTTTCATGGATTTGACCTACACAACAAATCCACAGGTGCTTAATCCAGAGCTTGGTTAAACTCCTTCAAATGTGAGTTGAAACACACTTCAAGATTATTGCTATACCCTATTTGTTAGATCTGCACAAGGAAATTCCCTTGTTCTCACTTTATTTTTTATATTCATCGCTGAGACAAGAGATCGTTTTTGAGAGGTACGGGTTACCTTTGGAACATGAAGAAAAATACCCATATGCGTCTACCCACTCAGAGCCAGTGATAGGGCTCTACACTTGTGAGTGGAAATATTATACGCAGTCTGCACTCACTATACGAATTGTTACGCTCTGCATCATTATATGTGTTTTGCTTCTTTTTTATATAAATCCATGTGAAAGATGATATTTATGGGAGCCATCTGAATCCTGAGAGCGATCACTATCGCGGTACCAGATACGTACACACCTGATTTTGCTCACTGGTTTGGGGAAACCACTAATAATCTGGTTTAGCATTGGGATTCCGGTGGTGGCACAGGTTGTGGGCGCTTACAATGTTTTGCTCGCTGTCCTATGAATGATAATTAAAAGGTCTGTTAAAGAAAAAAAACTATAAAAAAGACGATAAAACAAAAACTTAAAACAAATTTACAGAAAAAATCCCGAAAAATAACTAAAAGATTAAAAAAAAATCTATAAATATACTTTTTACTGCAGATAAAAATAATAAACGGTTTATTAGATATTCTGAATAAATCTGCCGAATGAAACCACTGAACTGCAGGGCACTTCGGCAACTTTTCACTGCTGTTCAGTGCACTGTTCTCTGAATAGATTAACCATTGCTTCTCTATGGGGATTTCACTGCCTTTGAACAGGCACCGTACTTGCATGCAGTTCACCAAATTTAGCGAACTGCCTTCTCTCTGAATAGCTGAATGGTCATGAAATGTCACCATATTGGAAAATTCTCTGTTAGGTGACATTTCGGGCCAGATCGGCTCTCTCTGAATAAACCCCTTAAATATGCCAAGCTTCTACACTAGAGGTATTGCTCAGCAATAAAACACAGGGTTATTCAAAGAAAGCCAATCTGGCCCCGAAAGGTAACCGAACACTGAAATTCAGCGTGTGGTTACCTTTCCTGGCCATTCGGCTATTCAGAGAGCAGGCAGTTCGCCAAATCTTGGTGAATTGCCTGCACATACGGTGCCTGTTCATGTACGGTGCCTGTTCGAGGGCAGTGAAATCCCCATAGAGAAGCAATGCTTCGTATATTCAGAGAACACCAAACAGCAGTGAAAAGTTGCCGAAATGCCCTGCTGTTTGGTGGTCTCATTCAACAGATTTATTCAGGTGATTCCAATAGACTTCAATGTTAAAAATATTTTAATCCAATATCTAATAAACCGTTTAATATTGTATTCTGCAGTAAAAAGTCTCTTTATTTATAGATATTTTTTGGATGACATTTCTTCGGATTTTTTATGGCAAAACGTTTTTTCCGGTTTTTTTTTTACTTCGTCTTTTCTTTTTACTGTAACTGCCCTTTTTGTTATCATTCATTGGATCTTATATGTAAATTCCAGACATTTTCGTTCAGTATTTTTTTTGCAAACAGCATTTTGATTTTCAGACTTTCAAGTGTACTGTTTTTTGTTTTTTTAACCACATTCGTCTGCGTGTCAGCTTTTACCGGCGACTGTGATCGCCAGCTAGTTGGGTTTCTCCGGCGTGTTCAGCGGGGCTAATCCAGCTGTTTTCTGCAGGTTTCGGTGAGTGTTCGGCGGGTTTTGCACTGAGTGTTCATCGGGTTTGCGGCGGGTTTTCCCTGCAGTACGGTGGCCCTGTGGTACTTGCTGAATACACTGCAGGGCTGGCGAACTAGGATCGCCGAATTGCGCCGAATTGCGCCAAATTGCAGGGAACGAAAAGTCACCGAATGTGCGGTGACTTTTCGATTCTCTTTGAATAACCCTGACAGTGTTTTAATGGTTGGACAATATATGCTATATACTGTATATATTTTAGTCCTGACTGCTGTGAAATCTGAAATCCACTCCTTATATATAAGGTATATATAAGGTATCATATGTCAATAATGTTTATTTGTCTTCTTTTTTTTACTCTAAAACCTAACAATTGGAATCTGGAATATGCTAGATTTCTTATCAGCACATGCAAAGGATAACCCTACCCAAAAAATAAATAATACACCATGAAAACGAGTGTGTCAGGGTTCACCGGATAATGAACCGAGTGTGCGTTGATTCAAGAGCAGATGCGGAGTATGGTCTAAATAGAGTTTATTACATGAAGAATATATAATAGGGGAAACCATGTAACATAAGAGGCTATAGCAAAAGAAATAAAATAACAGGGATGAAGGAAAATAAGTGAAATCAAGGATAGGGGGACAGACAGGCATGACACGAAAAGGGCTGACTGCAGACACAGAGGAGGAAAAGGGCTGAGAACCACAAAGGCAAATGGTAAAGGAAAAGGGCTGGACACAGTACTGGAATACAAAACACAAGAGGGATTTAGAGGAGAGACCAGAATGTCTGGGTAAGAACTGAGCTGTATGATACATAACAGATGGGCAAGACAGGAAGAGGGCTAGATAACAGATGGACGGGACAGGAATAGGGATGAACAACAAACAGGGCTTAAGGCAAATAAACAAGTTACAAGGGCTGAAAACAAAAATCTAGAGATCCAGGGATATGAAGGGTAGGAGCTGAAGCAGAGGGTCTTGGATCAGGAGTGGCGGCAGAGGGACTTGGATCAGGAGCGGTGGCAGAGGGTCTTGGATCAGGAGCAGTAACAGAAGGTCTTGAATCAGGAGCGGTAGCTGAGGGTCTTGTATGAGGAGTGGTAGCAGAGGGTCTTGAATCAGGAGCGGTAGCAGGGGTCTTGGATCAGGAGCAGTAGCACAGGGTCTTGTATGAGGAGTGGTAGCAGAGGGTCTTGGATCAGGAGCGGTAGCAGAGATTTCGATAGGAAAATCCAAATATTGAAAAAAAATGTAGTACACTACAGGCATGTAGTAGGGAGACAGGTTCAGAAAAGGGGTTCGGTACACAATAAGGCCACAGTGGAAAACAGGCTCCTTGCTTCTTTAGGCAAGCTGAAACAAAAGTTGAAGCGAAGCATCATGGGTGCTCCACCCTTAGGGAGCACCTTTGTAGTTGTTATGGGAAAGATCAGAACTGAGCAGGGCACCACATGAAAAGTACTGCCAGGTTTGCTTTTCTGAGTGGAGCAACACCATTTTCAGCCTTTTTACGGTGTCAGTGGCTAGTACCGTAACAGAGTGGGCCAGTAGGGTAATGTAAGCCGTTAATATAAAATGAACTATTAAACAACCCATGAGGAGGGGGAAAGCTTCAATAAATCAAATTTTTCTGCCTTCTGTAAGCTTTTTCTCACCCAATGACATTAAACCTCCACTGAAATTTATATCTCCAGAGCCCATTTAAAGACAAGTTTGTCCTATACCTAGGGATGGAGACAAACCATGGGTAGGATGTATTCCTCCTCAATGAGCACAGCCCTGTGTAAGAAAAAGGCAAGTAGAATTGAAAACCCAACAATGCATAATGCTTTAAAGCAATTAGAAGTCTCCTTAAAAAGGACACTCTACACACCCTTACCACTTTAGCATATTAAAGTAGTCAGGCTACTTGGAGAGCCCCCTGTCCCTCCTGTCTCATGTGGCCAATAGCGCTGTGTGAAACAGAAGAGTTTCCTCCGTCCACACAGCTGTCACTGGAGACAGGATTTTAAAGATCTTGCCCGCCAGGGACCAAAGACGTCAGCCAACAGCATACTGTCTCCAAACGCTCACAGAAGTGAGAGTTCTGGGAGACAGCAGTCGAGGACTAGTGCTGCATGTGCACACGCAGCACCGATCCATTGTTCTCTGCAAGTCTTGTGCATGAAAATAAGTAAGTTCCGCAAGATATGCAATTACATAAGAAGCTCCAGGGACGTTTGCATTTCAGAAGCCGAGTGAGAAAAGGTGAGTATTTACATCACTAAAGCATAGATTAAAAAATATCATTGTGCAGATGCTGTCAGTAACATCTGCCCAAATATTTAATAAAGGGGAAACATTATTTAGAGTGTTCCTTTAAGATTTAATAAAAGAAATTAGCGCGGTATATCAGTAAAAGTCTAATATTTGTGACTCTGCATATCAAAATATATCCCCCCCCCACAACAACCATAAATTAGATGCATTAGTGAAGTTCATAGCCAAATTAAATCTAGATAATATAAAACCAAAAATCCACATTCTGTTGGATGCTGTTTAAACAGGGAGGTTAGTGCTGCTTTTTGGGGCGAGGTACTGAGATAGAACATTTACCGGAAAAGGACGTTAACATGGACACGGTAAGGGAAAATCTGAAAATGCAGATTTTCCTGCTTGAAGTCTCTTTGTTAGTGTCTACAATGGAAAGGGGCCCAATGTGTTTTGAAATATTTGCTTTGGTTTAATGATTGAGCACCAAAGACTTCACTGGAAATTTGAAGGCATTTTGTTCATGTAGTTATTTCAAAATATCTAGAGTTACAGATCAGAAGAGCTGAACTCGTCAATTCTGTGGCAGTTTTCCTTGTCCGTGACATGCACCATCTCTTGCCTATAATTTTGAATCACTTTAGACGAAACCTGTCATGTGACAAACAAAACTGCGTAGAACGACTCAAGTCCAAATTCAGTATTATCTTTGCAATTTAATGATGTGACCACATTTGCTGGAAATGTTTATATTAAGATTACCCTTGCATTATACACATTGGGCACTATTACATTCAAAACGCTAACGTTAGCGTCCCATTAACTCAAAACTCTTAACGTTAGCATTGGTGGCCCTAGCAAGGGCCACCCATTTTACAATCTAAACGCTAACGGGTTAAAAAACCCGTTAGCGATTCGGAGCTTATGCTCCCTTGCGCAAGCTTACTGTACTTTGCGCTCCCTATGCTTAACATGTACGTTATGGCCACGGGTCTCCCTTAGACCCGTGGATGTACATTGTCAGACCTTTTCAGATATGAAATTCCTATAACGCAGGAATGTTTAAATTTGGGGCCAGGAATTGCGTCACGCCAACAACTTGTCTGCGTCGTTAATATATAACAAGAACAAGAGACAGGCTAAACTCGTTAGTGTTACGCATACAAGAAAGGACATTTAACATTGATCAAAGACTGTCTAATGGGCTCTGTTTATTTTATTTATTTGTTACAACCAAACAGGGTTTAGATCAAATGGTTTAAAAGTAAGGGAACACAATGACAACTAAGATAGATATCTCAGTATTGTGTTTATTTCGTCAGATCGAAACTCTGAAAGCCACGTAAACATGGAACAATAGGTTGCCCAATAAAGAAAAAAAAAACCAAAGAAGGTTAAATGGCTTGGGTAAACCAGCTTGTAATGCTATTCGTCAATATGTACTATATTATTATTATTATTAGTTAGAACTGATAATTTTAGCATCTTATAAAAACAGAGGCCCTACCACATTTAGTTGATCATCACAAATGTCTGGTGTACTAATCCGCATGAAGCCGATTAAGTCAGGTAACGTGTGACTGTTAAAAACGATACCACGAATGAATGATTGCATGTCCCCTCACATACACATCCCTGTGGATATAAGTAAAGGGGGTATGAAATGCACACACGCCGTGGCGAAGTATGCCGGCGATGTCACAATAGAAATAAATTTTAATTTGTTAATAAAATCTATGGAGTCCCGGGATATAGGAATAAAACGACCCCAAACCAGTAAAAGATTGGCCAAGCCCATAAATTAATTCCTGCAGAAGGTTGATGGTTGATCTGAGAGCGCCATCTGCTGGCCAGGTAACATAACACCTGGACAGACCCCTGGAGTTGATGAATATATATCCTCCAATCAAATGAGGCCACATAGTGATGGGCTAGATCTAAAACTGGGCGGAAGACCACTATATAGAGAGGACACTCCAGAGCAGAGGAGACAGAGACTGAGAAAAGCTTGGGGAGAGACCTGAGGGACGCTTGGAGGGAAGAAAGGCAATTATCATCGGCCGCCCCTTTAAGACCGACCACACCCTAATCTTCCACCACTCTATCTTCACTAACCAGATGGTAAAGTATGCCTGAATAATATGATATCTATTTTCTAATTGCATAGTCCTGATTTTAGATGTCCATCACAAACTAAAGGAATATAAATGAATTATTTTGCTGTTTGAGCCTAATAATCAGAATAGTCATTCCACCTTCCAGTCCCCTGCAGACGACTGCTAAGGGAGAAACTATTACCGGCTGCATATTTGAGCCATAATTTAGTGAAATTATTTATATTCCGAGAATACTGTTTGTGGACATCTAAAAATATCAATTATATACCTATAGTGAGATACGCTGGGACCGTGAAATAGCTTTTATATGTCAAGTGCCGTCCGCCCCACTCATAACCTAGCATAACTCCTTCCATATCCATCTTGCAGCCCTTCCGAATGAATGCATGTACCATAAGTCAATAAGAAGCGTTGGGTAAACGTATATCGAATGAAGTGCTGTGATTGATCTGTGGAAGAGATAGTGTCCCTACCGAGTGTGTTATGTATCTCCCTGAAGGAAGTTGCATTTAGTGAATAGGCCCCACAATAATAAATTGTGCTGCAGGTGATGCCCAGTAACTGAGTGTTTATCTTAGCCAGGTGGAGGATTGGTTTATAATGGGAAAGGTTTAAGTGAATAGAATAGAGCTTGGTGTTTAAGAATTGAGGCGTGTATATCTGTGGTGCGGTCTATAAACCTAAAATATCTGTCCATTAGATTATTGCGTGTCACAGTATCGCTACTAATCACGATCTATAATCACTTGTAAATTGTATTTTGCAAATCCGTTGATAACATACGATTGTATGAAACTTGACGTGTAAATAAATTTTGGTTTGAATTGTTTTACCGTTACGCAGTCTCATATCTTTATTGATTTTATTGTGTTTAAAAATATCTAGAGAGCATCAAAAGAACTCGGGATAACGCGCCATATATTTGTTAAGACGTATATTCATTGATTGGTTATTAATCCCTATCTTAGGGGTTAAATACCAATTTATACCACTGGTATTGGAGGCACTGTCAATAATATATATATATCTATGTATATCAACAATAAGAAAAATATGCGTCATAATTAATATATCCCTGACCTATTAAAGAAGTCAATAATCTCCAACATATTGGAGGCTGCACTGCTGAGATGCTAAATGAATTTTTCACAATAAAATCAAGTTTATCTAAGATATTGGAGGCTGTACTGCTGAGATGCTAAATGAATTTTTCACAATAAAATCAAGTTTATCTAAGATATTTGGAGGTTGCACTGTTGTGATGCTAAAGTAATTTTTCACAATAAAATCAAGTTTATCTATCAAGTAAGAGAGCGAGTTAGTGGTTGTGAGCGCCAGATCAAGTATTTGTGAAAGTAACATAAATTTGCTGGTCGTTAAGTAGCAGATTAAGCTATTGGATTAAAACAGTGGTAATCACGTAACGTTTGTTGTTGGCTGTGGATACCTGTTTAAAGCATTGTTATCTGATTGCTGTAATACAGAAACATGTCCGATTCAGATACTGATAGCCAGGAGGAAATCTCTCAATCGAGTCTTATAGAAGCAGGAAGACAGATGGCAATATTTGAAGTGGTAGAACATATCTCAGAGTCATTGCATATTGAAACCGATCTGGTTGTATTTGTGAATACTATCAAAGACCGCGCCCAAAATCTTGTACACGATATGTGGGACAAAGAAGGTGATGTGCGTACGTTCTTGAATTTGTTTTTAAACACAAACAACAAGCAAAGAAGGGATTGTATTATAATGGAATCATGGCCCTCCATAATGTATTTGTGTTGTGCATTGGATAAACAAAACACAAAACAAAAGGTTGCCATGATGAAGACCATCGCTAACTTAAATGCAAAAATAGAAAATGGTAATGATTTAACAGACAGACTTGAGAATGCCAGTACAGAAATAATTACTTTAAATGAACATAGCCAGAAACTGCAAGAACAACTCCAAAGCTTACAAGCTGTATATAAAGAGAGTTGTGTTGAATTAAACAGTTTTAAAGAGAAATGTTCTAATTTAGAGCAGAAACTGTATGGCTATAAGCAAGAAATAATGCTTTCAAGTGAGTCCGAGGTGTCAAGCAGTGATGAGAGTGCTGAAACTGACACAGATGAAATTCAATGCTCACTGAAAACCTTGAAGGTACTAAAAGCCCGGATAGACTCCATATCCCAGGTAAAGGGTAGACAAACAGAAACTGTTTCATCTGACCATAAGCCTGATGCTGGCCCTCATTTAAAAGAGCATGCCAAGGACAGTGGGGTAGATTCTGGAAGTAGCCCCACAGATGATGTTAAACAGGGCGAAAGGGAGATCCCTTCAAGGCCTATAAAAGTGCAGGTCCAGCCATCTAATGAGACCAGTCATGGGAGTCATAGGTCAAATAAAAGGGCCCATACCACAAGCCAAGTTGCCCCTAAGCAATATCAGGATGCCTCCCAGGTATATGTTGCCAGGAGGAAATCCTACGCTGAGGTGGTAAGAGGGAATAATCCAGATAGGAACCCCAGGGTCACGCCTGCCCTGCACCCACCAAGAAGTGGGGAGCAGAGGTCACCCAATGACTGCAGAAGGTATGAGCAATGGCCACGACCGCACAATAGTCACAGGGAATATGCCCAAGGGCCTAGGCCTGCCCAAAGAAATAGGTATCCCCAATCTAGTGATTCTCCTCAAAGTGATGATCCCCCTCAAATAGGTAGGTCACCCCCTCGCGTTAAGGTCCCTGAAAATAGAAGGGGAGGTCAGACAGGAGACCCCAGGCCCAGATCACACCGTCAGAACAGAAGTAGTAATGCTGATTCTGACACATCAAATAATTCTAGGCCCGAGCGTAATAGGATCCGCAGAAATAGATACCTTAAACGAAATTATCAGAATGACCGAATAAACCAATTAGAATACCGGTTATATCAATTAGCTGAACAATTGGTGAAGATCACCGAGTATGTATGGGCACAGCGGCCTGATAACTCTTTAGGGATAAATCCAGTGGCCACCCAAGGGCCACAGGATCAATAACACCTCAGATGTTATTGAATCAGAGGGAACAACTGAATGAAATAGCATAGGTGGCACAACCTGACACCATTGAATCCCCAGGTCTACATATTAATAAGGAATCTAAAAGTATGTAAAGGGGGATTTCTGCTGTTGGATGCTAACCACTCTCCTATTTTTCAGCCTACTTCTAGTCCCTCTGATATAAACAGGCAGGGCCGGATTAAGAGTATCATGGGCCTGGTGCTGGGGATTTTGGTGGGCCTTTTTTATAATGAGGCAACAATCGATAGGTGACGCACTGTGCGCATCTCACACCATGCCAACGTCAGAGCGACTGGGAAACCTGACTGGTGACTCTGATGTGATATGCTATGATGCACAGCGTGACTTATTGTGTGAGGCCCCTTCTACAGTCAGCCTACACAACTGATGTGCATTGCACATCATTTGCTGCAGCGGACAGCTTGAGTTCAAGCCGTCCTGCAGCGGCAAATAATGCACCGACCGGAGGGCAGGCCAGGTGCGGCCCATAGACACTGGTGGGGTGTGCTATGCCGTCCCGCAACGTTTAGACCCACCAAACGCTGGGACAGGATAGTACGTCCCTCGGTGTTAAGAAAACACAGAAAATAAGAGGGTTTCAGAGTTCCACAGCAATAAAGCGCACAGTAATGTGTGGTGTGTATGAGCGTATCACAGAACAACAAAGCTCACAATAATGTGCGGTGCGTATAAGTGTATCACAAATTCACAACAATAAAACTCACAGTAATGTGTGACCGAGAAGCCTTAGGTGGCAGCCTATATTGCCTAATTTGTGTGGTTCAGGCATAAAACTTGAAAGAAAGGAGTTTCATGGTGAGCTGCTACTTTGATTTTAGAAGTCCATTTCAGGGCTATTGGTGGACAGAGCCAGCAGACAGACATGCTGAGTGCCCTGTGCTGCTTTTAGCTGCCTTCCCCCTCCAGTCCCTCGGCAAGATTCTCTCCTGTGGGCTCAGACTGTCATAATGAAATGTAACAGTCTGTGCAGGGTAGGAGAACCTTCCAAACGCTGCTTCCTGCTCCCAGCACATCTCTGCCATATCAGAGACACCCCCCCCCTTTTGGGCTACAGACAGGGTAGTAGCCAGAAATAAAGACTGTGACCATCACAGTAGCCATCAGACTGTGTGGCCCCGGTGAGCTCTGGAGGCAAACTGTTGACGCCCCCTCCCCCTTTCATTACTTACAGAGCACAGCCGCCTTGTCTCTCCTCTCATCTCCTTGCACTCACGTGACAGCAATGATCTTCACAGCTGTCTGCACGCAGCCGCATCGTGGAGGAGCCGAGGAGGGATTGGAATTTAGCCGCCGGATATGACTCGCTGTCATTTCCGGCGGACGGCCGCAGCTGCAACACAGGCATACATACTGTGTTCACGTCCAGGATCACCAAATTTACATTACGGGCACTGGGCAGCCCAGTGCCACAGTGTGTACCACCCCCTGCCCCCCCTTAACACGCAAACAGAAGCGGCCTGGAGCCTGTTAACCGATGATTCAGACAAATTGCTAATTTTGTCAGAACACCGGCCAGCAGCACATCCTCTTGGCTGTGGGCCTATTTTAAGGTGTGGGCCTGGAGCTGCCGCTCCATCCGCCCCTACGTTAATCCGGCCCTGTAAACAGGCCATTAACCGCAACCGACTCTCAGGAGATCGTCGTAGCCAGATGCCCCGATGGAGAGCCAGCTACCCGTTGCGCATTAGCCTACAAGAAACCTAAGGTTCTCTGTACGGTGGGTAAGGATGAGAATCTCCCTACCCCAGGTAAAGTGATTTTCAACACCAGTTCATGGAGTTGCCCTCGGAGGTTAGAAACAGGTATTAAAAGGGTCTGTTATAATAAATCCCTACGATAACTGCATGATTGCAGGAGTAAACCTCGTGGGAAGGCCGAATCCAATCACTGGTTGTAACTCGTTAATACGGTCAAAGAAATTAAATTTGTAGGAAATATATATATATATATATACGTATTTATATATATATATACGTATTTATATATATGTATATATCTCTACAGGGCGATATCCTATTCAGTCCCCTATTAGGAAAGCAAGCCCACAAAAGGGGGATGATATACTTAATGGCTCACAAGAATTGAAAGGGTTAATAATCTATGTGTCACTGTCTTGATGAGATGCATTAAAATTAAAATAAATGCCGCGCTGCATCTAAGGGAAAGCATGGAATAAATCAGAAATGGGGAAGATTACCCGTTTCCATTTACCATGATCCTAAAGTCACATAGATGAAGTGTTAACCTAAATATTTACATGTTGTGTATATCAATTCTTATGAAGTTCATCTCATTTTAGAAAGATAAGATGAGTAAAGTGACAATTGGTCACTCGCATGGAGACGTGTCCTAAAGACTCAGATGTCAGGAGCAGCCATGCTGGAGTTGACAGAAAGTCATGGGAGCACCCTGTCATAAAGGATACCCAAAGAAACGGAAGGATGACGACAAGTGCATCATTGGTTATTTGAAAATCAACCTCCATAGATGAAAAGATCAACAAGCCACAAGATGTTTCGCTTGAAAGGTCTTTACCCGGGGAAAACACTGCTTGATTCAAATCCATTTTCATCAACTGGAATTCATTGATTCACCCTCAGATTACCCCGTTCGTAAAAGAAATGGGGGAACCACAAAAGGGGGATGGTCGTGAGAACCCATCATGCATTTACCAATTTTTTTTTTCTTCTGCACCAATTATCGCATGGAGCCGATACCTAACAACTTGTTAAAGACTAAGGCTACCATACAGATGTAAAATTTCCTATCCAATTGGTCCATGTCAATTCCTACTCATGAATCTGGATGAGTAGATATTGAAAAGGGGGATTTGTCAGACCTTTTCAGATATGAAATTCCTATAACGCAGGAATGTTTAAATTTGGGGCCAGGAATTGCGTCACGCCAACAACTTGTCTGCGTCGTTAATATATAACAAGAACAAGAGACAGGCTAAACTCGTTAGTGTTACGCATACAAGAAAGGACATTTAACATTGATCAAAGACTGTCTAATGGGCTCTGTTTATTTTATTTATTTGTTACAACCAAACAGGGTTTAGATCAAATGGTTTAAAAGTAAGGGAACACAATGACAACTAAGATAGATATCTCAGTATTGTGTTTATTTCGTCAGATCGAAACTCTGAAAGCCACGTAAACATGGAACAATAGGTTGCCCAATAAAGAAAAAAAAAAACAAAGAAGGTTAAATGGCTTGGGTAAACCAGCTTGTAATGCTATTCGGCAATATGTACTATATTATTATTATTATTAGTTAGAACTGATAATTTTAGCATCTTATAAAAACAGAGGCCCTACCACATTTAGTTGATCATCACAAATGTCTGGTGTACTAATCCGCATGAAGCCGATTAAGTCGGGTAACGTGTGACTGTTAAAAACGATACCACGAATGAATGATTGTATGTCCCCTCACATACACATCCCTGTGGATATAAGTAAAGGGGGTATGAAATGCACACACGCCGTGGCGAAGTATGCCGGCGATGTCACAATAGAAATAAATTTTAATTTGTTAATAAAAACTATGGAGTCCCGGGATATAGGAATAAAACGACCCCAAACCAGTAAAAGATTGGCCAAGCCCATAAATTAATTCCTGCAGAAGGTTGATGGTTGATCTGAGAGCGCCATCTGCTGGCCAGGTAACATAACACCTGGACAGACCCCTGGAGTTGATGAATATATATCCTCCAATCAAATGAGGCCACATAGTGATGGGCTAGATCTAAAACTGGGCGGAAGACCACTATATAGAGAGGACACTCCAGAGCAGAGGAGACAGAGACTGAGAAAAGCTTGGGGAGAGACCTGAGGGACGCTTGGAGGGAAGAAAGGCAATTATCATCGGCCGCCCCTTTAAGACCGACCACACCCTAATCTTCCACCACTCTATCTTCACTAACCAGATGGTAAAGTATGCCTGAATAATATGATATCTATTTTCTAATTGCATAGTCCTGATTTTAGATGTCCATCACAAACTAAAGGAATATAAATGAATTATTTTGCTGTTTGAGCCTAATAATCAGAATAGTCATTCCACCTTCCAGTCCCCTGCAGACGACTGCTAAGGGAGAAACTATTACCGGCTGCATATTTGAGCCATAATTTAGTGAAATTATTTATATTCCGAGAATACTGTTTGTGGACATCTAAAAATATCAATTATATACCTATAGTGAGATACGCTGGGACCGTGAAATAGCACACCGAGTGTGTTATGTATCTCCCTGAAGGAAGTTGCATTTAGTGAATAGGCCCCCACAATAATAAATTGTGCTGCAGGTGATGCCCAGTAACTGAGTGTTTATCTTAGCCAGGTGGAGGATTGGTTTATAATGGGAAAGGTTTAAGTGAATAGAATAGAGCTTGGTGTTTAAGAATTGAGGCGTGTATATCTGTGGTGCGGTCTATAAACCTAAAATATCTGTCCATTAGATTATTGCGTGTCACAGTATCGCTACTAATCACGATCTATAATCACTTGTAAATTGTATTTTGCAAATCCGTTGATAACATACGATTGTATGAAACTTGACGTGTAAATAAATTTTGGTTTGAATTGTTTTACCGTTACGCAGTCTCATATCTTTATTGATTTTATTGTGTTTAAAAATATCTAGAGAGCATCAAAAGAACTCGGGATAACGCGCCATATATTTGTTAAGACGTATATTCATTGATTGGTTATTAATCCCTATCTTAGGGGTTAAATACCAATTTATACCACTGGTATTGGAGGCACTGTCAATAATATATATATATCTATGTATATCAACAATAAGAAAAATATGCGTCATAATTAATATATCCCTGACCTATTAAAGAAGTCAATAATCTCCAACAACATGGTACATCAGCAGTCTCCTAACCTCCATTCTGCCGATACTTACCTCACTTGCCAGCTCCCATGCCATTTCCTGGGGGTCAGCAGACGCGATAACGTCTTCACGATGCGTGATGACGTCATCGGCAGGCGCTCACCAGTACCTGCAGTAAAATTCAGGAAGGGGAGGGGGCTTCTTTGGAGCCCTCTATCTCCCCAACCATTTATGTTGCCACTTTATTGCCGTTTTTAAGCGGCACCCAGCACTCGCGGCCTACTCTGCCGGAATCCAAGATGGCGGCCGCGACTGATACACACGAGGAGGATGCAGTGGATGAGCGGCCTACAGACAGATCCCCCAGAGACAGTCCAGCGACTCATGCAGACCTCGAGGTGAGAGAAATTCTTAGGAATCTCTCCACAAAACATGATTTATCCTCTCAGCTGTCAGCTATGGAGAGAAATGTTAATGGAAGGATTGAGGCCCTGGGAACTGACTTGAAGCATTTGGGGGGGCGAATTCTTGATTTGGAGGAAGATAGAGAATATTTATTTACACACATGGAACGCTTAAATGTACAGGTTGCTGAACAGGCTAAGCACCTCACTATTATACATCGCCATCTGGATAACATTGATAACAGGGGCAGGCGCAATAACATGCGGGTTAAGGGTTACCCTGAATCACTGGCGTCGTAACGTGGGGGTGGGGGGTGCGGCCCGCACCAGGTGACACCCGCCTTTAGGGTGACACCGTCACCCTAAGGGCGGGTGTCTCACCCTCCACCGCGTATTCGCTCCCTGCGAGCGTCCGAAGCATGCAGCTTCGGCGCTCGCCTGGAGGAAACACGTCACCAGCCAATCGCGGCTGGTCACGTGGCTCCCCCTGGCGAGTGCCCAAGCTGCCATGAGGAGCTGGGCCAGTATCCATATGCTGGGGCATATCCATGAGGTGCTGGGGCATATCCATGAGGAGCTGGGGCAAATCCATGAGGTGCTGGGGCATATCCATGAGGTGCTGGGGCATATCCATGAGCTGCTGGGGCATATCCATGAGGTGCTGGGGCAGTATCCATGAGGTGCTGGGGCATATCCATGAGCTGCTGAGGCAGTATCCATGAGGTGCTGGGGCAAATCCATGAGATGCTGGGGCATATCCATGAGCTGCTGGGGCATATCCATGAGGTGCTGGGGCAGTATCCATGAGGTGCTGGGGCATATCCATGAGCTGCTGGGGCAAATCCATGAGGTGCTGGGGCATATCCATGAGCTGCTGGGGCATATCCATGAGGTGCTGGGGCAGTATCCATGAGCTGCTGGGGCATATCCATGAGGTGCTGGGGCAGTATCCATGAGCTGCTGGGGCAGTATCCATGAGCTGTTGGGGCAAATCCATGAGGTGCTGGGGCATATCCATGAGCTGCTGGGGCAAATCCATGAGGTGCTGGGGCATATCCATGAGCTGCTGGGGCATATCCATGAGCTGCTGGGGCATATCCATGAGGTGCTGGGGCAGTATCCATGAGCTGCTGGGGCATATCCATGAGGTGCTGGGGCAGTATCCATCTGCTGGAGCATATCCATGAGGAGCTGGGGCAGTATCCATCTGGTGCTGGGGCAGTATACATGAGGTGCTGGGGCAGTATCCATGAGGTGCTGGGGCAAATCCATGAGGTGCTGGGTCATATCCATGAGGTGCTGGGGCAGTATCCATGAGGTGCTGGGGCAGTATCCTTGAGGTGCTGGGGCAGTATCCATCTGCTGGGGCATATCCATGAGGAGCTGGGGCAGTATCCATCTGGTGCTGGGGCAGTATCCATGAGGTGCTGGGGCAAATCCATGAGGTGCTGGGTCATATCCATGAGGTTCTGGGGCATATCCATGAGGTGCTGGGGCAGTATCCATGAGGTGCTGGGTCAGTATCCATCTGCTGGGGCATATCCATGAGGAGCTGGGGCAGTATCCATCTGGTGCTGGGGCAGTATCCATGAGCTGCTGGGTCATATCCATGAGGTTCTGGGGCATATCCACGAGCTGCTGGGGCATATCCATGAGCTGCTGGGGCATATCCATGAGCTGGGGCAATATCCATGAGCTGGGGCAATATCCATGAACTGGGGCAGTATCCATGAGCTGGGGCAGTATATCCATGTGCTGGGGCATATCCATGAGCTGGGGCAGTATATCCATGTGCTGGGGCATATCCATGAGCTGGGGCAGTATATCCATGTGCTGGGGCATATCCATGAGCTGGGGCATATCCATGAGCTGCGGCAAAATCCATGAGAGGAGCTGGGGCATTATCAATTAGAGCAGCTGGGGCAGTATATCCTTTTGCTGGGGCAGTATATCCATGAGCTGGGGCAGTATACAAGCTGCATGCTTCGGACGCTCGCAGGGAGAGAATACGCGGCGGAGGTGAGCTGGGGCATATCCATGAGGAGCTGGGGCAGTATCCGTCTGGTGCTGGGGCATTATCCATGAGGTGCTGGGACATATCCATTTGCTGGGGCAGTAATCCATCTGGTGGGGCATATCCATTTGCTGGGGCAGTATCCATGAGCTGCTGGGGCATATCCATGAGCTGCTGTGGCATATCCATGAGCTGCTGGGGCATATCCATGAGGTGCCGGGGCATATCCATGAGCTGCTGGGGCAAATCAATGAGGTGCTGGGGCATATCCATGAGCTGCTGGGGCATATCCATGAGGTGCAGGGGCATATCCATGAGGTGCTGGGGCATATCCATGAGCTGGGGCAGTATCCATGAGCTGGGGTAATATCCATGAGCTGGGGCATATCCATGAGCTGGGGCAATATCCATGTGCTGGGGCAGTATAACCATGAGCTGGGGCAGTATATCCATGAGCTGGGGCAGTATATCCATGTGCTGGGGCAGTATCCATGAGCTGGGGCATATCCATGAGCTGGGGCAAAATCCATGAGAGCAGCTGGGGCAAAATCCATGAGAGCAGCTGGGGAAGTATATCCATGAGAGGAGCTGGGGCAGTATATCCATGAGAGGAGCTGGGGCAGTATCCATGAGAGGAGCTGGGGCAATATCCATGAGAGGATCTGGGGCAATATCCATGAGAGGAGCTGGGGCATATCCATGTGTGCTGGGGGCAGTATCCATGAGAGCTGGGGCAATATCCATGTGTGAGCTGGTCTGGGGCAATATATCCATGTGTGAGCTGAGGCGCAATATATCCATATGTGAGCTGAGGCAATATATATCCATGGGTGAGCTGCTGGGGGCAATATATAACTGTGAACTGGGGCAATATATCCATATGTGAGCTGGGGGCAATATATATCCATGGGTGAGCTGCTGGGGGCAATATATATCCAGAGCTGCTGGGGGCAATATATATCCATGTGTGCTTTCACTGCCTTCGAACAGGCAACGTACTTGCTGGCAGCTGGCAAAAAGTTGTGTGAGCATATGAGAGAGCTCCACAGCAATAAACCTCACAGTAATGTGCACTGTGTGTATGAGCCATCAGTGTTATATGGGAGTACTGATTTAGGAGTAAGAGTAGTTAAAAAAATTCTGTAAAACTCGGGGGGGGGTGACAACATAAGTTAACGCACCGGGTGACACCAACCCTAGTGACGCCACTGCCCTGAATCAGAGGACAGATCTGAAAATTTGCCTGACCTCTTGCGACACCTCTTTAATGGCATTCTTCACAGACCTGAGGATGCCAAAGTTAAATTTGACACGGCACACCGGGTGTTGAAGCCACGCAGAGGTTTGACAGATCAGCCACGTGATATTATATGCAGACTTCATGACTTTGCCTTGAAGGAGGAAATCCTATGAGCCGCATGGAAATCAGCACACATCAAAGTGGACGGCTGCTCTGTTGCCCTTTATCAGGATGTGTCGTGGATTACTTTGCAAGCCAGGCTTATTTTGAAGCCGGTTACCTATGTCCTTCGTGATCGTGATATCAAGTACAGATGGGGTTTTCCATTGGCGCTTCATGTCCAAAAAGGCAACGTCACTCACTCCATAGTGTCCCGGGCTTCCTGACGGCTTTTGGTCTTCCACACACGCACAGAGATTAGGACAGGTTTCTATCTCCACCCTTGGCAGAAATCCTAAAACAAAGAACAACCGTTACCTAAGGAGCTGGCTACAACTCACATGGATTCAAACACACAAAGGAGACATCATACTACTGGCAAATAGTAATGTCTTCACTCTAAGTGGCACAAACAAAACTTGGGGGAACCTCGCTAGGGATGAGTTGTTCGGGTTCGGACAGTTCGGAGTTCTGCCCGAACTTAGCCTGTTCGGGTAGATCGCGAACTCCGAACATTTCCGGGTGTTCGAAGCATGTTCGAGTTCACAATGCATCACAATGGCCCTTAATGCATTTTCCCACTGGCCTGAAGCTCGTAATTGGCTACAGCCTTGCACCTGACCACAGGTCTGATGCAAGACAGGTTCAACAGTATGCCAATCACCGCTCAGAGTCCTGATTGGGCAAATTTTGCCCAATCACGGGCTCACAGAGCTAAGTCCCGCAGCACACTATATAACGATTCCACGCGCCGATTCTGCACGCATTTCAGAGGAAATTTCAGAGGAGATTGTTGTGTGTTGTTACTGCCGGTCTGCCACGCTACTGGGGGGGTCTGGGGGGGGGGTCTAATTTCTACAAAATATCAGGGAATTGATATGTGTGTCTTGTCACTGTGCCAGCAAGTTTTGTTGGGGTCACTAATTTCTTTAAAACATTTGTGAATTGAGGTGATCTTCTGTGTCTTGTCACACATCCAGTACCACACAGTATTTTGGGGCTCACTAATTTCTTTAAAACATTTGTGAATTGAGGTGATCTTCTGTGTCTTGTCACTGTGCCAGCAAGTTTTTTTGGGGTCACTAATTTCTTTAAAACATTTGTGAATTGAGGTGATCTGTGACTTGTCACACAGCCAGTACCACGCAGTATTTTGGGGTTCACTAATTTCTTTAAAACATTTGTGAATTGAGGTGATCTTCTGTGTCTTGTCACACATCCAGTACCACACAGTATTTTGGGGCTCACTAATTTCTTTAAAACATTTGTGAATTGAGGTGATCTTCTGTGTCTTGTCACAGAGCCAGCAAGTTTTTTTGGGGCTCACTAATTTCTTTAAAACATTTGTGAATTGAGTTGATCTGTTTCTTGTCACACAGCCAGTATCACGCAGTATTTTTGGGGTCACTAATTTCTACAAAATATTTTGGAATTGCTATAATCCGTGTGTTCTCACTGGCTGCCACACATCAGGGGGTCTCACTGATTTATAAGAGGTTTCACTGCCACCCATCAAAGGGTCTCACTGATTTATAAGAGGTTTCACTGCCACCCATCAAAGGGTCTCACTGATTTATAAGAGGTTTCACTGCCACCCATCAAAGGGTCTCACTGATTTATAAGAGGTTTCACTGCCACCCATCAAAGGGTCTCACTGATTTATAAGAGGTTTCACTGTCACCCATCAAAGGGTCTCACTGATATATAGGAGGTTTCACTGCCACCCATCAAGGGGTCTCACTGCATTTTAGGAGGTTTCTGCGAATTGTAATCTGTGGCTTCTCACTGCCACCCATCAAAGGGTCTCACTGATTTATAGGAGGTTTCACTGCCACCCATCAAAGGGTCTCACTGATTTATACAAGGTTTTACTGCCACCAATCAAAGGGTCTCACTGATTTATAAGAGGTTTCACTGCCACCCATCAAGGGGTCTCACTGCATTTTAGGAGGTTTCTGCGATTTGTAATCTGTGGCTTCTCACTGCCACCCATCAAAGGTTCTCACTGATTTATAGGAGGTTTCACTGCCACCCATCAAAGGGTCTCACTGATTTATAAGAGGTTTCACTGCCACCCATCAAAGGGTCTCACTGATTTATAAGAGGTTTCACTGCCACCCATTAAAGGGTCTCACTAATTTATAAGAGGTTTCACTGCCACCCATCGAAGGGTCTCACTGATTTATAAGAGGTTTCACTGCCACCCACCAAGGGGTCTCACTGGATTTTAGGAGGTTTCTGCGAATTGTCATCTGTGGCTTCTCACTGCCACCCATCAAAGGGTCTCACTGATTTATAAGAGGTTTCACTGTCACCCATCAAAGGGTCTCACTGATTTATAGGAGGTTTCACTGCCACCCATCAAGGGGTCTCACTGCATTTTAGGAGGCTTCTACGAATTGTAATCTGTGGCTTCTCACTGCCACCCATCAAAGGGTCTCACTGATTTATAAGAGGTTTCACTGCCACCCATCAAAGGGTCTCACTGATTTATAAGAGGTTTCACTGTCACCCATCAAAGGGTCTCACTGATATATAGGAGGTTTCACTGCCACCCATCAAGGGGTCTCACTGCATTTTAGGAGGTTTCTGCGAATTGTAATCTGTGGCTTCTCACTGCCACCCATCAAAGGGTCTCACTGATTTATAGGAGGTTTCACTGCCACCCATCAAAGGGTCTCACTGATTTATAGGAGGTTTCACTGCCACCCATCAAAGGGTCTCACAGATTTATAAGAGGTTTCACTGCCACCCATCAAAGGGTCTCACTGATATATAGGAGGTTTCACTGCCACCCATCAAGGGGTCTCACTGCATTTTAGGAGGTTTCTGCGAATTGTAATCTGTGGCTTCTCACTGCCACCCATCAAAGGGTCTCACTGATTTATAGGAGGTTTCACTGCCACCCATCAAAGGGTCTCACTGATTTATAGGAGGTTTCACTGCCACCCATCAAAGGGTCTCACAGATTTATAAGAGGTTTCACTGCCACCCATTAAAGGGTCTCACTGATTTATAGGAGGTTTAACTGCCACCCATCAAGGGGTCTTACTGATTTATAAGAGGTTTCTGAGATTTGTAATTTGAGTCTTCTCACTGCCACCCATCAGGGGGTCACAGTGCATTTTAGGAGGTTTCTGCGAATTGTAATCTGTGGCTTCTCACTGCCACCCATTCAAAGGGTCTCACTGATTTATAGGAGGTTTCACTGCCACCCATCAAAGGGTCTCACTGATTTATAGGAGGTTTCACTGCCACCCATCAAAGGGTCTCACTGATTTATACAAGGTTTTACTGCCACCAATCAAAATGTCTCACTGATTTATAAGAGGTTTCACTGCCACCCATCAAAGGGTCTCACTGATATATAGGAGGTTTCACTGCCACCCATCAAGGGGTCTCACTGCATTTTAGGAGGTTTCTGCGAATTGTAATCTGTGGCTTCTCACTGCCACCCATCAAAGGGTCTCACTGATTTATAGGAGGTTTCACTGCCACCCATCAAAGGGTCTCACTGATTTATAGGAGGTTTCACTGCCACCCATCAAAGGGTCTCACAGATTTATAAGAGGTTTCACTGCCACCCATTAAAGGGTCTCACTGATTTATAGGAGGTTTAACTGCCACCCATCAAGGGGTCTTACTGATTTATAAGAGGTTTCTGAGATTTGTAATTTGAGTCTTCTCACTGCCACCCATCAGGGGGTCACAGTGCATTTTAGGAGGTTTCTGCGAATTGTAATCTGTGGCTTCTCACTGCCACCCATCAAAGGGTCTCACTGATTTATAGGAGGTTTCACTGCCACCCATCAAAGGGTCTCACTGATTTATAGGAGGTTTCACTGCCACCCATCAAAGGGTCTCACTGATTTATACAAGGTTTTACTGCCACCCATCAAAATGTCTCACTGATTTATAAGAGGTTTCACTGCCACCCATCAAGGGGTCTCACTGCATTTTAGGAGGTTTCTGCGATTTGTAATCTGTGGCTTCTCACTGCCACCCATCAAAGGGTCTCACTGATTTATAGGAGGTTTCACTGCCACCCATCAAAGGGTCTCACTGATTTATAAGAGGTTTCACTGCCACCCATCAAAGGGTCTCACTGATTTATAAGAGGTTTCACTGCCACCCATTAAAGGGTCTCACTAATTTATAAGAGGTTTCACTGCCACCCATCGAAGGGTCTCACTGATTTATAAGAGGTTTCACTGCCACCCACCAAGGGGTCTCACTGGATTTTAGGAGGTTTCTGCGAATTGTAATCTGTGGCTTCTCACTGCCACCCATCAAAGGGTCTCACTGATTTATAAGTGGTTTCACTGTCACCCATCAAAGGGTCTCACTGATTTATAGGAGGTTTCACTGCCACCCATCAAGGGGTCTCACTGCATTTTAGGAGGCTTCTACGAATTGTAATCTGTGGCTTCTCACTGCCACCCTACAAAGGGTCTCACTAATTTATAAGAGGTTTCACTGCCACCCATCGAAGGGTCTCACTGATTTATAAGAGGTTTCACTGCCACCCATCAAGGGGTCTCACTGCATTTTAGGAGGTTTCTACGAATTGTAATCTGTGGCTTCTCACTGCCACCCAACAAAGGGTCTCACTGATTTATAGGAGGTTTCACTGCCACCCATCAAAGGGTCTCACTGATTTATAAGAGGTTTCACTGCCACCCATCAAAGGGTCTCACTGATTTATAGGAGGTTTCACTGCCACCCATCAAGGCGTCTTACTGATTTATAAGAGGTTTCTGAGATTTGTAATTTGTGTCTTCTCACTGCCACCCATCAGGGGGTCACAGTGCATTTTAGGAGGTTTCTGCGAATTGTAATCTGTGGCTTCTCACTGCCACCCATCAAAGGGTCTCAGTGATTTATAGGAGGTTTCACTGCCACCCATCAAAGGGTGTCACTGATTTATAGGAGGTTTCACTGCCACCCATCAAAGGGTCTCACTGATTTATAAGAGGTTTCACTGCCACCCATCAAAGGGTCTCACTTATTTATAGGAGGTTTCACTGCCACCCATCAAAGGGTCTCACTGTGTCATGTGCCTTGCCGCCGGCGCCGCAAGAGAACTAAGAACAAGTTGCCTGATAGTGGTATGAGTAGCAGTGGCCCTCCTGTAAAGCCTTGCTGAGCTAGTAGCCAGGTGCTAGCTAATGCCTCCTGATTTCTCCTCTATAAAAGAGGACCACACCTATCACTAAATGCTTCTTCATTAACTTAGTATTTTCTTCTCTAGCAAGAAGCTACTCCAGTTCCTGATACCTGCTCAGACCCTTGTTGTATCCTGCCTTCTCTACGTTCTGCAGATAACCCCTCTACAGTCTCCAGCCTTAAATATACCCTGCTACAGATCCTGTCTAAAGGTATTCTGCTACAGAACTTGTTTAAAGATCTTCTGCTACAGACCCTGTATAAAGACCTCCTGCTACAGATCCTGTTTAAAGATCTACTGCTGCCGACTCCTCACAATCCCGCTGCCCTGCATCCTGCAGAATCCTCAACCCGCTGCACTGCATCCTGCAGAATCCTCAACCCGCTGCACTGCATCCTGCAGAATCCTCAACCTGCATCCTGCAGAATCCTCAACCCGCTGCACTGCATCCTGCAGAATCCTCAACCTGCATCCTGCAGAATCCTCAACCCGCTGCACTGCATCCTGCAGAATCCTCAACCTCCATCCTGCAGAATCCTCAACCCGCTGCCCTGCATGCCTGCAGAATCCTCAACCCGCTGCCCTGCATCCTGCAGAACCCTCAACCCGCTGCCCTGCATCCTGCAGAATCCTCAACCCGCTGCCCTACATCCCGCAGGGCCTACAGTTGTCGCCGCCCTATATCCTATCCAGGACCCTCTCGCTCTACAGATCCAGGACCCCCCTCGCTCTACAGATCCAGGACCCCCCTCGCTCTACAGATCCAGGACCCCCCTCGCTCTGCAGATCCAGGATCCCTGCATACCCAGGACCCTCTGCCTCAAAGACTCTTCCGTTTCTATTTTTTTCTATTTATTCTTTCTAAAGATCTCCTTCTCTCTTCCTTCTCCTATTTCTCTCCATATCTGGTTTAATCTACTCTTTTTCTTTATATCTAGTAGTATAGTTTAGTTTTGTTACTTTTGGTCTACCTTTCTCTCATCTTGCCTTTTTAGTTTCTTATTGCTGATTATTATTTATACAGTGTTTTCCTTTCTTCTTACCCAGCTACATAATTGTTTGTTCATATTTGTTTACTGCCTCTTATGCCTTATTCTCAAACCCCTTTTTGTTCATATACATCTTTCTATTTCCCATCATTGCACATTGGGCTCAAATCTGCCACCCCGGAACCAGCTCCTTGACACACTGATTTATAAGAGGTTTCACTGCCACCCATCAAGGGGTCTCACTGCATTTTAGGAGGTTTCTGCAAATTGTAATCTGTGGCTTCTCCCTGCCACCCAACAAAGGGTCTTACTGATTGATGGGTGGCAGTGAAACCTCCTATAAAAGGGTCTCACTGATTTATAGGAGGTTTCACTGCCACCCATCAAGGGGTCTCACTGCATTTTAGGAGGTTTCTGTGAATTGTAATCTGTGTCTTGTCACTGTTGCCAGCTATCAGGGGGTCCTATCAGGGGGTCTCACTGACTTGTAGCAGATTTCTGCGAATCGTAGTTTGTGTCTTGTCACTGGCACCCATCAGGGGGTCTCACTGATTTCTAGGAGGTTTCTGGGAATTGTAATCTGTGTCTTGTCACTGGCTGCCAGCTATCAGGGTGTCTCACTGAGTTATACCAGAGTTCTGTAAATCTTTATACCAGAGTTGAATCAGAGTTCTGTATATATTTAATCTATATATCACTCACCATGTCTGAAAGAACAAAAAGGAGAGGTAGACACAGATAAGAGGGCAAGCAGCCCCTGTGTTGGGAGGCTGTGCCTCTGGTCGTGGTAGACGTGGTGCATCCTCTGCAGGGGCACGCTTGTCCTTTCTAACTGGTGCTGCCGTCTTCTTAACCTGCAGCAACATATAGAGGATTTGGTGGATTGGCTAACCAGGCCATCCTCATCCTCTGCCAGCCAGGCTTCTAGTGCTTTACAGTCCACCTCAGCTGCCAAAGCATCTAATGCAGCCTCCATGTCCACAGCTACTCCTGCCGTAGCCTCGCTATCACACACGGAGGAGTCAGCAGAATTGTTTGACTACAATGAGAGTGACATGCTGCTTGAGGATGCGCAGCAAGTACAGTGCTCTGATTCAATCTCTGAGGTTGAGCAAGGGAGTATAATCAACCTAGAGGAAGGGGGTGCCAGTGATGACACACAAATAACTGGCACTCATGTTGCCCCAGCAGCTGCAGCATACTGCCAAGTTGGCTCCAGTGACGAGGAAATAGGGGGTGAAGATGATGATGAGGTCCCTGACTCCACCTGGGTGCCAGATCGAACTGAGGAATCAAGTGAGGAGGAGGAGGCACAGCAAACAAGAGGCACAACATCCTCTGTGACCAACCGTAGCACTAGCCAGTCCAAAGCATCAGATGTCAGAGCTGCTCCGGTGCAGAGCGCTGTTGTCTCAAAGAACACATGCAGGAACTCTGCTGTCTGGGAGTTCTTTAAGAAATGTGCAGCAGACTCCACCTTTGCTATTTGTAATCTATGTCAGAGGAGGCTGAAGCGTGGGATAAACACCGGACACTTGGGTACCACGTGCTTGAGGCGACATATGACCACCCGCCACGCATCCCGTTGGTGCAAAACTTTGTGTAGGTCCTCCTCTTCCTCATCTGTCTCTACCCCCACTGTATGTCCTGCCATGTCATTGCCTACAACCTCCATTGATAGGGATGATGCTACAGTAATGGATGTACCAGGTCCTTCCTCACAATGTGACATCTTCCCAGCAGCTGAAGATTTACGCAGTCAGATTACGTTGCCGCAGCTGCTGCAGCGTAAGAAAAAATATAGTCCCAACCATCCCCGAGCACAGCGTCTAAATGCCAGCTTAGCAAAATTACTTGCATTGCAGCTGTTGCCTTTCCAGCTGGTGGACTCTGCTCCCTTCCGTGAATTTGCTGAATGTGCTGTACCACAGTTGCAGGTTCCAAAACGCCATTAATTTTCACGCAAGGCCATTCCAGCACTATACCAGCACGTGGAAGACAATGTTATCCAGTCATTGGGAAAGGCAGTCAGCAACAAGGTGCATGTGACTTTAGACACGTGGTCCAGCAAGCATGGACAGGGTCGTTACATTTCCTTCCCGGCACACTGGGTAACTCTGATTGCAGCTGGGAGGGATCCAAGACGGGGCTCTGTGCTGGAGCTTGTTCATCCACCACACCTCCAGAAAGCTGCTTGTATGAGGTCTGTCTGTTCCACCACCACCACCTCTCCCTCTTCCTCCTCCTCCTTCTCTGTCTCTGGCGAAGTGGCAGTTAAACGGATGCCTGACAGGGTCTACGCAATGACTCAAGCAAAAAGATGCCATACTGTGCTTGAGCTGTTTGTTTAGGGGACAGGAGCCACACCGGGCCAGAAATTCTGTCAGCTCTGCAGGGCCAGGTGCAGAGATGGTTAACACCACACCAGCTTGAGCTGGGAATGATCGTCTGTGATAATGGCAGCAACCTTCTCTGTGCCCTACGCAAGGGTAAATTGACGCATGTACCATGTCTAGCACACGTCCTAAATCTAGTGGTACAGCGTTTCCTAACCAAGTACCCAGGGCTGCCAGAGCTTCTCAGCCAGGCCAGAAAAGTCTGCAGCCACTTCAGATGGTCATTCCCAGCAAGCGTTCGCCTGGCAGAAATTCAAACAGAATTCCACCTTCCCACAAACCGTCTGATCTGTGACATGCCCACCAGGTGGAACTCGACATTAGCAATGCTGCAGCGTCTGCACAAGCAGCAGAGGGCCATCAACGAGTACCTGTGTGAGTATGGCACAAGCAGTGGCGTAGCGTGGGTTGTCAGCACCCGGGGCCAGCCAAGAATTGTGCGCCCCCCCAACCTGTGGACACGTTATCGATATTGCCCCAGCTCTCACATGGATATTGCCCCAGCTCATGGATTTGCCCCCAGCTCACACATGGATTTGCCCCCCAGCTCACTCATGGATTTGCCCCAGCTCATGGATTTGCCCCAGCTCACTCATGGATTTGCCCCCCAGCTCACTCATGGATTTGCCCCTGCTCACTCATGGATTTGCCCCCAGCTCATGGATTTGCCCCAGCTCACTCATGGATTTGCCCCCAGCTCATGGATTTGCCCCAGCTCACTCATGGATTTGCCCCCAGCTCACTCATGGATTTGCCCCCAGCTCACTCATGGATTTGCCCCAGCTCACTCATGGATTTGCCCCCAGCTCATGGATTTGCCCCAGCTCACTCATGGATTTGCCCCCAGCTCATGGATTTGCCCCCAGCTCACTCATGGATTTGCCCCCAGCTCATGGATTTGCCCCCAGCTCATGGATTTTCCCCCAGCTCATGGATTTTCCCCCAGCTCATGGATTTTCCCCCAGCTCATGGATTTGCCCCCAGCTCATGGATTTGCCCCCCAGCTCATGGATTTTCCCCCAGCTCATGGATTTTCCCCCAGCTCATGGATTTGCCCCAGCTCACACATGGATTTGCCCCCAGGTCACACATGGATTTGCCCCCAGGTCACACATGGATTTGCCCCCAGGTCTCACATGGATTTGCCCCCAGCTCATGGATTTGCCCCCAGCTCATGGATTTGCCCCCAGGTCACACATGGATTTGCCCCCAGGTCACACATGGATTTGCCCCCAGCTCCTGGATTTGCCCCAGCTCTCACCTGGATTGTTGCCCCAGCTCCGGCAGGGGGTTGAGGGACCCAGATGCCGGGCAGCGCGGGAGCGCCTGCCCGGTCTTGAACAGTCTGTCCTGTGAAGTGCGTGTGCAGCCGGTCACGCGGTCCGGCCAGTCAGGTGGTACAGAGACTCAGTACCACCTGATTAGCCGGACCACGTGACCGGCTGCGCACGCACACAGCCGCATCCACTTCACAGGATGGACTGTGTCCCTCAACCCCCGGGCCAGTTTTAGGGGCGCGAATGCGCCCCTAACAAAACTGCGCCTGGGGCCACGGCCCCCCCAGCCCCCCCCCCACGCTACGCCACTGGGCACAAGGACAGGTTCAGGTCAACTTGGGTTTTTTTTCCCCCTGCAGTGGCTGATGATCAAGGATGCATGCACTGTACGGTCACCATTTGAGGAGGCAACGATGATGGTGAGCAGGGACAGTGCATGCATCAGTGACACAATTCCTTTAGTGTTCCTGCTGTAGCACACTCTGCGGGGAATTATAGATGTGGCTCTAGAGGCAGAGCAGCGGGAGGAAGAGGAGGCCTTCCCTAGCTCTCAAGGCCCCAGTCTTTCCGCAGACATCATTCCAGCAGGTCCTACTCAGATCAGGCAGGAGGAGGAAGAGGAGGAATATTTAAGTAGTGGGGGCATTGAAGGTGGGGATTCCTCAAGAGGGTTTCGTGTGCCCAGAAACAGAAGGGCTAGTACGTGGCTGGGAGGAGGAAGTGCACAATACGGTCATCCTCGTTGACCAGGAAGCTATGAAATGTAGACATCTGTATGCAAAATTGTTATTCTTGGGAAACTAATGTATGTCTATAGTGTGAGCGCCCTACCTTTTATATTTATGTCAGCTTTGCCCTGCAGGACAGGTTAAAAAAAGGGTTTTTTTCTGCAAAAAGGTCACGGTTTTAAATATTTAAGGTTTTTGTGCAGCACCACAGCGCTCGTTGGCGCTTTGTAGATGCAAAGAAAATTGTTTTCTGATGGTTACTAATTCTCCGTACGAGATAATATAAATATGTATATTAATTAAAGTTTATTTTTGCTGCATAATTGTAGAATGATCTTCCAGACCCACCTAATTTTGCACAAGGTTTGAATCTCATGGTAGATTTGTTAATGCCCCTTTAATATGGAATACAAGTTACCCTAAAAATATCCTGTATTCTATTTCGTTATGTTTTTGTTTTGATTGAGGGAAAACAGGATTTTGCCCAGGGAAAAGAGAAAAAAAGGAAAAGTGAAACTAGATGGTTCCTCTTGTTTCATATGACCGTGAAAATCAGATATTTTAACCCTGCTAAGTAAAATAATATGTTCAACTCTGTGCAGTTGAAGCGTAGCTTATTTTGGTTTACAATAGATAAGGTGTACTGTCCGTTGCTAAGTACGAGCTGACTCTCTAAATGCCAGGAATGTTTTACATGTCTAAATCTCTAACGACACAGACAAATAGTAACGACACAACCAAAGTGGTAGGCGCCCCCGCCTGTACCGCCACCAAATTTCCAAAGCCAACCAGCACTCAGTGGTTTCCCCCAAACCAGTGAACAATGAACAACAAATACGTAACTGGCGGCGCGATGAATGTCGCTGTAGGATCTTGTGGTGGTTCTCTTATATTATCCCGTCCATATGCGTTAAAAAGACAAAGAGAAAACAATAGTGTAGACGAAATATAATAGCAAATACTGTAAACACTGTATTATTCCCACTCACAAAAAAAGAGCCCCAACACTGGCTCAGAGTGGGTCAGCGCATGTGGTCAATGGTTTTCTTCTGAAGGAGGTGACCTCCCACCTTCAGTGGTGATGGTTTGCTTCCAATGTTGGTATGTGAAGGAACATGTGGAAAAAAGAAAAAACTCCCTTGCGTAGATCCGTTGAACACACAGTGAAGTAATGATAAAGGAATTGCACTCACGTGGGTTGGAGCTTAAAGCCAAGCTCTAGGATCAACCGCTTGTGGACTTATTAGAGGGAAAGCCCATAGAAACCTCTTTAACCAGCAAGCACACCAGGGACTGATGCAAAGAAAATTTAATATAACATAAAAACAATCTCTGGCTCAGCCAGTGTACCCAGACGCGTTTCGCCACACCATGTGGCTTCCTCAGTCGGTTTTCAGGGGTCAGCAGTTCTGGGTGTTAGAGCGACATGACGTTTCTGCGAGCCTACTGCGCCGGCGATATTCCTTGCTGCACCATGATAATGTCGCTCTCGACTGCTCTCTGTGTCTTACCACCGCTACTTCTCTTTCCTTTTCCTGAGGGGGGTGGGGGTGGTTCCAAATGTGATTCTAATTCTGGTAGTGGTGATGCTGTTAACTATGAGGGATTTTTAATCAATTCTGTTCACCTTCCCCCCTCGGCCCCATCCTTTCTGCCGGAAGAAGGAAAAGAAACAAAACATGCGCAGCTACACGCACTCACACAGGTTGCAGCGATGAAAATAAATGCACATGGACAGTTTAGTACACCAGAAGCTGATATTAAATCATTTAGCAGACACAGGAAAAGGAACTTGAGCAGCTAGTCACACTACTAGTAACCCAGAACTAAGAAATAAAGTATGCTTACCTCTCTATCCGGCTGTAGTACACGGGCCCATGGGCCCTCACACCTCTCAAATACAATGATGAATGCTCTCATCGGTCTACACAATCTGTCACCTTTCAGAATACTGTTTCCCTCAACAGTTGCAATTACAGTCCGACTGTCTAATAAATTATGTCACAAATGTTTCACAAATGTTATCTATGGTCAAGTGTTCTCTTGCATTCCAGACCCTGAAAGTATTCACGACACTCATCAATTGGTCCTGAGAGACTGGGTACTAATAACAAAGTTTCTTCAAAAGAATCCACTTGAGCCCAGATACAACGGTCCCTTCCAGGTCCTCCTCACAACTGCAACTTCAGTAAAATTGGAAAGAAAAGCCACCTGGATCCACGTCTCCCACTGTAAAAAGACCTGTACACCAACAGCAGACCAGACAACAATACAAACATGATTGTGTATTTCTTTCTCATTTGGGGGGTGGGAATCCAGGGGCACAATGTAGCTGTTTTACTGGGACAGGCAGCTGATGATATGATACAAGCGGTAATGAGAACCCAGGTGGAAGCTGCCCTGGGACACCTGATGGACAATGCCCATGTCATGGGACACGCAATGGATACTACTGCCGCCAAACACAAACTAACCACTTTCTGGTATAATTCATCTAACACTCGCGTGGTTACATACACCTTTAACTATTGTGATATACACCCATGCCCAGGTCCCCGCTTGCAATGTATCTGGAGAAATGGGATTCCACATGATTATGACATATATATGTGCATTACCAATTACTATTGGGGACAGGAGTGCGGTAGTTGGGCATCGGTGGATGGAATACGGGAGTTGCCTGGAGACACAAACCACAAAGCGCCCTAGACGAGAAAGATAACAATAGTAAATCACTTCTCGCTCGTATGACACTGACAATGGCCCCAAACACCTGCCCCAAGTATAAATTACAGGAGTCGGATGATGATGGGGAGGTGCGGTTTAGAACAGGAGCAACAGCACTGAAACTAATTCTAACCCTAGAAAATCCAGGACCCGGGGATTCAGGTATCTATGTTCTGGGTGTGGGTAAAGGGGGTTCAGAGAATCCGCAGACTCTGGGAAAATTCCGCCTACGAGATATGTACCTTGCCCCTGACTGGGTCCCTCCGCACCAACAGTCCAAACCCCTTAATCACCACATGATGATCTCTTTCCCGATGGTATAATGGCCATCGCTGATCCCACTTTCGAGGATACTATGGCCATTGAAACAGGATACTCAGATATGAATGTTTTGTTAGAATGGATGAAATATACCGCTCAGTCCCACAACAGAACCAATTGCTATGTGTGTGGTACTGCTAGGCCTCATCTAGGTACGGTACCCCTCAATATCCCAGAGGATGTCGAGGAATACTTTCTCAGCTTGTTTACCAACACCACTCTAAGTCACGATGCTTGCAAAGAAGGGATGTCCAAATACCCCCTCCAGACACGAAACCCCAGACTCTCAGAGAGTATCACCATCTACCCCGGGAACTACACCTGTTACTCCTCTTGGGGAACCGGTGGCCGGGTAGTTGGAAACTTCACAGAAGGCTATTGTGCGCAGTACAGCGCCGTGGAGAAGAAGAAGGTGCAAAACCAGGTGATCTCCCTGGGAGATGTCTATTGGATCTGCGGCGACATGCGAGTCCGCTCCCGCTTGGTAGGTGCGTGGGACGGTGAGTGTGCTCTGGCTAAAGCCATCATGCCCCTCCACATCCTGCCATTTGATGATGATCTGCCTAATGCCCACACCCCCGGACTCACTAGACAAAGGAGACAGGCGAATTCTGTACCTGGCAGTTTCGATCCACACGTCTACCTCAATGTCATAGGAGTCCCAAGGGGGGTGCCTAATGAGTTCAAAGCTAGAAACCAGGTAAAAGCGGGATTTTAATCTTTAATCCCCATGGTAACCATCAACAAGAATGTTGATTGGATTAACTACATCTATTACAACCAACAGAGGTTTGTTAACTATACCCGAGATGCCCTCCAGGGTTTGGCCGACCAGCTAGGCCCGACCTCTGCAATAACCTTCCAGAACCGAATGGCCCTCGATATGCTACTGGCAGAGAGGGGTGGGGTCTGTACGATGCTGAAAGGTACTGGTGGCTCCTGGTGCACCTTTATCCCGGATAACACAGGCCCCACTGGTAAAGTCACTAAAGCCATTAAACGATTGAACGACCTGTCCGAAGAACTGAAGAAAAACTCTGGCATTACTGATCCATGGGATCAAGTATTTTAGTTGGATGAGTGCCTGGCAAAAGATCCTCACACAAATAGGGATAGTTATCCTGGTAATGATGGTTCTGTTGACGGTGATTGGATGTTGTGTTTTACCCTGCATAAAAAAAGTTATCAAAAGAACTGTGGGATCCACTACACCTGTACTGCTTAATCAAGTGTGTAGGGACACTGGGGAGAATATTGACACTTCCTATACTAGTCTAGAATTTCTGGGGGTTCCTGTGAATAAAAAGTATGATGAACTCCGCCCACCTGTAACAAATCATCCACAGAATTATGAATCCATGCATCCCCTATCTCGAGAACACCGCCCATGATTTGGCTCTAGGCCAAGGTTAGTGACCCGTTGCAAGACGAGTTAATGCCCGACTCTTGACCCGCCGGTCTCGACCATGCACAGAAGACCGGACTACACAGGGGTTAAATTCTATAGGAATTTCTCGTCTCAACCTCCGGCAAAGATTTGGGATGGCTGGCGAGACTATTAGGGGAACAAATGAAGGCACGGCTCGTCTCCAGGGATACACTTGGGGAAATGTGCATTTTTAGGGGGGACTGTTGTGGACAGAAATGTATATATTTGCTAATAATATTCAAAGGCTTAGAAAAATGCTCATTTAAGTAGTGTAAGTGGTTAATTAGGATTTAAGAATCAAATGCATATTATTCTTAAACGCTATCTTTGTTTGAGTACGCACATGACGTTTCTTGTCCTGTGAAGGGAACATCTTGAAGGTCATGTTTTGGGAACATCCGAGAACGTCCTGTAACGGCGTCCTTGACAAGCTAAAGAGAAGCTCGGAGACACTGATGTTTATTTTATTTAAACTGTATTAAACAATGTCTGTGATGACGGATATAATGACGAATAGAATGTTGGGCAACAGCCTGTTATCAGTACATGTAATAAAGCATAAAAAGGCTTGTGGATTATCAAATAAATGGGCTCAGAGCAGTCATTTGGCTCGGAAGCTATATAGACGTATTCATTGTCTGTGTGTCTTCTTTATGCGCAAAGCTATCTGACTTCTCTACCAAATTAGAACAGAAACTGGCATCCGACGAAGGACTTCTGTTGTCCATTGCAGTCCTGTTAAAGGACCCCAGGATTCGTGCTATCAAGGAGATGGATCATTACTGGTTGGCAACCCTTCTTGATCCACGATACAAGGGTAAAGTTGCAGAGCTCATCCTGCCCGCACAGAGGGAGCACAGGATGAAAAAACTTGAGGACGCTCTAAAGCGACACTTGTGTAACACCTTTCCAGGCACTGGTAGATTACCAAGTGCTGACACAAGTGCTTCTGAGGCTGCGGATGATCAGAGGAATAGTGGTGAAGGCCAGGGCCGCTTGACTGATGCATTTTTAAATTTTTTTAGTCCACGACGCCCAGGGACGTCAAATGTAGGCACCCATTGCCAGCGTCTTCACCATATGGTGCAGGACTACCTAGGGGCAAGGGCAGACCTGGATACCTTTCCAGCAGATGATCCACTGGCTTACTGGGTGTTGAGATTGGATCACTGGCCAGAATTTAGCCAATATGCCATGCAGCTACTAGGTTGCCCTTCATCCAGCGTGCTTTCTGAAAGGACGTTCAGTGCCGCTGGAGGTTTTGTCACAGACAAAAGAGTGCGTCTGTCCACCGACTGTAGACCGGCTGACATTTATAAAAATGAATCAGTCCTGGATCAGCAGCTATCAACCCCCTGATGCTGACGTAACGGAATAGATCGGGGATGTCTTCTGCATTCACAAAACCTCCAGCACAGAACTCTTCCACAATACCACAAAAGGGTTACGGTGTGAATGTACTTGCTGCCATGAAAGGCGCAATATTTGGCTGCACTGACGCCTGTGCCAGATTTATATCATCTTAATTTTTTGAACCACAGAGTCCAACCCTGCACTCTTCCACAATACCACAAAAGGGTTACGGTGTGAAGGCACTAGCTGCCATGAAAGGCACAATATCTGGGTGCACTGACGCCTTGACCAGAATCATATCTTTTCAATATAGGACAACATGGTCCACCCCTGCATTCTTCCACAATACTACAGAGGGGTTACTGTATGATGATACTTTCTGGCCTGGCACCAAAGGCACAATATCTGGGTGCACTGACACCCATTACCAGATAAAAAAAACAACTTTTCAATATAGGACCACATGGTCCAACCCTGCATTCTTCCACAATACTACAGAGGGGTTACTGTATGATGATACTTGCTGGCCTGGCACCAAAGGCACAATATCTGGGTGCACTGACGCCCATTAACAGATTAAAAAAAAACTTTTCAATATAGGACCACATGGTCCACCCCTGCATTCTTCCACAATACTACAGAGGGGTTACTGTATGATGATACTTGCTGGCCTGGCACCAAAGGCACAATATCTGGGTGCACTGACGCGCATTAACAGATAAAAAAATACTTTTCAATATAGGACCACATGGTCCACCCCTGCATTCTTCCACAATACTACAGAGGGGTTACTGTATGATGATACTTGCTGGCCTGGCACCAAAGGCACAATATCTGGGTTCACTGACGCCCATTAACAGATTAAAAAAAAAACTTTTCAATATAGGACCACATGGTCCACCCCTGCATTCTTCCACAATACTACAGAGGGGTTACTGTATGATGATACTTGCTGGCCTGGCACCAAAGGCACAATATCTGGGTGCACTGACGCCCATTAACAGATAAAAAAAAAACTTTTCGGGGGCGTGGCCGGCTGCTGAAGAGAGAGGACGTGTGTCTTAGGAGCTCCGACCCGTTCCTCTCTCTTGGGGTTCCCTTTACTGTATTTACCCGCTGATTTTCGTACCACAGGACCCCTGAGTGGCTAGCCATCGGAGCCAAGATGTCCGGGGCCCGTTCTGTCCCCCCCCCGGACCAGAGAGAGACGATATGCGGCAGGCATGGTGTGCCGGCGGCCATCTTGAGGCCTACCTCCGGGCTGTATCGTGGCTTGGAAGTAAGAGACTCTACTAAACGAAGCAGTGCCTTTCCTGATCCCATCACCCCAGCTGACCTGGTGGAAGGAGCGGATGGGGGACACGTAGGGTGGCAGGCGGGTACCCTGTCGCTTCCTGCGCTATCCGACCTGGAAGTGGCGTTCCTGGCACTCGAGGGCCTTCTGTTGGAGGAGGGGGATGATGAGAGCCCATTGACGCGGGGAGCCATGCGACGCTTCATGGCGGCCATGAGGAGCTGCAGAGGCGCAAGTGCCCTGAGCGACGCTGCGCCTGAAGGGACCCGGACGGCTACAGAAGACCCGGGTGGTGGGAGCGTGGAGGAGTCCGCGGCTATGCGGTCTGGGGTGTTACTACCTCCCGAACCTATGGTGGCTGAACTGAGCCTGGCCCAGACCGGTCATGTGGCTGTAATGGAGGGCTACGACATGGCCGGCATCCCGAATGAGACGCTGACACTGCTACCCACACCTGGTGGTACGCAAGTCGATCGAGAGGAGAGTAGGAGGCAGGTCCCTCCCCTGATGGGAGCTGGGTCTATTTTCAGCATTGGAGGGAAGCTGGCCCACCTGAGCGCTGAACCGGGGAGGCAGTGGAGAGGAACCTCACAGGGTTATCTGTTTCGCCGCCGACTCTGTCCTTGTCCCTCGCTGACGGGCCTTGTTCGTTCTGCCTCATCCTGCCTGCTTCGCAGACGCCTCCATTCCGGGACACAGGCTGAGAACGGTCCTTTATTTTTCCTGCCCTGTCTTTTTGACGATGACCTGCTGTTTCCCTTACAAGACATCTCTGTTTGCCCACACGCTGAGACTTTTCACATTTTAATTTTGTTTTTACCGATGAGACCCCCCAATTGGGGATGATTTTGTTACTTTGAGTTGCTACCCCTGGTTGATTTTCCCCCCCCTCGCATGCAGAGACTTTCTAATTTTTTTTTTTTTTATTTTTTTTATTTTTTTTTTTGGCATATGCGGGTTCTCTTGGGGTACCACCGGGGCCTGGCGCCCGGTATGGCCCCCCAAGTACCCGGGCCTGGTGCCATTTGTTTCCCTCGGTCTCCCACTGTCCTGAGGACTAACGGGCATGCACCAGGGACGGCACATTTTTGGTCATTTGCCCCCCTTTTTTTTTTTTTTTTATTTTTTTTATTTTTTCCTTTCCCCTCTTCCCCTCCCCCATGTCTTTCTTGTATTAGATGTGCCAAGCTGACTGTTGTATGGTTTATTATTTTTCATTTGCTGAGTCTATTGCAGTTGACCTCGGGTGGCCCTACGAGGCCCTTTCTTCTTATCGAAAGATGACATGTTTGTTCTTGTCCTGCAGTGATCGATATGAAGCCGTGCTCTGTTCTTATATGCAAGTTCTAGATGAGACCCCCCTATTGGGGATGATTTTGCTGACATACAACTGTAATCTGATGACCTTATATAAGTATGTTCTAGATGAGACCCCCCTATTGGGGATGATTTTGCTGACATACAACTGTAATCTGATGACCTTATATAAGCATGTTCTAGATGAGACCTCCTCTATTGGGGATGGTTTTGCTGACATACAGCTATAATCTGATGACCTTATATATGCATGTTCTAGATGAGACCCCCCTTTTGGGGATGATTTTGCTGATATATTACTGTTTGCTGTGCCCATGCTGACTGTTTTGAATGTTCTACTTCCTATGACATTATGGTCCTGCGAGGCCATTTTATTTGCTTGTTTTGCTGACTTTATTTCAAAATAAAAACCTTGAATACAAAAAAAAAAAAAAAAACTTTTCAATATAGGACCACATGGTCCACCCCTGCATTCTTCCACAATACTACAGAGGGGTTACTGTATGATGATACTTGCTGGCCTGGCAGTCTTGCACCAAAGGCAGAATATCTGGGTGCACTGACGCCTTTACCAGATTCATATCTTTTCAATATAGGACCACATGGTCCACCCCTGCATTCTTCCACAATACTAAAGAGGGGTTATTCTATGATAGTACTTGCAGGCCTGGCACCAAAAGCACAATATTTGGGTGCACTGCCACTGACGCCTGTATCAGATTCATATCCTCAGATATTTTTTGTTTTCAAGTGTTTCTATACATCCTAGAAATCCGCCACTTCATGGGTAGGTTATGGGGACCTCCTAGGCACGATATTAGAAGGAATTTTTCATTTTTATTTTTAACCCTTATTTCATGGAAAACTCACTGTCCCTTTTATGGCAAATATCTAGCATATATGCCCTCTTGGAGGGCACTCTAAAAACCGAATTTTCAGCCCCATTGACTTGCATGGGGTTCGTGTTCGGGTTCGGACCTGAACATTTGGAAAAATTCGGGATCGGGCTCGAACCGAACTCGGGGGGTGTTCGGCTCATCCCTAATCCTCGCTAGGGATGGGCTGGCGGTTCGATGCGAACATGAGATCGCATCGTACATCGGCCGTTCGAAAGTTCGCGAACTTCGAACTTTTCAGGCCGTTCGCAAAAAGTTCGAAAAAACTCATTTTGATCTTTTTTTTAAAAAAAAAAATCCTAAAAATCTAAAAATAAAGAGACTCTTTATTGCAGAATATTATAAGCAACGGTTTATTAGATATTGAATTAAAATGGAAATATTTTTAACATTGAAGCCTTTGGGATAATACAATCTTGTTGCTAAAACATCAGGCAGACGAGGCCCTCTAATCAGGCACTGTAGAGGCCTCCCAAGGATCCCTTGAGGAGCATGCAGCCACCGGATGACAGAGCTGCGACTGTGCGGGCAGGCCGGCAAGGTGCATGTGGCAGAGAGGTGGTGCAGGGAGGGAGCCACTGCACCTGTGGCCACGGCAGACCCCCCCCACAACCAGGATCCAGGGAGCCTCCACTGACTGACCACCAGGCTAAGGTAAGGCGACACATATCTAAAAAAAATAAAGTCCGAGGACATTTTTAAATGTCCCAAGGAACATAAAATAAAACTTTTTTTTTCTTTCTTTCTAATACTCACCTGATTCCTGGATCCACCAACAAGCGCAGCCTCCCGTCTCCCACGCTGTTAGACGCTGCCTACACCGGCGCACTGTGTGCAGCTTCTGAGAAGATACGCTATTAGTGTAGAGGGAGCGATGCAAAATGCGCAGCCGGCTTCCTCGTTACACTAATAGCGTATCTTCTCAGAAGCTGCACACAGCGTGCCGGTTAAACCTAGCGCCAGACTGCAGAGGTGCTGCGCAGCAGTGTGAGGATTCATATGCTGCATTAATTATTCTTCTTACATTGGATTGTAATATTGTGATATCCAGGGCCCCGGGTGGCGATCGGGGGGCCCCCGGACGCATGGTGCCGCCAGCGGGCCGAATGCCTGGAGCTCTGGTGGCACCCGGCGCAGCTGTGAGTGATCAGGGGGCAGGGCGTGATGACGCGGAGCCGCCGGGACCCTTAAATCAGAAGCGCGCGCTTATACCTCGCCTTGCCGTGGAGTTTCATTCCCGCTTCGCTAGCTTACTGAATCAGTTTGTATACTTGTTACTTACTCTGCTTGTTCTGAGGACCCGATCTGTTGCCGGCTTTGCCTGCCATTTGACTATTCTCTCTGTGTACTCCCTGCCTCTTCTGTTTGCCTCCTGTTGCTACTGGTGTGCGCCGATTCTCACCATATACAGTAGCGCAGTACAAGTGCCTAAACGTTGCTGACCCGGTTTTGTTATAACAACTACTGTCGCCCCTGTCTGGTATATTCCGCTGCTTGTTACTGCTGGTGTGCTTCCATCCTGCCATATACTATAGCGCAGTACAAATATATATTGATCTCAGCCTGTGGTGTATATTGTTGGTGCTGTCTCGCAAATGGTTCCTGCGCTACTTCTTATGAGTGCGATACACTGAGTTGCATTGATTCAATGGTTCTAAAATTGCATGTTGAACGGACTAATAATTACTGAGCTAATGTGTTTGGTTTAATAATCATTTTTTGCTGCACATCAACCATTAAGTGAATATTTTGGCTCTGTATGAAGTGCCTTTATGACTATTGTACCTATTTCTGAATGGTCTGTAGGTCAGAGTGGTTGTATTGTTCATTCACCACAGCTTTAGGATAGGATTCCATCCTTCAGCATTGCTATAGCCACACACACAGTGCCCATCCGATACACGTCATTCATTCAATTTAAGGTTTTTTATTGGTGTCTTCTTGCAAAGTTTGTATTAATAAAGTTGTTTGGTGCTGTCTCCCTGGCCTGTGTGGCTGCTAGAGGTTAGGTTTAATGGTCCCGAGTCCCGACCATCCTATGGATCGGAGGGTCAGAGGTCTGTTACCAGGGATCCTACCAGGTCTGTCCTGGGGAATCGTTACAAATATGCGGTGAACGACGCAGCAAATGTTAATGCTCATGCAAGTGAGCGTTAACATTTGCGTTAAGATCGTCATTTTTCCCACTCGTTGTTTCTCAGACATTTCCCATGGCTTCAAATCGTGTTTAAACATGAGCAAAAGTGGTAAAAATTAGTTCAGCGCACAGCGGTGAAATGGCTCAAAAAAACGCTGTCGGATATAATCTCTGCACGTGAATACAACACGTTATATATATTGGACTTATCAGCCAAGCCTCCAATATGTCAGGGATTATTATTTCATAAGAAACTTATACGAGACACAAATATCAATCGTTTATATTTCCTAGAAATTCTCCTAAATTCTTTTAATTGTCTGTGTTTTGCTTTGAAGAATGCAATAATCAATAATCGGATAAAAACATATATATATTTATTACGTATACAAAAAAGTTTCAAATCTCAGATCATAAACAAAGATTTATAACCCACAATCCATCAGCATATAAAAACTAGCTTCACAATATATGTATCTCCTGTTAGTAACTGCATATATGATTAATATCATTTACCTTATCAGTTAGTAACTAATACACAAATGGTTAATGCTTAACACAACATGCATTTCACAGCAAACAATGTTTAACCAGCCAGCTCTTATAGAGATATATATTTTTCTTTATACTACATGGATCAACAAAAATGAGCTAATTCAATGATAAGTAATAAAACTTATTTAGTGAATCCTCCCCTAATCTCGAGAATTAAACTTTTAATCTTTTCCTTTTTATTTTGTAGTTATATAATTCGTTGCTTATTAATTTTAATCACAGTAATTTCCAGATTCAATATATATTGGTATCAATCTTACAACATTTCTTTAGGATAAATCCTTATGTCCACTTCTTCATATTTCTATCTGCAGAATAAAGATATGATTTTTGGAGCTACCAAGAATCTGAAAAATCTCAGTCTATGTTGCAAGAATATCTACAAATATATATATATTTACATTAATTCCTTAATTTAAATAGCTCTCATACATTACCTCTCCAATCTGGATTTTGATAATTCTGCCTTGGAATTTTCTATGTAATGCTTTGTTTTGGAATATGTGAAGATTATCGATATCAGATAATCAATGCATGTGAGTCAGAGATTTGGTGAGAGTCAGAGTTTTGGTGAGAGTCTTGATTGCCTCATGTCCTGCGATCTGCGTGCATTGTGGTGTGAGTCTCTGAATGTTGGAATCTCGGACTGCTATGTGTACTGGACGTCTGAATGCGTGGTGGTGTATGTCTCGAAGTCTCGGAATCTCAGCATCTCGGAGTCTCGGAATCTCAGAGTGATTTGCAACCAACATTGCCGCTTCAATTATAGTCAATTTGACGTCACTGGCAATATATTTGGTATATCAAATATAATATTTGCTATCCTCTAGAGGGCAGTGTTGCACTTCTTAATTAATTCCACCATTTAAAAATTATTTCTCTTATCTCGTGTCACGAGGTCATTTTGGACAAAGACTTCTTCTCTCAGTCGCTAGACTCTTAGTCTCCACATATCAAAATTAGATTTATATCCCTTACTCCTATCTAAATTTTACTGAGTCTTTATCAGTTGAATTCTTTTCTAGTTAACTCAACAGAATCTATTCTTCAATAATTATACTATTTACCACTTAAACTCTCTACAATATAAATTGGAGCATACATTTTCTACTGTAAATATAATAGAATATACCTTGATTATAGAAATATATTTCGTGAATATATATACATTACAGAATTTAAATTCTTATATTCCTATACCCAAAAGACAAAATATCTTTTTGTTTTAAAGACTTAAGACAGACCAATAAATTTAATTATGGCACGTCTAATACTTAGCTCAGACATTTTATCACACAAAGACATTTTAGGTTCCTTCATGTCTGGTTTTTATAAGATCTCACCCAGCCATGAACCTTTAAAACAAAATCTCGGTTCATTCCTAAACTAGAGAAAATTGAAAAAGAAAGAAAAAATATAGTCCCAACCATCCCCTTGCACAGCATCTAAATGCCAGCTTGGCAAAATTACTCGCATTACAGCTGCTGCCTTTCCAGCTGGTGGACTCTGCCTCCTTACGTGAATTTGCCGAATGTGCTGTACCACAGTGGCAGGTTCCAAAATGCCAGTTCTTTTCACAGAAGGCCATTCTAGCACTATACCAGCACGTAGAAGACAATGTTATTGTAAGGACATAGAGTCACCCAGCACGCAGACAAAACCCAGAAAGGCAAGAAAAAACCCTAAACTGAGAAGTTGGTCCTTAGAATGGCCAGGTACTAATCTAAAATACATAGAAGTACAGATCAGGGACAGGAGAGATATCGTAGTAATAACAAGCCAGAGGTCGGTACACGAGATAAACATATGCCAAGGGATAATCACAGAAAACACAGTCAAATATACAAGCCAGAAGTCAAAACAGAAAACCAATATGCAAAAGCTAAAGACACGCACTGAGGCCTAGAAATAACCACGTCAGGGCTCAGAGCACAGTCAGTGACTGATATTAAAAGGCCTAGATCCCTGACCAGGTGCGGCATTCAAAGTGGCCTGATTCAGAGACTGGCACCCTCTCTGTTGGGAAGGCCGCACTGCAGGAGCACCAGCAGGCATGACAGTACCCCCCCTCCACGAGCGCCCTCCGGGCGCCGAGATCCCGGAGCAGTGAGATGAGAGCGCTGAAAGGCACGGACCAGACGGGGGGCATGGAGATCAGAAATCGGAACCCATGAGCGTTCCTCCGGGCCATACCCTCTCCAGTGCGCCAAATATTGAAGACCACCACAGGAATGACGGGAATCAACAATGGACTGTACCTCAAATTCTTCTTGTCCCTGGACCAGTACAGGATGAGGTCGAGGAATGACAGTGGTGAACTGATTGCACAGAAGGGGCTTCAACAAGGAGATGTGAAAGGTATTCGGTATACGGAGGGTACGAGGTAGGTCCAGCGCATAACTGACTTCGTTGATACGTCTTCGGACCTTGAATGGACCAATATACCGCGAAGCAAATTTCATCGATTGCACACATAACTTAATGTTACGGGTAGACAACCAGACTCTCTGGCCTGGAACATAGGAAGGACCCATCCGCCTATGCCTATCTGCATAGGTCTTCTGTTGAACTGCAGCGTGACAGAGGTTGTAACGTACCAAAGTTCACACCTTATGAAGAGACTGAATATAGGAGTCCAAGTCAGGAAGACCAGTGTCAGAACTAGGGATGAGCCGAACACTCCCTGAGTTCGGTTCGAGCCCTTCCCATTTGTTCGGGACCGAACCCGAACCCGAACCCCCATGCAAGTCAATGGGGCTGAAAATTCGGTTTTTTTAGAGTGCCCTCCAAGAGGGCATATATGCTACATATTTGCCATAAAAGGTGTATGGGGGTCTGGGTAGTGCCCTGGGGGACAGGAAACAAGGACAAAAAGTTTTAAAAAAACGTTTTTAAAGGGACAGTGAGTTCTCCATGAAATAAGGGTTAAAAATAAAAACGAAAAATTCCTTCAAATATCGTGCCTAGAAGGTCCCCATAACCTGCCTATGAAGTGGTGGATTTCTAGGATGTATAGAAACACTTGAAAACAAAAAATATCTGAGGATATGAATCTGATACAGGCGTCAAAATTACGTTTCAAAAGATGGTAAATGCTTTTCCTTTAATCTATCCATAAACAACTGCTTGGGGCGGCAGCCTGTATGAAAAGACATTTTAGGACGCGCAGAAAAAGTTTAGTGTTTTTTTTGGCTAAATTATTGTGAAACTTATGCAGGCTTTGGATGAAAGTAATAATAGGTGCTTTAAAATTGGGCTTTTAGCGTCGGCAACAGAGGTTTTGGTGCCAGGCCTGCAAGTACTATCATACAGTAACCCCTCTGTGGTATTGTGGAAGAATGCAGTTGTGAACCTTGCGGTCCTATATTAAAAAGATATGAATCTGGGAATGGGCGTCAGTGCACCCAGATATTGTGCCTTTGGTGCCAGGCCATCAAGTATCATCATACAGTAACCCCTCTGTAGTATTGTGGAAGAGTGCAGGGGTGGACCATGTGGTCCTATATTGAAAAGTTTTTTATCTGTTAATGGGCGTCAGTGCACCCAGATATTGTGCCTTTAATGCCAGGCCATCAAGTATCATCATACAGTAACCCCTCTCAGTGGTGTAACTAGAAACCTGAGGGCCCCAGTGCAAGAATCCATGAAGGGCCCCCCCAACCCCCCCAAAAAAGGATCTATATTTTTTTCCTTTTTTTTCCCTGCAATATAAAAAAGATAGTATTGCCCCCAGCTGACACAGATATATACTGTATATTGCCCCCAGCTCACATGGATATATATATTGCCCCCAGCTCACATGGACATATATTGCCCCCAGGCCACACATGGATATATTGCCCCAGCTCACACATGGATATTTTTGCCCCCAGCTCATGGATATATTTGCCCCCAGCTCCTGGATATATTTGCCCCCAGCTCATGGATATATTTGCCCCCAGCTCATGATTATATTTGCCCCAGCTCATGGATATATTGCCCCAGCTCATGGATATATTTTCCCCCAGCTCATGGATATATTTTCCCCCAGCTCATGGATATACTGCCCCAGCTCATGGATACTGCCCCAGCACATGAATATACTGCCCCAGCACATGAATATACTGCCCCAGCACATGGATATACTGCCCCAGCTCATGGATACTGCCCCAGCACATGAAAATACTGCCCCAGCACATGGATATACTGCCCCAGCACATGGATATACAGCCCCAGCACATGGATATACTGCCCCAGCACATGGATACTGCCCCAGCACATGGATACTGCCCCAGCACATGGATATACTGCCCAGCACATGGATATTCTGCCCCAACTCATGGATATACAGCCCCAGCACATGGATACTGCCCCAGCACATGGATATACTGCCCCAGCACATGGATATATTGCCCCAGCACATGAATACTGCCCCAGCACATGGATACTGCCCCAGCATATGGATATACTGCCCCAGCTCATGGATATTGCCCCAGCACAAGGATACTGCCCCAGCACATGGATATACTGCTCCAGCTCATGGATATATTGCCCCAGCTTATGGATAGATTTGCCCCCAGCTCTTATGGGTATATAGGGCCCCCCAGCTCACCTCAGGCTCCTCTGCTGCCTCCGTTCCTCTCTGAGGTGAGCGGCCGCTGAAAGCATGCAGCCTGGCCGCTCACCGGAAACCACCTGACCAGCGCAGCCGAGTTCTCGCGAGATCTCGTGCGCTGGTCAGCTAGTTCCCATCCCATGCGAGCGGCCAAGCTGCAAGCCAGCTGGCCGCTTGCAGGGAGGGGAACAGCTGGCGGCGCTGCTCCCAGATTCCGGCGCTTTTTGCCGGAATCTGGCGGCAGCGCTGGGCCCCCCTCCAGTGGCGGAATGCCAGGGCCCGGTCGCAACTGCGACCGCTGCGACCCTGGTACTTCCGCCACTGACCCCTCTGTAGTATTGTGGAAGAGTACAGGGGTGGACCATGTGGTCCTATATTGAAATTTATTTTTTTTATCTGTTAATGGGTGTCAATGCACCCAGATATTGTGCCTTTAATGCCAGGCCATCAAGTATCATCATACAGTAACCCCTCTGTAGTATTGTGGAAGAGTGCAGGGTTGGACCCTGAGGTTCAAAAAAATAAAATGATATAAATCTGGCACAGGCGTCAGTGCAGCCAAATATTGTGCCTTTCATGGCAGCAAGTGCCTTCACACCGTAACCCTTTTGTGGTATTGTGGAAGAGTTCAGTGCTGGAGGTTTTGTGAATGCAGAAGAGGACATCCCCTATCTATTCCATTACTTCAGCATCAGGGGATTGATAACTGCTGATCCAGGACTGATTCATTTTTATAAATGTCAGCCGTTCTACAGAGTCAGTGGACAAACGCACTGTTTTGTCTGTGACAAAACCTCCAGCGGCACTGAACGTCCTTTCGGAAAGCACACTAGATGAAGGGCAACCTAGTAGCTGCATAGCATATTAGCTAAGTTCTGGCCAGTGATCCAATCTCAACACCCAGTAAGCCAGTGGATCATCTGCTAGAAAGGTATCCAGGTCTGCCCTTGCCCCTAGGTAGTCCTGCACCATATGGTGAAGACGCTGGCAATGGGTGCCTACATTTGACGTCCTTGGGCGTCGTGGACTAAAAAAATTTAAAAAATCATCAGTCAAGTGGCCCTGGTATCGGACGTTGTTGTAGGTGAAAATTTGGGATCTAGTGATCACCAGTCAGTATGGTTTAATATAACAACAGGGATGGAGCCGCACCACACAAGAAAGAAAGTTTTAGACTTTAAAAAAACAGATTTTTCTAAAATGAGATTTTGTGTGAAGGAGTCATTATCAGACTGGAGGAGTTTAAAGGGAGTCCAGGAGAAATGGGATTATTTAAAGGAAGCATTATTGAAGGCCACAGGAAATTGCATTCGGCTTGTTAGCAAAAACAAAAAAGGGAAGAAACCACTGTGGTACTCTGCAGAAGTGGCCAAAATAGTGAAGAACAAAAAGACAGCATTCAATAATTATAAAACAACTCAGAGTGAAGAAGATAGGCAAACCTATAAGATTAGGCAGAAAGAGGCAAAGCAATTTATAAGAGCTTCCAAAGCACATGCAGAAGAGAAAATAGCTCAGTCAGTAAAAAAGGGGGACAAAACATTTTTTAGATACATAAACGAGAAAAGAAAAGTAAAACAAGGATTAGTTAGATTAAAAACAAAGGAAGGAAGGTATGTAGAAGAGGATAAAGGTCTCGCTGACTGCCTCAATGAATATTTTTGTTCAGTCTTTGCAGAAGAAAAGGAAGGAAAGGGACCTCAGATAGGAGAGAACACTAAAGAGACATTTACATATCAGTTTACAGAGGAGGAGGTTCTACAGCAGCTGTCTAAAGTAAAGACAAATAAGTCAATGGGGCCTGATGGGATCCACCCTAAATTATTAAAAGAGCTCAGTGATGTAATAGCAAAACCGTTAACAGATTTATTTAACCAATCCTTGTTAACGGGAGTCGTCCCAGAAGACTGGAAATTAGCAAATGTTGTGCCCATTTACAAGAAGGATAGTAGGGAGGAATCGGGGAACTATAGGCCAGTTAGTCTTACGTCAGTAGTGGGGAAATTAATGGAAACCATGTTAAAGGAAAGAATTGTTGAACATCTAAAAACACATAGATTACAGGATCAGAAACAACATGGGTTTACCTCAGGGAGATCATGCCAAACTAATCTTATTGATTTTTTTGATTGGGTAACAAAAATAATAGACACAGGTGGTGCAGTAGACATTGCTTATTTAGATTTCAGTAAGGCTTTTGATACTGTTCCGCATAGAAGGCTTATCAATAAATTGCAATCTTTGAGTTTAGATTCCAATATTGTTGACTGGATTAGGCAGTGGCTGAGTGACAGACAACAGAGGGTTGTGGTAAATGGAGTTTATTCGGCACAAGGTCTTGTTACCAGTGGGGTACCTCAGGGGTCAGTACTTGGACCCATTCTCTTTAATATTTTTATTAGTGATATTGCAGAAGGTATTAATGGAAAAGTATGTCTTTTTGCTGATGACACAAAGATTTGCAACAGGGTTGACGTTCCTGGAGGGATCAGCCAAATGACAAATGATTTAGGTAAACTAAAAAAATGGTCGGAGCTGTGGCAATTGAGTTTTAATGTGGATAAGTGCAAGATAATGCACCTGGGACGTAAAAACCCAAGGCTGAATATAGAATATTTGATACAGTCCTAACCTCAACATCTGAGGAAAGGGATTTAGGGGTCATTATTTCAGAGGATCTAAGGGTAAGTAGTCAATGTAATAGAGCAGCAGGAAATGCTAGCAGAATGCTTGGTTGTGTAGGGAGAGGTATTAGCAGTAGGAAAAGGGAAGTGCTCATGCCACTGTACAGAGCACTGGTGAGACCTCACTTGGAGTACTGTGTGCAGTACTGGAGACCGTATCTCCAGAAGGATATAGACCTCTTAGAGAGAGTTCAGAGAAGGGCTACTAAAATGGTGTACGGCTTGAAGGAGAAAAGTTACCAGGAAAGGCTTAATGATCTTAACATGTACAGCTTGGAAAAAAGACGAGACAGAGGAGATATGATAGAAACATTTAAATACGTAAAGGGAATCCACAAGGTAGAGGAAGGGAGTATATTTAAAAGGAAACAAAATAGCAAAACAAGAGGACATAGTCTTAGATTAGAGGGGCAAAGGTTTAAAAGTAACATCAGGAAGCATTATTTTACTGAGAGGGTGGTGGATACATGGAACAGTCTTCCAGTAGAAGTGGTAGAGGCCAAAACAGTAATTGAATTTAAGCAAGCATGGGATAGGCATAAGGCTATCCTAAACAAAAGATAAATCCAGGTAAAGTATCCATGTAATTGGGCAGACTAGATGGGCCGAAAGGTTCTTATCTGCCGACATTTTTCTATGTTTCTATGTTTCTAACTCCCAGAGAGCAGAGTTCCTGCATGTGTTCTTTGAGACAACAGCGCTCTGCACCGGAGAAGCTCTGACATCTGATGCCTTGGACTGGCTAGTGCTACGGTTGGTCACAGAGGATGTTGTGCCTCGTGTTTGCTGTGCCTCCTCCTCCTCCCCCTCCTCCTCACTTGATTCCACAGTTCGATCTGGCACCCAGGTGGAGTCAGTGACCTCATCATCAATGTCATCTTCATCCCCTATCTCCTTGTCACTGGAGCCAACTTGGCAGTATGCTGCGGCTGCTGGGGCAACATGAGTGCCAGTTATTTGTGTGTCATCACTGGCACCCCCTTCCTCTAGGTTGATTATACTCCCTTCCTCAACCTCAGAGATTGAATCAGAGCACTGTAGTTGCTGCGCATCCTCAAGCAGCATGTCACTCTCATTGTAGTCAAACAATTCAGCTGACTCCTCCGTGTGTGATAGCGAGGCTACGGCAGGAGTAGCTGTGGACATGGAGGCTGCATTAGACGCTTTGAGAGCTGAGGTGGACTGTAAAGCACTAGAAGCCTGGCTGGCAGAGGACTCGGAGGATGAGGATGGCCTGGTTAGCCAATCCACCAAGTCCTCTGTATGTTGCTGCTGCTTAAGACGGCCAGCACCAGTTAGAAAGGACAAGCGTGCCCCTGCAGAGGATGCACCACGTCCACCACGACCAGAGACACAGCCTCCCGACACAGGGGCTGCTTGCCCTTTTATCTGTGGCTGGGAGTGTCTGCCTGTCCTTTTTGTTCTTTCAGACATGGTGAGTGATATATAGATTAATATATACAGAACTCTGATTCAACTCTGGTATAAAGATTTAAATAACTCTGGTATAACTGGTATACACACACTGATAGCTGGCAGCCAGTGACAAGAGACAGATCACCTAATTCACAAATGTTTTAAATAAATTAGTGAGCCCCAAAATACAGCGTGGTACTGTTTGTGTGACGAGACACAGATCACCTTAATTCACAAGTGTTTTAAAGAAATTAGTGAGCCCCAAAAGAACTTGCTGGCTGTGTGACGAGACACAGAAGATCACCTCAATTCACAAATGTTTTAAATAAATTAGTGAGCCCCAAAATACTGTGTGGTACTGTTTGTGTGATGAGACACAGATCATCTTAATTCACAAATGTTTTAAATAAATTAGTGAGCCCCAAAATACAGCGTGGTACTGTTTGTGTGACGAGACACAGATCACCTGAATTCACAAGTGTTTTAAAGAAATTAGTGAGCCCCAAAAAAACTTGCTGGCTGTGTGACGAGACACAGAAGATCACCTCAATTCACAAATGTTTTAAATAAATTAGTGAGCCCCAAAATACAGCGTGGTACTGTTTGTGTGACGAGACACAGATCACCTTAATTCACAAATGTTTTAAAGAAATTAGTGAGCCCCAAAATACTGCGTGGTACTGTTTGTGTGACGAGACACAGATCACCTTAATTCACAAGTGTTTTAAAGAAATTAGTGAGCCCCAAAACAACTTGCTGGCTGTGTGACGAGACACAGAAGATCACCTCAATTCACAAATGGTTTAAATAAATTAGTGAGACCCAAAATACAGCGTGGTACTGTTTGTGTGATGAGACACAGATCACCTTAATTCACAAGTGTTTTAAAGAAATTAGTGAGCCCCAAAATACAGCGTGGTACTGTTTGTGTGACGAGACACCGATCACCTTAATTCACAAGTGTTTTAAAGAAATTAGTGAGCCCCAAAATACAGCGTGGTACTGTTTGTGTGACAAGACACAGATCACCTTAATTCACAAATGTTTTAAAGAAATTAGTGAGCCCCAAAATACTGCGTGGTACTGTTTGTGTGATGAGACACAGATCACCTTAATTCACAAGTTTTATAAAGAAATTAGTGAGCCCCAAAAAAACTTGCTGGCTGTGTGACGAGACACAGAAGATCACCTCAATTCACAAATGTTTTAAATAAATTAGTGAGCCCCAAAATACAGCGTGGTACTGTTTGTGTGACGAGACACAGATCACCTTAAGTCACAAGTGTTTTAAAGAAATTAGTGAGCCCCAAAATACAGTGTGGTACTGTTTGTGTGACGAGACACCGATCACCTTAATTCACAAGTGTTTTAATGAAATTAGTGAGCCCCAAAATACAGCGTGGTACTGTTTGTGTGACGAGACACAGATAACCTTAATTCACAAATGTTTTAAAGAAATTAGTGAGCCCCAAAATACTGCGTGGTACTGTTCGTGTGACGAGACACAGATCACCTTAATTCACAAGTGTTTTAAAGAAATTAGTGAGCCCCAAAATACAGCGTGGTACTGTTTGTGTGACGAGACACAGATCACCTTAATTCACAAGTGTTTTAAAGAAATTAGTGAGCCCCAAAAAAACTTGCTGGCTGTGTGACGAGACACAGAAGATCACCTCAATTCACAAATGTTTTAAAGAAATTAGTGAGCCCCAAAATACTGCGTGGTACTGTTTGTGTGATGAGACACAGATCACCTTAATTCACAAATGTTTTAAAGAAAGTTGTAAACCCCAAAAAAAACTTGCTGGCACAGTGACATGACACACATCACCTAAATTCCCTGATATTTGGTATAAATGAGACCCAAAAAGACTGCTGGCACAGTGACAAGACCCAGAAAATCACCTCAATTCACAAATGTTTTAAATAAATTAGTGAGCCCCAAAATACAGCGTGGTACTGTTTGTGTGACGAGACACAGATCACCTTAATTCACAAATGTTTTAAAGAAATTAGTGAGCCCCAAAATACAGTGTGGTACTGTTTGTGTGACGAGACACCGATCACCTTAATTCACAAGTGTTTTAATGAAATTAGTGAGCCCCAAAATACAGCGTGGTACTGTTTGTGTGACGAGACACAGATAACCTTAATTCACAAATGTTTTAAAGAAATTAGTGAGCCCCAAAATACTGCGTGGTACTGTTCGTGTGACGAGACACAGATCACCTTAATTCACAAGTGTTTTAAAGAAATTAGTGAGCCCCAAAATACAGCGTGGTACTGTTTGTGTGACGAGACACAGATCACCTTAATTCACAAGTGTTTTAAAGAAATTAGTGAGCCCCAAAAAAACTTGCTGGCTGTGTGACGAGACACAGAAGATCACCTCAATTCACAAATGTTTTAAAGAAATTAGTGAGCCCCAAAATACTGCGTGGTACTGTTTGTGTGATGAGACACAGATCACCTTAATTCACAAATGTTTTAAAGAAAGTTGTAAACCCCAAAAAAAACTTGCTGGCACAGGGACATGACACACATCACCTAAATTCCCTGATATTTGGTATAAATGAGACCCAAAAAGACTGCTGGCACAGTGACAAGACCCAGAAAATCACCTCAATTCACAAATGTTTTAAATAAAAGTTGTAAACCCCAAACAAAATTGCTGGCACAGTGACAAGACACACATCACCTAAATTCCCTGATATTTGGTAGAAATGAGACCCCCCCCCAGTAGCGTGGCAGACCGGCAGTAACAACACACAACTATCTCCTTTGAAATCTCTGAAATGCGTGCAGAAGCGCTGCGTGGAAACCTTATATAGTGTGCTGCGGGACTTAGCTCTGTGAGCCCATGATTGGGCAAAATTTGCCCAATCAGGACTCTGAGCGGTGATTGGCATAGTGTTCAACCAGTCTTGCACCAGACCTGTGGTCAGGTGCAAGGCTGTAGCCAATTACGAGCTTCAGGCCAGTGGGAAAATGCATTGTGGTCCATTGTGGTCGAACATGCGGCGAACACCCGGAAATGTTCGGTGTTCGCGATCTGCTCGAACAGGCTAAGTTCGGGTCGAACCCCGAACCGTCCGAACCCGAACAGCTCATCCCTAGTCAGAACTAGGGGATGGGAAAAAGGTAGGCTGGAAACAATGGTCAACATAAAACGGGGAGTGATCAGACGAGGCATTCACATTACTGTTCAGAGCAAATTCAGCCCAAGGAAGTAAAGATACCCAATCATCCTGCCCTTGAGAAGAGAAGCTACGAATGTAGTTCTCACTAGACTGATTAGCACGTTCGGCAGCTCCATTAGACTGTAGGTGATAAGCAGAAGAAAATTATACTTTAATGCCCAACTGTGAACAGAAATCTCGCCAAAATCTGGAAATGAACTGGAGACCTCGATCAGAGTAAATTTCATGAGGCAAACCATGCAATCTGAATACCTCTTTGGCAAATATGTTGGCTAGATCTTTAGATGTTGGTGTCAGGCGGACACACGTACCCGTAGGTAGCTACGGTCAGCCTTAAGGCGAAACAGGAGGTTGGAACCCTAAATGCGATACCAGTCCTTAGTTTTGGCTGGGTTACGCAGTAGCTAGAAGTGAACCTATAAGGCAGGGACGTAAGCCAGGAGGATAGAAACCAGTCCTTAGGGTGGCTGGTATAGAAACAGGACAGTATGCAGTACCAGAGAGTGTACGTCAAGCTGGTATACGTAAGTCAAATAATAAGCAAGGTAGATATACAGGTAACCAGGAAAACCCCGAACACTAATCACAATACCAGTCCTTAAAGTGGCTGGGTTAAGTGATAGTGGGTAGTAAACCAAATCAGTACACAGGGAAAAACCGAATGCAGCGTCAAACACAATAGCCGGGTCAGAGGGATACGGAGATACTCAGAGTCGGTCGCCAAAAGCCAGGTCATGCACAGAAAGTCAAATAGGAATCACAGAAAATAGCACCAAACGGTATAGCAAGCTTAAACCACGAAAGGGCACTGAGAAATGGGGAAAGCAGGTTTAAATCTAGCGCCCTGCTTGCTGATTGGTCCATGGAGGTCACATGGGGAGCTGTGACGTCGCACCGCCGGGAGAGGTATCTAGGGAACGACGGCGGCGCGCGCATACAGCGCAGAGACGGAGGTGAAGGAGACGCCGACCCTGGAGCCGCAAGGAGGAGCGCCGGGCCGGCAAGCGCCGGTGAGGCAT